>CM008282.1:22431597-22896475 GCA_002319775.1 Fagopyrum tataricum
GAGCTTAGGTTTAGATGTTTGTTGATCCTAGTTTGATGTTGGAACGTGTATGTATATGTTTGTATGTGGTTTGGATNGATTGAAGACGTGATTTGATCACGTGAAGAGCTGAAGAGAAGCTGCGAAGTGTCGTTCTGCACTGTCGCTGCCCCCGCGGCTACCGTGCCACAGCACCTGCGTCGTGCCAGCGGCGTGCCTGCGCTTGCCTACGTTCCGTGTCACCGCCCATGCGGCTTTCACCTGCCGCGCCCGCGGGTGATCTTTTCCGCCCCTGCGTCCGTAGTTCACGCAAGTGCGTCTTGTCCCGGGACTACCTATAGTTAGGTAGTTCCTTTCCTTTCTAGTACGAGGGAACTAGTATCATGCTAGGTATCGGTTTATGACGAGTATGATATAGATATGCCGGTTATGGCCTTGAGGTTACGAGTTGGATTTGATCCCTTATGGATCCCTTGGGTCTAGGTGTGACCCTTTGTGTGTGATAGGATTGTGATATATATATGTGTGCCTTGTATAGGCTGTGTTGTCCTCCAGTTGGAGTGGACGTTTCTGGGATTTGCTCGTAGCGAGATACTTTTGAGATTGAGGTAAGTCCATAGGACTTACTTAGCTGTCATCCTTATATTGGATGTGTGCATGAGTGGTGTTTGTTAAATGCTTTATAACATGCTTCATGTTGGTCACCGACCTATGTTATATTGACCGCCCATTGTAGTGGCTGTGATAACTTACCCTTTCATCCCGTAGTGGAGTCTGGGAAGTTCTCTGTACGCTAGTTAGACTTGGTATACGGGAAAGGTACCGATACCACTCCTTACGGTATACGGGAAGGTGCGCTGATACCACTCCAGCTAGCTATTGCACGCAGAGGCGAGGATTATATTCCTCATGTCACTTATTTTCATATACTGATTTATATACTCTTGCGTGTTTAACGTTATAAAGATAATAAACCGGGTAAATGTGTGATATCATGTTGATGTGTTATTGTTTATATGATGTGTGGTTGTGCTCTTGCCTATCTTATATTTGTGTATGGTTAGCTAACGGTTTTATACCGTGTTGTAGATCCTTTGCAGGTTAGGAGAACTGCAGAGTGATCCGGAGGGGTGATCTGCTGAGGGTTCCGTACATAGGGCGTACTCGTGGGTTTTGGGTTATTTATATTGTACGGAATTATGTTTGACTCTTGTACTCAGCAGTACTGTGTATTACCTTTTGATCGGAATATATATATATATACATCAGTTTTATGTTTTGTTTTAATCTATCAGTGCCTTGTTGTAAGATTCAGTGAAGTTGTTGTCAGGCTAGGGCCAGGATCCATTGTGAGATCCTAGCCCAGTAGCACATCGAGTCCTACGGATTTGGGGTGTTACACCCACTGTCCAAGTTGATGAGCTCATCCGCAAGGATGCTCTAGGGTAAAAAGTCTTGAGGAGATAGACCACCCTAATTTCTTACCCTATAGTATCCAAAAAAAAATGCCACTTAGCAATGTGATGATTGCTTATTTTTCATTTTATTTTGCTTTTATGCCCACGAGGCCAAGTATGCACATCACTGAGATCAAATGCAAGTGATGTAAACCATGCCAAAAGAGCATGAAGGTTTTTTATTTGTTAGGCCGAGTCCAAGAAGAAAAACATTATGAAGGACCCGATCATATCTAGATTGCACTTAGGAAATGTGAGCCTTTAGCTATGTTTTTTTTAATCATTTGATGAAACAATACAGGTCATGTGCAAGCATCAATAAAGACCTTTAAGTCGCATGAATAAGTTGGAAAACTTAGGATTCTTGACTATAAATAAGTTGGGAAACAATATATGTGAGTAGTGCCTTATTAGGGATTTGGGGTGAAAACTCCAAGTCCAAGCTATGTCCACTCGAATTGATGTTATGCCTTAGGAAATAAATGAGTATCAATGCATGTTAATGAGCATATAGGAGAGACTTAGCCGTTTTTTGGTGTTTAGTCCATGTTTGTTCTAATTATTAATGTCGGATGCGAGATTCATGTCTAGATTGTTCCTTTGTATGTGCATTGTTTAGTTTCAAGCATGATTATATGTTCTCTCATGGACGGCTATCATGAATGAGACTGATAATTAATTCTATTGATAGTGATGATTGTTTAGATGCCTATTTTACTAGAGTTTGTGATTCATGCTTGTAAATAGAAAACACCATTTGATGCATGTATGATTACTTACTTTCTTTGTAATAATCCATCCTAAGCTAAGTTGATTAATGCTTGGAAATAGCAAATACCATGTGATGCTTGTATTATTTAATTTGGAGTTAGTAGTGTCTTATAGTTGTCTTACAAACTTGTGAATAGCAAACACCATGTAATACTTGTTTGTTTGGATGACTCAGGCTTAGATTAATCACATGCCTAATCATGTTACATTCGTTTAGTATGCATTCACTTGTTTACTTGCTCAATTAAGTTCTCATATCCTAGATTGACATAACATCTACTTCTATCTAAAACAGTGAGGTTTTGGATGAATTAACCCCAACCCCTAATTGTTTCCCTTATTGAATTTGAATTTTAGTCAATACACGTTTGTTACTCGATTGGAGTGTTCCGCTCTGTTTGTTCACTCGATCGACGTTCCCTGAAACTCGATCGTAGTTGTCTTGAAAATCGATCCATGTTGACCAATTCTCCTAAATTCTACATGATCACTTGATCCATTTTTTTCTTTCTTTCACACACTTGCATTTGTTTAGTTGGTTTCTTAGAGCAAGATCGAGAGAACATAGTCCCTAGGCTTGAGAGATGACCTTGACATGTTAGTCATATATTTACATTGACACGACCTTACACTTGAGGTTTATATGACATCCCACTTAAGTGTCTTGTACGCTTGATTTGGATTATCCATCTATTGCATCTTGCACTCATCCCGGGGTGTATCATTTTGCTAGGTGATTCTCGGAAGTTGTAAAGGGGAGGAAGGGGGCTCGAAGATCAAGCAAAAGATGGGAAGATGAGAAAGGCGAGAGGCGGAAAATGATATTGAGGAGATTGAGCAATGCTAAAACCGATTTGAATTCAGGAAAGCTTGCGCAACAAATCCAAACTCCAACCTCTTCTTCCATGGGTGGTGCTTGCCTTAGGCCTCAAGCCGTAGAGATGCAAAACAAAATCATTAAAGACATGTATTCAGTTAATCCTTACCTCGCTTTCACAATTTGTATCCTCTAGGGGAAGACCGAGGATAGAAATTCTCAAAACCACCAAGAAAGGAGTTTTGACGGAGAAAAGAAATCAAAATGAAATTTTGAGGGGAGAAAACCGGAGAGAGAATTTTATTTATTTATTTATTAATTTTTTTTTTGGTAAAACATTTTATTTATTTATTTATATAGCAGTTAGAAACCAAAACACATAAAACTTGATGCTTTTGCAATTCAATTTTAAAAGGTTACATAAAAAATTCAGCCTAAGTAAAACCCGTTTAACTCTAATTAAGTAGTATAAGCTTAATAAGTATATTTAGGCTTAATAGGTTCTATTATGTCAATTTGTACCCAAAGTCACAATACAAAATGTACTTGTCCCGGTATCAAAAGTACCATTTGGGTCTGGTTTCTTCCTCTTCTTCTGTCAACTCTCTATACTGATACGACTCCGCACCAGCTTTACCCACTGGCAAGGGATTCCTCACAAATACCTGAACGGGTTTTGGTACACAAACCCTCAAATGAAGTTCCTCATCTGTTCCTCGATCAAATTCATGCATCTTGACTAATTTGCTCATCGGCTCCACAGATATCCATCCGAGACCAGAGATGGCCACATCAGATGTTGGCCTGCTATCAAATCAAGAGGCGCATTCTACGAGCTCAATTCATCATCATACAGTATGATTAGTACCATAAGCAAGAGAGAAATGATTTACCTTTCAGCTTCAGCTTCTTCAAATTTGAGTTGTATCGTGTGTTCGGTTTCAAGCCCATCCCAGTCTTCTATTTCTCCGACGCTTGGAGGAGTTAAGAGATTACCCAGTTCCTTCTGCAATCAATAAAATTCATTACAAAAAGAAAATCAATAAAAAGATACACCAGAACTTCTGCTTTACCTTGTAAAATCCATCTGCCTCCTCAGAGGGTACAATATGAATCTGCAAAGCCTTTGGTCCATAGAAGGTCAATCTTGTAGTTGGGTGAATCTGAAGTTTCACCAGAGAAGTGGGGTTACTGTAGAAACCGGTGATACAGTTTCAAAGTCATGGTATAAAAATAGGATTAATTTGTTATGTAATCCAAGCTCATAATAATTATTTAGGGTATGTCTCCCAATGATAAATAATGAAGTGTATAGCATCTTTATTGATAAATGGACTAATTTGCCCTTATTTAATATATCAATTTTCCTTTTTATGTTATAAGATTTTGTACTTAATTCTTGTATATGAGTTTCACGTACAAGATTAGTCAAACAATTTGTGTACAAGAAAAATAATCAAATAATATTTTTGAGTTATTTTATAAGATACCATAATCGTGTAAAAAACAATTAGTTACAATAATTATTAGTGTAAATCATGAGATCCAACTTGTCCGTTGGTAATAGGATGGGAGGGACTGCCAACCAAAAATCGATTATTCTCCTTCTTAATTTAGATTTATCAATTATAATATTACTTTTGCATTTAAACTGATTTAGAAAAGAATATTTGAGATATTATTATAAGGTCAAATATGTATTTATTTATTTAATCAAGCTATTCACCTAATAATATATAGGCCTAGGATATCTACCGACTAAAATTTATCATTGAGTGTATTTCATCCAATTCTCTCTATATAAAATATAAAATTCAAACGAACCTTTAGGATATCAACTCTGACAAGACCGCCCCAAAAAATTGAAAACCCATTCAAGCCGTAGGAGCTTGACGTCCTTTCTGAATCAGTCTTACACGTGGATAGTGACTTCTGGTTTGCAGAAGGCAAGAAAAAATGAGTAAAAAACCAAAGGGAGAAAAATCCTATCAGTTGTTAGAGAACGTACAGGGAACGACTGGCCCCTAAGACGACTCCGAGGAGCAAGGGCATGTAGATCTTTGGAATTGACAACTGCAGCTTGCCTATGGTGGAGATGGATTCCAGGTGTATCAAACAGCTTCTGCAAAATGTGAAAAATACCAATTAGTTGAAAAACCAAGACTTCTTATCATGCAAAGTTAAGAATCAAAACATTGAACAGAAAACAGTTTTTTCGATATTTTTGGGGTTAGGTAGTGACTTCGTAAATATATTTTGAGTGATAATGAGCAATACCAATCACTTTCACAAATGCAGAAAATCTCTGCAAATAATTGCTTTGTCACAATTGTATAATTAGGCGAGGGAATTAAATAAGAAAAGTCCGAAGCAAGATCTTTTCCTTCAAGAAAATGCTACAACAACAAAAATCATTTTCAAAGGAGCTGAGGGGGATATATTTCTAGGCAAAACAGTTAATTCTTGAATCAAGAATAAACATTGAAATTGATTACCCCGCCTCCGAGGAAAGCTTCGATTGGAATTGGACCTAATGTTGTTCCAGGAACAGCTGATTGTATTGGCTTATATTTTTGAGCTGCTGCTGCCACCGGATCCTTTTGTCCCATCATCACTTGATTTCAAAATAACATATGAGTCAATAGAAATTTGGCAATAACTGGTAAGAGGGACCATCATATAAAAAAGCATAGTTTGGAACAGAAGGTAAACAAAATTAGGTTCATGTCAGAATTGGTGTAAGTTGTGTGGTAAAAAGGTGCTCAAAGTAGTTTTGTCAAAATCAGTGTAAGTTGCAAGTGAGCTCCATTGTTTGATAATTCCCAAATTATTGCTGTCTTACTTAGGATTGCATTGATGAAGGCAGATTTTCCAACATTGGCAGAGCCCTGAAGAAGCAATAAAATTCAACGGTCAGCTGTCAGTTTGAAGGTTATACAAATCACAGATTCTAAAGTTGAGCATGCAGCTTTATGGAAGTTGCAAATAAACTTATGTTATTATAATTTTGAAAATAAAAAAAGCCAATAAAAATTATATAGCAAGCGTGCCAATAAAGGGCCCACGGTAAACATGATGGAGCAAAATCTGACAACCAAACAACAAATTATACATAAAATAAAGAACATGAAGACAGCAGAAGTGCAGATGACCAAAATTTGAATTTTAACTAGATTCATTTAGACGCAGGTTGGCACTGGCAATTATCTGGAGAGAAACAGTTTACACTTTGGATTAAATGATGGCTATGCAAACGACTCTACTACATACACAATCAAAAATGGGAAATAAGTAAATACACTGTTGCTCCTTAAACTTTAGCAAATTGGAGACATGGGCCCAAAACTTTAACTCAGATCCAACTTGGGTCTCAAACTTAAACAACTCATAGGACATTTTCACCAAGTCTTACTAAAATTATTTGTCAAATCGAGTATTAAATTCATCATATTCAGACTTTAGGAGCTATGCGTCCGAGACTCCGAGCTGTGAAACAAGGACCGAGTTGAAATCGGGTGTTATGTGTGGAAGTTGCTATTACATTATAAAAAAAAAAAACTAGGCAACTGATGTATACGGTAGAAGATGTGAAACACTTGATTCTTTCAAGGCTCAATACTATGTTTTGATCTTTTGATTTGATATCTAACAACCAAAATCTTTTGATTAGTGATTTAACCACCAAAGATAAAAACTTTATTGAATGAATAATTTCTACATCATAAGACTTGAGAAAATCAAGTCTCTTCAAATCTTCTATTTTGGAATGGTCAGTGAAACATGGGAGAAAGTTTAGTGTAAGCTTGACACTAACAGCTGCCTATAGGGTTGTAGTCGGAGATAAACCCAATCATCAACTTTTAAATGGACGCTTGGTGTCATCTAGTCGCTTCATGCGCGCTTTAGCATTAGCCATGTTTGTTTTTAACAAGCCAAGGTGGGCAAGCCAACATCGACTGCATGCATTGCCAATAACCTTCTATGTTAGCAACTTCTAGTAGGACTAGACTTTTAATGAGATAAGATAAACTATTCTTTCTATGTTAATTATTCCTAGTAGGAATATACTTTTAATGAGATAAGATAGACTATCATTATATAATCAAACATTATCAATTATGCTTATTACTCCTAACATAAGTCAGTGAGGGTTTCTCCATATAAGCTGGTCTAGTAGATTGGGTCAGAATCCTATCAGGATGGAGCTCAGACAACAAACAGGAGGTTGGAGTGCTTTGGTTTATGAGTGGTGAAAAACACTAAGTATCAAAAATGAAATGATCTGAAAAAATAGTAAAAATAAACGGGTTTTAGTTACATGAGTCTGATCAAAGATTACAAACAGAGATACTAACCAGTATGTAGACATCACGTCCCTGCCAAGTAAAAAAACACAATTGCAAATGGAACTTAGATATCAGTAGTAATAAACAAAATAAAGAATGGAGCCTACCTGTTTTTGTTCCTTGGAATGCTATTCTAGGTATTATTAAATAATTTTAAATAAGGTACAGCTACTAACCTTCTTCTCCTTCTGAATTTCTGAGACTACACCAGTAATCCCAACAAGAGATTTTGAGCTTGTCAGGTGAACACTCAAGACACTGCAAATTTGAGTAGTTTTACAAACTAACGCTTTAGAAATATAGCAGTCATCCCCTTGAGCAAAAGAAACAGAAACAAAAACTTTAAAAAAAATGACAAACTACTGCTTTGGACACCAAGGCAATGTTTTGTCTTGCAAGTGACAATTATATGAGTTCAAGGGCATATGATCAAAGCAAAGAGGTATAGAGGTTAATTACCAAGGAAGCTTACTAAAATGGGAAAACCCTGCTTTCTAGTAATAACGATCACCACATGAAGTTCATAATTAACTGCTTAATAATAGACTATTGCATATCCTCTTCTTAAAAACAAACAGAAAAAAAATCAAAAAACAAAACAAAACCATGCTTCACTGATCTTAACCCATCTGCTATATGCAAAGTTACAAAATGTTATATAAAAGGTTAAATTGTAAGCTGCAAACCGTTTTACCATATGAACAGTGAATTGGTTACTTAAAGTTGGAAACTTACTTCAGCCTTTTCTTTGTAGTAGCTTCTACAACCCAATCACCAATGCAGTTGAGGTCAGTTCCTTTTGGAAGGAGATCAATCTAGATCAAAATAAAGTCATAAGCCATATGAAGGTTCCATATTCTCACATGTTGAAGGTCTGAAGTGGAAGTGAATACCTTGGTGATAACTAATATTATAGGGTTTGCACCAACAAGATCACGAACACGAGACAGAAAACTGCCATTGAAGTCGACAATATCCACCTATAAGTTTACAGAATATTAACATTTGAGGGCAGAAAACAATGTTGCGAAAATATATCACATGAATTGCTAAAACAGCTAAATATAGGTTGTAGTATACTGGATTCAAGTGCAAGGGTATAATAAAGCTATAATAAATCCAGACATCTAGAAAACTATTACAAGGTTTATGTTGCACTGTCTACAGGGGAACTGAAAAATGGAAGAGCATCGTAAATATGCACGGCTACATGTTGCGAAAATACCTTGGTGATAACTAATATTGTAAGGTTTATGTTGCACTGTCTACACGGGGAACTGAAAAATGGAGAGCATCACAGGGCTACAGTGATATCATCTCATGGATCTTATTTAATATAGTCTACAATAAATCCAGACTTCGGGACAACCTCGAAATGAGTCATGAAGACTGGCAAGTAGAGTCATGGAGAAATACTTTATTTTTCCACACTTCCATAATCTGGTTAAAGATGAAGGACCGGTAGTAAGAGAAGTGATATCATAATAACAAATTACTGATAAGGGGAGCATGACCATGTCCACAGCCCCCTTAAAGAAATGAGTATACGGCTAGTGATTTGTTTATGTTATTCATTTATCCATTTTACAGTTATAGACATCTGTAAGGTTCAACTTACACATATCTATGTTGCCCTTCAATAGATGATTACAGAATCAATCTCACCAGTTTAACAATCAGTGCTTTCTCATGGCGCAAGTGGGACAGCTTCTCCCTTAGTTGCTCTGCAGTAACAAACTCTTTTCCACCAGAGTAACCTCCATGCCCTCCCACTGCAGTAACCATATGCCCATGGGATAAAAGCCGACACCGACCACATATTACAGTTTTAAGTTGCTTGTGCTTCTTTTTCTGCAACTCAAACAAGGGAACAAAACATATGCCATCAGCTCTTTTGCAGTTTCTCCAGATAACAACATCAAATTGAACTAAATTCAAAGGGAAAAGGACCCATATATATAGCTCCCCAAACATAAAAGTACTAAACCTAATTACACACCCCCAATTACACAGAGACCAAAACAGGACTAACCGAGCTTCGATGGTAATATTAACAATTTGCTTCAGAATTCCATTTAATCACCAAAATTATAATAATAGGCAGAACAATAGAAGTGCTAAGAGTCCATACAAGTTCATAGATAGCCGAATCGACGAAACCCGGGGCATCAACCTCCTGGGTCTGAAGAGGAGCTCCGCAGCCGTAACAAGAAGCAACAGTCGAATCGTAAACCTTCCCAAGCTCTTTCTTATCCTTGTTCTTTTTCTTCTTAAAGGAAGCAAGCACATGCTTAGATGCTAACTTGGATTGGTGGTGGTCGAGGAATAGCTGGCCACGGGACGGAGCCGCTGCCCCTGTGCCTTCGAGTTCGGATTCGGAAATTGAGACATGGGTCAGATAGTCCGGCGATTCCTGGCGGGTTGGCGGGTCGGGAAACGACGCCGCATTGCAGGTGATGAGAGTTAATTTGTGGGGTGGAGTGCAGAGGGTACGGGGGAGAGGATGAAGATTTGTGGATTTCAAGTGGGAAGGGAAGGAGAGAGGAGCATTTGGAAAAATGGAGAGAGTTTGGGTAGACATTCAGAATTCTCAAGGTTGGTTTGTCAAGGGATTTTGGAATTGCCGGCGGTTTAAATATGGATTTTGTTTTTTTTTTGATCAAGAACAGAAGGATGGCTACATGCCTTAATTGATCTTTGTATAATATAAGTTCGAGTTGTGCAAATCAATAGTGATGGTCTATGTAAAATTTGAATGACCGAGAGCAGGAAACTCTACAACGCTCTCTTTTGAGAGCAGAAGGCTAACACCTTCTCAACAGCCGCTCCAATCTCTCCACCTCCAGTGGCTTACACCAAAGCATAACTTGTCTCCTTCTTACACTAGCCTTCATTGAGGCTTTTAACTCGTTTATCGACCTCCTTCCCGGCGTAACCCGCCGCCTTCTCTGACGTAACCCGCCGCCTTCTCCGGCGTACCTCCCGGGTTAAACCGGCATAAACGGCGTCTTCTCCGGCGTGAAAGTCGCCTTTCTTTGTGCAATTTTTTCAAGCGGACCTCAATCCGTGCCCAAATCTAGGGTTTAAAAACGGATTTGAAGGTTGGTAATGGTTGTAGTTGTAGATCCCGCTAGTGAACTCCTTACAGGGTGATAAACCGATTGTGTGCTTTCCGGCGAGAGCCACCATTTCTCGGACGGAGAATCCGTGTGATTGGAGGTGAGGGAATCTTTCCGGTCGAATACGAACGGTAGAAAAAGACCGCCATCTCTCCGGCGTCTCCTGTTCTGTCCACCAAATTTTTAAAAAAGAACACCAAATTTTTGCCAGTGAATTATTTATTGGTTATATTGAATGAACTCGGGTTGTTTAAACCGAAAAAGTTTGCATATTGTGAGTCTTTTATCTCTATAATCGATAGAGCAACATTACTCTACAAGATTGCATTTCTATGACCACTTTTTCTCTACCACTTCTTAGCTCCATGTCTTCTCCTTACAGTTAAAAAGTCTTAACAGAGCTTTGATTTCCATGTGATCATAAGGTTCAATTTTATTTGTTGAGTTTTTTTGTCAATATTAAATCCAGATTTAGATCTTTATGGATGTAAAACCAAATAAGGACCAAATACACAATAATTTTCTTGGACTCTCTAAACAAACAAAAAATAGAAAAACATAATGGTTGTGGACATAGGTGAAAAGAAGTTGAAAAAGAAGGCAACATCAAGGCATTTTTATGTAAACGCTCTTGACTCGAGAACCCTCGCCATAGAACAAGAGATTCTTGGTCTCAGATCCAAGCTTCCATATCCGACATAGATCAATCGTTTATGATAGATCTATGTCCTTGTCGGCACTAGGCACGGGTTCGTCGGCTCCAAATGGGCCACCACAGGGGATCTGGAAAAGCTTCTTGATTGGAGTTGAAAACCATCGTCTTCCTCCCGAAGCCTTGTGTGTGACTACGATTTTGGTAATTCGATCCGAGTGAGTCCGTTTTGGATCGAATTGTTTAATCATTTGTGTAATGTTTAAGCCGAAAGGGGGGAAAAATCTTTCAAAAATTTAAAGAAAAACAAAATTTGCAATTTTTAGTTGCTCAACCAAGGCATTAATAACAAAGTTTTGTTATAAACAATTTCATCCTTATAAACCTATTTTCTTTCAACAATCAAAGATACACACTCTGATATGTCAAGATCCCGTGTTTTGCAATGTGGTCTCCTTAGTTTGATCTTGTTTTAGGTCGCATGCTGAGTGGTCCGTCTAGGAGGGGGCGTGGATTTGTGATCGACTCCTGAAGGCTCTATTGCAAGCCCAAATCTGAGGTGTCCACAGTTGTTCCCCAGGCATCCTACCTGTGTACTCTCTTCAAAGACGAACTTTGTGCTCACCGCTTCTGTTGGACTGAATCATCCTACTTTCCCTCGAAGACTTCTCTGCTGTCGGGATTTCATGATGTATTTTTTTGTGTTTCTTTTTCTTTTAATATTTCTCTTCATGACGGTTAGTCCGTCTGCCGATCTTTTTCGGCCTTTCGACACACTAGACGGCGTGTCGTCTAGTGCTTCGAACCGCTTTCCCTTTTTCAAAAAAAATAGTGATGGTCTATGTGCACCATTTTATGTACGTTTATAATATAAGTTTGAGTTGAGCAAATCAATAGCGCTGGTATACGTTGACCATTTATGTATGGATTTTTTTTTGTTGATTCGGAAGTCCACATCCTTCATATATACGTATTTTCTCTTGTTTGCGTGTCACCTTCTTCCTCCTTCAGTGATGGATCCCTTTACCTTCTATCTCCTCTTCGCTTATCCCTTTACCACTGATATCTGATAGCTTAAAGAGGTGTTAGCTGGTCATTTTCGGGTTTTGTTCTTGATGAGATTTGGGTCCTGAATGCTTACTTGGTCATTCTCGGATCATTATTTGGGTCACTATGTATAACGTATGAACAAAAGTGGAACACAAACGTCCCCGTGATTTTTTGGGAGCTTGACTTCCTGCTTCTATGACACGAAGATGGAATTAGACCTATATTTCTGATGAACCCGAATCTCCGTTCGAAGGGAAGATCTATCAAGGCGGTCTTATAAACTTTTTTCATAAGTTGAAGCAATCGGAAACCACGATTGCATTTTATGATTCTCCTATCTATGTCATATTTAAAAATTCACGGACATTCACCTCCGGAGGTGATAGGGGAAGAAAACAAAGATGGTCACTCCTTTTAGGAACATGGCTCATTCAATCACTTCACTCACTAGGGAATTCCATTTCTCACTAGAATAACCAAGTCAATCCAGTGGGATAAAACCGGTGAAGATGAAAGAGATTCATCCAAATAGGGGTTCCGGAACAGAATTATGCTGCTTGATGGGCCCTGATGGTGGAACTGGCATTTTTGGTGGGAAGAAAGTGACCCCCTTTTTCGGCGGAGTAGGCAAGATCGCTTCCCTTATCGAGACTCTGGCTATAGGACCTTCTGCATCCGCAACGGTTTGTCAGTCGGAATATGGACTTCAAGTGAAAGAAAGGCTTAGCAAGTACTCAAGAACCTCCAATCACTTTTGTATGGTAAGAGACCAAGGCTCTGGTTAAGTCACAAAGGAAGGTAATTTTGATATTTACTTGTAGTATTGTTATTTAAAGAATGCAATGTAATTTATAACGTTATTATTTGCATGTAGAGAGCATGAGCTTCAAAATGAGTGGTGAGGACAAAGAGAGCATGAAGGTTGGGCTAAATAGGTGATCTAGATCCCGATGGCAGAAGGGGCGGTGGAGATGGGGAGTTACACAAGTGACGATCAAAGAATGAAGTGTAAATGGATCAAAGAAGAGGTTTTAGTAGAGTTTTTGGGGTCGGTAAAGGCACCGGATGGCCCGTCTTATGCTCCGGTATGGAGAGGGTATTCCACGGCGCATCAGATGGGAGTTGTAGGATGGGTACGAGCGAAAAGGGAGGATTGGTGGACAAGAATGGAGAGACTTGGGTGCCGGAGGGGCTGTTTGTGTGTGACGGAAGCGTTGTACCGAGCACGGTTGGTGTGAACCCAATTGTCACCATTCGGCTACGACTTATTGTATTGCTAAGAAGTTGGCTAATGATATGAGGAAGAAGGGAGATTGATGTTAATTAAGGAGTCTATTTGGCTTCGTATGATAAAATAATAAGTTTTACTGATGTGATATTGAAAATGATATTCCAAAGAGACATGTAATGTTGTATATAATCAATCTGCAATTTTTACTTTATACGGTCTACAGGGGTGTGAAGGGACATGATTCAAGTGTGAAAATTTCATATATAACCTTCTTAATTTGTCCCAATATAATTGTTTTTTTTTATAGTTAGAATCTACCGTAAAATGAAATGAAGAATGTAGTGTAAAAAATAAAAAAGGGTCGTGACTGGATTTGATAATAACGGTCCAAAATCATACCGTAATTTGTCCCAATATTATTGTTTTTTTTTTAGTTAGAATCTATCCTAAAATGAAATGAAGAATTTAGTGTAAAAACTAAAAATAAAAAGGTTGTGACTGGATTTGATAATAACGGTCCAAAATCATATCGTGATTTTTGGTCCAGTCCTTAGATGATATATCCTATTTTTTGGGAGTTAAATTATATTATCTCCATTTCTATTTTAGCATCATATAAACTAACTTCTTTATTGGATTAGCATCCTTCAAACCCTAGCTATTAGTATAAGGTTGTGTTTGGCATGACTTTTGATTGAGTGTTTCTGAGTGTCTGAGAATTTCGCGAGTGTTTGACGCGCTACAAAACACTAGTGATTAGTGTTTATGAGCGGGTTTCCGAAACTCTCATTCAGGCAAGGGTTTGGGCGGCTTTTTGAGTGTTTCAGGGGTATAAAATTACTTTGTTACCCCTGTCCTTTTTCACTATTAACGCTAATACGTAATATATATATATATATATATATATATATATATATATATATATATATATATATATATATATATATATATATATATATATATATATATATAATTTACCAAATTGATGAAGATGGAGCATCATCTGTAAGAGCCTCGACCTTTAGGAGCTGAGCAGCCCCTGCGGGTTCAGAGAGCCGCCCATGCAGCTGAGCCCGTGATCCGCCCCTGCGGCCAAGGAACCCGCCCCTGCGGTTTCCTGCGGCTGCAACCGACTTTGTTGACTCTTGACCCGTGCTTTACCTTCTCTTCCTTACCCTCTTCTTACCTTAGGATCAAGGGTTTCCTTCACTTCTTCTCCAGCCATTTCACGTTGTTCTTCTTCTCTTCTCCTTCCCTTTGATCTTGTTCTTGCTTTCTCCTTGGTTTGGAAGAGTGGAGCTTGGTTGATGTTGATGTGGTGTGTAGTTGCTGAACTTGGGAGCTAGTTGAGAGTATTGTGTTGACCTTTTCCTGGGCTTGAGATCACAGCCGTGGTAAGTATCCTTCTCTTCTTTCTTCCTTTCTTTCCTTTCCTTCATTTAGCTTAGGATTTCCACAAGTTCAACTTGTGTTAGTTCTCCTAGGCATATAGTGATGCTTATATGTGTATGTATATGTATGAATGTGGTTGTGGAATGATGAAGACGTGCATTCTTCACGTGAAGAGCGGAAGAGGAGATCGGGGTTCACATTTTGCAAAGTCGCCTCCCCCGCGCCCGTGAACCGCCGCCCCTACGGAACCTTGTCACCGCACCCGCGCCCGGAAGCCGCCGCCCCTACGGAACCTTGTCACCGCACCCGCGCCCGGAAGCCGCCGCCCCTACGGAACCTTGGCATTAAGGGGAAGTTGGTCCCCCAATATGTCGGACCGTTCGAGATTCTAGTCGGGTTGGGAGTGCAGCATACAGATTAGCTTTGCCTCCGAGATTAGAGGGTGTTCACCCTGTGTTTCACGTGTCTTAGCTGAGGAGTACATACCAGATCCGAGACACATCGTGAGTTATGATGATTTGGTGGTTGAGCCGGACCACACCTTTGTTGAGCACCCGATTGCAGTCCTAGAATGAGGTATGAGACGCCTGCGTTCGAAGGACATTCCTATCCTGAGGATACTATGGTCGAGACGAGGACCTGATGAGGCTACATGGGAGAATGAGGATAGTATTCAGAGGAACTATCCAGAGTTTTATGCCGAGATAGATGTATTTGTAGGATCGACGAGTAGATCTTAGTACTATCTTGGTGACTGTTATGCTTATGTGCTTATATGTTATGATGTGTTTATTTTCGTACTAGCTATGATGTGATATGTGATCTTAGTAGATCTTGCTGTGCTAGTACGATTGATGATTATAGCTGGAGATGGTTCTTTCCTCCATGCTATTGGGATGCGATTAGGGTTTAGCTGGAGATGTTTTTCCTCCATGCCCTTATGTTATGAGTATGATACGGCTAGAGATGTTTTTCCTCTATGCCTTTGCGATGTGATGATGATAGTTTGGCTATAGATGGTTTTCCTCTATGCCTTGGATATTATAGTGATCTTGTTGCTGGAGATGTTTTTCCTCCATGCCTGTGTTTGAGGTTATAGCATATTATAGGTTGATACCATACGTGCGGATGCCTCCGATAGAGAGAGTTAGACCTCGACTTCTGAGTCCGAGTGGTTTTAGGATTTCACAAGTTTCGGGACGAAACTTGTTTTTAGGGGAGTGTGATGTAAGAGCCTTGACCATTAGGAGTTGAGCCGCCCCAACGGGTTCAGAGAGCCGCCCCTGCGGCTGAGCCCGTGATCCGCCCCTGCGGTTTCCTGCGGCTGCAACCGACTTCGTTGACTCTTGACCCGTGCTTTACCTTCTCTTTCTTACCCTCTTCTTACCTTAGGATCAAGGGTTTGCTTCACTTCTTCTTCAGCCATTTCACGTTGTTCTTCTTCTCTTCTCCTTCCCCTTGATCTTGTTCTTGCTTTCTCCTTGGTTTGGAAGAGTGGAGCTTGGTTGATGTTGATGTGGTGTGTAGTTGCTGAACTTGGGAGCTAGTTGAGAGTATTGTGTTGAGCTTTTCCTGGGCTTGAGATCACAACCGTGGTAAGTATCCTTCTCTTCTTTCTTCCTTTCTTTCCTTTCCTTCATTTAGCTTAGGATTTCCACAAGTTCAACTCGTGTTAGTTCTCCTAGGCATATAGTGATGCTTATATGTGTATGTATATGTATATGTATGAATGTGGTTGTGGAATGATGAAGACGTGAATTCTTCACGTGAAGAGCGGAAGAGGAGATCGGGGTTCACATTCTGCAGAGTCGCCGCCCCCGCGCCCGTGAACCGCCGCCCCTGCGGAACCTTGTCACCGCACCCGCGCCCGTGAGCCGCCGCCCTTGCGGCCATGGTCACCGCGCCTGCGCCAGTGTATCGCCGCGCCTGCGGTTTGTCTTGCTTCGGCCCTGCGTCCCTCTTGTCACGCAGGTGCGTCTTGTCCTTGATCTACCTAGAGTAGTGTGAATCCTTTTCTTTCCTTGTATGAGCGGGTTAGTAGCATGCTAGGTACGTGTATGAAGATAGAATGATGAGGAGTATGATATCGTTATATGCCGGTTAGGGCTTTGAGGTTTATAAGTTGGATACGATCCTTATGGATCCCTTGGGTGTAGGTGTGACCCCTTTGATTGATAGGAGATTTGATATCTCTGTATGCCTTGTATAGGCAGTGTTGTTCTCCGGTTAGGAGCTGATCGAGGTTGAGTATACTCCGAGGTTGAGGTAAGTCCATAGGACTTACTTAGCTACCATCCTTATATTGGATGTATGCATGAGTGGTGTGTGTTATATGCTTGGTAGTATGCGATGTTATTATTACCGATCTATTGTATAGTGATTGCCCATTGTAGGGCCGTGATAACTTGCCCTTTCATCCCGCTAGGAGTTGGGAGGTTCTCTGTAGGCAGGCCAAATCTGGTAAACGGTCGGGCACTCTCCATTCCCATAGGGTACACGGGGAGGTGTTCCAGCCACCACTCCAGTTGGCTATTGGACCCAGAGGTGAGGATTATATATTCCTCGTGTCACCTATGTTCATATTTATATATATACGATTTGAGTGTTGGACTTTATAAAGATAAGGAACCGGGTAAATGTGTGATAGCATGCTGACGTGTTTAGTATTCCGTGACGTGTGTTTGTGCTTATGCATCTCCTAAATATATGTGTATGGTTAGCTAACGGTTTTATACCGTGTTGTAGATCCTTTGCAGGTTAGGAGAGCTGCACGGTGATCCAGATGGGGTGATCCGCTGAGGGCTCCGTACACTGGGTTTATGCGAGAGATATGGGTAATTTTATGATGTACGGATATACGTTTTGGTTTGTACTCAGCGGTCTTTTGTAAACTCTTTTGATATGTATATATTACAGTTTGATGTTTGGTTTTAATCTATCTGTGTCTTGTTGTAAGATCCAGTGAACTTGTTGTCAGGCTAGGGTCAGGATCCATTGTGAGATCCTAACCCAGTAGCGCCCCGAGTCCTATGGATTTGGGGTGTTATATCATCCAAGCTCAAAAGTCATCCCCTTTCATGGGCTCTCCCATGTCTTGGATTCAAATCTGCTAAGTGGAAGAAAACTGAAAATTTCATTCCTTCACTCTTCTCCTCCATCTCTGTCCAAATTAAACACTGACATGCGACAATAATCCATCTCTCCTCCTCTGGATCTTAGCACTTCGATCTCATAACCCCCATAATTTGCTCCATTTCCAGTGATATTGTATTCAACCATGGCGAAACCCAAAGCCCTAACCCTACGGCTACTAAGAAGAACATACCAAAGATGGCGGCTTCCACCCTACAATCTCCCACCAGCCCCTTCTTCCTTGGTTCCAATGACGACAATTTTGATTTCGCACGATACGCTGAATCCCTAAAATTGGACCACATGATAGTAACGTGACAACCCTAAACACTAAACACTAGTGTTTTTGTATTATCCACCAAACACTCGTTAACATTTTAAAACCCTTATCACTAGTGTTTTGGACAAAACTTTCAACAAACACTTATAAACCCTTATCACTAGTGTTTTAAGTGTTGTTGCCAAACACAACCTAAATAGAAGATCATCCTCTTTGTATTTCTTTAACTTGAAATTGAATAAAGTTGTGCATGAGTTGCCAATATTATTCGATTATCCAACACATAATATATTTCAGCATTTATTCTAAGAAATTACAGCCGTGTTCTCCTTGTTCAAGATGTCTGACAATGCTCTTCATTCGGTTCTTGTCTTGTTGATTCAATCACTTTAGATTGAATCCGGTATTTAAAAAATTCTCCCCTTTCATTTGCTTTTTGTTACTAACGTTTGCGATTGAGATTATTGTTCTAGGAAATCTTCAAGAACATCCATTGCGACCAAATTGAAGGAGGATTAGGGATGAAGTTTTGAGTTTGATTTCATCTACTAGATTGAATCAAGTTTGCTCGTTTTCCCTTTTTGTTTGTCAATTCGGTTTCAATATTGATTGTGTGCTCTTTGTAGCTTTCAAGAACACAAGATTGTCACTTCCAATATCTTTCATAACATGATTTATCACCCTAGTTTAGGCATGCATTTAGGTAGATTTTCCCTTTCCGCAGCCTTGTTTAGACCTTATTTTGTGTCATTTATACTTGTTTAGTTCCACTTTGCAAGAATAGATGTCTAGACACGCTATTTGTGTCTTTGTAGGTGATTTGGCGCATTTCGGTGCTTAAACGATGCATATGAGGATCAAGCCTCGGAGTTGATGCATTGGAACGATCACACGTGCGAAGGGAAGGACAAAGGAGTTGAGCTAAAGGCATGAATGACGACTTTGCAGCCATCTCGGACAGAATCTCGATCGAGATCACATGCATTGGATGAGATTTACATAACTGAGAGAAATCTTGGTTGAAATCTCGGCCCAAGATAATTGCAAGGTTGACCGAGATTTCCCAGACACTGAAGAAACCGAAGAACAGAGCATAAAATCTTGGGCCCAATATTGCCTAAATCTCGGCCCGAGATTGACACCGAGATTTCTTCCTTGAGCGTTGTAACTTTATTTTCGGGCTTTTTATTCAGCCCATGCCTTTTGGCAGGTGGTTTCGTATAAAAGGAAAGCCCGATTATTTTCCTAAGGGAGTTTAATTAGATTTCAATTGAGAGATTTTTAGACCTAGAGAGAGATTTGTCTTCTACCTAGCCTCCTCATCTCCTACTTTCTACCATTGATACATTTTCATAGCTTTAGAGGAAAGATTGAGACTTTGTTGTTTAGTTCAGTTTAGATACAATTTGTGATACTAATTTACTTCGTTTTGCTGGATTTCGAGTTATTGAAGTTGAGTTCCCTCTTTTCCCTTTTTCCTCTATTTCCATTGTATGCGTTGTTTGGTTTTCCCCAATTTGATTGTTGAATTTGATATGATGATTATTGGCTATAACCTTTGTGATTCTAAGGTGGACAAAGATCTTTTCATGGCTTGGACTATGATGGATTAGGTTGTATGTTAGAATTGGTTTGAAATTTCTTGAAACCCTAATGGTTGGTTTGGAATGAATCTAGGTTAGAACTTTCTAAGCTAGCAACCTGAGTTGGAATTGAGACTTACCCGGTGATATTCTATCTTGGATACAAACGTAGATTGACCATAGGTAATAGAGGTGAAAACCTCTATTGGATTGAATGTGCCAGCTTACTACCTAAATTAGGTAATTCCCGAGACTTACCCGGTAAGGGGTTACATAGTCCTTAGTTAGAGAGTCCGGTTTGTACTGAATTTCCATCCTAGATACCTTGAGACTTCCCCGGTAATAGCTAGTTAGGATTGGAACTAGATGATCTTGCGACTTACCCGATAATCGATCATCACTGGAGAAACGTTCATCCTTGAATCTTTTCTACCATAGCTTTGCGAGTTGTCTTGAGTCCAGTTGTCATAAACAATGATCTTGAACCCTTGGAATCCACTCTTCCCTATATTTAATTATCTTTTGTTTGTTTGTTTTATAAATTGTTTTTGATTGAATTTGATATTCAATTACGAACAACCCAAAAACCTTTCCATATACATATTTTTTCTTTCCCTTACTCTTTCCTTCTATTTTTTGGTTTAGATTACCACTATGTTTGATCATAATTGCAAATTGAACCACCATAATCCTTGTGTTCGGCCTTGGAATGCTTGCTCTACTTCGTACGATCCATACACTGTGGGTTCGCTACTTATTGAGTGATTATTACAAGTATAAATTTAAAGTGTATCGTGTACGGGTGTTGTGAACTTACGAGTTTTTATCATTATTGATCTTGATTTATAAGGTCATAATTTAGCGAATAAGTTTTTGGCGCCACTGCTGGGGACCTTGGTTTAGTTTAATTTGCTTATCTTTGATTACTTATATATTATAGATCTTTCTTATGCTTTTGATCTTGTTCGTGTGTGTCTTTGGAGTTTTCAGGATTTTAGGTTCTTCTTGTGATGTATGCGAAGTTCTTGGGTCTAAAGAACTAGTTCCCTACGATCCCAAGCTTGAGAAGACACTTCGAGAGACTCGGATCCAAGAAATCTTTAAAGATGGCCGAAAGATATCTTCAAGCTGTACTAGATGAAGCTTCAGAAAAATTAGAGAATGAGAGACGGTTAGCCAGAGAAGACTTAGAGAATGAAAGACGGTTAGCTAGAGAAGACTTAGAGAATGAAAGACGGATGAACAAAGAAAGAGAAGAGGTAACTAGGAGAGTAATGGATGAAGAGCGGGAATGAGACAGGTGCTAGGATTCCACAATAAAAGAGGAGCTCCAGTGAAATAAGATGAGCTACCTCAAGCTATTAGACCCGTCCGTGTTGATCCATATGTGGAACCTCCACAAACTCTTGGTCAGAGAATGGATCCAGCTCAAAGGATCAACCGTCCGGGAGTAAATTTGGAGATCCCGCAGCCCACGAGTATGAGCTACGCCCACAAGTCCTCCAAATGATCCGTCAAAATCAATTTGGAGGGATGGATACAAAGTCTCCGCATCAGCACTTAATGAATTATGAAACTTTGACGGAGACATTGAGACCACCAAGAATGGAGAGCAATAATCATAAGCTGAGGGGTTTCTCATTTTCTCTCAGGGACAAGGCACTTGCTTGGTATCAATCCATACCTTTCGGGAGAATTAACACGTGGGAAGAGATGACTATCGAATTTCTCACTAAGTTCTTTCCACCTTCCAAGACTACTAAACTAAGAGGAAGAATAAATGCTTTTGTGATGAAGGAAACAAAAGTCTTGTTCAAGTCTTGGGAGAGGTTTAAAAATTTTCTACTCGATTGTCCTCATCATGGGATTCCTAAGATTGAGCTGCTAGAGATCTACTTCAAAGAACTAGATGAAGACAACCAATTCAGACTTCAATCGCTTTCCGGAGGTACTTTCATGAAGAAAAATGTTGATGAGGCTTGGGAGTTTGTAGAAAAGCAAGCCTTAGTTATTGAGAAGTATTCTCACGGGAAGGTTGAAGAGAAGAAAGCTAGACCCAGAGTTTATGAGGTTAGTGATAACACTTTGAGCAATGCAAGACTTGACTCCAACAACAATGAGCTCAAGTCTTTGAGGAGCTTTGTGCATCAACTTTGAAGAGTACACAGGCTGAAGTTCAGGTGGCATATATCCAAAGAAGAGGCTAGGTACATGGGTAAGGGCAATTTCCAAGGAGGTTACCGAGGGCAAAAAGTTCATAACAACAAGTTCAATAGAAATTTCCAAGGAAATCATTTCAGGCCAAATCACAACCATCCAGGTTTCTCTTACTCTAATCCAGATGGTGCATTGA
Source organism: Fagopyrum tataricum (assembly GCA_002319775.1). Lineage (NCBI taxonomy): Eukaryota > Viridiplantae > Streptophyta > Magnoliopsida > Caryophyllales > Polygonaceae > Fagopyrum > Fagopyrum tataricum. The sequence continues at coordinate 22,453,760 of CM008282.1, forward strand.
ATCCTCAGGCTTCCTCTAGTCAAGCACCACCACCATCCAAACCGTTGGAATTATATCAACAAGCTCCTTAAGGTTTCCAACAACATCCCAAGGATCAAATTGAGATGATGTTTGAGCAATTGATGGGAAGGATGAGTAATCTTGAAAGCACAATCACTAGTGTAGCAAAAACTCAAAAGGTTTTTGAGACACATGTATTTCAAAAAGCTGAAGAAGTTCAGTGAGATCCAGGAAGACATCTAGGAAAAACTAAAGACAATCCCAAAGGGCAGCTAATGGCAATCTCAACAAGAAGTGGATTTGAAGAAAATGATTCAGTGCCCAAAGAGAAGCAAGTCATGGTGGCAGTCCCAAAATCTGATGGGAAGAGTCAAGAGAAAGAGCCAAAGTATGTCCCACCATCTCCATTCAAGCCTCCACTTCCACTCCTAAGATCTTGGGCTAGAACTCAACTTGACAAGAGTTTCGGTAAATTTCTAGAACTTATAAAAATTTACATATTAACATTCCGTTCATTGATGCTATTCTAGGAATGCCTGCATACGGGAATTTCTTGAAGGAGATCCTCTCTAACAAGAGGAAATTGGAAGAATGTGAAGAAGTAAGGATGACTCAGTGATCTACCGAGCTCATCCAAATATTGAAGGAGAAAATGCCACCAAAGCTTAGAGATCCCGGATCGTTTTGTATACCTATAGGAGTTGGAGAAGGAACTTATGAAGCTTTGTGTGATCTTGGAGCAAGTGTGAGCATTATTCCCCTCGCACTTTACAAAGAAATTGGCATCGGGAAGCCCAAGCCAGTGAGATGACTTTGTGCATGGCAGATAGGTCGACGACAAAACCGGTAGGCATTCTTGAAGATACTATGGTGAAGCTTGGGAAGTTCTACATCCCAATTGATATTGTTGTCTTGGACATCCTTGCGGATTACCCATTTTCTATCATTCTTGGAAGACCATTCCTTGCTACTTTGTGATGCCTCATGGATTGTAAAAACGCCTCTCTTACCTTCAATATTGAGGAGGAGGATGTCCAATTCAAGCTCCCCAACGCCGTTGAAGCAAATGAGTTCGAAGATGGATCATTCCACGTCCAAGAAGAGATTATAGAAAGAATCTCGGGAAGCATCTCGGCCGAGATCAGAGTTGTTTCACCCGAAATCTCCAAAACTGAGAGTGATCTCGGGCACTATCTCGGTCCGAGATCCCATCATGACCAACCGAGATTTCAAGCAGCTGTTTTCCAGAAACAAAATCTCAACCCCCTCTGCCACAATCTCGACCCGAGATTCAAGTATGGGGTACCGAGATCGTTTGAATCGTCTCCTAAAGCTTCGAAACTCCATGCCACAACCGCTAGCTTCAAGAACAACGTCGGAAAAAAAAGAAAAACTAGTTCCACCAAAGCCAGTGAAGAGAGTTAAAGGTTTTTTAGTGCAAGCCGGTTTCAATCGGCGATTCGTCAAAGGATTTTCGAAGAACTCAATGTCCCTCTCCTCATTGCTGAAAAAGGAGATCCGGTTTGACGCTTAGGAAAGCGCCCGAATATACAAAGAGAACTCCAAGAAGAAAAGGGTTAACGAAGGTGATCTCGTTCTTCTGTCAAACTCGAGATTTCACCTAATTTCGGGAAAGTTGAGGAAAAGATGGACAGGGCCCTATGTTGTAAAGAAAATTCACCCACATGGAGCCATTGAAGTTTGGGGTGAACATGCCGGAATATTCAAAGTGAATGAGAGTAGGTTAGGGAAGTACAAACTGGAAATTCCGGTGGAGCGGGCTTTGCCTATATCTCCAGGTTAAGGCATCTACGGAATCAAGTCTGACTAGAGACCTTAAACCAAGTGCTTATCGGGAGGCAACCCGAGCTAAGAGTCTTTTTGTCTTAGTTTTTGTTTTTGCGTTTTTGTGTCTTTGTCTTTGTAGGTTTTAGGTGTCATGCAAGAAGAAGGAAGATGGAATTGTTGCTCAAGACGAGTTGGGGAAGAGTTGAGTGCTTTGGAAGAATGAATAACGGAAGGAAAAATGACGGAAAGAAGCAAACCATGCATCTCAAGCTTCATCTCAGCCGAGATCTCAACAAGCCAACGAGATTTTCTTAACTGAGAATAATCTCGGGCTAATCTTGGACCGAGATCCTCATAGCAGACCGAGATAATCACAATAGGAAGAAATCTCGGACCCCATCTCGGCCCGAGATCCAAAAGTCACCCGAGATCGCCTTGTTTTGATGTTGTTAACCAAAAATCTCGGCCTTGATCTTTCAGTGATCTCGGCCCGAGATCCGACGAATCCACCCGAGATTTAGTGAAAAACTAGTGTTTTAACCTAACTTCCTTTCTTCTTCCCATTCTTCATTCCATCACCTTCATAGCTCCAAAAATTGCTAATCTCGACCTCCTACCCTCTTCTGACTAAATACTCAAGCAAATTTACTCATTCCTCTCTCAATCCTCCACAAATCATCTTTCCATTACCCTTCAAACATCAATCTCCCTCAAAAATATGAAATTCACCTCCCCAAAACACAAACCCTAATCTAAAAAAAATCCTCAATTCCTCAAATCTCCTAAATCCACCAATCCATTGCAAGAAACAGGTTCTAAGGGTTCAAAGGAGCATTATTAGCACAAGAACGGAGAAAGGAAGCAAGGAGAATCAACCTCGGCCAAAATCACCGATCCTGGCAATTTCTAGAAATCTCGGTCACCTACCCCGAGATCCACCCGAGATCTTGACAAAAATCGACCGAGATTTTTCTCTGATCAACATGACTGAACGTGTAACGAAGTTGAGGCGCACCCTTCTCGGTTCCATCTCTTCAAGGAAGTCTAGGGATGAGTCAGCTCCAGCTACAGCTCCTCCGAGGAAAGTCCTGATCATTCCTGGCAATTGTAAGTCCAACTTTGACCGTCTTAAGAAAATGCCGTTTGATCTGCCCATATACATTGATGTTGATGACATGAATGCACTGATGATTACTGAGGACTTGAATGCTATCAAAACTAAATATTGTCAATGGAGTGAGTTGATAGCAATTAGGGAACCGGTCTATGAGGAGATAACTAGGGAATTCTTGAGTTCCTTTGTGTTCATGGAAGGAAAGGAAGAGGGCGTTATTAAGTTTCGATTGATGAATAGGGAATACCGTTAGAACACGGATAAATTTGGTTCTTTCTTTGGATTTCCATCTAGCAATGCATCTGCTTTCCCTAGGGAATTTAATCAGAGTAGTTTTTGGAAAGAAATAGCTTCTGTTGTAGGTGGTGTTGGCAAGTGGAAAGTTGAAGAGTGAAAGTGCAAATATATTTGCAATCTGTCTTTTTGTATTGCTCACAGGATAAAGAATGAAGTACTATTCCTCCGACCTGAGACTCCTCATAAGGTCTTAGCCGGAGAGTTGTTTATTTTGTGGTGCATTGCTTATAGGCTCAATCCTGATTCTGCCACGCTTATATGTGACCATTTGAAAAAGGTCGCACGGAAGAAACGGGTTATATATCTGTAGGTGGGTTGATCACCCACATTGCTAAGAAATTGAACATTGACCTCTCTGATTGCATGATGGTAGCTACAACTGAACCCATAGGTAGAGCACAGTTGGTTCCCCGAGGTATTCTGATTCAAAAAGGGAACGGTCATACAAAGTGGTTATGCCATGAGATGAGAGAGTTTGAATCCTGTAGTAGTGTGAGTATTCTTTCCTTGACCAGAGGAACTGGAAGAAAATGTTTGAGAAGATGGATTCGGACTCTGATGATATGGATATGGGAGATTCAGATGATGATGATGATGCGGAGAGGGAGGAGATTGACACCCGTGCTACTGAACTTGAGCACGAGGGAGAAGGTGATGATGATGTGGATCCAGCCGAGGCGAGAGATCCTATGGGCACCGGGTAGTTTAGGATGCCATCTAGGGGAGCTTTATCTTCACGAGCTCCTAGACGTCATTCTAAACACCGGTCCTCTTATGATGACCTCTCAGCAGAGATGTCGGACTTACGAGTCCATGTGGATGAGGATTTTACTTTCTTTCGACAGCAGTTTGACAGGATAGAGACTGAGTACCAGAGGATCGAGCAGGAGCAGAGGCGGTTCCATGAGGAGAGCATGCGGGTTTGGGAGGAGAACCAGAGGAGATATTCGGTCTTTGAGGGGATGCTTGGTGATATGTATCACCAACTCTTCAGGGCGCATTATGATCTGACGCATCCTCGCTATCCACCAGCTCCACCACCACCTCCATTCGAGTGATCCACTCCACCAGATCACCACATTTTACATTATGAGTATTCTTTTGCACCTCTATTTATTTTTCACATTGGGCACTATATGAGATTTAAGTATGGGGTGGGATACTTGCAATATTTTTTAGCATGTTTACTTTCTTTAGTATTGCATTTAGTGGTTGGATTTGAACTTTCTTGTCACAAGTTTATTTTGATATGCATCTATATAAAAAAAATAGAAAAGAAAAAATTTGTGCTTCTAAAATGATATGATCCCTATGATGATAATTGTGTAAGTGAATTGGCCATTAATTTTTATTTTATACTTACCTTGATTAATGGCATATGTGGAATTTGAATACTTTGCTTGAATTTTGTATGATTTGTGAAAATTGTCTTGTCTAATTGGATTTGGTTAGGATAGTTGAAGCTGCATGATGAGTTCTTACACATTGCATAAGAATGATTTAGGCAATTCGATTTCATTCTTCTTCTATATCTTTATCATGCTTATCACCTCAAATATTGAAAATATTGCCTCCTTTTTACCTATCCGGGAATTAGAATTGTGTGGTTGGAAGGTGTGTTGAAAACATGTTTAGTTGTGAATTATGTAAAGAAGGGTGAATGTTGTGAAATGTGACGTGAAATAGAATGCAAGCTATTAAGGGATGTTGGCTATGAAGACGAGTAACTTGGTACCATTCACAGAGCAGGGGGTTTGTATCTTGTCAAAGTCTGATTAACTAAACATCCTAACGAGTGATCGGTAATGTGCATCCGGTGTGAGGTACCTGAAGGCTTGCTGATCACCAAGGTTTGGCTATTGTGCACCAATGTCTTTCACTCAAGAAAAAAAAGGAAAAAAAAGAATATATATATATATATATATATATATATATATATATATATATATATATATATATATATATATATATATATATATATCTTTCATTCATTGTCGAGGTCGGGATTAGCAGACTTCGGCTTAGGGGCATAGCACCGGAACTATCATGCCCAATTGCATTGTTTACATATTACAACGGAAATCTCAAGTTGGCACTATGAGACTAGTTGATGTTGAGTGTCCCCAAAAGATGATATTATTCCAAAATGCTCATCCGGATTGTAGATAAAATAGGTGATAAATTCCCTTGTAAACCAAAGATAATGCAATCACAATACAAGGCATAAGTCTAGTTATAGAGGTTACAAGGACTTGATAATCCTAAATTGCTTAAACACTAAATAAAGATGCGTAGAAAAGGTTACCATAGAGATCTTCATAGGATTGAACAAAGAATGGAACCTGAGATTTGAAATCCAAAAAAAATAGATGTATTATTTGTCAAAGGCCAAGGCTCTCTGCATCATTCCAACTTGAAAATAAAGGAGAAGACAATAAAAGACGCGGACGCCATGCCACTAATGTAACTTCATCCAATCAAGCCAATGAACAAACCTTATCTGCAAGTGAACCGAGAGAAGAACAATAATGATTACCCAAAGTGGTAAATGCTTTTAATTTTATGAAGCTCATTTCTGCTACTCTCCGTTTATCAAATTACCAAAGAGGAACGGAGTCTTTCGTCAATAATCCTAACATGATAAAAATATGAGGGTGACAATTACAACCAAGTGCATTACCCTGTGTGGAACGGGTGTAGCAAAGGCGTGTGTCATCAATGTATTTTGCTTGCAATCCCATCATCCATGAACCAACTGATGTGTCATTGTGGGCGTATGCCTTGAGAGATGCAGTGCAACAAGTTACACATTCCTGATATAATGAGGTAATAAATATGTCGTTGTCAAAACTGGTACACACTTTCATGTGTACCAATCCTAATGGCATTTATAATGCTGTAAAAAGTATGGGAAATGAATAAAAAAATAAGAACTTTTAAGCTTATCCTTATGTGAAAAGCATGGGAAAAAAACATTCCGACTTCAAATTATATGTTGACTTAATTATGGTCCAGAGGTTTTAAATCTAAACGATTCGAATTTATATTTATAAGTGTTCGCTAATTTATGATCCGATAAATCCTTATTATTTTATCAATAACGATAACAATTCACAACTTCATAAAACACGATATGCTTAAATTTATACTCGTAATAATCACTCAAATAGTAGCGAACCCACAACATATGGATCGTACGCAATAGAGCAAGTATTCCAAGGTCGTACACTAGGAAAAGGTGATTCAATTTGCAATGAAGATCTATGATAGTCTAAATCTGGACTAAGATATAGGTTGAAAAAGATAACTCAATATTTTTGGAGAGGTTTTGTATTGTTCGCAATTGAATATCGGATTCAATCGAAAACAGTTTTATAAAGCAAACAAAAAACGAGATAATCAATTAATGGAAGAATGAATTTCAAGGGTTCAAGATCATTGTTTATGACATATAAACTCAGGATAACTCACAAGGATCTATGGCTGAAAAGTAACAGGGACAAACGTTTCCATTGTGATGAGCTATTACCGGGTAAGTCGCAAGATCATCTAATTTCAATCCTAACTACCTATTACCGGGTAAGTCTCAAGGTAATAAGGGTGAAAATTCAGTACAAACCGGATTATCTAACTAAAGAGTAAGTAACCCCTTACCGGGTAAGTCTCGGGAATTACCTAACTCAGATAGTAATCATGCACATTCAATCCAATAGAGATTTTCACCTCTATTACCTATGGTCAATCTACTTATGTATCTAAGAAGGAATATCACCGAGGAAGTCTCAATTCCAACTCAGGTTGCTAGCTTAGAAGGCTCTAACCTAGATTTTATCCCAAATAACCATTAGGGTTTCAAGCAATTCAAACCAAGTATAAAGTACAATCTATTCCATCATAGTCCAAGCCATAAACAAATCTCTATTCACCTTGAAACCACAATAGTCTAGCCAATAATCATCATATCAAAATCAACAATTAATTCGAAGAAATAATGCATAAAAGAGAAATAACGAAAGAGGGAATGAAAAGTACTCAACTTTAATAATCCGAAAACCAGCAAAACAAAGTATTTTAGTATCACAAAGTGTATCTGAACCTAAAGCAATAATAAAGACTGAATCTTTCCTCTAAACTAAGAAAATGTCTCAAAGGTAGAATATGGATGATGAAGGCGACAGGGAAGAAGACAAATCTCTAGGGTTTCTCTTTCTAAATTCAAAATAACACAAACGGAAACTCTTAGGAAAATATTAGAGCTTTCCTCTTATACCCAACAACCTGCCAAATGACATGGGCTGGATAAAAATGCCCGAAAATAAAATAAAAGACGCTCTGGGAAGAAATCTCGGTGGTAAATCTCGGCCGAGATATAGGCATGGTCGGGGCCGAGATTTTTGCTTTGTTCTTCGATTTCTTCAACGTCTTAGAATCTCGGTCAAATCACTTGGATCTTGGATCGAGATGTCGACCGAGATGGTCGTCAGAGAAAAAGATCTCGGGGCGAGATGTCGACCGAATTCCTCTCAGAGGTGGAAATCTCGTCCTATCATGCTGATCTTAGGCGAGATATGTGTCCAAGATGCTCCAATTCCGTCCTTTGTTCTTCTAAGTCGACTCCTTCGTCTTCCCTTCACTCGTAAGACCGCTCTTATGCATCCACTCCGTGGCTTGATCCTCAAATGCATCGTTTTAGCTCCGAAATGCGCCAAATCACCTACAAAGCCACAAGTAGGGTGTGTAGACATCTATTGTTGCAAAGTAGAACAAAACAAGTATAAATGGCACAAACTAAGGCTAAAACATGCATGCGGAAAGTGAAAAAATCTACCTAAATGCATATCTAGACTAGGTCGATAAATCATGTTATCAAAATACTCCATACTTATCCTTGCTTGTCTTCAAGCAAGAAGTAAATCTAAGATAAGATAACATGATTCATACATGCAAAAACAAAGAGGAAAATCTTTTTGGTAGTGCTTCTATTCATGATCACTCTCAAAGTGCAATTTTATGGCCAAAGATATATTACGATTAAGGTCAAGTTAAGTAGGCATGTAAAGGATAATCACACTTTGCAAGGAATTCATATTCATCATCAAAACTACATTTGCCTAATATTCATGAGAAATTCAAGTATAAGCTACTAAGTCAAATACATGTATACAAAGATCATTAGGACTTTAGCAATGAAAGAGGCCTAAGAAATGTGATAAGGTAGGATGTATTTAGGTAATGCGGAGGTAATCTGAGAAGAAGAACAACACACTTCAATTTTTTTCCAACTCAACATCCACCAATTGCATTTTTTTTCTTCTTTTCTTTTTTTCTTGAGTGAAAGTAATCGGTGCACAATAGCCAAAACCTTGGTGCTCAGTAGGCCTTCAGGTACCTCACACCGGATGCACATTACAATTAACTTACACAAATTTCATCATAGAGATCTCATCATTCCTAGAATCACAATTTTTTTTTTCTTTTTTTTTAATAAATGCATACAAAAAGGGAAACGTGTAACAAGAAAATTTCAAATTATCCGCTAAATGCAATACATCAAAAATAAACATGCTAAAAGGATTGCAAACATCCCACCCCATACTTAAATCTCACATTGTCCCCAATGTGAAAAATTAGCAAAAGTGAAAAAGAATACTCACAATGTAAAAATGCAGTGACCTCTGGTGTGCATCTCACTCGAACGGAGGTTGTGGTGGAGCTGGTGGAAAACAAGGGTGTGCCGGATCATAAGAACTCCCAAACATCTGGCGATACATGTCGCCTATCATCCCTTCAAAGACTGAGTAGCGCCTTTAACTCTCTGCATAAAACTCATGCGCCTCTCGATCCATCCTCCACTACGCCGCCTCTATCCCGTCAACTCTCCCTCTAAAGTGGGTAAACTCACCTCGGAAGAAGGCATACTCTGAATCTTGACAGACTTGTAAGGCATGCATATCAGCAGCAAGCTGGTCAATGGTAGGCCGGCGTTTGGGGCGATGTCTGGGAACCTGTGAAGACGAAGCTCCTTTTGATAGCATCTCAAAATGGCATGTACCTACCGTGTCTCTAGCCTCTCCCAACTCAACCAACATCATTTGCCTCAACGACATCATCAACACCTACACCCTCGTCCTCAATATCAGTAGCATGGTCGTCCTCATCTCTTTCGGAATCTTCATCAGTTGAGTCTCCCATAACTACGTCATCCGAAGAATCATATTCCATCTCCTCGAATGTCTTCCTCTAGTTCCTCTACTCAAGATAGGAATATTCACACTTCCAAGTGATTCCTATCTTGTCATCCCGTGACAAAATTACCTTGTAAGGACCGTTCCCCTTCTGAAGCAGATTATTATGGGCACACAACTGAGCTCTGCCTATGGGATTAAGCATATGAGCAATGGTACAATCAGAGAGATCAATGCCCAACTTCTTAGCAATATGGGTTATCAACCCACCTACACAAATATATCCCGAACTCTTCTTTGCAGCCTTTTTCAGAAACTCCAAAAGAAGACTGGAGGAGTCAGGAGTAGGTCCATGTGAAATGCACCATAAAATGATCAGCTCACCTACTAGAACCTGGTGCGGAGTCTCACGTTGAGGAAACAAAACCTCACTCATTATCCGGTGGGCAATCCGGAAAGACAAATTAACTATATATTTTCACTTTGACTCGCTTGCTTTCCACCTACCCTTTCGAGCCATAGGTACGGCAATCTCCTTCCAAAATGCGCTCTGGTTAAATTCCTTATCGATACCAGAGGCATCACTAGGCGGATGTTCGTTTATTTTGCACCGCTGCAAATCCGTGTCAAAAGTGACAAAGACTCGCAGGGTAGCAAACCACGATATGCTTTAAATTTATAACTTGTATTAACTACTTAATTGCAACGAACCCACAATGTATGGATCATATGCAGTAGAGCAAGTACTCCAAGGTTGAACACAAAGACTTGGGGATTCAATTTGCAATAATGATCAATTATAGTGTAAATCTAGAATAAGAAAATAGATTGAAAAAGAAAGGGATAGAAATCATAAGATTTTGGAAAAGGTTTTGGGTTGTTCGCGATTGAATATCAATTCAATTGAAAAGAATTTATAAAGCAAGAGAAAAGACAATCAATCAAAGGGAGAATGGATTCCAAGGATTCAAGATCATTGTTTGTGGCATATGGACTCAAGATAACTCACAAAGATCTATGGTAGAAAAGCTACAGGGATGAAAGTTTCTAAGCTGATGGTCTAATACCGGGTAAGTCTCAAGATCATCTAATCCCAATTCTAACTACCTATTATTGGGTAAGTCTCAAGGTAATTAGGGAGGAATTTACTACAAACCAGATTATCTAACTAAGGATCAAGTAAACTTTTACCGGGTAAGTCTCAGGAATTACCTAACTTAGAAAGCAATCAGACACATTCAATCCAATAAAGGTTTCACCTTTATTACCTATGGTTAATCTACTTATGTATCCAAGGGGAATTTCACCGGGTAAGTCTCAATTCCAACTTAGGTTTCTAGTTTAGAAGGTTCTAACCTATATCTTTCTCCAAATCAACCATTAGGATTTCTAGCAAATCAAACCAATTCTAAAGCACAATCTAGTCCATCATAGTCCAAGACATAAACAAATCCCTATCAACCTTTGAATCACAACAGTTCTAGCCAAGAATCATCATAATAAATTCAGCAATCAATTAAAGGGAAAGCAAGTAATTCATGGAATTACAATGGAAAGAAGAGAAAGTACTCAACTTGAATAATTTTAATTCCAATGAAATAAATGTTGTCCTAATTGTATTCGAACAAAGGTTGAATGTAAAAGTCCGAATCTTTAAACTAAACTACGAAGAATGATGAATGAATGGAAACGGGATGTAAATGGAATGTAAACTGGATGAAAAACGAGATGTGTAGACTGATCCTAATGAATGAATCTAGGGCTTCCTTTTATATACAAACCCTTGCCAAAAGGCCGAAAAGGAAACAACCCGTAGATAAAATATAACGTTCAGGACGAAATCTCGGGTGGACCTCGGGCGGATCTAGGTCAAGTCGGTGCCAAGATTCTTCAGCATGATGGATCTCGGTCAAGGTCACATGGATCTCGGTTGAGATTTGGGTTTTATCGGGTCCGAGGATTTGGATTTGACTTCAGTTTCTTCAACGTTTGGGAAATCTCGGTCTGTACTGTGAGGATCTCGGCCGAGATGCCGACCGAGATTGCTTGACAGTAACTTGGATCACAGGCCGAGATTGTTGCTTCTGGTCATGATCTTGCCCGAGATGCTTCCTTGGTCGTTCTTCATTCCCTTAGCTTGATTCCTGGCCCTTTCCCGTGCACGTATTCTTGCTCCAATGCATCCACTTTGAGGTTTGATCCTCAAATACGTCGTTTTAGCTCCGAAATGCGCCAAATTACCTACAAATTAAGCCACAAATAGTGTGTGTAGACATCTATTCTTACATAGTAGAACTAAACAAGCATAAATGACACAAACTAAGGCTAAAATATGAATGCGAAAAGGAAAAATCTACCTAAATGCATGACTAAAATATGTCGATAAATCATGTTATCAGTGAAAAACCAAATAAATCACCAAATTTCGCCGTATTCATACGGTACTCTTTGTTCATAAGTCTAAACTTAACAACACCGTCCTCCTTTCCTCCCATGTATAAGAATAAACACAAGAAATCCCTAGTTATCTCTTCATACACAAGTTCTCTAATAACAACTAGTTCATCCCAATGACACTTAGATATAATCGCATTCATATGCTCAGTAATATTCAACTCATTCAAATCATCCATATCCATATATTTCGGAGGTTCAAAAGACAATTTACTAAGACGGTCAAAGTTCAACTTATAATTTCCGGGGATGGTCAGAACCTTCCTCGGAGCTGGGACGGGGGCCGATTCGTCTCTGGATTGCCTTGATCAGCCGGAACCAATGAGTGTACGCCTTAATCGCTTCATCTTTCATCAAATTCTCAACATAAGAAAATCTCGGTTGGAATCTGCACTGATCTCGGGTCGATCTCGGTCTGTAGGGGCCGAGATTTTATGGTATTTCTCCGAGGTGAAGAACTTCGGCTGGGGTCGATTTCCGTCGATTCTTTGCTTCTTTCTTGTGTAGGAAACGTTTCTTTGAACCCTTAGAGCGATATTCTTGCAATGGAATGAGGAAATTTGAGGATTTGGGATTTTTTGGGTTTTGGAGTTTATGTTTTGAGGTTTGGGGAGCAGAAATTACCGCTTTTCGAGAGGAATTGATGCATATGGAAGATGTTTGGATGAAGGTTTGTGGATGATTGTGGCAAAAATGAGTGGATTTGGTGGAGATTTGAGTGAATAAGGGTTGGAGGTTGAGATTCGGCTTTGGGACGGCTATGGAGGAAGGTTGAGTGAAGAATGGGGAAGAATATGAAGAATGAGGGAAGTCTGATTTTTAACAAAATATCTGGTCGATCTCGGCCGAGATTTATGTAGATTGGGGTTGATATTTTGGTCTTGACCCATCGGAACAAAGGATCTCGGTCGGCCTTCGGGATCTCAGTCCGAGATGGGGGTCGATATCATTTTTCTTCTTTGTTATCTCGGTTCGGATTTTGGGATCTCGGCCCGAGATGGGGTCGAGATTTCTTGTTTTGCCTCGTTCCGTCATTTGTCCTTCCGTTCTACGTTCCTTCATAGTATTTGGCTCGTTTTAACTTCCTCTCGAGCATTATCTCCCTTGTCTCCTTCTACCTTGACACCTAAATCCTACAAAGATAAAGACACAAAAAACACGCAAAAATGCAAAAGCAAAAACAAAAACAATGACACAAAGACTCTTACCTCGGGTTGCCTCCTGAGAAACGCTTGGTTTAAGGTCTTTAGCCAGACCTAATTCTGTAGATGCATCAACCTGGAGATGTAGGTAGGGTCCACTCCACCGGAATTTCCTGTTTACACTTTCTCAACCTACTCTCACTCATTTTGATAATTCCAGCATTTTCACCCCATACTTCAATGGCTCCATGGGGTGAATCTTCTTTTCAACGTAAGGACTTGTCCACCTTTTTCTCAACATTCTTGGGATTAGGTGAAATCTCGAGTTTGAGAGAAGAACGAGATCACCTTCATTAAGCCTTTTCTTCTTTTTAGAGTTCTCCTTGTAGATCTGAGTGCTTTCGTAAGCGTCAAGTTGGGTCTCCTTCTTCAGCAATAAGGAGAGTGGTGTGGAAGCCTTCATAAAACTTTTGATGAATTGTCGGTAGAAGCCGACTTCCCTTGAAAAACCTTCAGCTTTCTTCATGGGCTTCGGTTGAACTAATTCTTCTGCTTTTCCGACATCTTTCTTGAAGCTAACGGATACGGCAGGAGGTTTTGGATCTTCAGGAGGCGTCTCGGTCAATCTCGATATCCCATACTTTGATCTCGGACCGAGATGTGGGTCGAGATCATTTTTCTGTTTTGCTACCTCGGTCGGCCTTCAGGATCTCGGGCCGAGATGGGGGTCGAGATGCTCGTCGAAGAAAAATATCTCAGTTGACACAAATCTAATCTCGGCCGAGATGCAGTCCGAGATTTCTCATGTTGCTTCTTCTTGGACGTGGAATGATCCATCTTCAAACTCCTTTGCATTTATGGTCTTGGAAAGCTTAAATTGAACATCTTCTTCCTCAATATTGAAGATTAGGGAGGCGTTTTTACAATCCACAAGACATCCTGAAGTAGCAAGGAATGGTCTTCCTAGAATGATGGGTATTGGATAATCTGCAGGGATATCTAAAACAACAAAGTCAATTGGGATATAGAACTTCCCAAGCTTCAATGGAATATCTTCAAGAACGCCAACAAGTTTAGTCGTCGATCGATCTGCCATGCGCAAAGTCATCTTGATTGGCTTTGGTTCCCCGAGGCCAATATCCTTGCAAAGTGCGAGAGGAATGATGCTCACACTTGCTCCAAGATCACACAAAACTTCATAAGTTCCCTATCCAATTCCTATAGGTACAAAAAATGATCCAAGATCTCTAAGCTTTGGTGACATCTTCTACTTTAAGATTTTGATGAGCTTAGTAGATCTTTGAGTCATCTTCACTTCTTTAAACTCTTCCAACTTCCTCTTGTTAGAGAGGATCTCCTTCAAGAATTTTCCGTATGCAGGCATTCCTAGAATAACATCAATGAACGGAATATCAATATGCAGATTTTTAATAAGTTCGAGGAACTTACCGAAACTCTTGTCAAGTTGAGTTCTGGCATGGGATCTGGGGAATTGAAGTGGAGGCTTGTATGGAGGTGGTGGCACATATTTCGGCTGATCCTCCTGACTCTTCTCAGTAGATTTTGGGACTTCACCATGACTTGCTTTTATTTGGGCTTTGGATCCTTTACTTCGAATCCACTTCTAGTTGAGATTGCCATAACCCACCCTTTGGGATTATCTTCAGTCCTTCCAAGAAGTCTTCTTGGATCTCTTTGAACTTCTTCAGCCTTCTTGAACACTTGAGTCTCCAAAACCTTTTGAGCTTTGGTTACACTAGTGACAGAGCTTTCCAGATTACTCATCCTTGCCATCAATTGCTCAAACATCATGTCAATTCGATCCTTCGGTTGTTGGGAACCTGGAGGAGCTTGTTGAGTTGATTTTATTGCCTTGGATGGCTGACCTGCATTACTAGAAGAAGACTGAAGGTTCAATGCACCATCAGGGTTAGAGTAAGAGAATCCTGGGTGGTTATAGTTAGGCCTGAAACTGTTTCTCTAGTTATTTTTCTATTGAAATTGTTATTATTATGAACTCTTTGATTTTGATAATCTCCTTGGAAGTTGCCTTTACCCATGTAATATGCATCCTCTTCTTTGGATGCCACTTGCAATGCAACTTGTTGACTCTTTAATGTAGAAGCACAAAATTTCCTCAAAGACTTGAGTTCATTGTTGATGGAGTCAAACCTTGCATCATTCAGAGTGCTTTCGCGCACCTCATACACTCCAGGTCTAACCTTTTTCTCTTCAACCTTCCTGTGGGAGTACTTCTCAATCACTAAGGCTTGCTTCTCTACAAAATTCCAAGCCTCATCAACACTCTTTTCCATGAAGCTACGTCCGAAAAGTGATTGCAATTTGAACTTAGTGTCTTCATCTAGACCTTTGAAGTATATCTCTAACAATTCAATCTTGAGAATACCATGATGAGGACAATCAAGCATAAGATTCTTAAATCTCTCTCAAGACTTGAACAAACTCTCTTTATCCTTCATCACAAAGACATTGATTCTTCCTTTAAGCTCAACAGTCTTAGAAGGCGGGAAGAATTTGGTGAGGAATTCTCTAGTCATCTTTTCCCATGTGTTGATCCGCCCATTTGGTATAGATTGATATCAAGCTAATGCTTTATCCTTGAGAGAAAAAGAGAAACCTCTCAGCTTATGATTATTACCTTCCATTCTTGGCAGCCTCATTGTCTCCATCAAAGTCCCATAGTTAATTATATGATGGTGTGGAAACTCTGAATCCATTCCTCCAAACTGATTCTGACGCATCATCTTGAGTACTTGCGGGCGTAGCTCATACTTGTGGGCTGCAGAATCTCCAAAGTTAAATCCAAGACGGTTTATCCTCTGGGATAGATCCATTCTCTAACAAAGAGTATGTGGAGGTTCCACATATGGCTCACATCGGATAAGTCTAATAGGAGGATGTGGAGGTATAGCTCGAGCTAGCTCTTCTTGATGCCCTCTTCTAATTTCTGCTCTAATCTCATCCATTTCTCTCATATAATGGCGTCATCTCTTTCTCTAGCCACCCGCCTTTCTTTTTCTAATTACTCTAAGGCTTCATCTAGCTATTCTTGATAATCTCTAATTTGAGCCATTTTCAAAGCTTTCTGGCTCTGAGCCTCTTTCACAGTGTCTTCTCAAGTTCAGGATTGTAAGGAACTAGTTCTTTCGAACCCCGAGGACTTTGCATACACCGCAAAAGGAACCTCAAGTCTTGATAATTTCAAAGACACACACGAAAACGAGATCAATAGTACAAGAAAGACTCACACTATAAGAAATCAAAGAGATGCAAATCAAATTAACCTAGTCCCCGGCAATGGCGCCAATAACTTGTTCGCTAATTTATGACCCTATAAATCCTTATCAATAATGATAACAATTCACAAGTTCATAAAACACGATATGCTTTAAATTTATACTCGTAATAATCACTCAAATAGTAGCGAACCCATAGTGTATGGATCGTACGCAATAGAGCAAGTATTCCAAGGTCGAATACAAGGAAAATGTGATTCAATTTGCAATGAAGATCAATGATAGTGTAAATCTGGACTAAGAAAAAGGTTGAAAAAGATAAGGGAAAGAAGATCAATTTTCGCAATTGAATATCGGATTCAATCGAAAACAGTTGTATAAAGCAAATAAACAACGAGATAATCAATTAATGGAAGAATGGATTCCAAGGGTTCAAGATCATTATTTATGACATATGGACTCAGAATAACTCACAAGGACCTATGGATGAAAAGAAACAGGGATAAACATTTCTATTGTGATGATCTATTACCGGGTAAATCGCAAGATCATCTAATTTCAATCCTAACTACCTATTACCGGGTAAGTCTCAAGGTAATAAGGGTGGAAATTCAGTACAAACCGGATTATCTAAATAAGGACTAAGTAAGCCCTTACCGGGTAAGTCTCGGGAATTACCTAACTTAGATAGTAATCAGGCACATTCAATCCAATAGAGGTTTTCACCTCTATTACCTATGGTCAATCTACTTATGTATCTAAGAGGGAATATCACCGGAGAAGTCTCAATTTCAACTCAGGTTGCTAGCTTAGAAGGCTCTAACCTAGATTTTGTCCCAACCAACCATTAGGTTTTCAAACAATTCAAACCAAGTATAAAGTACAATCTATTCCATCATAGTCCAAGCCATAAACAAATCTCTATTCACCTTGGAACCACAATAGTCTAGCCAATAATCATCATATCAAAATCAACAATTAATTCGAAGAAATTATGCATAAAAGAGAAATAACAAAAGAGGGAATGAAAAGTACTCAGCTTTAATAATCCGAAAACCAGCAAAACAAAGTATTTTAGTATCACAACGTGTATCTGAACCGAAAGCAATAATAAAGACTGAATCTTTCCTCTAAACTAAGAAAATGTCTCAAAGGTAGAATGTGGAAGATGAAGGCGGCAGGGAAGAAGACAAATCTCTAGGGTTTCTCTTTCTAAATTCAAAATAGCACAAACGGGAACCCGTAGGAAAATATTAGAGCTTTCCTTTTATACCCAACAACCTGCTAAATGACATGGGCTGGATAAAAAGGCCCGAAAATAAAATAAAAGACGCTCTGGGAAGAAATCTCGGCCAAGATACGTGCATGGTCGGGGCCGAGATTTTGGCTTCGTTCTTCGGTTTCTTCAGCGTCTTAGAATCTCGGTCAAATCACTTCGATCTCGGGTTGAGATGTCGATCGAGATGGTCGTCAGAGAAAAAGACCTCGGGCCGAGATGTCGTCCGAGATGGTCGTCAGAGAAAAAGATCTTGGGCCGAGATGTCGACTGATATTCCTCTCAGGGATGGAAATCTCGTCCTGTCATGCTAATCTCGGGCGTGATATGTGTCCAAGATGCTCCAACTCCGTCCTTTGTACTTCCATCTCGATTCCTTCGTCTTCCCTTCATTCGTATGGTCGCTCCTATGCATCAACTCCGAGGCTTGATCCTCAAATGCATCGTTTTAGCTCCAAAATGCGCCAAATCACCTACAAAGCCACAAGTAGTATGTGTAGACATCTATTCTTGCAAAGTAGAACAAAACAAGTATAATGGGCACAAACTAAGGCTAAAACATGCATGCGGAAAGGGGAAATCTACCTAATTTCATATCTAAACTAGGTCGATAAATCATGTTATCAATAGGAATATGAAAAGCAGAATATGGAATCAGAAACTAATAAGCTAGAAAGATCTAATCCAAAATTTAAAACAAAATAGAAATCCATGGATGATAAGATCTTACCGGGATACGAGACAAAAGATGCCGAAGCTACTGCTCAACATCATGATTCAAGGCAACCTTGTTCTTGTCCAAGTATTGATCTCGAGGTGTCGTCAGTTGGAGATGTGATTGCAAAAATCGATTAGAATCTGCATGATGAACAGAGAAAGACATATAACTGATTACCTGAAAGGATGAACAAATTTATGGGTTGGCAACCCTAGTTGCCCAGGACGACGAATACGAAAACCCTAGAAAACTTGGTAGTGTTTTATCTTGCTTCGGTTCTCAGTGTTGCCGCCGATCTAAACCTATTCACGATTCGGTGAGATGAAGAGTATAGGGAGGCAAGCAAAAATTAGGGGTTGTGGGACTAATAAACTCATCGACAGGAGAATAGGGAGGAAGAAGGGGTTTTCTGATCTGCAATATGAAGCCGACAAGTCGGGATCTGCTCGTTTCCAACCGAATCGGTGAGCCACCTTCCCTCTCCTTCCCGATCTGCTGCCGCCAGCCCTATACGAGCCCAGATCTGCCGCTGTCAGCCTCGACATTGAGCCAAACCGCCGGAGTCGAGGAGGAGAGAGCATTGGTTTGCCAAAGGATCGAGTCGGGGGAAGAACACCACTTGTCGCCGTCCGCGAGCCACCACTGAACACCCCGGAAGCGCCTCGACCCGTGGAGCGTAGATCCTTCCTCACCTGCGACCACCACCGCCTCCTCTTGCCGGAGTCGCGCCGGGAAGCTGCCGCCAAGGAGCCTCCAAACCCTAGCGAGATTGGAAGAATAGGAATTTGCATGACAAAGCGAGGCCGACTGAGAGAGAAGCAAGGAGACATAAAAGAAGAATGAGAAGCAAGATCGGTGGAAAATAGAGGATATCTGTACAAAACGGAAACGTGAGAGATTGACATTTGTTTACTCAGATGACTCATCAAATTACGGCAAAAATGGAAATTAACTATGGTTAGAGAGAACTCTCCCTTTTATAATATTAAGGAAATATCAATATATTAGATATCGATTTCGGTATTAGATATGAGTATGGATTTATATTCCTTAGAAAGAGAGTTTTAGAGAAGAAAAATAGAAGAGGGAGGTAAAATATAACATTTGTGATACAATTAGTTTTTGGAGTATATCAAAAAGGGAGAAAAAGTGTAATATAAGTATACAAAGTTGATATTCATATTCTTATATATCAAACACTGGATTTTTTATTTTTATTTTTATCGATCCTCTTATATGATATCTAGATATGAAAACCAAATACGCTCTAATTGATGGCGATGTTCATTTGTGGTGGATTATCTATTAGACTCTTCGGAGTAAGTTCCTTGGCTTGGACATTAAAGTTATAATATAGAGTTGAATTGTAATACAATTTTAAACTTATAGACTTAAACTTGTTGGTTCTTCTAATAGTTGGGTATTTCATCAATTTTATGTGAAACTACAATGCCTTACGTGGATTTTCTTAAATAAAAAGATTCATTAATTTTGGTTGATTATAACACATGGGAAGTGATGACAACTTGTAGTTTTACAAATGAAGTGGGCTGAAGTTTTAGGGGTTCTACATTTCAATTTGAGGTTCATACTCTACTCTGAATTTTAAGAGCTTTCATGTATTTTTGTTTGGATATTTCAACTATTTGCATCTTCTTCTCCCTTTTAGATATCAACATACTTTCACTACTTTGATTATGATATTTGTGGCTTACAAATTAATGTTCAAATTTAGTATTCAAACCTTAAAAGTGTTTGACTTCTAAACTTCTTGATATCATGTAATTTCTTTATTCATCACTCAATAGAATTCTGATTGTGATGAGGATTGCATTCATTTAGCGAAAGTAACAACGTTTCATGTTGTATTCGACGGTGTTGTCTCGAATGTGAGCAATTAACTAAGTAGTACATTTGGGATCATCATTTGTTAATTATGTCTTGTAGAGTTCTCATTTCCTTATTTGAGTTTTATTTGTTTTTTTCTTAATGAAGTGTTTGTCTTTTATCTAATTGGAAATCTCACAATGTAACTTTCAACCAAAACTGATTTATGATTCTATGAGGATTCATTTTAGGCAACAAATAAGATAATGCATGATGTTGTATCGACATTGTTGTATTGAACCTGGGTGGTTAACTGATTAGAATATTGGAGATGTCTATGAGACTATGTCTTTTGGGATTTCTATTGACGAGGTAAGAGAACCTGAATTGAAGTTGGTTTCTATTATAATGGTGCTTCTTATTTGGCTTTTTTTTGGTGTTTTGTCACACTAGCATGGAGAACTTGCTTTTAACTACTCTTCCCGACAAACCTGCATGCAATCCTCTTATTAATCCTCCAATTCTTGGTATAATTGCACTTTGGATTAAGTATCAAGCAAGGCCAATCGTCTACGTAAGGTAAAACTGGCTCCTCTATTTTCCTGATAAATTTGTAATTCTAAAACAATTAATCATAGGGTAAAAGGTCAAAATAAAAATAAAAATCTTATAAAACTCGCAACCAAAATCACATATTACACGAAACCCTAGCAAAATCCGCAACCGTCGTCTTCTTCATCTCACCCTTCATGTAGCTTTCTGCCCTCGGGCTTCGCCGGAGAAGACAATCCGTCCTCCCCGACCCAAATCCGGAGAAGACGAGAATTGTCGAGAACGGGGCTCAGGGGAGTTCGAATACACCGGGAAGGTCGATTGCGCTCTTCGTCCTTATCTGCGGAGACATTTCGGGCGACAATGGGGCTTAGGACCTTCCGGGAAATGTCAAGATCTACCGATAACTGTCCACAACTACCGATAACTGAGTCGGGAACTGTCGAGACGACCCAAGAAGGTCGACTGTGTAACGTCCGGGAATTTTATTCCGGACTTAGAGCGTTTTGTAGATCTTTTCTAAGTCTTTATATTTTTGGATACGTTCACGTAAATCCGTTTTATTATTTTCGTAAAACGTCGGAAAAGTTTCCCGAGTCAAAACCCGGTTCCGGTTTATAACAAAGGAGAGTATCCCCTTTTGGTTTACTTTCTTCTTTTTTTTTATTTAGTTAATTCAATTATTCCTTTCTTTCTTTTCCCCTTCTCTTTCCAACCCTTTGGTCTTCTCCCACTCAACAACTTCACGTGTTGTTAGCTAAAAGAGCTCCCTCTCCCACACTCAAAGTCAGCCCTTCCCTTCCTCTCCTCTGTCCTATCGTCTCTCTTCCCTCCTCTGCGTCCAGGTTCCCTCGAGCACCGGAGAGCCACCACCACCCTGGAGCAGGCTCCTTTCGAACTCGCCGGAGTCACCACCCGCCAACACGAGGAGCAGCTGATTCGAGAGCCGGACGGGAGCCTTCCTCGGCTTGTCCGGTCGAAGCCCGAGAGCCATCGAGCCGCCAGAGAAGCCTCGCCCTCGCCCTCGCCGTGCCTTGCCTGCACGAGCCCAGCCGGAGCCGCCGACGCCCGGCCTCCCCTCCCCTTCACCTCGCCCTTTTTTTTTTCTCGGCCTCTGTCGAACTGCTCCGGAACTCCTCCCCCCCTGCTCTATCCTCGCCGGAGCTAGAGGCCGGCCGCCACCCCCTGCAGCCGCCAGCGGAACCAGCGGAGCCACCCTCCTCCCGGCCGGAGCCCCTCCCCCGCGCCTGCGTCCTCCCTGCCGCCGCCGCGGGCTTGAACAACCTTTTGGTTTAATTCCAATCGGGCCCCTCTTATTTGGTATAATTGCATTTCGGCCCCTAGTTTTGTGTTAATTGCAGAATGTACCCAGCGTTTTGGTTATTACAGTTTTGGCCCATAATTCCGGATTGTTGCATTTATACCCTCTGTTGGGTTTTTTGTCGGAAATTGCCCCAAGGTTTTAATTACAGTTGATGACCCATATGTTTGGAAAATGTATAATTGCCCCGGAAAATGTGTTAGTGGTTTTTAACCTTGGATTTTAATCACGGGGATATTCTTATTTATGTATACTATTTTTATTGTGGGCCTTGTTGGATTAATTTCGGGTTACGGCTCAAGGTTTTAATCATGGTTTTATGACCAAGTTTCTAGTATTGAGCTTTTGCCTCGGAAGGGTAATTACGGGATTTTAACGTTGGCTTTTGAAAACGAGTTTTACCTTAGGACTTTATATATAATATTTTATGATCAAATTTAGCGTAGGAGCTAAATTTGTTTAATTTTGGTGCTAGGTTTTGAAGCCCGACAAAGGCCAACGAATCCATATCGACATCCATAGATCGGCTTCCATCCTTTGACGTCACGTGAGTACCCTCTCCCTCGAGCTAACGATCTTACCTCGATCTAGTTATGTTTAGTAGTATCATGATAGGTTGGATCTAGCATAACTCGGAATGAATGCTAGGTAGTGGCTTTTGGGACCTTAAGGGAGTATGATGAGTGTGGTAGACCTCGTAGGCTTTTATGAAGTTCTTGACTATGAGCATGATAGATTCTAGGATGCGGTTCTAGAATGAGAGTCAATTGATCTTGCGTAGATCATTTGTGTAGAAGTCCTAGACTTCTTGAGTTGAGCGGGTTTTGATAGATATCTTGCTATGAGCAGGTTTTGTGTTTCTTCCCAAGGGGAACAGGAGCGTTTTGTAAGTTAGCGTGTGGAACGAGGTAAGTCTCCGGACTTACTTAACTCGTATTCTATGTATTAGCATTGATGTGTGTTCGGTGGTGTGTGTTTATGCTTTTGTTATAACAATGAAACTGGTAATTAGGACCACCGACCTTAAGTATATCTTGACCCAAGTGTATGATAACGGGCGGTGACATCAGCTGCCTAGCCCTGCGGGAGATCTAGGAGGTTCTCGGCGACGAGTCTGGCGGATTAGATGGACGGGTGCATCCGTACCATTCCTTGCCGGTAAGGGACCGAGGCGAGACCACGGTGCTCTCGTGTCACAACCGAAGTTGAATTAGATCGGGATACGACTTAATAATAAAAAGATAATAAACCGGACTTGTGTGATTCATGTTTGGTGTTATGTATGTGTTTGTGCCTTCACCGCTTTTCTAATGCTTCGAATATGAGCTTACGGTTTTAAACCGTGTTGTAGATGACTTGGAGGTTAGGGACGCCGCCGAGTGAGGTGGAGGAGTGGACAACCGAGGTCTCCGTACATTATAGGACGGGGATGTTTTGAGTCATGTTTCATGTTGTTGTTCATGGATGTTGTCGTACGTTTAGACTTCGTATCAGGTTGTAGTTTTGAGAACTCGGCTGAGTTTCCACGTTGTATTCTTACCTTTCAGTGTCTCGCATACATTATAAATGTTTTTGAGTATTGCCTTTATTTGTGCCTTGTTGGAAGGTCTGGTGAAATTGTTGTCAGGCTAAGGGTCGGGACCCATTGTGAGGTCTCGCCCGTAGCATCCCGTGTCCCGCGGATTTGGGGTGTTACAAAAGTGGTATCAGAGCCCTAGGTTGACAACAATGGAACTCGCAATCTTTTTAAAGGCCGAATGAGGTATAAAACAAAACCCACACGGGTTCTGACTTTTCGTTTTCAAAATCATACGCATGAGTCGGGTTTGGTTTAGAATGTACGGGACCACCACTCCTTCCGCAAACCTTGGCGACATAGATCTCTGGATTAGAAATAGGTATATATAGTTATATATATATGACCTTAGGATGTTTGTGGATATTGTATGTACCTAGCTATGTATGCGACCTTAGGATGTTTGGGCTTGCATGCCATGGATGTGTATTATGATCATGTTACCTTTATGCTTTTAGAAGTTTATTATACCGGATTTATAAGTAGTACCTACGCATTTATACTTAAGTAAACGTCATACGAAATCAGATGGCACGTACGAGAGCTACCGCTTACGTGGGACCCGCCAGAGGTAGACCACCACTTCCCCCTACCGCCCCAAGAGGGCGGGGACGAGTAGGAAGACCTCCAGGTATGAGAGGTAGAGGTCGGGGACGCATCCTTATTGCGGACCCACCAGTTGCGGGTGCACCAGCAGCAGAGGTCCTAGTAGAGGAGGTCGCAGAGAGCATCATTCCCGAGGCTAGGGATAGGACCGTTGTTAGGTCCGGGGTGCAGGGTTCTCCATCTGGTAGGACTGGGGGAGCGTCGGTGGGAGCGACGGTGTTCGGAGACTATGTACGACGAGTAGAGAAGGCATTCAGGACTAGAACACCACCCCCAGCACCACCAGTGCCTGCACCTGCACCGGCGGGATCAGCTGAGGTCACACAGAGGGTGACCCAGATTCGGGCTGCACCAGAGATAGTTGCACCGGAAGTGGTTGCACCCGAGCCAGTTTTGGAGGTTGCTCGGCCGAGAGACGAGTTGAGGTCTCCGAGACCTGATTCTTGGTTAAGGCTTTCAACCAGCAACATGTACCCTACTTCGACCAGAAGGTAGGGTTAGAGGTGAAGCACTGGATTGGGCACGTAGAGTCAGCCTTAGAGGCGATCCGTTGCCCAGAGGAGAGGCAGCTGGAGATAGTCCAGACCCTGTTCCGAGAGCAGGCCCAGTATTGGTGGAGTACAGTTAGAGGTGGTGTGACCAGGATGGATCAGCTACTGAGCCTCGTTAGAGAGACCTTTTTCCCAGCTTCACTGAGGAGGGACAAAGTCCAGGATTTCCTGGAGGCAAGATTCGAGGATGTCCCAGTCATTGAGGCAATTAGGCGATTCCGGGAGGAGTTAGCCTTGCTGGGACCACGCCGCACCTCCAGCGGACCAGCATGTCTATCTCTTTTCCAGGAGACTGAGGGAGTCCACCCGTGCTTACCTTGCGGGATTTCGTTGTGATTCACTGGCGGAGTACCAGGACCGGGCTTCGGCCTATGAGAGAGACCGCCCTAGGTCTAGGAGAGTAGCACAGTCCGGGGGACCGGACAAGAGACAGAGGACAGTACCAACTGGTTCAGGGGCCGGAGTAGCAGGTCAGGGACGTAGCCAGACCCCGGGACGTTCTGGTCCTCAGATGTCGAGACAGGCATCAGTCGGGGGACGTCAGTGCTACAGTTGTGGAGAGTTTGGACACCTGAGACAGGCTTATAGGAAGCCACCCGTGGCTTGTTTCACTTGTGGCCAGATGGGTCACCGAGCCGCTTTTTGCCGTCAGGGCAAGTCCCAGTGTCAACAGGGTTCTTCGCCTGTTGGCGCAGTAGGGGACAATTAGAGGCCGCCACAGTATCAGTCACAGGGCTCTCAACAGAGGGGCCAGGGTCAGGGTCAGACTCGTATTCAGGGATCAGCTCAGGGACAGGGCCGAGGTAGAGGCCGTAGTGGAGGTACCCAGGAGACTAGAGGCACACATGCCAGGGTATTTGAGCTGAGGAGTGCCGTTGATCCTCCAACGCCGGCAGCCCCAGGTACCATTCAGATTCACGGCTTTTCGGTCCGAGTTTTATTTGATACGGGTGCTACGCACTCTTTTATATCCGATGATTGTGTAGTTAGGTTGTCCTTAGCTACGGTAGAGGGGAGACCCTTTATTATAGGGTTACCCGATGGAGGTAGGGTTAGTGGTACCCGAGAGGTACGCAGCTGTCCCATTCGTTTGGGAAACCAAGATTGGTTGGCCGACTTCTTTGTCATGCACTTAGTGCATGAAGAAGTCATCCTTGGGATGGATTGGATGGACCGCCATCGAGCCGTGTTAGACATCAGCCGGAGGACCGTGACGATTTCCATGGAGACGGGGCATGAGGTGATTTTCCGAGGTTGGGACCTCGGGAAGGCCGGTACAGTCATTAGCGTGGTCCGAGCTGCTAGACTTATCGGGCAGGGATGCGAGGCCTTCTGGTGCTATGCCATGAAGGAGGAGGAGTCGGGACCATCACTAGAGGAGATCCCTGTGGCATGCGAGTTCGAGGACGTTTTCGGGGAGCCACTCGAGCTACCACCGCAGAGGAGCGTTGATTTTGCTATTGAGTTGGAGCCCGGCACGAGGCCGATCTCCAAGGCTCCATACCGCATGGCGCCGATCGAGATGCTGGAGCTGAAGAAGCAGCTCGAGGAGTTAGCCGATAGGGGTTTCATACGCCCGAGCGTTTTCCCTTGGGGTGCACCGGTCCTCTTCGTTAGGAAGAAGGACGGATCTTTGAGGCTATGCATTGATTACTGAGAGTTGAACAAAGTCACCATCAAGAACAAGTACCCATTACCACGCATTGATGATTTGTTGGACCAGTTGCAGGGAGCCTCCGTGTTTTCACGTATCGATTTGAGGTCGGGATATCACCAACTTAGGGTGAGAGAGGAGGACGTGCCGAAAACGGCATTAAGGACGAGGTACGGCTATTACGAGTTTGTCGTGATGCCATTCGGGCTCACGAATTCACCCACCGTCTTCATGGAGAGTATGAACGGCATCTTCATCGACTTCTTGGACCAGTTCGTAGTGGTATTCATTGACGACATCTTAGTCTACTCCCGGAGTAGGGAGGAGCATGAGGGACACCTGAGGACGGTGCTTGGAGTCCTCCGGGATAGAGAGCTTTACGCGAAGCTCTCTAAGTGTGAGTTTTGGATGTCCGAGGTGGCATTTTTGGGACATATAGTTTCTGCCGAGGGTGTCATGGTCGACCCGGCGAAGATAGAGTCTGTTTCCTCATGGCCACCTCCTAGGACGGTTAAGGAGGTGCGCAGTTTCTTGGGCTTAGTGGGATACTACCGCCGCTTTGTTGAAGGATTCTCCGTGATTGCACGACTTCTCACTTCCTTGCTGAGGAAGTCTACCCGGTTCGTCTGGTCCGAGCCTTGCCAGCGCAGTTTCGAGGAGCTGAAGAGGAGGTTGACCTCCGCTCCTGTGTTAGCCCAGCCTGAGGGCGTAGAGGACTTTGTGGTTTATAGTGATGCCTCCAAGCTAGGCTTGGGGTGCGTCTTGATGCAGAGAGGTAGGGTTATTGCGTATGCTTCTCGGCAGCTGAAGCCGTACGAGGAGAACTACCCTACCCATGATCTCGAGCTAGCGGCAGTGACTCACGCCCTGAAGATCTGGCGACACTACTTGTACGGGGCTATGTGCCAGATCTTCACAGACCATAAGAGTCTGAAGTATATATTCACTCAGCGGGAGTTGAATAACTGCCAGAGGAGATGGCTGGAGTTCATTAAGGACTTTGACTTGGAGATTTTATAACATCCAGGGAAGGCGAACGTAGTCGCCGATGCTTTGAGTAGGATGACACCTCGAGAGGGGGTGATAGCTCGACTTACGGTTCAACCTCAACTACAGAGAGATTTGATGAGCTTGGAGTTGGATATCCGGTTCCCGGGTACGGACTGTTGTTTGTTCGAGTTGGAGGCACTACCTGACCTGTCCGGAGAGATCCTGTAGAAGCAGGAGAGATGTCCCATTTTGATGAGGATCCGGGACAGGATGTCCCGAGGAGAGGCACCGTAGTTTATCATGGGAGCAGATGGGCTCTTGAGACGTCAGGGACGTATTTGTGTACTGTCGGACCCGGAGCTGAGAGAGCGGATTCTGCGTGAGGCCCATTCCACACCTTACTCAGTGCACCCAGGCGCGAGTAAGATGTACCAGGACATTAGGAGATCTTGTTGGTGGGGCGGGCTCAAGCCCGATGTGGCTAGATATGTGGCCCGATGCGCGACCTGCCAGCAGGTCAAGATCGACCACCAGAGACCCGGAGGAGAGCTTCACCCACTGCCCGTACCGCAATGGAAGTGGGAGGACATATCCATGGACTTCGTGACCGGTCTGAGACCGAGTAGGAGCTTTGACGCGATATGGGTGGTAGTATACCGGCTGACGAAGACGGGAAACGTGGCCGGTGAGTCGTTTAGCCGAGGAGTTTAGCCGGCAGATTGTGAGACTACATGGAGGTCCCGAGGACCATCATCTCGGACTTAGAGACGGGCGCGTTTTAACCTCGAGGTTCTGGCAGCAGGTACACTGCTCACCCTAGGTTCGAGCCTCCAGTTTCACCACCGCATACCATCCCCAGACCGAAGGTTAGTCCGAGCGGACTATTCAGACATTGGAGGATATGCTACGGCATGTGTACTAGACTGGGACAAAGTATGGCCAGATCACCTTCCCGTTGGTCGAGTTTTCTTATAAATAACAGCTGGCACGCGTCGATTGGGATGGCACCTTATGAGGCATTGTATGGACGGAGATGCCGTACTCCCTTATGTTGGGACGAGCCGGGAGATCTAGCGTTGTAGCACCGGATCAGGTACAGGACGACATGGCGAGAGTCGCTTTGATTCGGGAGAGAGGATGTTGGCTGCGCAGAGCCGCCAGAGGTCTTATGCGGATAGGAGGTGTAGATCTCTCGAGTTCAGGGTAGGAGCTCAGGTGTGGTTGAGGGTATCACCGACGCGGGCGTCAGGCGATTCGGCATTAAGGGGAAGTTAAGCCCCGATATGTCGGACCATTCGAGATCTTGGAGAGAGTCGGTGAGGTGGCGTATCGTTAGCACTGCCACCGCGGTTGGAGGGGTATACACCCGGTCTTTCATGTCTTTCAGCTGAGAGAGTACATACATGACCCGAGACACATCATCAATCACGAGGACCTAGTGGTCGAGCCGGACCACACTTTTCAGAGCACCNGAACATGATCCCGCGATCTTCTTCAGCTCTTCACGTGATCAAATCACGTCTTCTCTCATCCAAAATCATACACATGCATATACATACATAAACTAACATCAATCTATGATCCATTCATCTAATCCTAAGCTAAGCATAGGAATTAAGGAAGAAAAAAGAAAGAAGAAGCAAGAAGACATACCACACTTGTGGTCCTAGGCTGCAAGGAAGGATCAACCACTTCCACAGCTAGCTCTCAAACCCAGCAACACAAAGCACACAACAACCTCAGCAAGGCCATACCACAAACTCTCTTCTAAACTCTAAGGCAAACCAAGAACAAGATCAAGATGGAGGAAGGAGAAGCAAGGAGGACGTGAAGGGGTTGGATTGGGAATGAGAAGTGAAGTGAAACCCTTGCTCAACAAGGTAAGAAGTAAGGGAAAAGAGTAAAGCACGAGTCAACCAGTCAACAAAACCGGCTGCAGCCGCAGGAAACCACGGGAGCGGGAACCCGCTGGGGCGGCACACATGCCCGCGGGGGCGGCTAAGGTCGATCTCGGCCAAAGCTAAATCTCGGCTAAGACAATCTCGGTCCAAAAGACTAAGGTTGTTACACATAGCGTATATGAAATGAATGAAATGAAAAAAGCTGAATCCTTCCTTAAACTCAATAAGGTCCAACAATGGTGAAAATGGTGAAGACAAGGGAGCAAGGAAGAGCGGCTCTCTCAATATGAGCTAAATTGGAGAATAATTCAGCCCCCTAGAAAATAATTGAAGCTTTCCTTTTATACCTAACAAACTGGCAAAGGCACGGGCTGGGCTAACAGGATCCAAAAATAAAATAATATCCGGCGCTCAGGGAAATCTCGGTCTGGAATCTCGGCCGAGATAGTGGCAGTCGGGGCCGAGATCTCGACTTCGTCTTCAGCGTCCAGGGTATCTCGGTCAGGTCGACCGAGATCATAGCCAAGATGGTGCCCGAGATTTTGCTACAGAAAGTCCCAACCTCGACCGAGGTACATGGGTGTAACATCCGGAATTTTATTAATTTTATTCCAGACTTAGAGCATTTTATAGTTATTCCGTAATCCCGAGATACCGAGAGCCGGGATTTATTCCTAAAAAAAATCTCGAACCGACTCGTCGTTTTTCCTCTATTTCCGCGTTCCGACCCTTCGTTCCGGGTTAAAAATGTCAAGGGGTCATTTCCGACCCCGCTGTCCGGGTGAGGGACAAGAGGTCACCTGACCCCTTGATCCCCACACCCACTTTTCAGACTTTGTCTTCCCTCTCTCCTCCTTGCCTCATTTCTCACGTTAGTTTTCATTTCACTCTTCCACACTCATCTCCTCTTCCTCTCTTTGCTCTCTTCTCTTCTCCCTTGGTGCTGAAGATCTATTGTGGACTGCAGAAGGTGATCTCAACTGTTGGTAAGCTCTCCCTCTTCCTTCCCACTCTTCCTTGTTGCTCTTTCCCTTCTTCTTCCTTCCTTTTTCATCCATGGCCATGGATGAAGCTTGGAGAGATTTTTGCTCAACCCTTGTGCATGTCTAGGTTCTTAGCTCGTTTAGGTCAAGGAGAGGTGCCTAAGACCCGTGGTGGGTGTTTGGAGAAGATCCAGCAAGAGAAGAAGGAATTTGGAGCGAAAGATCCAAAGTCGAAGACGACGTTCTGCGCAGAACCCGCGGGGGCGGCTCAGCACAGCTGCGGGAGCGGACGGGCGCGGGAGCGGCAGCGGAGGGCCGCGGGTGCGGTGTGACACGGGCGCAGGGGCGGCGGCGGACGGCCGCCGGTGCGGCGTGACACAAGGCGCGAACGCGGCTCGGCACGGCCGTGGGTGCGGCTCGGCACCGGCGCGGGCGCGGCTCGGCAAGACGGCGGGGGCGGCTCCTAGCAGGCGACGCAGTCCTCCGTGGGTGCGGCTCCTAGTTCCGCGAAGGCGGCTCCTGTGTCCGCAGGGGGCGCCTGCTTGACTCCGCTGTTGCAGTTTCGGCAACAGTAGGTTCCTCCTCTCCTTTCCTCTTTGTTCCTTCCTTAGTATTGATGTTGGACCATGTTAGTAGCATGCCTAGGATGGATCTAGAGTAGCTTGGAATGCCACTTAGTGGTTGTGAACCTAGGATCCCTTAAGGCTCGATGTAAGTGATGGATATGAGCATGTGAGCATGATGGACCTTCTAGGCTAGCTTGTGCCTCTTTGGTTGAGGATTACTCTTGTGGAATTATGGACTATTGTGGGTTGTTTCATGTGTGGAGAGTGTGATGAGTACTTGGGACCTAGGATGCATTCCTAGCTTGAGGGTTAGGTGATCTTGCATAGATCATTAGAGTGAAGTCTAAGACTTCTTGAGCGTGAGTATGTATTGATATGCATATCTCTTGTGAGCAGGTTGTGGGCTTCCGCCTTAAGGAAGCAAGAGTGTGGTGACTTGAGTGTGGTAACGAGGTAAGTCTCCGGACTTACTTAGCTCGTATTTTATGTATTAGCATTGATGTGTGTTTGGTGGTGTGTGTTTATGTTCTTGTATAACATTAAAACCGGTAATTAGGACCACCGACCTTATATATATGTTTTGGCCCAAGCGTATGATAACGGGCGGTGACCTCTTGCCTAGGCTCTGCGTGAAGTCTAGGGGGATCCCGACGACTGGCCCGGCGGGTGATATGGTCGGGTGCATCCATACCAGTCTCGCTGGAAGGGGGGACCGGGGCGAGACCACGATGGTTCTCGTGTCACAACAGAAGTTGAATTAGAATGGGATACGACTTAATAATAAAAAGATAATAAACCGAACTTGTGTGATTTGTGTTTTGTGTTATGTATGTGTTTGTGCCTTCACCGCTTTTCTAATGCTTAGAATATTAGCTAACAGTTTTAAACCGTTTGTGTAGATGACTTGCAGGTTAGGGATGCCGCCGAGTGAGGCGGAGGAGTGGACAGCCGGGGTCTCCGTACATTATAGGACGGGGGCGTTTTTGGGTTATGTTTCATATTGTTGTTCATGGATGTTGTCATACGTTTAGACTTCGTATCAGGTTATGTTGTTTTGAGGACTCGGCTGAGTTTCCACGTTGTATTCTTACCTTTCAGTGTCTCGCATACATTATAAACGTTTTTGAGTTTTGCCTTTACTTGTGCCTTGTTGGAAGGTCCGGTGAAATTGTTTTCAGGCTAAGGGTCGGGACCCATTTTGAGGTCTCGCCCGTAGCATCCCGAGTCCCGCGGATTTGGGGTGTTACAAAAGTGGTATCAGAGCCCTAGGTTGACAACAATGGCACTCGCAATCTTTTTAAAGGCCGAATGAGGAATAAAACAGAACCCACACGGGTTCTGACTTTTCGTTTTCAAAATCATATGCATGAGCCGGGTTTGGGTTAGAATGTACGGGACCACCACTCCTTCCGCAAACCTCGGCGACATAGATCACTGGATTAGTAATAGGTATATATATAGTTATATATATATGACCTTAGGTTGTTGTGGATATTGTATGTACCTAGCTATGTATGCAACCTTAGGATGTTTGGGCTTGCATGCCTTTGATGTGTATTATGATCATGTACCTTTATGCTTTTAGAAGTTTATTATACCGAAGTTATAAGTAGTACCTACGCATTTATACTTAAGTAAACGTCATACGAAATCAGATGGCACGTACAAGAGCTACCGCTTACGTGGGACCCGCCAGGGATAGACCACCACTTCCCCCTACCATCCCAAGAGGACGGGGACGAGTAGGAAGACCTCCAGGTGTGAGAGGTAGAGGTCGGGGACGTATTTCCATTGCGGACCCACCAATTGTGGGTGCACCAACAACAGAGGCCCCAGTAGAGGAGGTAGCAGAGAGCATCGTTCCCGAGGCTAGGGATAGGACCGTGGTGAGGTCCGGGGCGCAGGATTCTCCATCTGTCAAGACCGGGGGAGCGTCCGTGAGAGCTACTGTGTTTGAGGATTATGTACGACGGGTTGAGGAGACATTTAGGATTGGAGCCCCACCTCCCGCACCACCGGTGCTTGCACCTGCACCTGCTAGATCAGCTGAGGTCACACAGAGGGTGACCCAGATTCGGGCTGCACCAGAGATAGTTGCACCGGAAGTGGTTGCACCCGAGCTAGTTGTGGAGGTTGCTAGGCCGAGAGACGAGTTGAGGTCTCCGAGACCTGCTTCCTGGTTGGAGGCTTTCAACCAGCAGCATGTACCCTACTTCGACGGGAAGGTAGGGTTAGAGGTGGAGTACTGGATTGGGCACGTAAAGTCAGCTTTAGAGGCGATCCGTTGCCCAAAGGAGAGGCAGGTTGAGATAGTCCAGACCCTGTTCCGAGAGCAGGCCCAGTACTGGTGGAGGACAGTTAGAGGCGGTGTGACCAGGATGGATCAGCTACTGAGCCTCGTTAGGGAGACCTTTTGCCCAGCTTCACTGAGGAGTGACACAATCCAGGATTTCCTGGAGGCAGGATTCGAGGATGTCCCAGTCATTGAGGCGATTTGGCAATTCCGGGCGGAGTTAGCCTTACTGGGACCCTCTGCACCCCAGCGAACCAGCATGTCTATCTCTTTTCCAGGAGACTGAGGGAGTCCACCCATGCTTACCTTGCGGGATTCCGTTGTACCTCACTGGCGGAGTACCAGGACCGGGCTTTGGCCTATGAGAGAGACCGCCCTGGGTCTAGGAGAGCACCACAGTCCGGGGGACCGTACAAGAGACAGAGGACGGCACCAGCTGGTTCAGGGGCCGGAGTAGCAGGTCAGGGACGTAGCCAGACTCCGGGACGTTCTGGTCCTCAGACGTCGAGACAGGCGTCAGATGGGAGACGTAAGTGCTACAATTGCGAGGAGTTTGGACACATCAGGACTTCATGTCAGAGGCCGCCCGTGACTTGTTTCACTTGCGGTCAGGTGGGTCAACGAGCCGCTTTTTGCCGTCAAGTCAAGTCCCAGTCACAACAGGGTTCTTCGTCTGCTGGCGCAGCAGGGGGCAGTCAGAGGCCGCCACAGTATCAGTCACAGGGCTCTTAGCAGAGGGACCAAGGTCAGGGTCAGACTCGTATTCAGGGATTAGCTCAGGGACAGGGCCGAGGTAGAGGCCGTGGTGGAGGTACCCAGGAGACCAGAGGCACACATGCCAAGGTATTTGAGTTGAGGAGCGCCGTTGATCCTCCAGTGCCGGCAACCCCAGGTACTATTCAGATTCCCGGCTTTTCGGTCCGAGTTTTATTTGATACGGGTGCTACGCACTCTTTTATATCCGATGATTGTGTAGCTAGGTTGTCCTTAGTTGCGGTAGAGGGGAGACCCTTTATTATAGGGTTACCTGATGGAGGTAGGGTTAGTGGTACCCGAGAGGTACGCGGTTGTCCCATTCGTTTGGGAAACCGAGATTGGTTAGCCGACTTCTTTGTCATGCACTTAGTGCATGAAGAAGTCATCCTTGGGATGGATTGGATGGACCGCCATCGAGCCGTGATAGACATCAGCCGGAGGACCGTGACGATTTCCACGGAGACGGGGCACGAGGTGATTTTCCGAGGATGGGACCTCGGGAAGGCCGGTACAATCATTAGCGCGGTCCGAGCTGCTAGACTTATCGGGCAGGGATGCGAGGCCTTCTGGTGTTATGCCATGAAGGAGGAGGAGTCGGGACCATCGCTGGAGGCGATCCCTGTGGCATGCGAGTTCGATGACGTTTTCGGGGAGCCACCAGGGCTACCACCGCAGAGGAGCGTTGATTTTGCTATTGAGTTGGAGCCCGGCACGAGGATGATCTCCAAGGCTCCATACCGCATGGCGCCGATCGAGATGTTGAAGCTGAAGAAGCAGCTCGAGGAGTTAGCCGATAGGGGTTTCATACGCCCGAGCGTTTTCCCTTGGGGTGCACCGGTCCTCTTCGTTAGGAAGAAGGACGGATCTTTGAGGCTATGCATTGATTACCGAGAGTTGAACAAAGTCACCATCAAGAACAAGTACCCATTACCACGCATTGATGATTTATTGGACCAGCTGCAGGGAGCCTCCGTGTTTTCACGTATTGATTTGAGGTCGGGATATCACCAGCTTAGAGTGAGAGAGGAGGACGTGCCGAAGACGGCATTAAAGACGAGGTACGGCCATTATGAGTTTGTCGTGATGCCATTCGGGCTCACGAATTCACCCACCGTCTTCATGGAGAGGATGAACGGCATCTTCATCGACTTCTTGGACCAGTTCGTAGTGGTATTCATTGACGACATCTTAGTCTACTCCCGGAGTAGGGAGGAGCATGAGGGACACCTGAGGACGGTGCTTGGAGTCCTCCGGGATAGAGAGCTTTACGCGAAGCTCTCTAAGTGTGAGTTTTGGATGTCCGAGGTGGCATTTTTGGGACATATAGTTTCTGCCGAGGGTGTCATGGTCGACCCGGCGAAGATAGAGTCTGTTTCCTCATGACCACCTCCTAGGACGGTTAAGGAGGTGCGCAGTTTCTTGCGCTTAGTGGGATACTACCGCCGCTTTGTTGAGGGATTCTCCGTGATTGCACGACTTCTCACTTCCTTGCTGAGGAAGTCTACCCGGTTCGTCTGGTCCGAGCCTTGCCAGCGCAGTTTCGAGGAGCTGAATAGGAGGTTGACCTCCGCTCCTGTGTTAGCCCAGCCTGAGGGCATAGAGGACTTTGTGGTATATAGTGATACCTCCAAGCTAGGCTTGGGGTGCGTCTTGATGCAGAGAGGTAGGGTTATTGCGTAAACGCTTCTCGGCAGCTGAAGCCGTACGAGGAGAACTACCCTACCCACGATCTTGATCTAGCGGCAGTGACTCACGCCCTGAAGATCTGGCGACACTACTTTTACGGGGCTATGTGCCAAATCTTCACAGACCATAAGAGTCTGAAGTATATATTCACTCAGCGGGAGTTGAATAACTGCCAGAGGAGATGGCTGGAGTTCATTAAGGACTTTGACTTGGAGATTTTATAACATCCAGGGAAGGCGAACGTAGTCGCCGATGCTTTGAGTAGGATGACACCTCGAGAGGGGGTGATAGCTCGACTTACGGTTCAGCCTCAACTACAGAGAGATTTGATGAGCTTGGAGTTGGATATCCGGTTCCCGGGTACGGACTGTTGTTTGTTCGAGTTGGAGGCACTACCTGACCTGTCCGGAGAGATCCTGTAGAAGCAGGAGAGATGTCCCATTTTGATGAGGATCCGGGACAGGATGTCCCGAGGAGAGGCACCGTAGTTTATCATGGGAGCAGATGTGCTCTTGAGACGTCAGGGACGTATTTGTGTACTGTCGGACCCGGAGCTGAGAGAGCGGATTCTGCGTGAGGCCCATTCCACACCTTACTCAGTGCACCCAGGCGCGAGTAAGATGTACCAGGACATTAGGAGATCTTGTTGGTGGGGCGGGCTCAAGCCCGATGTGGCTAGATATGTGGCCCGATGCGCGACCTGCCAGCAGGTCAAGATCGACCACCAGAGACCCGGAGGAGAGCTTCACCCACTGCCCGTACCGCAATGGAAGTGGGAGGACATATCCATGGACTTCGTGACCGGTCTGAGACCGAGTAGGAGCTTTGACGCGATATGGGTGGTAGTATACCGGCTGACGAAGACGGGAAACGTGGCCGGTGAGTCGTTTAGCCGAGGAGTTTAGCCGGCAGATTGTGAGACTACATGGAGTCCCGAGGACCATCATCTCGGACAAGGACGGGCGTTTTACCTCGAGGTTCTGGCAGCAGGTACACGCCACCCTAGGTTCGAGCCTCCAGTTCACCACCGCATACCATCCCCAGACCGAAGGTTAGTCCGAGCGGACTATTCAGACATTGGAGGATATGCTACGGGCATGTGTACTAGACTGGGGACAAGTATGGCCAGATCACCTCCCGTTGGTCGAGTTTTCTTATAATAACAGCTGGCACGCGTCGATTGGGATGGCACCTTATGAGGCATTGTATGGACGGAGATGCCGTACTCCCTTATGTTGGGACGAGCCCGGGAGATCTAGCGTTGTAGCACCGGGTCAGGTACAGGACGACATGGCGAGAGTCGCTTTGATTCGGGAGAGGATGTTGGCTGCGCAGAGCCGCCAGAGGTCTTATGCGGATAGGAGGTGTAGATCTCTCGAGTTCAGGGTAGGAGCTCAGGTGTGGTTGAGGGTATCACCGACGCGGGGCGTCAGGCGATTCGGCATTAAGGGGAAGTTAAGCCCCCGATATGTCGGACCATTCGAGATCTTGGAGAGAGTCGGTGAGGTGGCGTATCGGTTAGCACTGCCACCGCGGTTGGAGGGTATACACCCGGTCTTTCATGTCTTTCAGCTGAGAGAGTACATACATGACCCGAGACACATCATCAATCACGAGGACCTAGTGGTCGAGCCGGACCACACTTTTGCAGAGCACCCGATAGCGTTCTTAGAGCGGAGTACGAGACGCCTTCAATCGAAGGAGAAACCGATGCTGAGGATTCAGTGGTCGAGGCGAGGAGCCGATGAGGCTACATGGGAGACGGAGGATAGTATCCGGAGGAACTATCCCGAGTTTTATGCAGACACAGTACATCGATGGGGTCTTCGGGTTAGTTCCGAGACCTTCCTTGTTTGCTTTATATGTTATGTGATTTTTGTATGATTTATGAGTACCTTGCGAGGTCTTGATGTGATGATATACGTAGACTTGGATTAGAGCCGGTAGTTGACGTTTATGAGTTCCACGTGGTTACGAGATTTGTTGGTCCGAGAGTGTTTAGTTTAGCAAGTTTCGGGACGAAACTTGTTTTTAGTGGGGTTAATTGTAACGTCCGGGAATTTTATTCCAGACTTAGAGCGTTTTGTAGATCTTTTCCGATTCTTTATATTTTTCGATACGTTCACGTAAATCCGTTTTATTATTTTCGTAAAACATAGGAAAAGTTTCCCGAGTCAAAACCCGGTTCCGGTTTATAGTAAAGGAGAGTATCCCCTTTTGGTTTACTTTCTTT
This sequence comes from Fagopyrum tataricum, assembly GCA_002319775.1. NCBI lineage: Eukaryota > Viridiplantae > Streptophyta > Magnoliopsida > Caryophyllales > Polygonaceae > Fagopyrum > Fagopyrum tataricum. The sequence continues at coordinate 22,491,486 of CM008282.1, forward strand.
TTTTTTATTTAGTTAATTCAATTATTCCTTTCTTTCTTTTTCCCCTTCTCTTTCCGACCCTTTGGTCTTCTCCCACTCAGCAGCTTTACGTGCTGTTAGCTAAAAGAGCTCCCTCTCCCACACTCAAAGTCAGCCCTTCCCTTCCTCTCCTCTGCCCTATCGTCTCTCTTCCCTCCTCTGCGTCCAGGTTCCCTCGAGCACCGGAGAGCCACCACCACCCTGGAGCAGGCTCCTTTCGAACTTGCCGGAGTCACCACCCGCCAACACGAGGAGCAGCTGACTCGAGAGCCGGACGGGATCCCTCCTCGGCTTGGCCGGTCGAAGCCCGAGAGCCATCGAGCCGCCAGAGAAGCCTTGCCCTCGCCCTCGCCCTCTCCGTGCCCTGCCTGCACGAGCCCAGCCGGAGCCTCCGACGCCCGGCCACCCCTCCCCTTCACCTCGCCCTTTTTTTTTCTCGGCCTTTGTCGAACTGCTCCGGAACTCCTCCCCCCTGCTCTGTCCGCGCCGGAGCTTGAGGCCGGCCATCACCCTCCTGCAGCCGCCAGCGGAACCAGCGGAGCCACCCTCCTCCCGGCTGGAGCCCCTCCCCCGCGCCTGCGTCCTCCCTGCCGCCGCCGCGGGCTTGAACAACCTTTTGGCTTAGTTCCAATCGGGCCCCTCTTATTTGGTATAATTGCATTTCGGCCCCCTCAGTTTTGTGTTAATTGCAGAATGTACCCAGCGTTTTGGTTATTACAGTTTAGGCCCATAATTTTGGATTGTTGCATTTATACCCTCTGTTGGGTTTTTTGTCGGAAATTGCCCCAAGGTTTTAATTACAGTTGATGACCCATATGTTTGGAAAATGTATAACTGCCCCGGAAAATGTATTAGTGGTTTTTAACCTTGGATTTTAATCACGGGGATATTCTTATTTATGTATACTATTTTTATTGTGGGCCTTGTTGGATTAATTTCGGGTTACGGCACAAGGTTTTAATCATGGTTTTATGACCAAGTTTCTAGTATTGAGCTTTTGCCTTGGAAGGGTAATTACGGGATTTTAATGTTGGCTTTTGAAAACGAGTTTTACCTTAGGACTTTATATATAATATTTTATGATCAAATTTAGCGTATGAGCTAAATTTGTTTAGTTTTGGTGCTAGGTTCTGAAGCCCGACAAAGGCCAACGAATCCATATCGACATCCATAGATCGGCTTCCATCCTTTGACATCACTTGAGTACCCTCTCCCTCGAGCTAACGATCTTACCTCGATCTTGTTATGTTTAGTAATATCATGATAGGTTGGATCTAGCATAACTCGGAATGAATGCCAAGTAGTGGCTTTTGGGACCTTAGGGGAGTATGATGAGTGTGGTAGACCTCGTAGGCTTTTATGAAGTTCTTGACTATGAGCATGATAGATTCTAGGATGCGGTTCTAGAATGAGAGTCAAATGATCTTGCGTAGATCATTCGTGTAGAAGTCCTAGACTTCTTGAGTTGAGTGGGTTTTGATAGATATCTTGCTATGAGCAGGTTGTGTGTTTCTTCCCAACGGGAGCAGGAGCGTTTTGTAAGTTAGCGTGTGGAACGAGGTAAGTCTCCGGACTTACTTAACTCGTATTCTATGCATTAGCATTGATGTGTGTTGGGTGGTGTGTGTTTATGCTTTTGTTATAACAATGAAACCGGTAATTAGGACCACCGACCTTAAGTATATGTTAGCCCAAGGGTATGATAACGGGCGGTGACATCAGCTGCCTAGCCCTGCGGGAGGTCTAGGAGGTTCTCGGTGACGAGTCCGACGGGTTAGATGGACGGGTGCATCCGTACCATTCCTTGCCGGTAAGGGACTGAGGCGAGACCATGGTGGTCTCGTGTTACAACCGAAGTTGAATTAGAACGGGATACGACTTAATAATAAAAAGATAATAAACCGGACTTGTGTGATTCATGTTTGGTGTTATGTATGTGTTTGTGCCTTCACCGCTTTTCCAATGCTTCGAATATGAGCTAACGGTTTTAAACCGTGTTGTAGATGACTTGGAGGTTAGGGACGCCGCCGAGTGAGGTGGAGGAGTGGACAGCCAGGGTCTCCGTACATTATAGGACGGGGATGTTTTGAGTCATGTTTCATGTTGTTGTTCATGGATGTTGTCGTACGTTTAGACTTCGTATCAGGTTGTTGTTTTGAGGACTCCGCTGAGTTTCCACGTTGTATTCTTACCTTTCAGTGTCTCGCATACATTATAAATGTTTTTGAGTTTTGCCTTTATTTGTGCCTTGTTGGAAGGTCCGGTGAAATTGTTGTCAGGCTAAGGGTCGGGACCCATTGTGAGGTCTCGCCCGTAGCATCCCGAGTCCCGCGGATTTGGGGTGTTACAGACTGCGCAGGATCGATGCATTGTTTATGGGTTTGGATCTAGTGTTGCCATTTTAACCTAATCAAGGTAATTACGTTAAATTAAATACCCCTCTATTTTTAGATCTAACCTACTGCTTGTCGTAAAAGGGCTTGCCCGCCATCGTAGTCGGAGGGCTTGACCACCATCGTCGCTGGAGGGCTTGACCACCATCGACGTCAAGCTGTTTCACTGTTTGCTTCATCCATGGCGGCAAGGAGAAACTTGCACGTACCTACGAAGAAGATGAAATTTAGGTTTAAAAATAATTGTAAAATTTACCCACTATTTTGAAAATATTACTAAATTTGCCCCAAAGTTTAATTGTAGTAAATAACCCAACTTTATGAGATTTATAATTTTCCATTGTTGGATGATTTGTAATAGGGTTTGTGCGCATCGATAGAGTTTGTGTAAATCGAGATGGCGTGTGTATATCTGTAGGGTTTGTGTAAATCGAGACGGATTTTGTAAATTAATAGAGTTTGTGTAAATCGATAGGATTTGTGTAAATGGATAGAGTTTGTGTAATTCGATAGGGTTTGTGTAAATCGATAGGGTTTGTGTAAGTCGATAGGACTTGTGTAACTCGACCGTGTGATAAACTCCGGGCTTGTGTAACTCGACTTTGTGTAAACGACAAACCTTTTGGGCTTTTGTAATTGGGAAATGACCTATATTTTTATAATTATATGTTAAGTGTGTAACTCGAGTGGGCTTTTCTAACTCTATTGAGCTTGTGTAACTCGATTGACCGGGCTTGTGTAACTCGCTCTTGTGTAATTGAGAAATCATGTTGGGCTTGTGTAATTGAGAAATCGTATATGGCTTGTGTAATGAAATTGGGTATTAACATTGTGTATTAACATGCGGTTTTAAGTAGGACGTTTTAAAAGGCATGGCTGAAGAATTCACAATTGCACGACTAATCCGGGATCCGTGACCGTCACGGTTACGGATCCCGTGACCGTGGCAGAAAAGGTATGAAAAATATAAATAAAATAAAATATTTTTTCCCCTAATACGGTCAACGGATCCCGTGACCGTGGATTTTTTTCACGGTTACGGTTTCCTTCCATTGTCATCTAGGAATAAAAGCGGTTAGAGTTCACCTTTTTTTTTGATACAAAGATAAGGGGAATGGGAAAGTTAGTTCCTAGAAACCGACCACCCTAAAGCATCCTTTCGGATGAGGACATCAATAACAGGAGGCAGGAATTCGCAACAAGAACTCGGGGAGTGACCAAGCAATGCCACCTTATCAACAACAGAGTTAGCTTCACACCTACCAAAACCTAGCACCAAAGGAGGTTAAGGGATTTGATGATCACCAGATTATCACCTTCAACTTCTAAATTACTAAAGCCAAGAAGCGTCACCTTTTGGAGACCCTCACGAAGCGCAAAGGCTTCAGCTTCCAAAACAGAGTTAGCTTCACACCTACCAAAACCTACATCCAAAGACAGACCCAAAGAATCACGAATAATAAAACCAAAAGCATACTGCCCAGAAGAGTTCCTAGAAGCGTCAAAGTTAATTTTGACAAAATTTAGATTCGGTTTTTGCCATTTGATATTAATTTTCTTTCTTCTAGCTATAGGTGGATTATTATTACTAGTTGTTGGTTTCATGTTAGCCATGTCTCAATCGTTAATCTGTTTCATAACTAGATGATCTAAATTATTTGGAATTTTTTGTTTGTTGAAAATGAGTTGATTCCTAGCATTCCAAACAAGCCACCAAGTTACACAATGAACCTTGAGATCACCTATAGAAAGAGTATCTTTAATCTCTATAAAGTCATCACTAATTTTGCGATCATTAGAGTAACAATTTTCTAGGTGAGAGATGATCTTATTGTTATTAATCGATTGGGTGGTGAAGGGACAAACCAGAAAAAGATGTTTGGCACTTTTAGTATGATGGTTACAAAATTCACACTGCATTAGGACTGGGATTTTTTGTTTATCCAAATTTTCTTTAGTAGGGATCCCGTCTAGCGAAAGTGTCCATATAAATTTTTTTAAAAATTTTTGGCATTATATTAAGATCCCAAATCCAGGAATTGTCCCATATAAATTTTTGGCATCGAAAGAGTATCTTTAATCTCTAGATACGTCTGAGGGGATACTCTTTAGTATAGGGTTACCCGATGGTAGTAGGGTCAGAGGTACCCGCGAGATCCGTAATTGTCCCATATCTGTTGGGACCCGTGTATTGCATGTGGACTTCTTTGTCATGCCATTAGTGCATGAAGAAGTCATTTTAGGTATGGATTGGATGGATAGACATCAGGCAGTCTTAGATGTAGGTAGGAGGACTGTTACCCTCTTTACCGAGTTAGGACAGATAGAGGTTTTCCGAGGTTGGGACCTTGGAAAATCAGGGATGGTTATCAGTGCGATACGGGCAGCGAGATTGATTGCACAGGGTTGTGAGGCCTTCTAGTGTTATGCTATGGAGGAGGAGGAGAGTCCAGCACTTGAGGATATCCCAGTTGTCTGTGATTTTGCAGATGTATTTGTTGAGCCGTCTAGTTTTCCGCCTCAGAGGAGTGTGGATTTTGGCATTGATTTAGAGCCTGGTACGAGACCGATCTCGAAGGCCCCATACCGGATGGCGCCTGTCGAGATGTTAGAGATGAAGAAGCAACTTGAGGAGTTGGCTGAGAAAGGCTTCATTCGCCCTATCGTATCTCCATGGGGAGCACCTGTCCTCTTTGTACGGAAGAAGGACGGATCGTTGAGACTGTGTATTGATTACAAAGAGCTGAACAAGGTGACCATCAAAAACAAGTATCCATTGCCGCGCATTGATGACTTGTTAGATCAGCTTCAGGGAGCGACATTATTCTCCAGGATTGACCTGTGTTCAGGATATCACCAGCTGAAGGTGAGAGAGCAGGATGTGCATAGGACAACATTCTGGACCAGATATGGACACTACGAGTTTGTAGTGATGCCATTTGGGCTTACGAATGCCCCAACAGTCTTTATGGAGTTGATGAACATCATCTTCATCGACTTCCTGGATCAGTTTGTGGCGGTCTTCATAGATGACATTTTGGTGTATCTAGCAGCAGAGAGGAGCATGCAGGTCAACTGAGAACTTTATGCTAAGTTCTCTAAGTGCGAGTTCTGGATGTTAGAGGTAGCATTCATGGGTCATGTTGTATCAGCTGAAGGAATCAAGGTGGATCCGGCCAAGATTGAGGCAGTAGCAACTTGGACTACACCGACGAACATCAAGGAAGTACGTAGCTTCCTTGGCCTAGCCGGTTATTACAGACGCTTTGTGGAGGGATTTTCTGTGATTGCCCATCCACTGACGAGTTTGCTGAGGAAGACTACCAGATTTGTATGCTCTGATCAGTGTATGTAGAGTTTTGAGGAGTTGAAGAGACGTCTGACTTCTGCTCCAATTTTGGCACAGCCAGAGGGTACAGAGGATTTTGTGGTTTATAGTGATGCATCCAAGCTAGGCTTGGGATGTGTATTGATGTAGAGAGGCCGAGTGATAGCATACGCGTCTAGACAGCTGAAGACGTTTGAGGAGAACTACCCGACTCATGATCTGGAGTTGGCAGCAGTAGTTCTTGCACTGAAGATTTGGAGACATTACTTGTATGGTGCTTCATGTCAGATCTTCACAGACCATAAGAGTCTGAAGTACATTTTCACGCAGCAGGAATTGAATAACCGCCAGCGTAGGTGGCTCGAGCTGATCAAGGATTTTGATCTGGAGATTCTGTACCATCCAGGGAAGGCGAACGTTGTCGCCGACGCCCTGAGCAGGAAGACGCTTCGAGAGCAGGCGATTGTGAGGCTGACAGTTCAGCATCAGTTGTAGAGAGACCTGACCTGGTTAGAGTTGGACATCCAGTTTCCTTATGAGGATGCCCAACTGCGTACTTTAGAGGTTCTTCCTGATCTGTTGGGTGAGAACCAACAGAAGCAGGAGACCTGCCCGACACTGATGAGGATACGAGATAGAAATGTCTCGGGATGAGGCACCACAGTTCCTTCTGGGAGCAGATGGAGTGTTGTGGCGCCGCGGTCGCGTCTGTGTACCCGATGATGCGGATCTACGCCAGAGGATTTTACAAGAGGCTCATTGTACGCCTTATTCAGTACACCCAGGTACGAGTAAGGTGTACCAGGACTTGAGACGTTCATATTGGTGGGGAGGGCTGAAGCCCGATGTGGCCAAATTTGTGGCACAGTGTGCGACCTGTCAGCAGGTCAAGATAGAGCATTGCAGACCTGGAGGTGAACTCCATCCACTTCCTGTTCCACAGAGGAAGTGGGAGGATGTCACCATGGACTTTGTGACTAGGTTGAGACCGAGCAGGTGCTTTGATGCTATATGGGTTGTAGTTGATAGATTGACGAAGACGGCACGTTTTATCCCTATCCGGGAAACGTGGCCAGTGAGCAGATTAGCTGAGGAGTACACTAGGCAGATAGTGAGACTACATGGTGTACCGAGGACGATCGTCTCAGATAGAGATGGACGATTTACCTCGAGATTCTGGCAGCACATTCAGACTGCTCTAGGGACGAGTTTGCACTTTACTACTGCGTTTCATCCTCAGATAGATGGTCAGTCAGAGAGGACCATCCAGACGCTGGAGGATATGCTGCGAGCTTGTGTGTTGGACTGGGGACAAGTGTGGACAGATCATCTCCCACTAGTTGAGTTCTCATACAACAACAGCTAGCATGCATCTATTGGGATGACCCCATATGAGGCACTATATGGGCAGATATGTCGTACTCCATTATGTTGGGATGAGCAGAGTAGTGTTAGTGGTTTGACACCTGATTATATTCAGGAAGATGTGGCTCGAGTAGCACTTATTAGGGAGAGGATGTTGACTGCGCAGAGCCGTCAAAAGTCTTATGCAGATAGGAGGCGTAGACCCCTAGAGTTCAGAGTTGGAGCCCATGTGTGGCTGTGAGTGTCCCCGACACGAGGTGTTAGACGTTTTGGCATTAAGGGGAAGTTGAGCCCCCGATATGTCGGACCGTTCGAGATTCTGGATCGGGTTGGGAACGCAACATACAGATTAGCCTTGCCTCCGAGATTAGAGGGTGTTCACCCTGTATTTCACGCATCTCAGCTGAGGGAGTATATACCAGATCCGAGACATATTGTAAGTTATGATGATTTGGTGGTTGAGTCGGACCACACTTTTGTTGAGCACCCGATTGCAGTCCTAGAACGAGGTATGAGACGCCTGCGTTCGAAGGACATTCCTATGTTGAGGATACAGTGGTCGAGACGAGGACTTGATGAGGCTACATGGGAGACTGAGGATAGTATCCAGAGGAACTATCTAGAGTTCTATGCCGAGATAGATGCACCAGTAGGATCACCGAGTAGATCTTAGTACTATCTTGGTGAGTGTTATGCTTATGTGCTTATATGCTATGATGTGTTTATTTTCATACTAGTTTTGATGTGATATATGATCTTATTAGATCTTGTTGTGCTAGTATGACTATGGTGTATAGCTGGAGATGGCTCTTTCCTCCATGCTATTGTGATACGATTAGGGTTCAGCTGGAGATGGTTATTCTTCCATGCTATTTTGATGGACATAGTGTTGCTGGAGATGTTTTTCCTCCATGCCCTTCTGTTATGAGTATGATACGGCTAGAGATTTGATTCCTCTATGCCTTGTGATGTGATTATGGTTTGGCTAGAGATGGTTTTCCTCTATGCATTGGATAGTGATTTCGTTGCTGGAGTTGATGATTTCATCCATGCTTGTGTTTGAGGTTATAGAGAGAGTTGTGTCTCGGCTTATGAGTCCGAGTGGTTTGAGGATTTTACAAGTTTCGGGACGAAACGTCCCGAAACTTGTTTTTAGGGGGGTGAGGTGTAAGAGCCTTAGTCTTTAGGAGCCAGTTTTGGCCTTAGCCGCCCCGCGGGTCCGTGGGGCCGCCCTTGCGGCTCGTCTGTTTTTCCGCCCCTGCGGCTTAGGGAACCGCCCCTGCGGTTTCTTGCGGTTGCACCCGGTTTTGTTGACCGGTTGGACTCGTGCTTTACCATTCTTTCTTTTCCCTTAAGTATCTTCCTTGGCTGATGAGCAAGGGTTTCATCTTCCTAATCCAGTCTCACGTCCTTCTTGCTTCTCCCTTCTTGCTCATTGATCTTCTTCTTGGTTTCTTTAGAGTTTGGAAGAGGTTTTGTGTAGTTTGTTGAGGTTGATGTTGTATTTTGTTGTTGCTGAGCTTGAAGGTCAGCTGAGGTAGTGTTTGTGATCATTTCCTTGCCTAGACACATCAGTGGTAAGCTCCATTCTTCTCTTCTTTCTTTCTTTCTTTGATTCATGTTCCTTAGCTTTGGATTAGATGTATGGAAGGTATATTGATGTTGGAATGTGTATGTATATGTATGTATGTGGCTTTGGAATGGAGAAGACGTGATTTGATCACGTGAATAGCCGAAGAGGAATCGCGGGATCACATTCTGCACTGTCGCCGCCCCCGCCCCTGGAAGCCGCCCCTGCGGGAGCCGTGTCACAGCGCCTGCACCGTGCCTGCGTTGCCTGCGGCCACTGTCACCGCGCCTGCGGCCGAACTTTGCCGCGCCTGCGGGTTGTCTTGTTCCGCCCCTGCGTCTTTCCATTCCGCAGGAACGTCTTGTACAGGATCTACCTAGAGTAGTATGATCCTTTCCTTTCCTAGTATGAGCAGTTTAGTAGCATGCTAGGTACGTGTATGAGGTTAGAATGATGATGAGTACGTTATCGTTTATGCCAGTTATGGGTTTGAGGTTTATGAGTTAGGATACGATCCTTATGGATCCCTTGGGTCTAGGAGTGACCCATGTGATGGATATGAGTTTGATATATTGTTATGCCTTGTTACTAGGCAGTGTTGTCCTCCAGATTGGAGTGGACCAGGTTGAGAGTTGATCGTAGTTGAGACTACTTCTGAGTTTGAGGTAAGTCCATAGGACTTACTTAGCTACCATCCCTATATTGGATGTATGCATGAGTGGTGTTTGTTATATGTTTTATAGCATGCGATATGGTTTAGTACCGATCTATGATATATTGACCGCCCATTGTAGTGGTTGTGACAACTTGCCTTTCATCTCGTAGTGGAGTATGGGAAGTTCTTTGTAGTCTGGTTAGATCTGGTATACGGGAAGGGCACTGACCACTCCTTATGGTATACGGGAAGGTGCGCTTATACCACTCCAGCTAGCTATTGTACTTAGAGGCGAGGATTATATTCCTCATGTCACATATATTCATATTCAGTTATATATATATACACGATTGAGTGATTGGACTTTATAAAGATAATAAACCGGGTAAATGTGTGAAAGCATGATGATGTGTTATGATTCCTGATGTGTGTTTGTGCTCTTGCATCTCTATATATATGTGTATGGTTAGCTAATGGTTTTATACCGTGTTGTAGATCCTTTGCAGGTTAGGAGAGCTACAGAGTGATCCAGAGGGGTGATCCGTTGAGGGCTCCGTACACGGGGTTGTATCGTGGGATATGAGATATTTTGTTGTACAGTTATATTTCTTTTGTACTTAGCGGTTCTTCTTTATTACTTTCTGATACATATATATATTAGTTTGATGTTTTGTATTTAATCTATTGTGCCTTGTTGTAAGATTCAGTGAACTTGTTGTCAAGCTAGGGTCAGGATCCATTGTGAGATCCTAGCCTTGTAGCACATCGAGTCCTACGGATTTGGGGTGTTACAAGGAGCTCTTGGACAAGGAAGATATTGTCAGACATCAATCTCCCTGGAATGAAAGCAGATTGTGTCGGGTCAATGAGATACCCAAGACACGGTCCCAATTTGTTTGCAATCAGTTTGGTGATGATTTTGTAGACAACATTGCAATAGGAGATAGGTCTAAACTGATCCACACGAGTAGGTGAATAAACTTTGGTAATTAAAGATACCGAAGTATGGTTTAATTGCCTAAGTAACTTCCCATTAACAAAGAACTCTCGGACAGCTGCACAAACTTCGCTACCAATCACCGCCCAAGTCTCCTTAGAAGAAAACCCATCAGGACCTGGTCCCCTAAGCTCTCCAATCGACCAAAAGGCCTGTTTAATCTCAGCATTAGAAACTTGACCAATAAGTTTCCTTTGATCTTCATCTGCAACACGCGGTCCAACCGCAAATCACTCCCTCGGAGCAACATCCACCTATCTCTCAACCCCAAAAAGCCCTTGAAAGTAATTCACAAACTCTCCATCCACTCCCTCTAGAGAAGTGGTGTCAGATCCATCTGCCAAATAAAGCACAGGAATAAAATTCCTTCGCCCATTTGCCTTCATGAGACCATGAAAATAGGAGGTAGTTTTGTCACTTCTAAGCACATGTCTGGATTTAGCTTGTTGCTCATAAAATCTCCTCTCAAAAGTATTAAGCCTTTTAGCCTTAGTTCTACACCCTTGGAGCCGCGCCCGTAAGGCATCGGACGTCGGGTCAAGTCTTAGGCTTTCAATGCAAGTCGCATACTCCTCATTGGCTATTTTAACCTTTTCAGATGTGTCCAAAATGTCTTTTATTAAAGCCCACGAAGTGGGCCTTGCATACCCATAATGAGGCTGCAAAGATGGAATTGATAGGTCCCCCGGATGTGACAACTCCAATTATCCTTCACAATCTCCTGGAACTGGTCATGAGAAGTCCACATATTAAAAAATTTAAAATTTGACTTCCCAGCTAGAGGCCGGCGAACAAGATGAGAAATTGCCGGTTTGTGGTCCGAGAATTGCCATTTGTTCGGGAAATTGGCCCGACAATACATGTCCTGGTCAAACCACTCATGATTGACTAAAACTCTGTCAATCATACTCCAGATAGTACCGTTTGTCCAAGTGAATTTATTATCACTTGTGAAAGGTACATATGTGAGACCCAGCTCCTGACAAGCCTCCAACATACCCCTGCACTCATACATCTGACAGGCTCTCCAATCCTCTCATCTGGGTGCATAACATTGTTAAAATCACCCAACACGAGCCAAGGTATAGGATAGTCCCTAAACCAACGTCTAATGAAATCCCAAACTTGTCTACGGTAGGCAATACTGCCTTTCCCATGTACAAAACAAACCCCATACTGGATCCTAGTTACTCTATACGTAACTAGGACAGTAATAAACTGCTCACCTATCTCCCCAACAACAAGATCCAGGCGAGTATCATCCCAGAGGAACAGCATACCACACCTATCGTCCACCTCAAAGTTAGTAATATACTTCCAATTAGAAAATTGGGAAGTCATCACTCGGTGGATATCCAAAGGTCTAGCCCAATACTTAGTCTCCAAAACGCCACATAAACAACCGTCAAACTCCCTTAACATCTCCCTTAACCCTTTTTGCTTCCGGGGTTGGGGTAAACCCTTGGACATTCCAAGAAATAACACTCATCGAGAAACCGTTTTTCTGGTGGACCTCCTCTGTATCCTAACCTCCCCCTCATTTGAGAACTAGAAGCCAGTCTTGTAGATCTACGCTCCGGAATAATAACTTCTTCCCTGCGTTGTTGTCTACGGACCCCAAGGGCTTTCATAGTATCCTGTACCTTTCTTTTTTCATTACTATCTCGAATCTTCTGAGTGGGATGTGCACGTCTGTCCGATCCTGACAGTACTCTCTGAATCCCCTCCTCCCTATCCGTGACCTTATCCATGTCCGGCTCACTTTCTAAAGTCTTATAAACAATAGATGTTTGAACTGTAGGGGTTGAAATAAACTTTCTCCTACTCTCCACACTAAGTTGCTCCATCTCCCTATCCTCTCTAGTTTCCTCAACACTTTCCTCATCCGAATCTTCTTCCCTTCCTGTAATATCCTCCTTTTCTTGCCCTTCTTTTTCACCCTCTATATCACTAGCTTGAGTGGAAGTATAATCAGTACTAGAGTCATCAGTTCCTCCATCAGTTCTTTCTTCATCTTTGTCAGAAGTGATATCTTCACTCTCCTCAACCACAACTATCCTTTAACTAGAAGAACGTTTAGGTGTAACCTTCGGAGAAGGTGTACGGGCTCTAGCTTTAGGGGTAACTTTAGAGGTAGACCCCTTCCTAATCTTCCTATCACTAGAGTTCTTTTCTTTACTCTTGTGTTTTTAATCTTCCTATCACTAGAGTTCTTTTCTTTACTCTTGTGTTTGCTTTGGTCACCCTCTACCAAAGTGGCCTTTATAGCAGCCACCGGCCGACCTCCACAATCACCGTCTCAACATTAGTCGTCTTCTTCGCCTCTCGGCGTCGGCGGAGTCTAATGATAGACTTACTGGCTTATGGGTCTCTCGACATCAGTTGCATGCCTGCTAGTATTGCCTGTCATCACAACTTCGGTCTCAACCACTCTTTTAGAAACTCTCCTATCTTAGCTTTGCCCTTTTCCTCCGCAGTGTATCTTCTATTTCCTCATTTTTGGGTGTGTCATAAGTTTTTCTTTGAGTCTCATTTCCTTTTCCTATTTTCCCCTTCTTTCCATTGTCTTTTTCACCTTCATCCTAATGTTTCCTCACCTAGATTATTAAGCTTAGGTCTCAATCTTGGTATACCTCTTCTATCTTTAAAGGAACATTCCTCTCCTTTATGTCCAAACATGAAACAACTATTGCAATACTCAGGCTCATTCTCAATGAGAATATTGCAGACTGCATTAATCCCATCATTAAATTCCAAAGTAACCTCCCGTTTAATATTTTTTGCAAAATTCATTTTAATTAACACACGAGCGTAAGACCCTCTCTTCCTTTCCTCTGTAACCGGATCCATATGTAGGGTTTGCCTAACATGGATGCATTTCTTCCATGGATTTCTGGTGTCCAAAAATCATTGGGTATACCATACAACCTAACCCACAAGGGGATAGTTGCAACATCCCTTTTATTAAAAGTAAAATTGTCTGGAACAAGTTTAAGAACTAACTGCCTTCCATGAATCTGGTAAGTCCTCCCTCGAGAATTTTACCCCTATCCCTATCATTGTCAAACATAAAAATCATCAATCCTGCTTCCGTTTTAAACCTAGATTGGACACCCAAAGTTTGTTAGAGATCACGGATAGCTAAATATCCGGGATAATATCCAACATATTGACCCAGGAGGCAACTACCCCACACTTGCCTCCTTGGGGAGAGCCTCAACACATTTTATTTTTTACCGTTTCTCCTGTTGGGGGAGTATATGTAAGACTTCCTCCTATGCCTCTATTCATAAAAACCTTTTGTGGGGCCCGTGTCCAGGCGTTCTGCCTTGTAGGACCCGTACCACCATAGTTAAGGTTGCCCATGCGGGGCAATTCAGGGAACTCATTCTTGTCCAAACTAGTCTTATCTCCTATGTTTCCAACACCAGTACTAGGTCCAGGTCTAGGAACAACTCTAGAGTCCAACTGTGGCTGGGCAGATCTAGTAGTATGTGTAATAATTCTAGGTTTAAATTTATCAACCCTAGTCAAAGGAGTAGCATGGGGTAACACTAGCATGAGGAGCAACGTTTATCACAGTATTATTAGTATCATATTGTTTACCATGGATATCAGTATGCAAGGCCCCAATATCTACAATACTCTCATGCAAAACAATATCAGAACAAGTATTCTTATTTTCCGCATGCTTTTCTATAAAAGAAGGTGCATAATCTAAATAGCTAATAGTTGGGACATGTGAATCATTTAAGTCACCCGCCATTAAGGCCAAAGCATGCAATATACGTTTATATAATTCATTATCATTCAAGCTCTCATTATCAGATAAAGTGTGTCTATTTTTTTTACAATTTCAGAATCCATACCTGTGCATTGCTCATCAAGTAGAACTGACTCAACCATAGTAGTGGCAAGGCGTTTATTCTCTCCATTTACCTCCTCAACCGAGCATACTACCAACTCGGTCCCATCATCCCGGCGCCTACTAGACATACTTCCGACATCTCCCAATAAACCATTTGTTCCCCATGCCTGTAGAAACTCACTACCAAACTTATTAATATCTAAATGGTCAATGCTCGGATTAATACCTGATTCATTGTGTCGAGTGCCTTGGTTGTTCTCCCATGTCTTATATAATTCTCGAGTCATCACCCTAGCAATTATTTGAGTGCCATCGCTTGGATTATCAACCTCCCCGCCTGAGCCCCGTTCCTCCTCCAATGGTCTCTTCATAGGTGATATAGTTGAGCTAATTTCCTTTATAGGCTTTGACACATTCATCTTCACATCAATGACATTGCTTGCTCATTTACTACCTTCCAACATCTCCTCAACCATTCTTTGTCCGCCTAGGCTCTACCCTCTAGTTTCAGCCTCTCCTTGGTGGATATTGTCGGCCTAATTCCAGGGAAGGACTCAGCCGTAGTCATCTTCTGTCGAATTGCATTGCCTTGACTTTGTATTGCCTTCTCGTTCGTCCCAGCTGAAGACATTCCGCCTGCCGCCATTACCCCCTCTACTAGCTTCCTAGCATTTACCTCTTGCCCAGCATGTCCCTTTGGTTCCATCAATAGCATATTCGAACTCGTAACATGTGATTTAGCCTGAGTAGCTCCCTTTTCAATGCCAACGTTCGATTCCGTCCCTTGTTTAGTCTTCATTTGTGTGTTCCTCAGCGGCGGCGGCAATGCTTCCATCGGTGCCTGCTCTTATTTTAGACGACTCCACCCCTTGTAATCCAGCCAGGATGACCTTGCTGCCCACTGGACGTTGTTCTGCTTGTGCATTAGCCACCTGTAGAAAATGTGCAAGTTTAGTTTCTATTGTTTTTAAAACTGATGCCTTGCCTTCTAAACCATTGCCAATATGATCATCTCTTTTCACTTGGATAGGAATCAACGTGGAAGTGTCATTGACATGACTAGGAGGCCTCGGGATCCTTGATGCAGGACGTGTGGTTGACCTTTGTTACCAGTTGCTTGTTTTAGCGAGTTATTTTGTGCACCTTCCATACTTGACGGGCGTGATATCATATTTCCTTGTGGAGCATCTTTCCTTGTGTATCATCGCTCTTTTGGATAATTTGACTTGATTCGTCTTGATTGGTGGGGTCTCTCTTTGTGACGTACAATCCAAATTTGGAAGGCACAGTCAGCGTCGGATCAACCCTAGCCGCGTCAGTGCTTAGCCCTTCTTCCTCCACCAATGGTGCCGCCTCCAGTTCCACACCAGATAACATCTCTCCACCTCCATTTGAACTACCAGCGCTTGCACTACCGCTGGTTCTCCTGCCTTAGACATGCCAGATAATGTAACCGTCATGCCTCCACCTGGATCATCCTCCTCCGCGCCTATGTCCTTTGTTTTCTTTCCCATTGCACTTGGCTTGGCTGGCTCCAATGCCAAGTATCTTAGTTAATTTGACAAAGATCCCTTTTGACAGTGACTACCAACGAAAGAAATTAACAAAACAATTAAACTAAACAACACTCAGGCTCACAAACTCAAAGTATCTCTCACTCTCAAAAGAAGGTTCGAAAGATTTCAGCATGGAATGACGTGTGGGATTATGGGGATGACAGTTCTGTGAATGTTGTTGTTTGAAAGTGATTGAACAAGAGATTGTGAGGCTTGACAGATCGAAAAAGAATGGCCGTCAGCCACACTTGGAGTCACCCAAGATGTTGCCTACGGGAATCATGATGATGGTGATGATAGTATAAATTCAGCAACTGTTTTCATTAAAAAAAACCCTTGGCCCGGATGGTATGACAACATGAATGCTTGCATTAAAAAACTTGATCGAAAAGAATGGCAATGATTCTATAGAGTGTTGAGCAAAGGCCGATAGGTCTATAGTGGGACGTAGTAGAAGGGTTATCTATTTTTGGAATAAGGATTATAAAAGTATGATTAATTTGTTTAAGAATTTTCCCGTTCTAAAGAAGCTTTTAACCGCCCTAGTATTTGTTGGACCAATGATATGCCAATATTTCTGATAGAAGCCGCAGTCATACCATCCGGGCCAAGGGATTTTTCACGCCCAATGTCAAAAATGGCATTCTTAATATCCCTTGTAGAGAAAGGTTTTATTAGTTATTGATTTTCAAGCTCCGTTATTTCCGGATGTATAATTTCTAATTGTTTTTTTAATTTATAGTTATTTAGTCCGATGCTTTAAAACGGTTTTGATAGTCTATTAAAAATTCATTATTGATATATTCCTCTTTAGATAGAATTGTGCCATTGTGATTAGTAATAGTAGAAATAATTTTTTTGTTCCTACACCCAGTAGTTTTTCTATGATGGAATTTCGTGTCTTTATCCCCGACATTTTTTTAGATAATTGGTTTCAGTACTTTGTTTCAAATACTTTTGTTGATAATCTAAAAGACAATCTCTTTTTTTATTTAAGTTATTAGTTTTATCATTTATTTGTTGATTATAGTTTTAAGATATGTTTTTGTAGGCGTTTAATATCATCATCCACAAGTTGAGGTGCTTGCTAATGTTTTCGAATTTATCACGACTCCATTGTTTTAATTTTAGTTTAAGTAGACTTGTTTTCTTAACCAAATTGAACATATGTGTTCCCGGAAACTGAGTCTTCCAAGATTGTTTAATAAGATTTTCATAATCCTGGCGTTGCATCCACATAGTTTCAAATCTAAAAGATTTATTTTTAAATTCGTTGAAAGTATTTTGAATATTGATATAGATCATAGAGTGATCCGAAGAAGTAAAGACATGTTTTCTAGTATGGACCTGCGGGTATTTTTGGTGTAACACCCCAAATCCGCGGGACTCGGGATGCTACGGCGAGACCTCACAATGAGTCCCGACCCTTAGCTTGACAACAATTTCACCGGACCTTTCCAACAAGGCACAAATAAAGGCGAAAACTCGAAATGTTTTTAATGTATGCGGAAACTGAAATGTAATGAATACAAAGTGGAAACTCAGCCGAGTCCTCAAAACAACATAACCCAAATACGAAAGTCTAAAAGGTACAATAACATCCCCAAACTAACGATATGAAACATAACCCAAAAAACGTCTCCGTCCTATAATGTACGGAGACCCCGGCTGTCCACTCCTCCGCCTCACTCGGCGGCATCCCTAACTTGCAAGTCATCTACACAAACGGTTTAAAACCGTTAGCTAATATTCTAAGCATTAGAAAAGCTGAAGGAACAAACACATACATAGCACATAACATAAAACACACAAGTCCAGTTTTATCTTTATATTATTAAGTCGTATCCGTTCTAATTCAACTTCGGTTTGTGACACGAGACCACCGTGTCTCGCCTCGGTCCCTACTTACCAGCAATGGTACGGATGCACCCGACCATCTGACCCGCCGGTCTAGTCGCTGAGATCCTCCTAGTCCCACGCGGGGCTAGGCAGAATGTCACCGTCCGTTATCATAAACTTGGGCCAAAATATACATTAGGTCGGTGGTCCTAATTACCGGTTTAATTGTTACAACAATAACATAAACACACACCACCAAACACACATCAATGCTAATACATAGAATACAAGCTAAGTAAGTCTGGAGACTTACCTCGTCACCAAACCCAAGTCACCTCATTCTTGCTTCCTTAAGGAGGAAGCCCACAACCTGCTCACAAGAGATATGCATATCAATACATACTCACTCTCAGTAAGTCTTAGACATCACTCTTAGTGATCTATGCAAGATCACCTAACCCTAAAACTAGGAATGCATCCTAAGTCCCAAGTACTCACCACACACTCTCCACACATGAAACAACCCACAACAATTCATAATTCCGCAAGATATTAATCCTCAACCAAAGAGGCACAAGCTAGCCTAGAAGATCAAACATACTCACATGCCTCATATCCATCAACTATATCGAGCCTTAAGGCTCTTAGGTTCACAATCACTAAGTGGCATTCTCAAACTACTCTAGGCCATCCTAAGCATGCTACTAACATGATTCAACAACAAAACTAAGGAATGAACGAGGAGTGAAGGAGAGGAGGGACCTACTGTTGCCGAAACCGCAGTCGCGGAGTCAAGTTGGCGTTCCCTGCGGACACAAGAGCCGCCACCCGCGGTGGACTGCGTCGCCTGCCAAGAGCCGCCCCCGCGGTCTTGCCGAGCCCGCCGCCGCGCCTGTGCCGCGCCTGTGCCGCCCGCACCCGCGGCAGTGCCGAGCGCCGCCCGCGTCCGTGTCACGCTGCACCCGCGGCCTTGCCGTGCCGCTCCTGCGCTGTGCTGAGCCGCCCCGCGGGTTCTGCGTAGAACGTCGTCTTCGACTTTGGATCCTTGGCTGCAAAGTCCTTCTTCTCTTGCTGGATCTTCTCCAAACACCCACCACGGGTCTTAGGCACCTCCTTGACCTAAACGAGCTAAGAACCTAGACATGCACAAGGGTTGAGCAAAACTCCGCAAGATCTTCCTCCATAGTCATGGATGAAGGAGGAAGGAAGAAGAAGGGGAAGAACAACAAGGAAGAGAGGGAAGGGAGAGCGAAGAGCTTACCCACAGTTTGAGATCACCTTCTGCAGTCCACAACATGGATCTTCAGCACCAAGGGAGAAGAGAGGCAAAAGAGAGGAGAAGAGATGAGTGTGGAAGAGTGAGAGAGGAGATTAACGTGAGGAAGGAGCCAAAGGAGGAGAGAGGGAGACAAAATCTGAAAAGAGGGTGTGGGGATCGAGGGGTCAGCTGACCTCTTGTCCCTCACACGGACCGAGGGTCGGAAATGACCCTTGGCATTTTTAACCCGGGACGAAGGGTCGGAACGCGGAAAAAGAGGAAAATCGACGAGTCGGCTCGGGATTTTCTTAGGAATAAATCCCGGCTCTCGGCATCTCGGGATTACGGATAACTACAAAGTGCTCCAAGTCCGGAATAAAATTTCGGGCGTTACAACTAACCACCCTAAAAACAAGTTTCGTCCCGAAACTTGCTACACCAACACTCTCCAACCAACCCGTCTCGTAACCCCGTGGAACTCATAAAACGTATACTATTGGCTCTAAACCAAGTCTACATATCACATCACATCAAGACCTCAAGGTACTCATAACTCATACAAAAATCACATAACATATAAAGCAAATAAGGAAGATCTCGGAACTAACCGACGACCCCATCGATGTCAATGTGTCTGCATAAAACTCGGGATAGTTCCACCAGATACTATCCTCAGTCTCCCATGTAGCCTCATCGGCTCCTCCCTCGACCACTTAATCCTCAGCATCGGTATCTCCTTCGATCGAACGCGTCTTGTACTCCACTCTAAGACCGCTATCGGGTGCTCTGCAAAAGTATGGTCCGGCTCGACCACTAGGTCCTCGTGACTGATGATGTGTCTCGGTCATGTATGTACTCCCTCAGCTGAGAGACATGAAAGACCGGGTGTATACCCTCCAACCCGCGTGGTAGTGCTAACTGGTACGCCACCTCACCGACTCTCTCCAAGGTCTCGAATGGTCCGACATATCGGGGGCTTAACTTCCCCTTAATGTCGAATCGCCTAACGCCCCGCGTCGGTGATACCCTCAACCACACCTGAGCTCCTACCCTGGACTCGAGAGGTCTACGCCTCCTATCCGCATACGATCTCTGGCGGCTCTGTGCAGCCAACATCCTCTCCCAAATCAAAGCGACTCTCGCCATGTCGTCCTGTACCTAATCCGGAGCTACAATGCTAGAGCTCCCGGGCTCGTCCCAACATAAGGGAGTACGGCATCTCCGTCCATACAATGCCTCATAAGGTGCCATCCCAATCGAAGCGTACCAGTTGTTATTATACGAAAACTCGACCAACGGGAGGTGATCTGTCCATACATGACCCCAGTCTAGTACACATGCTCGTAGCATATCCTCTAATGTCTGAATAGTCCGCTCGGATTGGCCGTCGGTCTGAGGATGGTATGCGGTAGTGAAATGGAGACTCGAACCTAGGGCGGCGTGTACCTGCTGCCAGAACCTCGAGGTAAAACACCCGTCCCTGTCCGAGATGATGGTCCTGGGTACTCCATGTAACCTCACAATCTGTCGGGTAAACTCCTCGGCTAAACGACTCACCGGCCACGTTTCCCGTATAGGAATGAAACGTGCGGTCTTCGTCAACCGGTCTACTACCACCCATATCGCGTCAAAGCTCCTACTCGGTCTCAGACCGGTAACGAAATCCATGGATATGTCTTTCCACTTCCATTGCGGCACGGGCAGTGGGTGAAGCTCTCCTCCGGGTCTCTGGTGGTCGATCTTGACCTGCTGGCAGGTCGCGCATCGGGCCACATATCTAGCTACAGCGGGCTTGAGCTCGCCCCACCAATAAGATCTCCTAATGTCCTGGTACATCTTACTCGCGTCTGGGTGCACTGAGTAAAGGTGTGGAATGGCCTCATGCAAAATCGCTCTCTCAGCTCCTGATCCGACGTGCACAAATACGTCCCTGACGTCTCAGTAGCCCGTCTGCTCCCGTGATAAACCGCGGTGCCTCTCCTCGGGACATCCTGTCCCGGATCCTCATCAAAATGGGACATTTCTCCTGCTTCTGCAGGATCTCTCCGGACATATCATGTAGTACCTCCAACTCGGACAAACAACAGTCCGTACCCGGGAACTGGATATCAACTCCAAACCCATCAAATCCCTCTGCAGCTGAGGCTGAACCGTAAGCCGAGCTATAGCCTCCTCTCGAGGTGTCCTCCTACTCAAAGCATCGGCGACTACGTTTCGCCTTCCCGGGATTGTATAAAATCTCCAAGTCAAAGTCCTTAATCAGCTCCAATCATCTCATCTAGCGGTTATTCAACTCCCGCTGAGTGAATATATACTTCAGATTCTTATGGTCTGTGAAGATCTGGCATGTAGCCCCGTACAAGTAGTGTCGCCATATCTTCAGGGCATGAATCACTGCCTCTAGCTCGAGATCATGGGTAGGGTAATTCTCCTCGTACGGCTTCAGCTGTCGAGAAGCGTACGCAATAACCCTACCTCTCAGCATCAAAACGCATCCCAACCCTAGCTTGGAGGTGTCACTATATACCACAAAATCCTCTATGCCCTCAGGCTAGGCTAACACAGGAGCGGAGGTCAACCTCCTCTTCAACTCCTCGAAGCTGCGTTGGCAAGGCTCGGACCAGATGAACCTGGTAGACTTCCTCAACAAGGAAGTGAGCGGTCGTGCAATCACGGAGAAACCCTCGACAAAACGGAGGTAGTATCCCGCTAAGCCAAGAAACTGCGCACCTCCTTGACCGTCCTAGGAGGCGGCCATGAGGAAACAGACTCTATCTTCGCCGGGTCGACCATGACACCCTCGGCGGAAACTATATGTCCCAAAAATGCCACCTCGGACATCCAAAACTCACACTTAGAGAGCTTAGCGTAAAGCTCTCTATCTTGGAGGACTCGTAGCACCGTCCTCAGGTGTCCCTCATGCTCTCCCTACTCCGGGAGTAGACTAAGATGTCGTCTATAAACACCACACGAACTAGTCCAAGAAGTCGATGAAGATGCTTCATCAACTCCATGAAGACGGCGGGTGCATTCGTGAGCCCAAATGGCATCACGACAAACTCATAATGGCCGTATCTCGTCCTGAATTCCGTCTTCGCACGTCCTCCTCTCTCACCCTAAGCTGGTGATATCCCGACCTCAAATCAATACGTGAAAACACGGAGGCTCCCTGCAGCTGGTCCAACAAATCATCAATGCGGTAACGGGTACTTTCTTGATGGTGACTTTGTTCAACTCTCGGTAATCAATGCATAGCCTCAAAGATCCGTCCTTCTTCCTAACGAAGAGGACCGGTGCACCCCAAGGGGAAATGCTCGGGCGTATGAAACCCCTATCGGCTAACTCCTCGAGCTGCTTCTTCAGCTCCAGCATCTCGATCGCGCCATGCGGTATGGAGCCTTGGAGATCGGCCTCGTGTCGGGCTCCAACTCAATAACAAAATCAACGCTCCTCTGCGGTGGTAGCCAGGGTGGCTCCCTGAAAACGTCCTCGAACTCGCATGCCACAGGGATCTCCTCCAGCGATGGTCCCGACTCCTCCTTCATGGCATAACACAGAAGGCCTCGCATCCCTGCCCGATAAGTCTAGCAGCTCGGACCGCGCTAATGACTTTACCAGCCTTCCCGAGGTCCCAACCTCAAATCACCTTGTGCCCCGTCTCCGTGGAAATCGTCACAGTCCTCCGGCTGATGTCTAAATCCAATCCATCCCAAGGATGACTTTCTTCAATGGCGCTCCAAGTGACTTCTTCATGCGCTAAGTGCATGACAAAGAAGTCGGCCAACCAATCTCAGTTTCCCAAAACGAATGGGACAACCGCGTACCTCTCGGGTACCACTAACCCTACCTCCATCCGGTAACCCTATAATAAAGGGTCTCCCCTCTACGGTAGCTAAGGACAACCTAGCTACACAATTATCGGATATAAAAGAGTGCGTAGCACCCGTATCAAATAAAACTCGGACCGAAAAGCCGTGAATCTGAATGGTACCTGGGGCTGCCGGCGCTGGAGGATCAACAGCACTCCTCAGCTCAAATACCTTGGCCTGTGTGCCCTCTGGTCTCCTGGGTACCTCCACCACGGCCTCTACCTCGGCCCTGTCCCTGAGCCGATCCCTGAATACGAGTCTGACCCTGACCCTGGCCCCTCTGTTGAGAGCGCTGTGACTGATATTGTGGCGGTCTCTGACTGCCCCCTATTGCGCCAACAGGCGAAGAACCCTGTTGTGACTAGGACTTGCCCTGACGGAAAAAAGCGGTTCGGTGACCCATCTGGCCACAAGTGAAAACAAGCCACGGGCGGCTTCTTACATGCATTCTTCACGTGTCCAAACACTCCACAAGCGTAGCACTGACGTCCCCCGTCTGATGCCTGTCTCGACGTCTGAGGACCAGAATGTCCCGGAGTCTGGCTACGTTCCTGACCTGCTACTCCGGCCCCTGAACCAGCTGGTACTGTCCTCTGTCTCTTGTCTGGTCCCAGGATTGTGCTGTCCTCCTAGACCCAGGGCGGTCTCTCTCATAGGCCGAAGCCCGGTCCTAGACCCAGGGCGGTCTCTCTCATAGGCCGAAGCCCGGTCTTGGTACTCCGCCAGTGAGTCACAACGAAATCCCGCAAGGTAAGCATGGGTGGACTCCCTCAGTCTCCTGAAAAAGAGATAGACATGCTGGTCCGCTGGAGGTGCGGCGGGTCCCAGCAAGGCTAACTCTTCCTGGAATCGTATAATCGCCTCAATGACTGGGACATCCTCGAATCCTGCCTCCAGGAAGTCCTGGACTTTGTCCCTCCTCAGTGAAGCTGGGCAAAAGGTCTCCCTAACAAGGCTCAATAGCTGATCCATCCTGGTCACACCGCCTCTAACTGTCCTCCACCAATATTGGGCTTGCTCTTGGAACAGGGTCTGGACTATCTCAACCCGCCTCTCCTCTGGGCAACGGATCGCCTCTAGAGGTGACTCTACGTGCCCAATCCAATGCTCCACCTCTAACCCTACCTTCCCGTCGAAGTAGGGTACATGCTGCTGGTTGAAAGCCTTCAACCAGGAATCAGGTCTCGGAGACCTCAGCTCGTCTCTCGCCCTAGTAACCTCCACAATTGGCTCGGGTGCAACCACTGCCGGTGCAACTATCTCTGGTGCAACCTGAATCTGGGTCACCCTCTGTGTGACCTCAGCTGATCTCGCCGGTGCAGGTGCAGGCACCGGTGGTGCCGGGGGTGGTGCTCCAATCCTAAATGCCTCCTCAACCCGTCGTACATAGTCCCAAAACACAATAGCTCCTACCGACGCTCCCTCGGTCCTGACAGATGGAGAAACCTGCGCCCCGGACCTCACCACGGTCCTGTCCCTAGCCTCGGGAACGATGCTCTCTGCGACCTCCTCTACTGGGGCCTCTACTGTTGGTACACCCACAACTGGTGGGTCCACAATGGGGATACGTCCCCGACCTCTACCTCTCGTACTTGGAGGTCTTCCTACTCGTCCCCGCCCTCTTGGGACGGTAGGGGGAAATGGTGGTCTACCCCTGGCGGGTCCTACGTAAGCGGTAGCTCTCGTACGTGCCATCTGATAGCGTATGACGTTTACTTAAGTATAATTGCGTAGGTACTACTTACGATTTCAGTATGATAAACTTCTAAAAGCATAAAGGTAAATATGGTCATAATACACATCCAAGGCATAGAAGCCCAAAACATCCTAAGGTCGCATACATAGCTAGGTACATACAATATCCACAAACATCCTAAGGTCAGAACCCGTGTGGGTTCTGTTTTATTCCTCATTCGGCCTTTAAAAAGATTGCGAGTGTCATTGTTGTCAACCTAGGGCTCTGATACCACTTTTGTAACAACCCAAATCCGCGGGACTCGGGATGCTACGGGCGAGACCTCACCATAGGTCCCGACCCTTAGCTTGACAACAATTTCACCGGACCTTTCCAACAAGGCACAAATAAAGGCGAATACTCGAAATGTTTTTAATGTATGCGGAAACCAAAATGTAATGAATACAAAGTGGAAACTAAGCCGAGTCCTCAAAACAACATAACCCAAATACGAAAGTCTAAAGGGTACAATAACATCCCCAAACTAACGATATGAAACATAACCCAAAAAACGTCCCCGTCCTATAATGTACGGAGACCCCGGCTGTCCACTCCTCCGCCTCACTCGGCGGCATCCCTAACCTGCAAGTCATCTACACAAACGGTTTAAAACAGTTAGCTAATATTCTAAGCATTAGAAAAGCGGTGAAGGCACAAACACATGCATAGCACATAACATAAAACACACAAGTCCAGTTTATTATCTTTATATTATTAAGTCGTATCCCATTCTAATTCAACTTCGGTTTGTGACACGAGACCACTGTGGTCTCGCCTCGGTCCCTACTTACCGGAAAAGAATGGTAAGGATGCACCCGACCATCTGATCCGCCGGTCTAGTTGCCAAGATCCTCCTAGTCCCACGCAAGGCTAGGCAGAATGTCACCGCACGTTATCATACACTTGGGCCAAAATATACATAAGGTCGGTGGTCCTAATTACCGGTTTAATCGTTACAACAATAACATAAACACACACCACCAAACACACATCAATGCTAATACATAGAATACGAGCTAAGTAAGTCAGAAGACTTACCTCGTCACCAAACCCAAGTCACCACACTCTTGCTTCCTTAAGGAGGAAGCCCACAACCTGCTCACAAGAGATATGCATATCAATACATACTCACTCTCAGTAAGTCTTAGACTTCACTCTTAGTGATCTATGCAAGATCACCTAACCCTAAAACTAGGAATGCATCCTAGGTCCCAAGTACTCACCACACACTCTCCACACATGAAACAACCCACAACAATTCATAATTCCGCAAGATATTAATCCTCAACCAAAGAGCACAAGCTAGCCTAGAAGATCCAACATACTCACATCCTCATATCCATCAACTATATCGAGCCTTAAGAGCTCCTAGGTTCAACCACTAAGTGGCATTCTCAAGCTACTCTTGGCCATCCTAAGCATGCTACTAACATGATTCAACAACAAATCTAAGGAATGAACGAGGAGTGAAGGAGAGGAGGGACCTACTGTTGCCGAAACCGCAGCCGCGGAGTCAAGCTGGCGGCCCCCTGCGGACACAAGAGCCGCCCCGCAGAACTAGGAGCCGCACCCGCGGTGGACCGCGTCGCCTGCCAGGAGCCGCCCCGCGCTGCGAGCCGCGCCCGGCTTGTGCCAAGCCGCACGCCGTGGCCGTGTCGAGCCGCGTCCGCGCCTGTGCTGCCGCCGAGCCGCGAGTGCGAGCGCGCCCGTCGTGTCATGCCGACCGGCGGCCTTGCCGTGCCGCTCTCGCGGCTGTGCTGAACGCGCCGCGGGTTCTGCGCAGAACGTCGTCTTCGACTTTGGATCCTTGGCTCCAAAGTCCTTCTCTGCTGGATCTTCTCCAAACACCACCACGGGTCTTAGGCACCTCTCCTTGACCTAAAGGAGCTAAGAACCTAGACATGCACAAGGGTTGAGCAAAACTCCACAAGATCTTCTCCATAGTCATGGATGAAGGAGGAAGGAAGAAGAAGGGGAAGAACATCAAGAGACAGGGAAGGGAGAGGGAAGAGCTTACCAACAGTCTAAGATCACCTTCTGTAGTCCACAACATGGATCTTCAGCACAAGGGAGAAGAGAGGCAAAAGAGAGGAGAAGAGATGAGTGTGGAAGAGTGGGAGAGGAGATTAACGTGAGGAAGGAGCCAAAGAAGGAGGGAGACAAAATCTGAAAAGAGGGTGGGGGATCAAGGGGTCAGCTGACCTCTTGTCCTCACACGGACCGAGGGGTCGGAAATGACTCCTTGGCATTTTTAACCCGGGACGAAGGGTCGGAACGCGGAAAAAGAGGGAAAACGACGAGTCGGCTCGGGATTTTCTTAGGAATAAATCCGGGCTCTCAGCATCTCGGTATTACGGGATAACTACAAAGTGCTCAAGTCCGGAATAAAATTCCGGGCGTTACATTTGGATAATTTCAAAGACGACATGGTTATGTCCAGTTTTTCATACGTATTGTTAATCCCGTCTTTTCTCTTCTTCCACGTAAATTCATTTCCTTTAGTCAGTAGATAAGATAAATTGCAAAATTGGGTAAAGAGTTGCAATCTATCTAGTTTGTTAATAGGGATCGGAGCTCCACCTTTCTTATCAGAAAGGACAAGTAGATCATTAAAATCATCCATAATAATGACCGGAAGAACGAGGAAGAAATATTCATGGAAAGTTGGGTCCAAAAATCATTTTTTATCACGTTCAATAGGAGGGGAATAAATAAAGAAAATGTTAATACTATAATTAGTAATAAGATCACAGTAATTTATAATAAGGAATATTTTTTGGGCTTTTATAATAATCTCAATTTTGGCATTGTTAAATTGATATTATTTCCATAAAAGACATAGGCCACACCAGCAAAACCCGAAGCTGGGATAAAATAAATCTTATCAAAACTAGCATTTTCCCAAAGAAAACATCCGGTTCTACACTTATTTTAGTTTCAGCAAGCATAATCATTTGAATATGTTCATTTTTACAAGTTAGATTAATATTTGTTCAAAATTCTTTTTTCATACCTCTGCAATTCCAAAAAGCAATCCTCATAGAAAAATCTTGGACATGAATGGGAGGTAGAATCCTTAATTCCTACCATGTTCATACATTTAATAATAATTCTAGAGGTGGTCAAGTTTTTTCCGGTCAAAATCTTAAAAAACTTGGGAGTCAAATAACAGTGTTTTTTGTTACAAGGTCCCTTTGAGTTCCTAATTAAATAAAATGTCATGTTGACTCGGTTATTAGTCCAAAGATAGCTTAAATCATCAATACCTAGGCAAATTGAACACTCATAATCCATAAAAGAAAAAAAAAATGGAAGAGAGCTTATTTAAGATTCTATTAACATTATTAACCAAAGGAACACCATTCGGACTTTTCCAAACTATTCTAAGAGAGGATTTTAAATAATACCATTCATTATAAAAGATCAAAATATGTATAGGGTACACATAATTTGTAGTTGAAATTTGTAGTTTGTAAGGAAATAAGGTTCCAAATCTTTAAATTATTACATGCTATTAAGAAAATTGCATAAAAGTGTTCATTAATAGAAAGGTTCCAAGAGTAGTATCTTAGCACAAATTTAGAGCAACTCACAATAAAATGAGTTATCAAGACTTAGAGGGACAAATGCTCATAAATAGAGCATTCATATGTTGGTAGTAATTTGGTAGCAATTCTCTTAAGTCCAACAAGTAAGAAGATTGTTCCAAATCATACAAGGGTAAGTTTCAATACATGAGGCATATGAACACAAAATAGCAATTACTCAAAACTTGTATCTTGATGCAATAAGTTTCAGCCCACATACAATAGTCCCTCCTAGTCCAAGGAACAAACAAAAAACCAAAGCTTGGGCATAAAAGGAGATTAAAGATGATGGACAAAGATCTAACAATCACGATCATTAAAATTATCATTGCATTAATTTTGCTGCATTTAGAGTTGCAGATAACTGCACAAGTTAAAAGGGAAAACCAACAAGGACCACACCACCACTGGATGACAACAACAAGTTTTCTAGTTTCATTCTCTTCAGTAATAGTTTGGAGAGAACCTTCAGTAATAGTTTGGAGAGAATCATTTTTTTAAGGAAAGGATTAGAAAAACTAAATTCAGACCAAAAGTTATCTTTAGATAATAAAAAAAAAACCTCATTTATAATCTTCCATTCAAAGAAAAATTTGTTTCTAGACATAGAAAACAAAAAGATCATCAAAAAAAGATCCATCAAGCAATAATGTTTCAGTAATTGGGAGTCGGCTCTTACCTTATCAAGCTTGATCAGAAGAATAGCAATATCAAACAAACTATTGCTCTTCAAATCTGAAATTTTACCATCAAAACAAAGAACTAAAGCAGAGCCTTTTTGGAGGGGCAATCATCAGTAGTAATAGAGGTTCATTTTTTAGGAGGATAAAAACACACGCCAACCTTAAATGATTTCATCTTGAACGCCATTCCAAGAACCAGATAATAACAACCAAATGAAAAACAATGATGAGAGGGTTTCGATAGTTCCAGGTGAAATCAATATAATTAGAGAAGAGAGAGAGTATATAGAACGCCATACTCTAGGGTCACAAGGGTTTATATAAATTATCAGATTCGTAGTAATGTGAAAGCGATAGAAAAGAAAAAAAAATCATCAAACTCACAAGAATCCAAGCAGATGAGCTTACAAACGCAGGGACGAGAGGGGATGTATAGAGCGCAGGCTTCGGGTAGTGAATAGAAAAGCAGATTGGAAACCCGAAAAGCACCAGGGTTGTCGAAACGATCGACATAGAGCAAAGAGAAAAACAGATTTGAGAAGATCCCGTAATCGGGTCCAAGCAGAGAAGAAAGCCGCGAAAAAAAACCAGAAACAACCTTCCAAACCCAAGAACGCCAATCAAAGGAGGGGTCAGTAGGATGACCTAAAGCACCGAAGTTAAGGTAGATCAGGGAGATCCAACCACAGTGGTGCAAGAATGAATTTTCAAGGGGGATTCGGAAGGCCTCAGAAGACACCGAAGTTCAGAGAGGATAGTTTCAGACTCTAGGGGCGCCAGCAAAGGAGCGCATATCTAGGCATTGTACACCAATCCATAGACTCAGAGAGCAGGTTATCGTGGCGGAAACCCTAGCGAGGAGAAAGAAGAGAGAAGCACGTGCCAATGTTAAGAAACGCGTTCATTTTTTCTTTTTTGCATATGTTGTTTTTTATAACCTCGCTTTTGTTCTGCTTCCGTTTTTAGAGTTCACCTTTTAATCCACAAAGATATATTCTGAACTGCCAAAATATTATACACCGATTTATACATTTATCCCCGTTGCTTTCATCACTTTATCATTAGAAACATATTTCATTCTTGTGTAACTTACTAGAACATAGGTGTAACCAATTAGGGTGGACCATGACCTTCTTAAATTCTGGGCTCTCTAGTAAAAATCTATCGCTACATAAATCCAACCTTGTTGCCTCATAAATCCATCAACACTTACACTAAACTACATTTGTAAACATGTTCCCTAATCCCTAGTGCTTAACCCTACCAAAAACAAATCAGGGTTATCAAGAAACTAGCTCTAACATTGCAATTCAGAATACCAGTGAAAGCATAGCCATTGTCACAAGATTTTGGATGTTCTATAACTTGTACATGTCTGCACCCATGAAATAAACAAGAGATAAATGGGGCAATAACGCACTAATTTTATCATTGGTACAAAGTGTGTAGGCTGAATTAATTACGGGTATTAAGTGTGTACCTATAAATACGATTTTTAATTTTTAATTTTTAATTTTTGCCGCTTATATTTCTCTCTCTTGTCTCTCAAACCCTAGGCGATTTCTGGGCGATTTGGATGGCGACGGCGATTCCGCTTCTCACCAGGTTTGCTCCTCTCCTTCGCTCATCTTCGGATCCCCTTCTTCGGATCCATTGCTCACTGCTTCTTCTCTACCATTGAACATCTTCCCATCTTCATCCTCAATATTTCTCGCTTCAATCTCGCCACCATTTCCGACCTCATTCAGCTTATATATGAGTTTATGATGCGCATCTTATTTCGATTTGTTTTTTATTCGCATCTACAATTCGATTGGTTACTATGGTCAGGGATATATGGGCACACCAAAGCCGGAGGAGATATTGAGAATCGAGAAGAAGATCTTCCCAAACACGAATCTCTCTCCAAATCAGGTACTATCTTTATAAAACAGTTGTAACTAATCTAACCAATTTTAGAGTTTTGATTAAGATGAGGCATTTGACTAGCTACTTGCTGATTTGATCTGATTCATGTTGAATTATGAGGTCCCTATAAAACACATGCTTTGTACGGTACTCATTATTTCCTCCCTCCATTTGATGACCATTCTTGTTGCACTTGGACATTTCTCGTTCGGGTTGATTTCAATTCCTTGAAAATGACATTTTACATTAGCAGCAAATTCATATCCCCATTTACTGACTTTTTTTAGTTGTATTGTCTTCTAATGTTGTTTGCAAAGGAGTCTACGATATATCATCATCCACCACCTGTCTCTTTTTAAGCCTAACCATCTAATATTTTAATCTGATCATAAACTAGTCAAGAACATTACATTTGCAGGTTTTTGTTCCTTCAGATGATCCTTCTTCATTCCAAGAATATTAAAAAAAAATATAAAAAAATTATGAACATAAAAGAAGAGTCCACAAGCAAACTTATTGAAATCTGCAAAATGATACATTGTGCAAGGACTAATTCATAGTAAAAAAGTTGTTTCTACATCAACAAAACAGTAGCAGTAGAACTAATATAAATGCCTTAAACAAAATCCTATATAGTTGAGTTGTTTAGTTATAGGTATTTCATCATGGGTTTTGATTGCAACATGACTCCTGACATAATGCTTTCCAGCTGACCACGTTACCCCACCAAAAAAATAACCTTTAGTAGGAAAATCAGCTGTAACTTTCAACTTGTAACTGATCTAGGATATTGATGTATTGCTTTGCTAGTGCTAACACTTTCTTGTTAATTATCTGATTAAACAAAAAAACTGATCTTGTGGTCCTTTGCAGCGCCGCTCTTATTCGAGTTGCTATTTGATTATATCAGCAAAGATATATGATTAGCCATTTTATCATTCAGTGGCTATAGTATATTTAGTGACAACTCTTTTTTAGTCTATTATGCTAATCTTGAATTTTACAGTTAAGGATGTCACGTTAGGCATAATTAAACCCTCAACCCCAGTATATCGTAGTTGGCTTTGGGTGCTTATTAGTATACATGAATGTCTATTTAGATGTGAAACATAGGCTCGTTAGATGTATTGATCAGAGCATGTTGATACCAAGACAACTGTTCAAATCAGAATTCATGCTCAAAAATTCTTTTCTAAGGTATCTTATTGATCTCTATATCATCATACCATCTATGATTTGTTTTAAATGTATTTTTTCTGCAGTATATATCCCACTGTTGGTGGTTGCAATCCTGGGATACTGTAATAACCGGAAAATTTCGGGAATTTAATTTAAGTGTTAATTGAGATTTTATTAAATAATTTTCAAAACCGAGTTGAGTGCCAAATCAATAGTCGTACGGAATCGAAACCGAAACGGACCCAATTGTTTCATGGTTTAAAATAACCGATCAGTTTCTTGAAGTGGACAATTAATCACGTCCCTGGGCCACTTCTCCTTGTCCTGTACCTCGGCCCAGTTAAGGTCAAACCTCCCCATAGTCCATTTGATCCCAACAACTTGGCAATGACGGCCTAAGCCGCTAAGGAGATGCTGAAACAAGCAGGTGACCATCTCCCTCCCTGGTTCGTCTTCAGCAGCGGCCAAACCTCAACGGACAATGCAACGGACGACGTTACGCACAATTGAATGCTAGAAATTGAAGACGCGATAATTAGCGTAGGAACCGAGCCTGCAGTGAAGAGCTTTGACCGAAGAAACCGTCGCCCTCCTCTGAACCCTCGCTTCCTCTCCTCCACGTTGATACCACACTCTCTCAGCCGACGACAGTAGACCTTGCCCTCCTCTACAACCAAGCCGTCAATCGCCGGCAGTTACTGCCACCGGTGCCAGCGATCCTCGCTTCTTCCTGTTTCGGTGTTCAACGTCTACAACCGTCGGTGAGTCTCTCCTTTCCTTCCTGCGCGTGAAGGACGGCGAGTTGCACCACACAACGACAGGCGCTCCCTCTGCCAAGAGCGACGAGAACTGACCCGACGACCACCGAGAAGGAAGATCACGTTACCTGGGCCAACCGTTGCAGATCACGCCGGTAAGCTTACTTGGATCGAACTGCTCTTATGTTGATGGGATGATGAATCGCTGATCCGGTTAGTGCAGGTAGAGGGAGTGTGAACTTCTGGACCCGAACTCCGCTGGTAGACAAGCAGCGCACAAAAGTTGAACGAGTGATACGAGGTAAGAGTACCTCTGTTACTCTGCTATCGACTCTGATTGTTATTAACCTATGCGTATAACAGGAATCGAACCAGAAACCGAGTTAGCCGTACCAACCGACTTTAACATAATTAGTTAATGTATACTCGGCCCACTTCCGGTTAGACTCGCATCCGACCTTATGTTAATTTAATTTAGTTTAATGGAAATTGATAATAATTATTTTATAATTAATTGATATTGCGTGATAAGTTAGTTTATGTAAGTAACGGAATTTTCAGAATATTAAGTAATACGGAGTTAAGATAGAACCGGAATGAAAATGCGGAGGGGATAATTGGAGTAATGAATGATAACTTTTATTTCATGTCCGGGATAGATGAAAGTAGAAATAAACTGGAGTGCGGTACTAGTGCGGAATGACCGAACAATTAAACTTGTAGCAAGTAAAGAAAATGCTACTTTGGTGAACCCGGCATGAGGGTTTATAAGGGATAAGAAAGTTGGAATAATGAGGGGTACGTATCTATGGAGAATCAGGAATCTTAAGTTGTAGATTAGAGGGAAGATATTTTTGTGACCAGAAAGAGAATAGAGAAAAGACGAAGTATTAATGTTGTTAGACTGGTAAGACTTTCCGAGTTAAGCACAATTTAATAAGATAATGAGATTATGATTAAGAGAACTCAGATGGACATGTAGGTCCCCGAATCGAAATGTTAAAAGAATTCAGGGTATGGAGTCTAGATGTCATACCCTGATTGTGAGAATGATAAGTTGAATGAAATTAAGATGAGAATTATTCTAAAAATGAATAATTTCATGAACATGATAATCGATCTTTTGCTGGCAAGATTACGAGACTTTGA
The DNA here is from genome assembly GCA_002319775.1 of Fagopyrum tataricum. NCBI lineage: Eukaryota > Viridiplantae > Streptophyta > Magnoliopsida > Caryophyllales > Polygonaceae > Fagopyrum > Fagopyrum tataricum. The sequence goes on from CM008282.1 coordinate 22,525,201, forward strand.
GACCAGTACCATTAAGGTGAGTTCGTATGACTCACTTAGTTACCGTTTTATACTGAGTGTACATTTGAGTGGTGTGTGCTATATTATGAGAAATAAAATGAACGGATTAGATCACGGTATTTTGTTGTTAAGTAAGGCACAAGTGTATGATAACGTTCCGTAACCGTCGGTCCGGGCCGATGGTGCCGGAGGATTGCCCGCGCGACCAGTCCAATAGGTATACGAGAAGAGGCGCATACACCAACCATACTGGTTTACGGGGACGGGGGCAGGAGTCGGGAGACTCTTGTGTTACAAGATAAGATGGAAAATAGAATGGATCAAGTAACGTAATGAAAAGATAATAAACCGGGATTTGTGTGTGCATGCTGAGTGATTTATTGTATATGACCTTGTGTGTGTTTGTGCTCTAGTGACACTTTAATATTAGAATTGTAGCTAACGGTTTATACCGTGTTGTTAGATGATGCAGGTTAGATCTCTACCGAGAGATCGAGAGTGAAGTGGCCAGCCAGGGTTTCCGTACTAGGATCGGGTGTTGTGGTTATTTATTCGGTTATATAATTCAGTTATTTATTTCTACAGATGACTTATATTGTTAGAATTACTCATCCTAGAGATTGGTTGTTGTTATGTTTAGTCGCGTCTTTATACTTTGAGTACTTTATTTACAGATTTAATGTTTTAATATTTGTGCCTTGTTGCAAGGTCCGTTGTGATTGTTGTCAAACTAAGGTCGGGGCTCACTGTGAGGTCCTAGCCAGTAACACTCTGGATTCCCAGAATTTGGGTGTTACAGATACAAGTAGAGGTCATTCACTTTGTCAAGGAGCAAGTTAATGTGATCGTTGGCTGCTCACTTTCAACAATGCCTTGCGTGTTTGCGTCTGTATTAGTGAGTTTTTTCTCTGATTCATCTAATCTGGTAACTGGCACTGAAGTTTAATGTCAAGCATGGTTAATGGATTTGATAATCGTAAAATTGATATGCAGATTTATTTGACTGAGCAGTGAGACCGTCTGAGATATGAGTGTGCTTATGGGATTTGGAGGCATCAAAGAAGGATTCATTCATGCTTAATTTTGTTAAGTAACTAGTTTATTTTTTCAAGTTGTACATTCTAATAAATGAAGTGATTATGTAGAACTCAGAAGGGAAGAGAAGGGGGAGATTACAGAGATGTTGTTCTTTAAGCATTGACATTTTTGTGGTGATTTCTGTTTCAGCATGCACATTATATTTGAGGATTTGATAATCGTAAAATTGATATGCAGATTGATCCTTGCAAATGATCAAATGGTCTTCAAATGAGTATCCAATGGGGTCACATTTAACTCGGGTATTATAACTCAGGTAATATTCTAGGAATGAGCGTGTGGCTCACACTCTCTCCTGCCTTAACATCACATCTGCCTTGCAAAGTTTTCCAGTTATGTCTTAATATTCCAACAAGTCATTTTACTTATATATCAAGGGGAAGGAACTCCCTATGCTCTAGCTTGCAACTTGTCAGATATATGCAGCCAGTCGATGTTTGTTTCATACTCTAATCAATGTCCAATTAATACTAAGCGTATGACTGTTCATCTTCCTTACCATTAGGGGACCGGACTTCGTGCTCTTGATTCTCCAATATCAGTGCAGTCTCGTGAAATAAATAAATTACACCGACGTCGTGCTCTTGAATATTGCAATGATAAATAATTGAATTACAAAGGATGTAGAATATTGCAATGATAAATAATTGAATTACAAAGGATGTAGAATGTTGGGTATTAAAGTTGGGTAACAAGGTTGGGTAACAACGTTGGGTAACAGAGTTGGGTAACAAAGTATAACGTTGGGTTCCTTCACAAATATAAAGTGCATAATTAGTATTTCTATAAAATTTTGTCTACACACACTTTTGTTCTTGATAAAAAAAACCTACACACTTACCAATTTCACCCAATAAACAATTATTTAGACCCTAATAATACCATGGAACTATAATCAATAATAGGCTCAATTCAAATTTAGACCCAATACTGAAAATGAAAAGAATTATTAATGTTCACAACTATTAAAACAAAATTGCATAAGCCATATATTTTATGGTAGGTATATATTTTATGGTAGGTAGCAGTATGGTCAACACCCAGATGCTAAAAAACATCCCATTGTTAGACACTTTTGGATGTTCTATAACTTGTACATGTCTGCCACCATGACATAAACAATGGTTTAGAAATTAGAACCCTAGTAATACCATGAAACTATAATCAATAATAATGTCTCAATCTAAATGTAGACTCAATAATAAATGGAATGAAGAAAATAATTTTTAAAGTTCACCACCATTAAAACAAAAATCTTCCACTCCTAGCCATGTGATCTAATTTTGGATGTGATCTATCAATGTATCATTTCATTCACACCAAAAAAATGAATTGATCATGTAAAGTCCCTAACTAGATTCTCAATGTTTATATAATATTAAAATGTCTCCCCTCCTCATTTATCCGGGCTTGGGACCGGTTGTGTATCATATTCCACAAGCGGAGTTAAAAACTTGTTCTCACCTACCAAACGAACTTAAATGTTAAATTCTATGCAAATTAAATTATTAAATTATTAAATTATTAAATTATTAAATTTACAAATTACTAAATTATTAAAATTGTTAAATTGTTAAATTATTAATTTGTTAAATTATTAATAAATGTTATTTGTTTTAATAATAATTATGATTTAAACTAATAAATAATTAATAAAAATAATTATTTAACTCTCTAAATTTTACTTAAATTATTAAGTCTTATTTAAATAAGTATTGCATAGATAATAAATTGTTAGCAAGTATTAGTTAAATTAATAAATTATTAATACATACTCATAATTTAACTATTATAATTAGTACTTAAATTAATAAATATTAATTATATTATTAATAATTACTACTTAAATTATTAAAGTATTAAACTAGTAATAAATTTTATTTGTTTCAGTAATAAATATCATTTAAACTACTAAATTATTAATAAAATAATTATTTAAATTTCTAAATTTTACTTAAATTATAAATTATTTAAATTATTAATAAATATTGCTTAAATTATTAAATTAATAAATTATTAATACATACTCATAATACCAATCATAATTTTAAAAATTATTAAATTATTAAATTATTAAATTATTAAATTATTAAATTATTAAATTATTAAATTATTAAAATCATTAAATCATTAAATTAATAAATTATTAAATTATTAAATTATTAAATTATTAAATTATTAAATTATTAAATTATTAAATTATTAAATTAATAAATTAATAAATTAATATTAATAAATTATTAAATTATTAAATCTTATATATATTATAGGAGTAGCACTCCTTGCCACATGTCACGTAGAAAAATACTAACTACCACGTGTCATTTTAGCATTTAACCACATCCCACCAAAATATTAATTAAGTTTATTCATTACAAAATTATTTAAAAAAATATTAAAATCAAATCTTAATTAAATCAATCCCTTTCAATCACCTTTTTTGTTATCTGAAATTGTTATTTCTTAAAATTAATTTATATATAACAATTAATTTAACACTGTGTACTACCAATGTACTATTTCTATTAATATATGAATAAGTATAATAAGGGGGAGAAAAATCAAAATATAAATTATTATACGGTTAGATATTTTATTAATGTATTATATAATATTATAGATAAAGTGTACAAATATTTATTGTTTATTATCTACTCCATTTAATGACGAAAAAAATAGTTTATATATAATCCCTTAAAAAATATAATAACAAATAATATTTTTATCAAAATTCCGTGCAAGGCACGGGTAATACACTAGTTAATAAATTAATAAATTAATAAATAATAAATTAATAAAAATAATTAATAAATTAATAAATTAATAAAATAAATTAATAAATTAATAAATTAATAAATTAATAAATTAATAATAAATTAATAAATTAATAAATTAATAAATTAATAAATTAATAAATTAATAAATTAATAAATTAATAAATTAATAAATTAATAAATTATTAAATTATTAAATTAATAAATAATTATTAAATTATAAATTATTAAATTATTAAATTATTAAATTATTAATTTTTAATAATAAATATTATTTTAACTAATAAATTATTAATAAAATAATTATTTAACTTCTAAATTTTACTTAAATGATTAAGTCTTATTTAAATTATTAATAAGTATTACTTAAAATTAATAAATTATTAATAAGTATTGCATAGAAAAAAATTGTTAGCAAGTATTACTTAAATTAATATAAATTATTAATACATACTCATATTTAAACTTTTATAATTATTACTTAAATTAATAAATAATAATTATATTATAATAATAATAATTATATTATTAATAAATATTTATTAAATTATTAAATTATTAAGTTAATAAATAATAGTTATATTATTAATAAATATTACTTAAATTAATAATTATTAAATTATTAAATTACTAAATTGTTAGCATGGTCCTCTGAGAAAATTGAAAGCACAAACCTTGCGAGAATTTGAGCTGAACTTAGATCTTGATAAATTTCTCAAATCATTGAGTTAAAGCACTTCAGATGGCACCAGTTGTTTCTTATATCGCTAAAAGATGTATTGGTTACAGCAAAGACATCAATCGTTGTGAAAAAAAACATATCAAAAGACATAAAACGTTGTAGGACTCATTTCACTTCCCATGTAGGAGGCCAAATTCATAAGCTTTAGGGTCTAAAGCATGGACTCTACATACACCAAGATAAAATTTGCAATTCAGCAAAAAAGGATAACACATCTTCTGCCATTTTCTAGGACGAGCTGCAGCAACATCAGTCATAGTAGACATGCACTTACCTTAAAAGATCTTCACACTTGTCATATATGGAAGGAGATTCATTAGAAAACTGTCAAGCGTCTCAATAGATGCAGAAAGAGCCTTCTTGCACACCAATGTTTATGATTATTAATACGACTAAATACAATTCAACGCTTAAAATTCGTATACCAAACACATGGTGTTACATCATATCTGTGCTGATATTCATTCTCATGGAATTTGTTGTGCATCCTCGATGCCTATTAGTGAAGGCCTACTGCATCTTGGTGGGGGCACTGCAATCAATTGATGAAGCTTTTATCATAAAACTACAAGCATATATTTTTTAGCTCAATCTGATCAACTGCAAGGTTAACATTCAAAGGATCAAACGATTTGCAGTTAGGCCTTGCAAATCATTTGCACTCTTACATAACTAGCCATTACAAACCCTGCCTTGGAAAACAGAATTTAGTCATGAAAAAAGAAGTCTAGTGTATCGTCATCAAGAACGCAGGGAATCAAACAGTAGGTATTTAAACAGACAACACAATGCCATGTTCCCTTGCTTACACTGATTGAGGATCCTACCAGAAACAGATCGTTTATGATCAAAATTTTGAATTGAATAAAGAAAAGAATATTCAATGTTCACTCATTTGGAGATGGCCTTGAACTTAAAATATGTGTCATCCAATAATACTACCCATTCCGAACCAAACTTGGATCTACTGTCATATTGTCATATTGTCATATTATCATATAGAAAAGAAAGAAAGATTCAACAATTAGTAATAAAACACTAAATACAATTCAACGCTTAAAATTCGTATACCAAACACATGCAGATCTTTAATCATCAAGAATCTAGTGTATCGTCATCAAGAATCTAGTGTATCGACATCAAGAACTCACAGAAACAACAGAGATTTTCAAGCGATCAATATGGTAGATAATCAAGTATCTAGCCACGAAGAGATATCTACCAATTGGAACGTTCGAAAGAATGCAAACCTTTATTGGTCAATACGAATTGAAAAGGATGCAAATCTTTGTATCACCATCAAAAATCGGTTAATTCGTCATCTAAACATCGAATTGAACTCCCGGAAACTGCAGAATCATATAATTTCAAGATTGGACATCGAGCGATCAAATTCTAGACGAGGCAATGAGAGATCTGCCAGACTACCACCGCAATTGAAAAACACGTTCAACAAAGCAAAAGAATGATCACCGTCGAAGAACAATAGGAATGGTATAGTAGAGCATTATTGTCGAAAAGAAGCGTAAATCAAGAAGAAAATAGGAATAGGGCAGACACTGGAGAGAAAACGAAAGCAAGGATGAGAGGGACAACCCAAGCAGGCTATATAAAGGAGTTAAGACCGATTTTACCACAAAAATATAAATTAAAGACATTAACATAAATACATTATTATATTATATTTCTAAACTATTATAAATAAAAAAAGAAATACATTTGTCGTAAGTATTATAAAGGTAATATAATATAATTTTTGGTAATTTGAAAAATATATACATGAACAATTATATTAGGAAAGGAATACATGAGAAATTTTCTTCATCAAAATTAATATGTATTTAGAAGCTAATAATATCAATTTGTTAGATTTTTATCGTCTTTTTAGAGTAGAAATATAGTTTGTTTGCTCAATCTCTTTCCAAATTCGTTTTTACTAATCGAATGTATTAATCTATTTTAGATTTTCTGTATGTGAACATTTGATTGTTTTTGTCTTCCTCGATTGATTTAGACTTTGCTGGTTTTCACTATTAAAGCGGATGAATATCACTTTATATTCAATTACTATTTACTCAATCATTGACTATATTTTCCTTTGTCTTTCTAACCGTCTACCAAAACTTCGCACCCACATCCATGCATTCCCTGCCTCATTTCCACTATGTCTTTCCTATTATTTGTAATCTATTAAACCCCTCAACTCTCTCTCTCTTCTCTTCACCGGATGACAAGCGACAAACAAGACAACATTCTTGAATTGTTGGATCACAAAGTGTTCACTGATTCTCTTTCCAGGTTTGTTCTTACTGGTCGATTGAATCATTATTCTCTAGATTTCCAAGTTTGTGAGCATTTGTTTCTTTCTTTCTTCCTCGATCAATTTTGACTTTGTCCATTTTCACTTTGTTGATTGGATGGTTATTTGTGAGTTCGTGTTTGAGAGTTTTTGTTTTCGGTGTTGTGGCCTCCTTTGATTAAATGGTTGTTTGAGATTTCATGTTTTAGGCATTTTTGCTTCCGTTCAACTATTGTCATCTTACACTTCCTTCATTGGATGGTTGTTTACGAGTTCATGTTTCTAGGTTTTTTTGTTTTCCTTGATTCTTAGTACATTTGTCATTTTTTTCCCTTCACAAATTATGTGATATTGTCCCAACGATAGTAAGTCGGACTCATCAACGTCTTCAATTGGTAATTGATGTGTCTAGGCGAATCCCAACACTAGGGGACCTCCGGGCTCTTCCGGGTACACCTTGGAATAAATCATGAGCTTCATTTTATACACAAACCCTTGCCAAAAGATGTTGGGCCGAAAAAGGAAAACGTCCGTATATAAAATATCCCGCTGAGGGAAGAATCTCAGTCGGGATCTCGGTCGGATCTCGGGTTGATCGGGGCCGAGATTTTGGATTTGACTTCAATTTTTCAGCGTTTGGAAAATCTCGGCCGAGATAGGGACCGGAATTTTTCTATGTTGTGTGATCTCGTCCAGAAATAAGGATCTCGGGCCAAGATATGGGTATGAGATGTTCCTATGTCGTCCCTCATGCCTTTAGCTTGATTCTTCATCCTTTCTTGTGCACGTATGATCGCTCCAATGCATCAACTCCGAGGCTTGATCCTCAAATGTATCGTTTTAGCTCCGAAATGCGTCAAATCACCTACAAAGCCACAAATAGCGTGTGTAGGCATCTATTCTTGGAAAGTAGAACAAAAAAAGTATAAATGGCACAAACTAAGGCTAAAACATGAATGCGGAAAGGGAAATCTACCTAAACGCATGATTAAACTAGGTCGATAAATCATGTTATCAATGAATATGAATTTCTTGCAAAGTGTGATTATCCTTTTCATGCCTACTTTATTTGACCTTAAAACGAAATATATCTTTGGCTATGAAACTGCACTTTGAGGGTGATCATGATAAGAATCACTACAAAAATATTTTCGTCTTTGTTTTTGCATGTATGAATCATGTTATCCTTATCTTAAATTTGATTCTTGCTTGAGGACAAGCAAGGAGTAAGTTTGGGGTATTTTGATAACATGATTTATCACCTAGTTTAGGCATGCATTTATTTAGATTTTCCCTTTCCGCATCCATGTTTGGACCTTAGATTGTGTCATTTATACTTTTTTAGTTCTACTTTGCAAGAATAGATGTCTACACACGCTATTTGTGTCTTTGTAGGTGATTTGACACATTTCGGTGCCTAAACGGTGCATATGAGGATCAAGCCTCAAAGTAAATGCATTGGAGCGATCACACGTGCGAAGGGCAGGACGAAGGAGTTGAGCTAAAGGCTTGAAGGACAACTTTGCAACCATCTTGGACAGAATCTCGACCAAGATCACATGCATTGGACGAGATTTACATAACTGAGAGAAATCTCGGCCCGAGATCACTACAAGGTTAACCGAGATTTCCCAGACGCTGAAGAAACCGAAGAACAGATCGTAAAATCTCGTGCCCGATATTTCTAAATCTCGGCCCGAGATTGACACCGAGATTTCTTCCCTGAGCGTTGAAATCTTATTTTCGGCCTTTTATTCAGCTCATGCCTTTTGACAGTGTGGTTGGGTATAAAAGGAAAGCCGATTATTTTCCTAAGGGAGTTGAATTAGATTCCAATTGAGAGATTTTTAGATCTAGAGAGAGATTTGTCTTCTACCTAGCCTCCTTCATCTCCTACTTTCTACCATTGATACATTTTCATAGCTTTAGAGGAAAGATTGAGAATTTGTTGTTTAGTTCAGTCCATATACAATTTGTGATACTGATTTACTTCGTTTTGCTAGATTTTGAGTTATTGAAGTTGAGTTCCCTATTTTCCCTTTTTTTCTATTTTCATTTTATGCATTGTTTTTTTTTTTCCAATATGAGTGCTAAATTTGATATGATGATTATTGTCTAGAACCTTTTTGATTCTAAGGTGGATAGAGATTTGTTCATGGCTTGGACTATGATGGATTAGGTTGTATGTTAGAATTTGTTTGAAATTGCTTAAAACCCTAATGGTTTGGCTTGGAATGAATCTAAGTTAGAACCTTCTAAGCTTGCAACCTGAGTTGGATTTGAGACTTACCCGGTGATATTCCTTCTTGGATACAAACTTAGATTGACTATAGGTAATAGAGGTGAAAACCTCTATTGGATTGAATGTGCCAGATTACTACCAAAGTTAGGTAATTCCCAAGACTTACCGGTAAGGGGTTACTTAGTCCTTAGTTAGAGAATCCGGTTTGTACTGAATTTTCATCCTATATACCTTGAGACTTACCCGGTAATAGGCAATTAGGATTGAAACTAGATGATCCTACAACTTACCCGGTAATAGATCATCACTAGAGAAACGTTCATCCTTGTAGCTTTTCTACCATAGCTTTGCGAGTTGTCTTGAGTCCAATTGTCATAAACAATGATCTTTGACCCTTGGAATACACTCTTCCACATATTTGATTATTCTTTATTTGTTTTATAAATTTTTTTTGATTGAATTTGATATTCAATTACGAACAACCCAAAAACCTTTCCAAAAACATAAATCTTCTTTCATTTGCTATTTCCTTCTATTTCTTAGTTTAGATTTACACTATATATGATCATAATTGCAAATTGAACCACTATAGTCCTTGTGTTAGACCTTGGAATGCCTTCTCTACTTCGTACGATCCATACACTGTGGGTTCGCTACTTATGAGTGATTATTACTATAAACTTAAAGCGTATCGTGTGTTGTGAACTTACGAGTTTTTTTATCTTTATTGATATTGATTTATAAGGTCATAATTTAGCGAATAATCTTCTTATAAAGTTTTCTCCTTAATCTCCTTTTCTAATATCTAACTCTTAGTTTCCGATTATTGACGAGGGATAGAAGGTTACTTGAGTCGAGGAAAACATAGATACCTAGTTTCACCAACCTAAAAGTTGAGTATTGAAGATACTTAAGAAATCCTTGAAGGTGACATCGAATATCCTATTCGAAATATTAGACAAATATCCGAGTCAAAAAGTCATACCCTTGGTTCACATCACCCATGGCCCTGTTACACACATTACAAAGACCTCGTGATTTATGTCTTGCATTTTTAGTTTCTATGAAATGTGATGGATTTTTGAGAACTCTTTGACAAGATTATGGTAAAATATTTGCATGTTTGTTGAGTTTGAGTGATTATTGATATATGCATTAACACATTTTGTGAGATTGAGTTAAACACATTATCCTTGAGCGGTTTGAAGTTCATCATTTGACTATGATTGTTGCTATGATGACATGGTTTAAAAAAATTATCTTTTTCCTAGTTGATGCATGCCATTTGTTTTGCACTTAGTGTTTCATATGTCATGATCTTACTTGGGGACAAGTAAGGTTTAAGTATGAGGTGTTTGATGTCATCTATTCATGCATCATTTTAGATAGTAGATTCACGCATTTCATGTCTCTTTTGGCATGATTTGTGTTCATATAGTGTAGAAAACATTCATATTGCAGTACTTCGGATTATTTTTGTGTTTCAAGCGTTCAATATCAATTTTGGAGCATTCCTATCAAAAGGCACACCAAAACGTGAGAGTTTGATTTTCCCTTAGGCCAGGAGCTGCATTGGATCATCATACATGATTGAAGAACGAGGAACCGAGTAGCACATCTATGGATTAGACGCTTAGTATATTTTAGGATTTGAAGATCCATATTTACACATGAAACGGGGTACGTCATGGGGTGAAACAAGCAACCCGTCTTATGCCCGTGACTTGCCCGTCTTAGCTCGTTCATCTTCCATCTTTAGAGGTTACACTTGAAACGGCTTAAGATGGACCGACCAAGGCAACTTGCCCGTGTCATGTCTGCCTCATGCCCGTGTCATCATTGTGCCGGCATGCACAACATTTTCCGGAAATAGTTCGACGATTTTATTGATTGTTGGGATTTTTCACAACCTTTTTAGGCCCGCTATTTAGTGAGTATATAATGTTAGTTTTCAGATGTTAGAAGGGTTCACATCCTTGAGATTCTAAAACCCTATTGGTGTCGTTAGTTTTTCACTTTCTCGTTGAGATTCCCCGAAAACGCTTTTGAGGTGATTTTCCTTGAGCTTTGCTTTCGATTATTTTTTTGTTTGTTTAGTTGGATACATTTGGATAGTTTTACACAATTTTTCCCTTTTATTTTATTTGTTTTGGAATTTATACTTTCTATTTGCCCTTTTCCAATATTGGTTTGCTACTTTCGTAATGTCTGGCTAGTTTTCTTATGATCTGAGGGTTGGTTGAACCCTATAATAAATTGATTGATAATTATGTTTATGAGTTGTTTAACGGAAATCAACTGGTTGTGTTTTAACTTAGTGACTATTCATACTCTTTGTTGGCATATGTTGAGAAAACATTGGTTACCTTGAAAATAGAAACAAATTTTTTTTCTGCGCGAGCATGTTGATTCTATTGGACCTTTTAGGATTGAATCTGGTTTGGGGAAAGATGTCTACCTTACCTTGAGGATTCTTGATTGTCATAGTTTAACCGGTTTTTACTTTTTTGGCTTTTCTACGATATAATGTGATCTTTTAACGGGTTTACCCTCTTGAGTTTTGAGCATGGCCTTATACACAAATATGTACTTCGACACTCGATACTATAATCGATTCCGTTATCCTTGCGAGTAGTTTTTTATCAAGACACACGGAAACCAAAAGTTTATTCGAATTAGTGTATTTGGTGAATTACAATTGGTCCGAAATTCCTATTAAATAGAAGAATGGACAATCTAAACATTTATGTCTAACTAAAAGATTTATCTTAAGATAAGATAAGTCTACCCTAATATAATATAAAGATCTATCTTAAGATAAGATCTAAATAAAATCTATCTTAAATATTTTCAAATAGGACTTAAAATTCAATGAAAACATAAAAAAGAACTTAGGGCTGAAAACTAACATTAAAAAAACACAACCCGTATTTAAAGGTGTTAATTATGAGGTGGAAAATAAGAAATGATTAGATCCAATTTCAGCCACAAATTTTGGCCCTTTGGATGTCCATACAATTGCTTATATTTGTCAAATTTGAATGGATTGATTTGACTCGATTATTGGACATTTCTACTCTTGATGCTTTCCATTTCCTAAAAATGGTCTTTATTTTTTCTTTGGTCTTAAGTGATCTTAATTCTTTCTTTTCTCTTCCTTAGAATGATTTTCACTTCTTGTCTACTAGCTTCCATAATCATGGTTTCGAATTGAGCTGTGAGAGCTCTTTCTTTCGGACCGAGATCGGACCATGGCCGAGATTGGCTTTGGGCCGAGATTGGTCTTGCCGCACCCGGGGCACGTGTGCCGCCCCTGCGGGTTCCGGTCTCGGAGGCCATCAAGAGATTCCAGGAGGAGCTGGCATTGCTGGGTCCAGCTGCACCTCCTGCAGATCAGCACGTGTATCTGTTTTCCCGACGTCTGAGGGATACTACCCGTACCTACATGGCGGGTTTTCACTGTGAGACCCTGGTCGACTCTCAGGACCGGGCTTCTGACTACGAGAGGAGAGAGATAGCCAGAGGAGAGCTTCTCAGACCGGAGGGTCTGAGAAGAGATAGAGGACTGGTCAGACCAGTGGTACTGGTGGAGCTGCTGGTTCAGGCGAGGCCAGAGTCGCCAGAGTCGTCCTCCATCCGCACCGGGTGCAGATAAGGGAGTGCAGTGCTTCAATTGCAGTGAGTATGGCATATGAGGTCAGAGTGTACTAGGCAGCCGGTGACCTGTTTCACTTGTGGCCGACCTGGTCATAGAGCTACCTTTTGTAGACGAGGTAGAGCTTCATCACAGCAGGATTCTTCTCCTTCTAGTGCAGCAAGAGGTGGATAGAGACCACCTCAGCAGCAACAGTAGAGTCTAAGGACACAGCAGAGGGTCCCAGATCGCCCTACGACTCAGGGATCTGCTCCTGGGCGAGTAGAGGCAGAGGCCGTGGTGGGGGCACCACTGATACTAGAGGCCCAAAGGCCGTGTTTTTGAGCTGAGGAGTGTAGAGGAGCCAGCTGCACCTACTGCCTATAGGTACCATTCTGATTCATGGTTTACCTGTTAGAGTTTTATTTGATACTGGTGCTACGCATTCTTTTATTTATGATGCCTGTGGTAGAGCGTCTAGGTTTAGATACAGTTGAGGGGATGCCCTTTATTATAGGGTTACCCGATGGTGGTTAGGGTCAGAGGTACCCGTGAGATTCACGGTTGTCCCATTTCTGTAGGGACTCGTGTGTTACTAGTTGACTTCTTTGTCATGCCGCTTAGAGAATGAGGAAGTTATACTAGGTATGGATTGCATGGCTAGACATTCTGCAGTCTTAGATGTAGGTAGGAGGACTGTTACCCTCTCTACCGATTTAGGCCAGTAGAGGTTTTCCGAGGTTGGGACCTTGGAAAGGTAGGCACAATTATCAGTGCTATACGGGCAGCTAGACTGATTGCACAGGTGTGAGGCCTTCTGGTGTTATGCCATGAAGGAGGGGAGAGTCCAGCGTTAGAAGATATCCCAGTGGTCTGTGAGTTTACTGATGTGTTGCTGAGCCGTCCAGTTTGCCGCCTCAGAGGAGTGTGGAATTTCAGTATCGAGTTGGAGCCTGGTACGAGAGCCATCTCGAAGGCCCCATACCGGATGGCGCCTGTAGAGATGCTAAAGCTGAAGAAGGAACTCGAGGAGTTGGCTGAGAAGGGCTTTTATTCGCCCTAGCGTGTCCCCATGGGGAGCACCTGTCCTCTTCATACGGAAGAAGGACGGATCGCTGAGACTGTGTATTGATTATAGAGAGCTGAACAAGGTGACCATCAAGAACAAGTATCCACTGCCGCGCATTGATGATTTGTTAGATCAGCTACAGAGAACGACTGTTCTCCAGGATTGACATGATTCCGGGTATCACCAGCTGAGGGTCAGGGAGCATGATGTGCACAGGACAGCATTCCGGACTAGATATGGCCACTACGAATTGTAGTGATGCCATTTGGGCTTACGAATGCCCCACCTGTCTTTATGGAGTTGATGAACAGTATCTTCATCGACTTCCTGGATCAATTTGTGGTGGTTTTCATTGATGACATTCTGGTATATTCTTGTAGCAGTGAGAGCATGCAGGACATCTGAGGACTGTATTGCAAGTTTTGCGGGATAGAGAACTTTATGCAAAGTTCTCTAAGTGCGAGTTCTAGATGCCAGAGGTAGCACTCTGGGTCACATAGTATCAGCTGAGGGATCAAGGTGGATCCAGCGAAGATAGAGGCAGTAGCTGCATGACCTACACCGACGAACGTCAAGGAAGTACGTAGCTTCCTTGGCCTAGCCGGTTACTACAGACGCTTTGTGGAGGATTTTTGTGATTGCCCGTTCACTGACGAGTTTACTAAGGAAGACTACTAGGTTTGTGTGGCTGATCAGTGTATGCAGAGTTTTGAGGAGCTGAAGAGACGTCTGACTTCTGCTCCTATTTTGGCACAGCCAGAGGGTACAGAGGATTTTGTAGTATTACAGTGATGCATCCAAGCTAGGCCTGGATGTGTGTTGATGTAGAGAGGCAGGGTGATTGCATATGCGTCTCGATAGTTGAAGACGTATGAGGAGAACTACCCGACTCATGATCTGGAGTTGGCAGCGGTAGTTCATGCACTGAAGATCTGGAGACATTACTTGTATGGTGTTACCTGTCAGAACTTCACAGACCATCAGAGTCTGAAGTACATTTTCACGCAGCGGGAATTGAATAACCGCCAGCGTAGGTGGCTCGAGCTGATCAAGGATTTTGATCTGGAGATTTTGTATCATCCGGGGAAGGCGAACGTAGTCGCCGACGCCCTGAGCAGGAAGACGCCTCGAGAGTAGGCGATTGCGAGGCTGACAGTTCAGCAACAGTTACAGAGGGATTTGATCTGGCTAGAGTTGGACATCCAGTTTCCTGATGAGGATGACCAGCTGCGTACATTAGAGGTCCTTCCTGATCTGTTGGATGAGATCCGTCAGAAACAGGAGACCTGCCCGACCTTACAGAGGATCAGAGATAGGATGTCTCGGAATGAGGCACCACAGTTCCTGCTGGAGCAGATGGAGTTTTGAGACGCCAGGTCGCGTCTGTGTACCTGCTGATACAGAGTTGAGAGAGGAGGATATTACAGGAGGCTCACTGTACACCTTACTCGGTACATCCAGGTACGAGTAAGATGTATAAGGACTTGAGACGTATATATTGGTGGGGAGGGCTGAAGCCCGATGTGGCCAGATTTGTGGCACAGTGTGCGACCTGCCAGACCTGGAGGTTAGCTCCATCCACTTCTTGTTCCACAAAGGAAGTGGGAGGACGTCACCATGGACTTTGTGACTGGACTGAGGCTGAGCCGGAGTTTTGATGCCATATGGGTCATAGTTGATTAGCAGAGGAGTACACTAGGCAAATAGTGACACTCCATGGTGTACCGAGACGATCGTCTCTGACAGAGATGGACGGTTTACCTCGAGATTCTGGCAGCAGATTCAGACTGCCCTGGGGACGAGTTTGCATTCACGACTGCATTTCATCCTCAGACAGATGGTCAGTCAGAGAGGACCATTCAGACCCTGGAGGATATGCTGCGAGCTTGTGTGTTGGATTGGGGACAGGTGTGGACGGATCATCTCCCACTTGTTGAGTTCTCCTACAACAATAGCTGGCATGCATCTATTGGGATGGCCCCATATGAGGCACTGTATGGACAGAGATGTCGTACTCCGTTATGTTGGGATGAGCAGAGCAGTGTCAGTGGTTTAGCACCTGATCAGATTCAGGATGATATGGCTCGAGTAGCATTGATCAGAGAGCGTATGCTGACTGCACAGAGCCGTCAGAAGTCGTATGCTGATAGGAGGCGTAGACCTCTAGAGTTCAGAGTTGGAGCCCATGTGTGGCTGAGAGTGTCCCCGACACGAGGTGTTAGGCGTTTTGGCATTAAGGGGAAGTTGAGCCCCCGATATGTCGGACCGTTCGAGATTTTGGATCGGTTGGGAGCGCAGCTTACAGATTAGCCTTGCCTCCGAGATTAGAGGGTTCACCCTGTGTTTCATGTGTCTCAGCTGAGGGAGTATATACCAGATCCGAGACACATCGTGAGCTATGAGGATTTGGTGGTTGAGCCTGACCACACTTTTGTTGAGCATCCGATTGCAGTCCTAGAACGAGGTATGAGACGCCTGCGTTCGAAGGACATACCTATGCTTAGGATACAGTGGTCGAGACGAGGACCTGAGGAGGCTACATGGGAGACTGAGGATAGTATCTAGAGGAATTATCCAGAGTTCTATGCAGAGATAGGTGCCCAATAGGATCACCGAGTAGATCTTAATACTAGCTTGGTGAGTCTTATGTGCTTACATGCTGACATGCTATGATATGTTATTTCATGCTAGCTTGTTGTGATTATGATCTTATTAGATCTTGTTGTGCTAGTATGATTTTTGTTATAGCTGGCGATGGTTCTTTCCTCCATGTTATTGGGATGTGATGTTTTGGCTAGAGATGGTTTTTCTCTAGGCCTTGGACAGTATAGTTTACTGCTGGAGTGGATGGTTTCCTCCATGCTTGTGTTGAGGTTATAGAGAGAGTTGTACATCGGCTTGTGAGTCCGAGTGGTTTGAGGATTTTACAAGTTTCGGGACGAAACTTGTTTTTAGGGGGTGAGATGTGAGAGCCCTTTCTTTCGGACCGAGATCGGACCATGGCTGAGATTGGCGTTGGGCCGAGATTGGTCTTGCCGCACCCGCGGGCACGTGTGCCGCCCCTGCGGGTTTCCCGCCCCTACGGCCCTGTGATCCGCCCTTGTGGTTACGGCGGCTGCAGCCGGTTTTGTTGACTCTTTGACCCGTGCTTTACCCTTCTTTACCTTCTTCGTTTCACCTTGCTGAGCAAGGGTTTCCTCATACTTTCCAATCCGGTTCACGTCCTTCTTGCTTATCCCTTGTTCCCTCTTGATCTTGTTTTGGTTGGAAGAGTTTGGATTGAGTTTGGATGTTTTGAGGCTTTTGGTGGTTGATGATGGTGAGTACTGCTATGCTTGGAAGCCAGTAAGTGTTTGGTGATCAGTGCTTTAGCTAGCTATAGTCGTGGTGAGCATCTTCCTCCTTGCTTCTTCATTCTTCTTCTTCTTTTCTTGTTCTTATTCTTCCTTAGCTTAGGATTAGATGTTTGAATGTAGGGATGATGTTGATATGTGTATGTTGATGCTTATGTATGAATCTGGAAGAGAGTGGAAGTGTTTGATCTTGGGAAGAGCTGAAGAGAAACCGCGAGGTTTAATCCTGCATTGTCGCCGCCTCCGGGCTGAGAGTCACCGCCCCTGCGGTTACCGTGTCACAGCGCCCGCGTCGTGTGGCGTGCCTGCGTTTGCCAACGTCCTTTGTCACCGCCCGCGGCTACGTTCCGCCGCACCCGCCGTTGCTTGCCTCCGCCCCTGCGCCCTTTGTTACGCAGGTGCGCTTTGTCCCGGGTCTACCTAAAGCTAGGTAGATCCTTTCCTTTCCTAGTTGAGCGGTAGTAGCATGCTAGGATTCGGATGTTGATGAGTATGATATGGAATGGCCGGTTAGGGCTTTGAGGTTTACGAGTTGATATGATCCTTATGGATCCCTTGGGTCTAGGTGTGACCCATTGTGATAGGAGTTTGATATCTGTGTATGCCTTGTATAGGCCGTGTTATCCTCCAGTTGGGAGTGGACTGAGTTGAGGTTGATCCAGTGAGACGACTACGAGGTTGAAGTAAGTCCGTGGGACTTACTTAGCTGCCATTCCTTTATAGGATGTCGTGCATGAGTGGTGTGTGTTATATGTTTATATCATGTGTTATGATGGTCACCGACCTATGATGTATTGATTGCCCATTTTAGGGCCGTGATAACTTGCCTTTCATCCCGCTGGGTCTGGGAGGTTCTCTGTAGGCAGGCCAGACTTGGTAAACGGTTCAGGCACTTCCCATTCCCTTAGGGTACACGGGGTAGTGTTCCAGGCACCATTCCAGCTGGTTATTGGACCCAAAGGCGAGGTTTATATTTCTCGTGTCACTTATTTTACATGGATATTATATATGAGTTGAGTACTAGACTTTATAAAGATAATGAACTGGGGTAAATGTATGAAAGCATGATGATGTGTTAAGATTTCTGATGTGTGTTTGTGCTCTAGCATATTCCTATATTTGTGTATGGTTAGCTAACGGTTTCATACCGTGTTGTAGATACTTTGCAGGATAAGAGAGCTGTAGAGTGATCCAGAGTGGGTGATCCGCTGAGGGCTCCGTACACTGGGGCAGTATCGGGGATATGGGTTATTTTGATGTACAGTTTGGTTTTGTTTGTACTCAGCGGTACATTGTATTATCTTTTGATATCTATATATATCAGTTTCATGTTTTGTTTTTAATCTATCGGTGGCTTGTTGTAAGATCTGTGAAATTGTTGTCAGGCTAGGGTCAAGATCCATTGTGAGATCCTAATCCAGTAGCACTCCGAGTCCTACGGATTTGGGGTGTTACACGAAGGTCCGGAGATGCTCCTGCATCAAAATATCACCTCCTTCCTTTATCTTCAACGAGTATGGCTCCATTTTCAAATACAACCAATTAGTTAATGACTTTGACGTATAGATGCTCTCGTGCTTGTCCCACAATGCTTCGGTGTGGTCACCTTCGACCCAATATACTTGATTTTGGAAAGCAAATTCCAACAATACCGTACTCACAAGTCACAACCTTCCATAAGATATGTTTCTACTTCTCCACACTCACGGAACTTCGGATTCTCATTCCTTATAGAAACGATTAGGACCCAAATGCACCTATAGGTCTTGAACCTTACTTTGCTACACAGTAAAGTTGATATTCTCATCTAAGAGCGTAATCCCAAAGCCTTCATTAAGTCGGTTGCCAACACAAAATTCTTTCATCAACAAATTCTACCTAGTCACCAACGACCCTAACCTCGTCTGATATCACCAATTAATTAGGAATCATAGGTTTTTTTTTGACACACCAAACTTGTATAATATCTTATATATTCATCGTCTCAATTTTAGAGAATCTCCACTCTTTTTTTCTAGAGTTGACAATTTTTACCCGCATCTGAAGGATGTCTACGAGCCTACCTAGGAAAAAGGGTAAAAACTAGTAAATATTTCGATAAATCACGAGACGGTGATGGGAAGGTCACGAGATGGTGATGGAAAGGTCATACACGGCGGAGAGTTTGAAATCAACAACCTGACCTATTACTCGACCCATCACCTGTACTCATCACCACACAAATTTTTCTGTTCTACTACTATTATGTAAGTTTTTAAAAAATATGTATAAGATTGAATTGAAAATGGTTGAAATACTTGAAAAAAACCCTCCGATATTATATTTGTTAGAACTACAAATAGTCATTTTTTTTGGACAATTTGTTCCAACCTCCATCTCCCATCTCTTGCAAACTCTTTCTCAAGTCTTCACACTTCATCTCTCCGTGAGGCTACGCCAGCTCCGATATTATCTTTGTTAGAACTACAAATAATTACTATATAAAATAAAATTTCCTCTCTCTTTCATTCTTCTCTCCTCACCAAAATCACATTCGATTGACGTTTGATTTTTCTCGACTAATTCCGCTCTCAAGCGCCAGCTCCGACTTCTTCTCATCCTCAAACTTTGGTGGCGACCTCGGTTGTGGAGTCGAAGTCGTCAAGGCTTTGACAGCCTCTACGGTAGCATTAGGGGCTAATTCCTAGTAATTTGTGCGTTTTAGTTAAATTAGGTTTGTAAATTTGAATGAAAATGAGATTGTTTGCATGGGCCGTTGGTGAATACATCACAATACTTACTTTTTGTAACTGAGAAAAGAGCAATGCAACTGTAAATAAATTGAATATGACAACCACGTCTACAAGGCAATAATGAACTTCTTCTCTTAATGAACTCTTCTTAGCCTATTGCTATCTACACGGGCTTTTGAGAATGATCAGAAAAACAAATGATGTTGGCCTAGGGGAGTTACAAGGGTCATTTGGTGTTTATATATTGAATGCTGAAGTGATTTGGAACCTTAATCAAGGAAAGTGAAAAATAAGCCACTTTTTTTTTTTTGATAATAACAACTTCATTCAACAATATCATCACTGTCAATCAGTGCAACAAGTTCAAAAGGTAAGCAATCCAAATTTTCAAAGTGGAAAGAAAAATAAGAATGATTCCCACAAGCCATTGTGCAGGTCTGTTCAGGTTCCTCCGTACACAAAGATCACCCACACGAAACAACTCTCATCCTCGCATCGCATTCATCACATTCCCCAATGGACCAAGTACCTTCGTTCCATTCAGTAACTTGCTAATAATCGACTTCGAATCCGATTCAACAAATGATGTTCAGCCATCCACGCTCTAGAGCCAAACGGATCGCCCATAAGATCGCTTCTCCCTCCGCTGGCTTCAACTGTTCCCATCCCCTCCAATAGTCTCGACGCTGCACCAACACCCTCCCGAGGCCATTTCGCGCAATTACACCAGCTCTACACACCCCACTGCTACTTACCCCGGCGTTGGCAATTCAATTTTATCACACCAAAAGGGGTCTAGACCAGGTGGAAATCGAAACCTCCTCTCTTCATCCTCCATAATCACTTTGGCGTCCCTATTGTTGTTCGTTTCCTCCACCAGTTTCCGAGCTTCCTGATAGTATCCACTGGATCGATAATAGAGCCCTCAAACACCAAATTATTTATGGTTTCCAAATCAACCCAAAGTAATGCCATCCACAATTGTTTATCCTTCCTTGAAACATCACCACGAAGAGCATCAAACCACTCCTTTACTGAAGAAACTATTTTCCGATACTTGTCCAAACGTGGAAAACACTTCCACACTCTAACCGTTGCACTACACTGACCAAGAACATGAAAGTTTGATTCAAAATACCCACAAAAAGCACACCATGGCTGTATGTCTAGCTTTCGCTTTCGAAGATTGCCCTTGCAAGGTAACACATCATTGCACGCCCGCCACACAAGATTTGAGACCTTAGGAATAGTCTTAACTTTCCAAAGGTCCTTCTAGTAGGAACAAACAGACCTCGCCGAGGTCGTACCCATAGACCTAGTAGAGGAAAGCAAATCCGTCATTTGAAGGTGATAAGCATATTTAACACTATAAATACCATTTTTCGAAAAGAACCAATATGGTTCGTCAGAGAGGTAACAACCAGTAAAGAGGAATACGCAACACCTCTTCATAATCCACTGCATGAAAAAATTCCTTGATCATATCCTCTCTCTACCTACCAGCAGGCCACTCGATGAGATCAACAACCCGTAATTGTGGCGAAGGCACCCGGCGATCCACAAATGGGATGAAAAGAAAAAGGCCTAGGGATCCATGGGTCCGACCACACTGAAAGAGACTCCCAGCTCTCCATACTCCTGCACAATCCTTTCGGTAGAACCTCTTTTCCCTTCATTAAACTCCTCCACACATAGCTTGGTTTATAACCAACCTGAGCATCCATAAAGTTCCCCGTCGGGTAATAACGTGCTTGAGAACTCTAGCAATTAAAAGACTTCTTATTGGATATCAATCTCCATCCTTGTTTAGCTAGCATCGCTAAGTTAAAAGCCCTCATGTATCTGAAGCCAAGACCACCAACCTCCTTTGCCATGCACAAACGTTTCCAACCAACCCAATGGATTTTACGTTTCCCATCACTGCTTCCCCACCAAAATGGGCTCATCATACTCTCGACATCATGCCACACACTAATAGGCATCTAAAAACAAGACATCGTATACGAAGGGATGGCCTATACAACTGCTTTAAGCAAAACCTCTCTTCCCGACTCTACTTAACATACTCTCCTTCGATCCCTTAAGTTTTTTCCACACCCTCTCTAAAATCATAGAGTAAATCACCTTCTTCGATTTCCCTACCATTGTCGGAAGTCCCAAATACTTCTCATGCTTACTAACCTCCCTCACACCCATAATTGTTTGTATCTCAAGCCGCCTATCCGGTATTACATTCTCGCTAAAAGATAGCTCTGATTTCGCCAAATTAACCCGTTGGCCTGATACTTTTCCGTATTCACGGAGAATATTGACAATATCTTCGCTCTGTTGACAGGACGCTTTAGCAAAAAACAACACTATCGGTTAGCAAAAAACAGATGTGAAATTCCGCGGGCCGTGTTGGCCACCCTAATACCGAGCAAACTTCCCCTTCTTTCACTATCTCTGATCATTCAAAGAAAGTCCTTCAGCACAAATCAGAAAAAAGAAAGGGGGTCACCTTGTCGTAAACCCGTCTCCGGAACAAAATAAAGGTGTTAGGGTTCCCTCCATAAGCACGAGAAAGTAACCGTGGTCACACACCTCATAATCATCAAAACCCATCTCTCCTCAAACCCCATGGCTCTCATACAACTTTCAAGATATCTCCACTCAACCCGATCATAAGCTATTGTCATATCTAGCTTTAATGCCATAAATCCCTATTTTCCCGTTCTTGTTTTCATATAATGAAAAAGTTCAAATGAAGTTATAGCATTATCAATAGTAAGATGTCTTGGGACAAAAGCGCTCTGAGTAGGAGATATTACTCTTTCTAAACATCCCTTTAGCCTATTACGCGAGGAGCTTTGCAAAAATTTTGTACAAAACATTGCATAAACTAATGAGTCTCAAATCCTTTATATACTTAGGGTTTTCACTTTCGGAATAAGAGAAATGAACGTATTATTGAGATTAGGGGGGAAAATCCGCTCCCATCAAAGAGACTAGTAATAAAGAGAACCAAATCTTTACCGATAATATTCCAGTGTCTCTGAAAAAGAGCGCTGGAAGGCCATCCGGTCCCGGAGACTAGGTTGGATGCATATCGATGAGCGCTCTCCTCACTTCTTCCTCCGTACAGGAACGTAGTAACTGCATATTGTCAACCACATCAAGCTTATGCATGTCAGTAAACTCAACAGGGACCTGTTCGTCAACTCCGACGTGAAGATAGACCGAAAATAGCTATTTGCCACCCGAGCCTTCCCTGCAGCAGTCCTTCATGAGAGTCCATCCTCATCGATAAGCTGGGTACATACGATGATTTAATTGAGGCATTACTTCCTAAAATAAGAGAAAACATGATTTTAATGAAGCATTACTTCCTAACATAGAGAGAAAAATGTTTTAATTGTGTTAAATTCAGCTGGGGTACGTACGATGACTAAAACTGCAACTTCATTTGAACAAAAAAGTCTCATATTTAATTGTTGATGGCTTCTAACAACCTCTCTACGTCAAAAAGCTTGTTATACCCTTTGAACTATATAGAAGCTTGGTGGACAGTCCACAAGCTGTCAACGGTGGAGCTAAAAAACAAAAAGATGGAAAATTTTAGCTAAAAAAATAAATATATATATATATATATATATAAATTTTAAAGTTTATATATATATATATATATATATACGCGTGCGTGCGGTGCGAACTTTACTACTGTGCTTTCACAAATAATAGTCAACTACGTACAAAATAAGAAAATAGTTAGACTATAATCAAATTCATTTAGACAATAAAACATTCACTATTAAAGTAATTTAAAAAATATATTACTTTATTCAAAAGAACAAAATATAATTAAATAAAAGTACATGATCAACAAGTTACTACTCACCACGCAGAGTTGTTGACTAAAAGTATGGCTAAAGAGTGAAAACAATTTTTCATAATAGGGTACAATAAAAAAATTGTAAACTTTATTTTTGGCTGGGGTCGGGGTTGGGCGACGTCTAGTGTCGTCCAACCCTATGTTTGTCCCTGGATGTCAAAAAGTATAGTTGTTAAATTCCGAACTGTCAACAAGGATCGAAACTTGTCGCTGAAAAAATATTTAAAATATTTTTAATAAAGTTATTAGAAACTAGAATAAAAAAAAATTATGATGACTATCTTTTTAATTGGGCTCTGCTATTTACGCTCCAAATTAGTTCTTATCATTGACATTCATGATTAGTATCAAGTGTCAAATCATATACACCTTTAACATTTTGCTTTGTTTTTCTTTATAAGAAGATTAAGGCTTTTGCTTTTTACGAATGTATTAGCTTTAACTTATACGGTTAAAGGTAATAACGGTAACAAGTGAGTACATTTAAAAAAAATTCGAACTAAATAAATCAACGTTTTTTATTTCGTCACTTGTCATGCGTGTGGATTTTTTACGTGTTATGTGTGCGGATGTTTGTTCTTAGTTCTTACCTTATAACATGTTTTTACCTGATCCGAAGGATGATGATCTCAACCGCACGCAACTGATGGTTTCCAATAAACCGAACCATACGGACGTAAAAAAAAAAAACTCGATAAATAGGGTTGGAATTCGGGTGATGGTTGACTAGGTGATGGTTCGGTTGCGGTTCCGGCTAAAGATACTAAAACTTATTACCCGGTTTACCAACGGACCCGGCGTTCTGTAAGAGCCTTAGTCTTTTCGGACCGAGATTGGACCTTCGCCGAGATTGGCTTTGGCCAAGATTGGCCTTTCCGCACCCGCGGCATGACTGCCGCCCCTGCGGGTTTCCGCCCTTGCGGCTCAGGGAACCGCCCTGCGGTTTCCGGCGGCTGCAGCCGGTTTTGTTGGCTCCTTTGACCCGTACTTTACCCTTTGCCTTACTTCTTTCTTTTTCTTGTTGAGCAAGGGTTTCCTTCTTCACTTTCATTCCATTTCCAGCTTCCTTCACGTCCTCCTTGCTTCTCCTTCTCTCCATCTTGAGCTTGATTTTATTCTTCCTTAGAGTTGAAAAGAGTTGTGTGTGGGTGATGATGATGATGTGGTATGATGTTGTTGCTGAGCTTGAGAGCAAGTAGATGTGTTGTCTTGGAGCAGTTTCGTGCTTAGGCCACAACTGTGGTATTTCTCTCTTGCTTCTTCTTTCTTTCTTCTTCCTTGTTCGTCCTTCCTTAGCTTAGAATTAGATGATTGAATGTAGGTTAATGTTGGAATGTGTATGTTTATGCATGTGTGTGATCTTGGAATGGAATAGACGTGATTTGATCACGAGAAGAGCCGAAGAGAATCGCGGGTTCACGTTCTGCACAGACGCCGTCCCGCGCCTGGAAGCCGCCGCCCTGCGGAAGCCGTGCCGCAGCGCCGCCGCCGCAGCGCTGCGTCGTGCCTGCGTTTGCCTGCAGCCTTGTCACCGCGCCCGCGGTTGAGTTCTGCCGCGTCTGCGGGTTGCTTGCTCCCCCCTGCGTCCCTTGTGTCATGTAGGTGCGTCTTGTCCCAGATCTACCTAAAGTTAGGTAGATCTTTCCTTCCCTAGTATGAGCGATCGTAACATGCTAGGTATTGGATGTTGATGAGTATGATATAGATATGCCGTTACGGCTTTGAGGTTACGAGTTGGATATGATCCTTATGGATCCCTTGGGTCTAGGTGTGATCCTTTGTTGATAGGAGTTTGATTATATATGTATGCTTGTATAGGCCGTGTTGTCCCAGTTTGGAGTGGACCTAGTGAGAGCTGATCGTAGTGATACTACTTCCGAGGTTGAGGTAAGTCCGTAGGACTTACTTAGTTGCCATCCCTATATTTGATGTATGCATGAGTGGTGTGTGGTATATGTTTAATAGCATGCGTTATGGCTATTACCGATCTATGGTATATTGTTTGCCCATTGTGGGTCGTGATAACTTGCCCTTTCATCCCGCCGGGAGTCTGGGAGGTTCTCTGTAGGCAGGCCAGACCTGGTAAACGGTTCGGGCACTCCCCATTCCCTTAGGGTACACGGGTGGTGTTCTAGGCACCATTCCAGCTGGCTATTGGACCCAGAGGCGAGGATTATATATTCCTCGTGTCACATATGTTTATACGGATATATATACGAGTTGATTGTTGGAATTTATAAATATAATGAACCGGGTAAATGTGTGATATCATGTTGACGTGTTTAGTATTCTTTGATGTGTGTTTGTGCTCTACATCTCTTATATATGTGTATGGTTAGCTAACGGTGTTATACCATGTTGTAAATCCTTTGCAGGTTAGGAGAACTGCAGAGTGATTCAGAGGGTGATTTATTGAGGGCTCCGTACACTGGGTCGTCCTCGTGGGATGGGATCTTTTGACTATGTATATGGTTATGTTTTGTTGTACTCAGCAGTACTTGTATAAATCTTTTGATATTTATATATTAGTTTCATGTTTTGTTTTAATCTATTTGTGCCTTGTTGTAAGATCAGTGAAATTGTTGTCAGGCTAGGGTCAGGATCCATTGTGAGATCCTAGCCCAGTAGCACTCGAGTCCTACGAATTTGGGGTGTTACAAAGTTGGTATCAGAGCCCAGGTTGACACAATGGCACTTGTAATCTGCGATAAAGGTCGAATAGATAAATAAATAGAACCCGAAAAGGGGTCTGACTTTTCAAAGGTTTTGGTTTTGAAATGAGTACAAATGTTTTGGGATATCTTGTACGTGAGCCATCGCCCCTCTGAAGATCTCGACAATATAGATCTATTTAGATATTCTGTTGTGATTGATTTGATATATATCTATACATATGGCATACATATATAGCCTTCTAAGTTAGGTTTACGTCTTTTGCAGATGGTTCAGACTAGAGCCTTACCTGCAGCTAGACGAGGTAGAGGTAGACCCCTCTAGGTAGAGGACGAGGTGTGACTCCTGCTGGTGGTTCACACAGCAGGAGAGATACATGAGGAGGTTGCTGAGAGTGCCGTTCCTGAGACTGGGAACGGTGCAGCTGAGAGACAGGGGCCACAGAGAGCCCAGTTTGGTGAGTCTGATCGTGTCTCCATGGAGGGACCAACCTTCGCGAGTACATTAGACGTGTTGAGGAGGCTGCCAGGGAAGGTAGGCGTGCCCCTGATCTGCCAGCACAGGAGGGATCATCTGAGAGATCCCAAGCAGTTACATAGGTGCCAACTGCACCGACACCTGCCGCTAAGATTGCTCGAGCTACAGAGGAGCATAGAGGGCCTCGACTAGACACTTGTTGAAGGCTTTTCATCAGATGGGAGTACCCCCTTTCACTGGGAAGGTGGGGTTAAAGGTGGAGCTCTGGATAGGACATGTAGACTCAGCTCTAAAGTCTATTAGATGTCCAGTTGACAGGCAGATTGAGTTGTTGCAGACTCTGTTCAGAGATTTGGCACAACACTGGTGGAGGTCTGTACGAGTACAGGTTACTAGTTATGAGCAGATGAGGACTCTGATCGAGAGCGTTTCTGCCCTGCCTCGCTGAGGAGGGAGAAACTGCGAGACTTTGTTGAGGCTGGGTTCGAGGATGTACCGGTCTCAGAGGCCATCAGAAGATTTCAGGAGGAGTTGGCATTGTTGGGTCTAGCTGCACCTCCTGCAGATCAGCATGTATATCTGTTTTCCCGACGACTGAGGGATGCTACCCGGACTTATATGGCAGGGTTTCACTGTGAGACCTTGGTCGATTATCAGGACCGGGTTTCTAATTACGAGAGAAGAGAGCTAGCCAGAGGAGAGCTTCTCAGACCGGAGGTCTGAGAAGAGACAGCGGACTGGGTAGACCAGCGGTACTGGTGGAGCTGCTGGTTCAAGGCGAGGCCAAAGTCGCCAGAGTCATCCTTCATCTGCACCGGGTGCAGATAAGGGAGTGCAGTGCTTCAACTGCAGTGAGTATGGGCATATGAGATCAAAGTGTACGAGGCAGCCGGTGACCTGCTTCACTTGTGGCAGACCTAGTCACAGAGCTACCTCTGTAGACGAGGGAGCTTCATCTCAGCAGGGTTCTTCTGCTGCTAGTGCAGCGGGAGGTGGGCAGAGGCCACCTCAGCAGCAACAGAGTCAGGGACAGCAGAGGGTCCTAGATCGCCCTACAATTCAGGGATCTGCTCCTGGGCCGAGTAGAGGCAGAGGTCGTGATGGGAGCACCATTAACACCAGAGGCCCACAGGGCGAGTTTTGAGCTAAGGAGTGCAGAGGAGCAGCTGCACCTACTGCTACAAGTACCATTCTGATTCATGGTTTACCTGTTAGAGTTTTATTTGATATTGGTGCTACGCACTCTTTTATTTCCGATGCCTGTGTAGAGCATCTTGGTTTAGATACAGTTGAGGGGATGCCCTTTATTATAGGGTTACCCGATGGTGGTTTGGTCAGAGGTACCCGTGAGATTCATGGTTGTCCCATTTCTATAGGGACGCCGTGTGTTACTAGTTGACTTCTTTGTCATGCCGTTAGAGCATGATGAAGTCATTCTAGGTATGGATTGGATGGATAGACATTCTGCAGTCTTAGATGTAGGTAGGAGGACTGTTACACTCTCTACCGAGTTAGGTCAGATAGAGGTTTTCCGAGGTTGGGACCTTGGAAATTGCACGATTATCAGTGCGGTACGGGCAGCTAGATTGATTGCACAAGGTTGTGATGCCTTCTGATGTTATGCCATGAAGGAGGGGGAGAGTCTAGCATTAGAGGATATCCTATGGTTTGCGAGTTTACAGATGTATTTGTTGAGCCGTCCAATTTTCCGCCTCAGAGGAGTGTGGATTTTGGTATTGAGTTAATGCCTAGTACGAGACGCAACTCGAAGGCCCCATACCGGATGGCGCCTGTCGAGATGCTGGAACTGAAGAAGCAACTTGAGGAGCTGGTTTGAGAAGGGCTTCATTCGCCCTAGCATGTCCCCATGGGAGCACTTGTCCTCTTCGTACGGAAGAAGGACGGATCGTTGAGATTGTGTATTGATTACAAAGAGCTGAACAAGGTGACCATCAAGAACAAGTATCCATTGCCGCATATTGATGACTTGTTAGATCAACTTCAGGATTGGCAGTGTTCTTCAGGATTGATCTGCGTTCCGGGTATCACACCAGTTGAGGGTGAGAGAGCAGGATGTGCATAGGACAACATTCAGGACCAGATATGGACACTAGGAGTTTGTAGTGATGCCATTTGGACTTACGAATGCCCCAGTAGTTTTTATGGAGTTGATGAACATTATCTTCATCGACTTCCTGGATCAGTTTGTGGTGGTCTTCATAGATGATATTTTGGTATACGCTCGCAGTGGAGAGGAGCATGCAAGACATCTGAGGACCGTATTGCAGGTTTTGTAGGATAGAGAACTTTATGCTAAGTTCTCTAAGTGCGAGTTCTGGATGCCAGAGGTAGCATTCTTGAGTCACATTGTATCCGCCGAGGGGATTAAGGTTGATCCAGCGAAGAAAGAGGCAGTAGCTGGCATGGACTACACCGACGAACGTCAAGGAAGTACGTAGCTTCCTTGGCCTAGCCGGTTATTACAGACGCTTTGTGGAGGATTTTCTGTGATTGCCCATCCACTGACGAGTCTAATGAGGAAGACTACCAGATTCGTATGGTCTGATTGTGTATGTAGAGTTTTGAGGAGCTGAAGAGACGTCTGACTTCTGCTCCTGTTTGGCGCACAACCAGAGGGTACAAAGGATTTTGTAGTATACAGTGATGCATCCAAGCTAGGCTTGGGATGTGTGTTGATGCAGCGGGGCAGAGTGATTGCATATGCGTCTAGACAGATGAAGACGTATGAGGAACTACCCGACTCATGATTTGGAGTTGGCAGTGGTAGTTCATGCACTGAAGATTTGGAGACATTACCTGTATGGTGTTACATGTCAGATCTTCACAGACCATCAGGGTCTGAAGTACATTTTCACCAGTGGGAATTGAATAACCGCCAGCGTAGGTGGCTTGAGCTGATCAAGGATTTTGATCTGGAGATTCTATATCATCCGGGAAGGCGAACGTTGTCGCTGACGCCCTGAGCAGGAAGACGCCTCGAGAGCAGGCGATTGCGAGGCTGACAGTTCAGCAGCAGCAGTCAGAGAGATTTGATCTGGTTAGAGTTGGACATCCAGTTTCCTGATGAGGATGCCCAGCTGCGGACTTTAGAGGTTCTTCCTGATCTGTTGGGTGAGATCCAACAAAAGTAGGAGACCTGCCCGACACTGACGAGGATACGAGATAGGATGTCTCGGATGAGGCACCACAGTTCCTGCTAGGAGCATATGGAGTTTTGAGACGCCGCGGTCGCGTCTGTGTACCTGCTGATACAGAGCTGAGATAGAGGATTTTACAAGAGGCTCACTGTACACCTTACTCTGTACATCCAGGTACGAGTAAGATATATCAGGATTTTGAGACGTCTATATTGGTGGGAAGGGCTGAAGC
Organism: Fagopyrum tataricum; assembly: GCA_002319775.1. NCBI lineage: Eukaryota > Viridiplantae > Streptophyta > Magnoliopsida > Caryophyllales > Polygonaceae > Fagopyrum > Fagopyrum tataricum. The sequence goes on from CM008282.1 coordinate 22,555,555, forward strand.
CCGATGTGGCCAGATTTGTGGCATAGTGTACGACTTGCCAGCAGGTCAAGATCGAGCATTGCAGACCTAGAGGTAAGCTTCATCCACTTCTTGTCCCGCAGAGGAAGTGGGGAGGAACGTCACCATGGATTTTGTGACCGGGCTGAGACTGAGCCGGAGTTTTGATGCTATCTGGGTTATAGTAGACAGATTGACGAAGACAACACGTTTCATTCCTATTAGGGAGACGGGCCGGTGAGCATATTAGCAGAGGAGTACACTAGGCCAGATAGTGAGACTCCATGGTGTACGAGGACGATCATCTCAGACAGAGATGGGCGATTTACCTAGAGATTCTGTAGCAGATTCAGACTGCCCTAGGGACGAGTTTGCACTTCACGACTGTGTTCCATCCTCATACAGATGGTCAGTCAGAGAGGACCATTCAGACCCTAGAGGATATGCTGCGAGCTTTGTGTTGGATTTGGGACAAGTGTGGACGGATCATCTCCCACTTGTTGAGTTCTCATACAACAACAGCTGGCATGCATCTATTGGGATGGCTCCATATGAGGCACTGTATGGACAGAGATGCCGTACCCCGTTATGCTGGGATGAGCAGAGCAGTGTCAGTGGTTTGACACCTAATCAGATTCAGGATGATGTGGCTCGTGTAGCACTGATTCGAGAGGGGATGCTGACTGCCCAGAGCCGTCAGAAGTCGTATGCTGATAGGAGCGTAGACCTCTAGAGTTCAGAGTTGGAGCTCATGTATGGCTGAGAGTGTCCCCGACACGAGGTGTTAGGCGTTTTGGCATTAAGGGAAGTTGAGCCCCCGATATGTCGGACTGTTCGAGATTCTGGATCGGGTTGGGTGCGCAGCTTACAGATTAGCCTTGCCTCCGCAATTAGAGGGTGTTCACCCTGTGTTTCACGTGTCTCAGCTGAGGGAGTACATACCAGATCCGAGACATATTGTGAGTTATGATGATTTGGTGGTTGAGCCGGACCACACTTTTGTTGAGCATCTGATTGCAGTCCTGGAACGAGGTATGAGACGCTTGTGTTCGAAGGACATACCTATGCCTGAGGATACAGTGGTAGAGACGAGGACCGGATGAGGATACATGGAGACTGAGGATAGTATCCAGAGGAACTATCCAGAGTTCTATGCTGAGTTAGATGCACCAGTAGGATCACGAGTAGATCTTAGTGCTATCTTGGTGAGTGTTTGCTTATGTGCTTATATGCCATGCTGTGTTTATTTTCGTACTAGCTTGATGTGATCTGTGATCTTATTAGATCTTGTTGTGCTAGTGCGTTTGTTTATAGCTGGAACTGGTTCATTCCTCCCTGCTTTGTGATGCTTGTTGGCTAGAGATGGTTTTCCTCTATGCCCTGGATAGTGTTCGTGCTGGAGTCGATTGTTTCCTCCATGCTTATGTTTGAGGTTATAGAGAGAGTAATACCTCGGCTTGTGAGTCCGAGTGGTTTTGAGGATTTCGCAAGTTTCGGACTAAACTTGTTTTTAGGGTGAGATGCAAGAGCCTTAGTCTTTCGGACCGAGATTGGACCTTCGCCGAGATTGCTTTGGCCAAGATTGGCCTTTCCGCACCCGCGGGCATGACTGCCGCCCCTGCGGCGGGTTTCCGCCCTGCGGCTCAGGGAACCGCCCCTGCGGTTTCCGGCGGCTGCAGCCGGTTTTTGTTGACTCTTTTGACCCGTTTTTACCCTTTGCTTACTTCTTTCTTTTCCTTGCTGAGCAAGGGTTTCCTTCTTCACTTTCATTCCATTTCCAGCTTCCTTCACGTCCTCCTTGCTTCTCCTTCTCTCCATCTTGAGCTTGATCTTATTCTTCCTAGAGTTGAAAGAGTTGTTTGTGAATGATGATGATGATGATGATGTGGTATGATGTTGTTGCTGAGCTTGAGAGCTAGTAGAGGTGCTGTCTTGGAGCAGTTTCGTGCTTAGGCCACAACTGTGGTATGTCTCTCTTGCTTCTTCTTTCTTTCTTCTTCCTTGTGCTTCCTTCCTTAGCTTAGGATTAGATGATTGAATGTAGGTTAATGATGGAATGTGTATGTTTATGCATGTGTGTGATCTTGGAATGGAATAGACGTGATTTGATCACGAGAAGAGCCAAAGAGGAATCGCGGGTTCACGTTCTGCACAGACGCCACCCCGCGCCTAGAAGCCGCCGCCCATGCGGAAGCCGTGCGCCGCAGCGCCAGCGCCTACGCCGTGCCTGCGTTTGCCTGCAGCCTTGTCACCACGCGCCGCGTTGAGTTCTGCCGCGCCTGTGGGTTGCTTGCTCCGCCCCTGCGTCCCTTGTGTCACGCAGGTGCGTCTTGTCCCGGGATCTACCTAAAGTTAGGTAGATCCTTTCCTTCCCTAGTATGAGCGGTAGTAGCATGCTAGGTATCGGATGTTGATGAGTATGATATAGATATGCCGGTTACGGCGGCTTTGAGGTTACGAGTTGGATATGATCCTTATGGATCCTTTGGGTCTAGGTGTGACCCTTTGTGTGATAGGAGTTTGATATATATATGTAAGCCTTGTATAGGCCGTGTTGTCCTCCAGTTTGGAGTGGACCTGAGTGAGAGCTGATCGTAGTGATACTACTTCCGAGGTTGAGGTAAGTCCGTAGGACTTACTTAGTTGCCATCCCCTATATTTGATGTGTGCATGAGTGGTGTGTGGTATATGTTTGATAGCATGCGTTATGGTTATTACCGATCTATGGTATATTGTTTGCCCATTGTAGGGCCGTGATAACTTGCCCTTTCATCCCGCCGGGAGTCTGGGAGGTTTCTATAGGCAAGCCAGACCTGATAAATGGTTCGGGCACTCCCATTCCCTTAGGGTACACGGGGTGGTGTTCCAGGCACCATTCCAGCTGGCTATTGGACCCCCGAGGCGAGGATTATATATTCCTCGTGTCACATATGTTTATACGGATATATATATATACGAGTTGATTGCTGGACTTTATAAAGATAATGAACCGGGTAAATGTGTGATATTATGTTGACGTGTTTAATATTCTTTGATGTGTGTTTGTGCTCTGCATCTCTTATATATATGTGTATGGTTAGCTAACGGTGTTATACCGTGTTGTAGATCCTTTGCAGGTTAGGAGAACTGCAGAGTGATCCAGAGGGGTGATCTGCTGAGCCTCTGTACACTGGGTCGTCCTCGTGGGATGAGATCTTTTGACTATGTATATGGTTATGTTTTGTTGTACTCAATAGTACTTGTATAAACCTTTTGATATTTATATATATCAGTTTCATGTTTTGTTTTAATCTATTTGTGCCTTGTTGTAAGATCAGTGAAATTGTTGTCAGGCTAGAGTCAGGATCCATTGTGAGATCCTAGCCCAGTAGCAATCTAAGTCCTACGGATTTGGGGTGTCACACGTTCACACCCGATGGTCACCCAACACTTTTAACTAAGAAAATCCGGTAGACGTTGTTGTACTTGTGGGAGAGACGGTATCGAACATATTGTATATATAATAGTTGAAAATTCTTCATATTGGTGGGGATCCATGCGTGTCAAGAAACGCCAATTTGTAAGTATCATTGTACACTACTTGACTCGAAAGACGTTGTAACTATGTGTTTTTGTTTTTTTTAATAACGTTGTAACTATGTGTAGATTTTAATATTTCATTATAGTATTTATGATTTATATTTTATTTATTACATTTTAATACTATATTTACTCTAATTATTTAATATAGTATATTAATCCCAATTTTTAGTATAGTGCTTGCGATTTATATTTCGTTTGTTGTATTTCAATACAGTATATTAATTTTGTTGTTATTCTTTTGTTATTTATTTGTTTATTTATTTTTATTTAGTTCTATATTTATTTAGTATACTGAAATTGTTCATGAAATATATTTTGTAAATGTCACATGTATGTTGTTCAATCTAACAACTTTTAGACTTTTAATTTATATTTTTTTTATTAAAATACAATATGTTTATATATATATATATATGAATACTTACATATGTTAAGATTAGTATTTCTATAAATTTTCATGCAAATTAAATACAATATTATAGAGTTTTTATTAATAAATAGAAAAACAAAATAAAAAAAAAGTCATAATTAGACTTGGTGCAGCCTTCATTTTTTCTCCTTAATGTAGCATTTTATTGCGTCAACAGAAGGAAAAAAAAGGTTAAAGCATCATTTACCTGTTTCTTGTAGTATTGCTTCAGATATGTGTCAGGCTTTTTTATGGTTGTATGGGCGTAAATAAGATTCGGACTTTCGATCAGCAAAGGTCATGTTTATGAATGAAAAAAAAGTAAGGATCTTTATCTTTGGACTATTTTTGTAATTTTGTTAAATTTAAGGCTCAAGATTTTTTTATAGAGATGTTCCATCAAGAACCTCAAAAGTAGGGTTGGACACAAATCTCGCAAATTTCGGGCCCGTCCCGGTCCCGTCCCGATCCAGTCCCAATCCCGGTGGTTTTTCATCTATAAATTTTAAATCCCGTCCCACTAAAAATATTGCGGGACGGGATATCGGTCTTATCTTCCTCGTCCCGCAAGGCCCGTTCTGTCCCGCATATATTAAAATTTTAATATAAATTAAATAATTAAATATATAAACATAAGGAGTAGTGATCATTATGTAATTTTGTTATTATAAATTAACAATTGTTTAAATCATCTACAAAGGGAAAAGGAAAATTGAATTCAGTTGCGACATTGTTTAAGGAATAACGATAATTATGTAATTTTGTTCTTATATTTTATTTTGGATGTTTAGACTTACAAGTTAATTATGTTTTGTAAACCTTGTTGTGACATTTTATTTTGATGTTTTTTGTTTTAAGGATATCAACGAATATTTGCTTTTGTAAATTGTTAATTTTAAACCAAGAAGGGGAAAATAAATTTTATATAGATCATGCGGGATTAGTCCCGTCCCGATCCCAACCGGGATAGGGCCCGGTGATTTTTAGTAAAAAAACTCAAGGCCCGTCCCGGTCCCGTCCCATATATAATGGCCGGGACGTGGGATGGCCTTAATCCGTCCCGTCCCGTCCCATGCCCAGCCCTACTCAAAAGTGAAAATCTTGAGGGATATTTATATATTATTTTGCTTATAATCATTATTTATAGATTTGTATGTTAAATAAATATTAAAGAGTTACACTACAATTCTTGTTTTATTTTTATCTATCCATAGATATCCATATTGAATATATATTTACTTAATTTTAAAAAAAATTATGGGTAAAATACTTCAAAAAGTAAAATTTATTGATAAGAAAAGTAAAATTTAGTATAAGATCTCCGTTGATGTGACTATAAATTAAATTATAAAAGTAGTCCAGGATCTCGTATTTGAGATACTTGGATAAAGATGCCCTAATATTGGTTAGCCTATCAAATTTAATAAAAAAAAATAAATTAGAAGACGGGAAGAATGATTTAAAATCAATAAATACATAACCCCGTTTGGGTTTCGGGGAACCGCCTTACTATCTCCATCCCGCGTCTGCTATGGATTCTCCCTGTTGCCCAATCTGCGAGCTCCCAGTTCCAGCCTCTGAGCTCGAAAGGTATTCTATTCTGTCCTCCCTTTGTTCCTCCTTCCTCGCAATTTCAAACTTCATTTGGATAGCGGTAACCGGAATCTGACTAGTTTCTCCATGTTGAACGTTTGATTGTCATTGTATTCTTTCTTGTATTGATTCGATTGTCCGTTGAATTTGGATTGATTTTTTGTTTTCAAATCTCTAAGGCACGCAAATGGACATTTTGAGGAGGATCGTCTCTCTAGGGATTTGGAATTGGCCAAGCAATTAGCTGTCGCTCCTCTCAGTCCTCTTAAAACCGTCGGTAATCATGATATTCTTTGCTTTTCTTTTTCCTTCGTGATGGAAGCTTGTTTTTTTTATTGAACATTCCAGATTCGAAGTTTGACCTCCAAAAATTTCAAAACTTATTTGTTTCGGCCATCAACATTACTTTAATTTGGAGAGGAGAAGATTGTGCTTGGTGTTATTTTGCCATTCTTCCTCATCAGAACGATTTATAACTCAAAATGCTTGTTCTTATTCTGCATTTCTGCTTGTGCTGATAAATACTAGTATGTGAATCTCCAATTTGAAAATGACCAGGTTATGTATGACTATGCAGCAGATCCTTCTTATGATAGTACCAGCAGTTGTAGGGGAAACAATGAACCTGCTGAATCTTGTAGAGCATCAGAATTACAGTGCAGGTCATTCTTCCATAAGGTCGAAGGTGGATTATTGAATTTACTAAAGAAATGTTTGGAATCAGAAAATGAGTACTCTACATGCATGCTGTCAGGATATATTGATCATTTTGAGAGCACTAACGAGGATTCAGGTTGGGGTTGCGGGTGCGTAACATCCAAATGGCTAGCTCTTACCTTCTTATGCTTAGACCTGAGGCAAAGGATGTTCTCTTTGGTGGCTGTGGATTTGTGCCTGACATTGTGTCATTGCAGCGATGGCTTGAAGCTTCTTGGAGTAAGGGTTTTGATGTGGTTGGCTCAAGTCATTTTGACGGGAAGTTCATGGGACAAAGAAGTGGATAGGAACAACTGAATGTGCTGCATTGTTACGTTCATTTGGTTTTAGGGCAAGAGTGGTGGATTTTTGATGTTGCCAACAGTGCACTCAAGGCATACAGGCCGATGGATAAATTTATTAGAAGGAATACAGGTAACAGTCAGAAGCGTAAGCGGGATGTTAGCGTTGCAAACGAGAGTCAAGCATATCAGGTTCTCGTTGATTGGGTTTGGAACTACTTTTCTAACCGTAGTCCTACTCACAGTGTTAAACAGCGTGTTTCTCTTACCGAATAAGATGTAAGTATTCTGACTCATAAACTTTAAAGTATTCAAATGATGTTATTGTAACATTAATATAGAAATTTGATGTCTAATTGGCCTTCCTTTGAGCTTCAATGTTCAGGCCCCTATACTTTCAGCATGACGGCCACTCAAGAACCATAGTGGGGATCCAAGTGAAGCAGCAGAAGAATGGGGTCAAACAATACAACTTGCTTATCTTAGACCCTGGACATGTATGCATCTTATTAATCTTTCCTGTCTGGCAACTTACAGTTTGTATTGTGAATTGGTTGCTCTGGATATATATATAAACAGCTTTAGAGAGTAGTTTATTTATGCTGATAAATACTGGTGTAGTACATAAGTAGATGAATAGGAGGGTCTAAACTGCTATGAGTATAAAAAATTTGACAAGCAGCTAATGAGTTTTGTGTTATTATGTTACAGAGAACAATTGAACTTGAGAGATCACTGAAGGCAAATGCTGGGTGGCAGACGCTAATAAAAAGAGGAATTCACACACTCAAGAAGAAGCCTCAATATCAGGTCCACCTAATTGAAACAAGTAAATACTGTGCATATTATGTTCTTACTCTTTAGGTTTTCTGACATGCATGTATATACCTCCCACAGTTGTGTTATGTTGACACTGGGATTGCTTGTGGGAAGGAGTTGGAGCAGCTCAAGACCATGGATAGTATTCTACTTGATTTTTAGAATGAGCTGCTCGATTTTACAACTGGTAAACAAGCCTTGAACTTGCCAATTTACACAACAAGATTTTCTCTGAAACTATATCTATCATTAATCTGTAGGTATGTATTTCGAATATGAAACAAAAAATGGATATGTAAAGAACAAGGTTGTCAATATCCGTCCCAATTATAGCTGCATTTATATTTGTGGTGTTAAATTTCACAAAGGGTTTTAGAGCGTGCCCGGATCTTCGTTTGCACCTCTTCAAGAACCTTTGGTGTTAAATTTACTAAGACCAAAATGCAATTGGTATTTTTAAACTAACAAAAAGCATATAACAGGTCAATTTGGATCATGATAACATGAAATACTACTGGCCTTTCCCCACTTTGCTCCTTATTACAAAGCCTGCATCTCTAAGCTGGCGCTCTGCTCAATGGTCATTGTTGTCCTTAGTTGTCAAGGTAGGCATGGTGTCGTCAGTCATTTCCTGGGTCGGCGGAGGATTGACGACAATCAGGGCAATGATAGCGTCATCAGAAAGGCGCACCTTCATCTCCCTGTGCTCCTGGCACAAGGCACAAGGCACACCAATGGCAGCAGCAGTGAACTAGACACGGGTCACAAGGAGAGTTCTGCGAAGTTTACATCATACAATTGCCAAAACATCAGAAAGAAATTTCAGAATCTTAATCAAACTAGTACTTAACTCAAAAGTAAATCACACAGTGATATGACTTATGAGCAATTTTCAAAAACACCAAGTGAGCAAAACAAGATGCAAGTGCCAAAGTTTTGAAGAAAGTTGAGAAAATCAGAAAACTACTCCTGTTATATACAGTTACAGGGTCTGAGGCCTAAAATATGAAGCCAGTCAAATAAGAGGATCAAAATCATCCTGCTATCTAGGAGAGCAAAATGTCTAAGCGCAGCAAATTCGATGAAGGACTAGTTGATTTGGTTGAATTGACTAAGCTGGATTGATTTGTTGAATAAGAATTTGAATTCACTTCATCATTTACCAGCTAGTCGAATTCCAATGGAGCACATCAAATTAGGGCTGTGCAAATATGAACCGACCGGAAAATTGGACCGGACCGGACCGGAAAAAACCGATCCGGTCCCGGTCCCGGTCCAAGGATTTTGGAAATTTCGGTCCCGGTCCAATCCCGGTCCGGACCGGAAAAGACCGGTTGGACCGGAATTTATTTATTTTTATTATTTTATTAATTTTAATTTATATATTTTTTAAAAATCATATATATTATGTAAATATTAATAAAAATTATATATTTTTTTAATTTTGTAAAAATATATTTATTTTAATTTATTTTATTTAATTCCGGTCCGAATCCGGTCCGGACCGTAACGGTCCAGTCCCGGTCCGATCCCCGGTCCAGATTTTTAAAAATTCTGGTCCACCGGTCCGGTTGCACAGCCCTACATCTAATGTCTATTTTTTCCTCTATCATCTAAGAGAAGATTGGGATACTGAGTTAAAAAAACAAACTAGAACCCCTAGTAATTTTAGATTTATTTTTAATTCTAAAATCAAAGGTACAAAGGAAATTTTAGAGAGAAGTTAAAATAAAACCCTACAAATATGATTTATCTAGGTTCGAGTTCCGGTTCGGTTCGGGTTCGCTTTGGGTTGGGGTTGATTTCGAGTTCGGGTTCTGTTCGGGTTTGTATTTTGTATTTTGGATTGGGTTTGTACTTTATTTAATTGCAATTACTAATTAACCTTTTTAATTTATTTTTATAAATAAATAAGAGGGTCTAGTTTGTCACCTAAAAAGAAAATGAGCTTCTTGTTCTTGTTCTTGTAGAAGTGATGAAATATTGTGGATGAAGAGGTAGCTGTGCTCGCTCAGATCTCACTGACCAAACCAAAGTGACACGTTTATCAGGCCATTGTTTGATGAGAAATACACAGCTAGGCATATATGTGGATTAAAAACATTTGATTGTAGAAAACCTCTAATCTATAAGCAGACTGAGTATAAACTAGAGTGAAAGGATTTTGCCCACAAACTAGGATAATCAAAACTCCAGACTGACTTCTCTTATAGACTTATAAATAAGCATGTAAAGGAAGTGAATCACCTTGAGATGATATTTTCTTTGTAAGATTTGACGAGAAAGACCAGTGTAAGCTCCACATATCCACCAGGCAAAGAACAGGTTCTCACAAATGAGAAATGATGTCCTTGGGTCAACACCAGAAAAGATTGATGTAGCTACTGCTAAAGCCATACCACCCTCAACACAAACAGCATGGCACATGCATGGTGTAGTCCATGGAGTGTCATCTCTAAGCTTTGCAACATTCTCACCAAACAGAACACACGGGCAGAAAAGCCCTTCCAACCTGTAAAATCATAATTAGACACATTTCTTAAGAAACATTTAGCAAACATGCAAATTGGTACTCATGCCAGTTTGCAAAGATATTATTTCTAGCCCAAATGTAACAAAACAAGTGTAGTTCTATATTAACTGTATTGTTGGCTGTCAATATTTTCAGCCAGATATTTAAACTTTCCTGTAACTTTTAGTAGCAAATAAATCCATTTTCGAGCAAGGATTTCACAAGTTGCACTAAACAATACATATATATCTTTTATGTGTTTCACACAAATTGCTCTTTCTCTCAAAGTCTTCATAGCTCGAGAGGCCGAAAGACTGGGCGGACAGATCAACCGTCAACAAAAACAAACCATCAACCAAACCCCCAACTAGCAATACAACGAAAATCGAAATTTGGAGCAAATGTAATGGAGGACATCAATTGATCAAGGACGATTATGAAAGGACCTTTCGAAGATAAATTTAGGGCCAAGTCAAATACTAACGGAATAGAACCGTGAAAATACACGTAAAACAGGACTTGATTTGAATGCAGGTACAACAGGAAAAGACAAGGCTCCAAGGAAGCATCAACAAAAAGAGCCGTCAGGAAACACATAACCATGACCTAGACTTAGACTTGACTGAAATCATTCACCAAAATCAACCAAAGAACACCAACCACGAACCCACCAAAGAAACATTTCAAAGAAAACCCACACAAAAGATCATAGAAGAAATTGTTCAAAACTTTGTTCAAGAAAGGAGAAAGGACATGTAGCATAAAAAGACACTAACAACTTTATAATTCTTTTATCTTTTTCTTGTTTACTATTCATATATTTATTGTTCATATAACTATTCCGAATAACACCAAAAAGAGTCATTCGGATGCACACAACCATGACCTAGACTTAGATATGACTCAAACAATTCATCAAAATCAACAGAAGATCAAGAAACCACGAACCTAGGAAAGAAAAAATAGTTAAAAAAATAATGAAAGAATCTCTTATAAAAAGACACATCTTTATTTTTTTCCTCTTTACTGTTCATTTTTTTATTATTCATATAATTATCCTGAATAATACCAAGTTTATATTGTGATTGTCCTGTAATGCAAGCACAACTTCAATATCTTGGGGAGTTGGGTAGTTGTTGACCTAATTTGACTCGGGGCTGGTTGAAACAAACTATTGTTATAAACGGTGTACAGCTTGCGACGATGGAAATGTATCTTTGTTCATTTAAACCCTAGCTTTAACAACTATAACAATGTTGATCATTAAAATCCAAAAGGAGACGATCCTCACTGCATTAAGGGCTTCTTTCGCATGACAGGAGAAATGAGATTAAAATCAGGAATCAGAATAGAATAAAAATGATTGAAATCAATCATTCCTGATGCTTGGTGTTTGGTATGATGTTGAAATGAAGGACATCGAAATATTTTATTTAAATTTATATGAATTATGGAACTAGTAGTCATATGATATTTGATGATATACGTGTGTATGTTTATAAGTTATTTTTAATGCACATTTAAAAAAAAAAGACTAACTAACGACTTAAAATACAAGCACGGACCAATAAATAGGTATATAATTTCTTCAATAATATATATTGTCTAGTTGAATCACTTATATTGTTTTCGAGTATTTTCTGACTATATATCGTCTTGACCGAAATATCCGTATAATAGTCAATTTATTTAATTTAATAGTTTTTTGTCAAAAAAATATTTTTTCTCTTCAAAATAATTGATATATATTTTAAATTAATTACTGGGTAAATCTTTTTATAAAAAAACAATATTATTTTTTATTTTGTAAAATTAAATAAGTGAGTATAATACATGTATAATGCAAACACATAGATGCCGTTATAAATTTGAATATGTACTATCTTTAATTTATGGAATCAAGTTCTTTTTAGAGTTGGATAGAGTCATTCCATGAAATCATTTGCATTCCGATTTCAAGTCTTGCCTAACACGGGTATTGATATGACTAATTCCGATCCTTGGTTCCACGAGAATCGTACCAAACGAGCCCCTATAAACTTTGATTTCCACCTGAGAAACTCACTCAGGGTCTGTATCTTTCTTTCTCAGCCTAGTAATTATTCAGTGGTTCATTAGAGTTCTTTGGAGTCCTAAGCTTTTAGTACAATAGGGTTTTCAATCACCCGCCAATTATATCCATAAACCGATAATAGGAAAACACACATCCTCCTCAAGAAATTGTTCTAAGCAGAACACTCAATTGAGTTGTTTTCAAAGAGATGGCCAGAAGGATCCCTCAATGCTTTAGATCTAGAATTCTCGATCGAGTTGTTTTCAAAGAGAGGGCCTATGGAGGAGCCAGCAAGGGGGCTCAGTGTTTAAAGGTTTAATGGTGGCTTGATGGAGATGGTTGAAGAGCACAGGAGCAGCAAAAATGAGGTTTTCAAATGTTTTTTTGGGTTTGTACAGACTACAGAGATTATCTAGAGTTATTTGGATTATGAAACCATGGATTTGAGAGAAATATCATTCAAGAAGCAAAGAGTATGCTTGGATTGATGAAGGCAATTGGGATCTGGGTGGAGAAAAGAGTAGACGTGTAATGAAGATCAGGGTTGAATTTAAGTTTTTATAGGAGCCTGTGTTCAAGAGCGTTCTTTTGTTCAATTTTATCTTTTTTCATTAGGATCCTTATGGGTGAATTTCATTAGTCATAGTCGACATAGCTCATGACTAGTGATAAAACATGACTTGGGTGTTGGGTACCCAGGTAAGTGATGAAATTCATCATTCAAACATTATGTGATTAAACGATGCACAAAGGATAGCAACTTACAACTTCCTGTATCTTCAGCACAGCCAAAAATTCCACTACTCCAAGGTTCATCAGCTGGAGGCTCAAAGCTTTCAGGTAAAGGCTGCCCACATTCAGTACATTTACGAACAGTCAACTGTTCATTCACCAATCACAATGCATTTAGAGAACTATTAGCTCAAGCCTTATACTGACAACTTGGGGCATCAAAAGATTAGTTTATGGAGCATTAAAGAAAACAATAAAAAAACTCATCAAGCCATTCTTTCATCAGACAACACATGTGTTGATCAAGTTTTCTTATCAAGTCAAAGGTCTATAGTACCTGCAGGATCACTATGAACCAAGGAAGCCAACAATTTAAGAATAACAGCTAAAAGAAACCTCATGTTAGCAAGAAGAATAAAGGCATCAGAAACCTATAGCATCAAAAATATGGCATCTGTTAACATATGATCCTTCTAAGGATTCATGTCCTCAGAGCAAGAGTAAAAGCTCAACAATACAGCTGAGAATAATGTCGAGTTTTTCATGAGTAAGCACACAAATGGAATGCATCAGACTCCCAATTATAGAGGCGCAAATTTCTTGACATAAAAAATTCACCTAATAGCATAACATAACTAAAGGACAGATATACTGATAGACCTAGGAAGAAATCGAACAAATGTGTATACATCTCGAAACAAATTTAGCTTCTTCTTTTGTTTGCAGAGACAGAAGAAAGAGACGATAACCTGCGATGCGGGAATGGGCTGGTTGAGTTCACCCGGTTTGATCTCCTCCAAAGGAGCATGCTCTTTTGGTAAACTTGACATAATGCGATGTTTGTCTCTTCTCGTCCGCCATTGCTGTGATCTGTAATCACAGATTACTTTGATCTGGATTTCTGGTACAAAATCAAAGCAGATATGAAGTGAAAATTGAGAATCGAGCGTTAAAGGAAGATGCAATTGAGTCCCCTACGTGAAAAGTAGACAAAACTGATATCTTTCATTAGCCTCAGAAGCCAAATATATACTACTTACATACAGCCATAAGCATGTTATGGTAAACACTTGAGTAATTATAACTAATTATAGAAACAACCCTAAATAAATAAATATTTACATAGTATAACAGTAAGTTATGTGCATACTCCCCTCAAGTTGGAAAATGAGGATCCCGAATCGACAACTTGGACATTTGAAAACTGAACTAGTTTTTGCCCAAAGTTTTTGTGAGAAGATCAGCAGGCTGGACATTAGAACGAATATGGTGAGTCGAAATAATACCAGCAATGAGCAAATCAAGAACAAAATGACAATCGATCTCTATATATTTTGTTCGATCATGGAATACGGGATTTTGAGCAATATGTATGGCCGCCTGACTGTCACAATACAGTTTCATGGACTGAGTTATCCTTACACTAAGAGATAAGAGCAACGATCGTATCCAGATAAGCTCACAGCATGCGCAGGCCATGCTCGATATTCAGCCTCAGCGGACGATCGAGCAACAGTCGGTGTTTTTTTGTCTTCCAAGAGATAGGTGATTTGCCAAGTAGAATAAAAAATCCTCTAACAGACCTACGAGTAGAGGGACACGAGGCGTAGTCTGAGTCGCAAAACGCTGATAGATTAAGTGGGTTGTCTGCAAAAATGAAAATGCCTTGTCCTGGATGCAATTTGATGAAAACGCAACACTCTTTATGCAGCCTCCAATGGTCGACAGTAGGTGCGGACATGAATTGAGCTAGAGTGTGTACTGAATAACACAATTATGGTATGGTGATAGTTAAATAAATCAAACGCCCAACTAACCTCCTATATCTCTCAGGATTACCGAACGCAGGAGCTGTAGATGATGCTAGCTTATGATTTTGCTCCATTGGGAATGAGCATGGTTTAGCAACCAACAATCCCGCTCATCAAGGATATCCAATGAATATTTTCTTTGAGATAGAAAAATATCCTCAGTTGATCTAGAAACTTCAATGCCCAAAAATATTTTGAGAACACCGAAACCCTTCATGTGGAAGCATGAGGTGTGATGTTGTTTGAACTTTAAAATAACATCCGGATCAGATCCTACGATAATGAGATCATCGACTTAGACAAGTACAAGTAGAGTTTGTCCATGTCGAAATTAACTGAATAGCGTATAATCTGCCTTAGACTGTTGGAAACCAAACTAAGTTAGAGAGCAAGATAGTTTTGCAAACCAATTACGGGGTGCTTGGCGCAAACCATACAAAGATTTTCTCAAGCGACATACTTTGTTTGGTGATGATAAGAAGAACCCTGCAGGAGGCCGCATATACACTTCCTCGTGTAGATCGCCATGTAAAAATGCGTTGTGTACATCCATTTGATGTAACTCCCAACCTTTTGCTGCTGCAATTGATAAAAATAAACGGACCGACACCATTTTAGCAACTGGAGCGAAAGTCTCGTGAAAATCAATACCTTCACGTTGATTATTGCCAAGAACAAACTAGGCGTGCTTTATACCGTTCGATAGAGCCATCTGGACGGTATTTGAGTCGAAAAACCCATTTCGATCCAAGAGGTCGTTTTCCTGAAGGTAAGACAACAAGAGTCCATGTCTTGTTTTTATTAAGTGAAACAATTTCATCCGCCATTGCTGACCACCAATGGATGATTTGAAAGCATCAGAAATATTGCTAGGTTCGGACACGGCGTAGACCGAAGCTACAAAAACATGATAGACGATGATAAACGATCATAACTAACTTAATTAGCCAAAGGATAGATCATACCAGATGACGCGATGAAGAGATGCCGAGAGAAGGTGTAGTTATGCTTCTTATGGTGTTGCAAACAAAATCTCGGAGCTTGACCGATGTATACGGCGCGCGAGAGCTTTGGCGAGAAGGGACAAGGATAGGGTCTGCATCAGCCGAGTTAGAATCTGAGTTCGAATGGGAAGTGTTGTGAGAAGGTCTGTAACAACAGTAAGGGGTTGAGATTGTGAAAAACTCCCCCTTACATCATGCATGGGTAAGCGTGTGGAAGATTGTGAGAAATGGTGGGTTGGAGTATCATACAGTGATGGAGAACGTATAAAAAGATCAGTAGGAGGTGCCGAGGTGGTGTAGGTTGTGTAGTGAATGGGAAGGAGGTTTCATAAAAGGTGACATCACGAGATATAAAGAGTGTTTGCGATTCAATGTCATATAGTTTCCAACCCTTAGTTCCAACCGGATAACCGAGAAAGACACATTTACGTCCACGAGGAGCAAATTTATCACTAGATCTAGGAATTTGAGACGCGAAATATAAACAACCACACACCTTAATATGAGAATAAAAAGGTGGGGAATTATGGAGTTTCTCATACGGTGTTTTGTGAGCAATAATTGATGAGGGACTTCGGTTAATTAAATATGCAGTTGTGAGTATACACTCTCCCCAAAATTTAATAGGTAAATGTGCTTGGAAGCGAAGAGAACGAGCATATTGAGTAAATGACGATTTTTCGACTCTACCATTCTGTGTGGAATGCATGACGTTGCAAAAGTAATGCCAGGCAAAGAGAAGAAAGGTTAAGGCATGTAAATTCCGTACCATTATCACTACGAAAACATTTAATGTGTTTATTAAATTGAGTAATGATCATCGAATGAAATTGCGGAATTAAGCTAGCAACATCAGACTTATGTTTCATAAGATAAACCCAAACTCCTCTGGAGTAATCATCAATTATTGTTAAAAAATAGGAAGCCCCGGACGTGGACGGCGTCCTATAGGGACCCCAGACATCACAATGAATCAAGGCAAATGGTTCAATAGCATGAGAGATACTTATTGAAAAACTAGAACGAGTTGTTTTTGCAAAATGACATGAATCACAAACAAATGACTTAAGTGAGACAGCTCCCGGAAGTAAACTGAGAGGAAGATGGGATAAAACATGGGCAGATGGGTGACCCAAACGACGATGCCAAAGTTCGAATGAAGAAGAGCGTACAACCGTGCAAGCCCGAGACAGTTGCAAAGGCGGTCTGAGCCAAAAAACACCGTTTCTCTCTTCACCTGCCCCAATCAACATCATTGTAGTATGGTCCTGCAAAAGACATAATTTGTTTGAAAATGTGTCATTATACACCGTTGTTCCAACATTAACTGAGAGATGGAAATCAAATTGCATTTCAATGTTGGCACATAGAGAACTCTGTGCAGGATTAAATATGGAGAGAAAATCACTTGGCCGGCTTTTGAAGTGGTAGTAAGTTTGCCGTCTGGAAGCATAACTGAACATGCTGAAATATATTTGATATCATCTAGAAGCGATAATTTTCCTGTCAAATGAAAAGAAGAGCCACTATCAAGGAGCCAAGATTTAGAAAAGGTACCATTCACTGTGTTTGTAGACTATGTATTGTTGAAGAGATCCACCAATGTTCCCCACTGAGTATCAGATAAGTTAGGAAATTGGCTGCGATTGGCAATCGAAAATGAAGAACTAGAATTAGCAGGAGGGGCTGGATATGTGGCATAGGAAACTACAACAGTAGGAGGAGCAGGAGGAGCAGTGGGAGACGTTGAAGTGTTTCCCGTAGAAGTCAAATTCTGATGAAGAGAGGATACCTGCCTTTTTCATCGCGAGACTGACCATTCTGATCACGTGGCCACCAGTCCGGAAATCCATTTAGTTTAAAGCACGATTTTCGCTCATGACCAATGCAACCACAATGATTGTAGGTTGGACGATCAGATGTAGTGTCGAGAATCATCTTGACGAGCAGCTTGTCGACGATTGTCACGACGTGAGGAGTTTGAGCGTTGAACTGCAAAAACAGTTCCATTAATTGGAAGTTCCCTAGATTTGTTAATAAGGTGTTGCCGTTCTTCTTGGATGACCATGGCGTAAGCTTTGTTCAAAGGCGGTAATGGATCCTTTGATGCAACAGTAGAGCGAATTGTTGCATAGGAATCATCGAGACCAGCGAGGAACTGGTGAACTTGTTCCTCCTCTTGCGTTGTTGCAAGCGTGGCTGCAATATTACAAGTACAAGTTGTACAAGTGCACTGGACACAAACCTGGAGATGAAGCTCATCCCAAAAGGCGTTTCAGCCTAGCATAGTAATCTGCAATAGGCTGGCCATTCATAGTGCATCGAGCAAGATCATATCAAAGTTGTTGGAATCTTGGGCTATTACCGAGAGAGTATATCGAGCTTTAACATCATCATACAACTCTTTAGCAGTAGCCAAGTATGACACTACTGTTCTGAGAGATGGATCCATTACTTGGATCATCCAACCAACTACCATGGCATTAACTTGATTCCAATCGTCAATCTTGGCAGCGTCTGTTGGTTTTTCAATGGTTCTAGTAATGAAACCAAGCTTTCGTTTTGAGAGAAGAGCATTCCACAGACACAAATCCCAGTCCCGAAAGTTGTCCTTCTTCAGTGAGATCACAGAGATGGTCATTCCGGTGTGATCAGATGGATGAAGGTAATATGGGTAAGAGGTTGGAGTTGTCATGGTGACAATCGTAGACAAATTCCAATGGAAGAGCGGCTGTGATCGTAAGATCAAATAGAACAGGAAAAGAATCTGTTGAAGATTTGAAGATCAATTCGTTACGGTGGCTCTGATACCATGTGAAAAGTAGGCAAAATTGATATCTTTCATTAGCCTCAGAAGCCAAATATATACTACTTACATACAACCATAAGCGTAAACCCTAGAGGAATTATAACTAATTACAGAAATAACCCTAGATAAATAAATATTTACATAGTATAACAGTAAGTTATCTGCACACCCTAACTCAGATCAATCAGGGATCTGCAGCACTTTCCAGATGCTTCACCGTATCTGGGTTTTGATTAAACAAGAGTAGACTGCATGTTTAAAGATTTTGCGTTGAGTTGAACCCATGTTTGAGCAGATAATTTTCATTTGGAAAATTGCGTCACTGCTTTGGAATTTTATTTCAGGATATTTTAAAAGATTTTGTAAACTATTGAATAGTACCTTATTTCGAATAATATAAAAGAAAAAGAACCTAAATAAAAAAAATTCGGTTGGTGTCCCTGTTGTAAATCCCCAAATCTGTAGGACTCGAGGTGCTACTGGGCTAAGATCTCACAATGGATCCTGACCCTAGCCTGACAACAAGTTCACTGAATCTTACAAACAAGGAACGATAGATTAAATAAAAAACGTAAAACTGATACATAAATCTCAAAAGGTAGTACATAAGTACCGCTGAGTACAAAAGAAACATATATCCGTACATCAAATATCCCATATCCCACGATAACAATCCCAGTGTACGGAGCCCTCAGCGGATCACCCCTCTGGATCACTCTGCAGCTCTCCTAACCTGCAAATGATCTACAACACGGTATAAAACCGTTAGCTAACCATACACATACATAGAGATGCAAGGGAACAAACACACATCAAGAATCATAACACATCATCATGCTTTCATACATTTACCCGGTTCATTATCTTTAATAAGTCCAATCACTCAATCGTATAAATATATATCTGCATATGAATATATTGACACGAGGAATATAACCCTCGCCTCTCGGTACTACTGCCAGTTGGAGTGGTCAACCGGGACTAATCCTCCGTGTACCATGAGGGAGTGGAGACAATGCTCGTTCCGTGTACCAGATCTGGACAATCCGCAGAGAACCTCCTAGTCTCCTAGTGGGATGACGGGGCTAGGTTTTCACGGCCCTACAGTGGGCGCGTACTAAACCATAGGTAGGTAATAACCACATCACATGCTATCAAGCATATAACACATACACCCACTCATGCATACATCCAATATTAAGGATGACAACTAAGTAAGTCCTATGGACTTACCTCAACCTCGAAGTCTCAAACCCAAACAACTCCAACTCTGGAGATCAACACTGCCTAAACAAGGCATAACAACATATATCAAACTCATATCCATCATAGAGGTCACACTAGAGCGCCAAAGGGATCCATAAGGATCGGTATTCTAACTCATAAACCTCAAAATCATAACCGCATAAACGATAACCTGATCATCCTCATTCTATCCTCATACACATACCTAACATGCCACTAAAACCACTCATACTAGGAAAGGAAAGGATCTACCAACTCTAGGTAGACCCGGGACAAGACGCACCTGCGTGACGGAAAGACGCAGGGGCGGAACAGGTAACTCACAGGCGCGGTAAGGCTCGGCCGCAGGCACGGTGACCGTGGCCGCTGGCAAGCGCAGGCGCGGGAGAACGCGGCCGAGACGCTGGAACCGTTGCCGGGGCGGCCGTCTTCTGGCCGCGGCGCGGTGACAAGTCACCCGCAGGGGCGGATACGCTGAGGCGGCAGGGGCGGCGACTCTGCAGAACGTAGAGTCCCGTCTTCTCTTTCAATCTTCACGTGATCAATTCACGTCTCTTCCATTCCAAAACCCACATACAACCATATACAAACACAAACTAACATCAACATACATCTATACATGCATCTAATCCTAAGCTAAGGAGAAAGAAGAAGAAAGAAAAGAAGGAAGGAAGGATGAAGAAGCAAGGAACTCACCACTACTGCTGGTCTAGGCAAGACAAGATCACAACCACTATCTCAGCTGGCATCACAAGCTCAGCAACTAAGAACATCATCAACCTTAGCAGGCCACAACACAAACTCTCTTCCAAACCCAAGGGAAAACAAGAACAAGATCAGGGAGATGAAGGAGGAAGCAAGAAGGACGTAGGAAGGCTGGGAATGAAGTGATGAAAGATGCCCTTGATCAGCTAAGGAAAAGAATAAGAGGAGGAAAGAGTAAAGCACGGGTCGAAGGTCAACAAAGCCGGCTGCAGCCGCAGGAAACCGCAGGGGCGGATCATGGCTCAGCCGCAGGGGCGGCTCTACAAACCCACGGGGGGGCGGCTAAGGCCAAAGTAGCTCCGAAAGATCAAGGCTCTTACACCTCACCCCCTAAAAACAAGTTTCGTCCCGAAACTTGTAAAGTCCTGAAACCACTCGGACTCAAAAGCCGAGGTACAACTCTCTCTACCGGAGGAATCACATCTCCACTCATAAGGTATCAACCTATACCACTCTATAATCTCAAGAACCGGCATGGAGGAACTCATTATTTCCAGCCATACTATGTCCACCAAAGTAGCATGGAGGAAAAGAAACCATCTCCAGCTAAACCTATCACTCACAATATCATGGAGAAAAAGAACCATCTCCAGCTATAAACAATCGCACTAGCACAACAAGATCTAATAAGATCACACATCACATCACAGCTAGTACGAAAATAAACACAGCATGGCATATAAGCACATAAGCAAACACTCACCAAGATAGCACTAAGATCTACTCGGTGATCCTACTGGTGCATCTAACTCAGCATAGAACTCTGGATAGTTCCTCTGGATACTATCCTCAGTCTCCCATGTATCCTCATCCGGTCCTCGTCTCTACCACTGTATCCTCAGCATAGGTATGTCCTTCGAACACAAGCGTCTCATACCTCGTTCTAGGACTGCAATCAGATGCTCAACAAAAGTGTGGTCCGGCTCAACCACCAAATCATCATAACTCACGATATGTCTCGGATCTGGTATGTACTCCTCAGCTGAGACACGTAAAACACAGGGTGAACACCCTCTAATCTCGGAGGCAAGGCTAATCTGTAAGCTGCGCACCCAACCCGATCCAGAATCTCGAACAGTCCGACATATCGGGGGCTCAACTTCCCCTTAATGCCAAAACGCCTAACACCTCGTGTCGGGGACACTCTCAGCCACACATGGATCTAACTCTGAACTCTAGAGGTCTACGCCTCCTATCAGCATATGACTTCTGACGGCTCTGTGCAGTCAGCATCCTCTCTCGTGCGTCAGCTCAATCTACTCGAGCCACATCATCCTGAATCTGATCAGGTGTTAAACCACTGACCGTACTAGGCTCATCCCAGCATAACGGTGTACGACATCTCTGTCCATACAGTGCCTCATATGGGGCCATCCCAATAGATGCATGCCAGCTGTGGTTGTACGAGAACTCAACTAGTGGGAGGTGATCCATCCACACTTGTCCCCAATCCAACACACAAGCTCGCATCATATCCTCCAAGGTCTGAATGGTCCTCTCTGACTGATCATCTATCTGAGGATGAAACGCAGTAGTAAAATGTAAACTCGTCCCCAGGGCAGTCTGAATCTACTGGCCAAAACTTTGAGGTAGATCGTCCATCTCTGTCTAAGACGACCGTCTTCGGTACCCCCCATGGAGTCTCACTATCTGCCTAGTGTATTCCTCAGTTAATCTGCTCACCGGCCACGTCTCCTAATCGAATGAACGTGTCGTCTTCGTCAATCTGTCTACTATAACCAAATAGCATCAAAACTCCTGCTCAGTCTCACCCCAGTCACAAAGTCCATGGTGACGTCCTCCCACTTCCTCTGTGGAACGGGAAGTGGATGGAGCTCACCTCCAGGTCTACAATGCTCTATCTTGACCTGCTGGCAGGTCGCACACTGTGCCACAAATCTGGCCATATCAGGCTTCAGCCCTTCCCACCAATACGAACGTCTCAAATCCTGATACATCTTACTCGTACCTGGATGTACAGAGTAAGGTGTACAGTGAGCCTCCTATAAAATCCTCTGGCGCAACTCCGCATCAGCGGGTACACAGACACGACCGCGGCGTCTCAATACTCCATCTGCTCCCAGAAGAAACTGTGGTGCCTCATCCCGAGACATCCTCTCTCTAGTCTTATCAAGGTCGGGCAGGTCTCCTGCTTCTGTTGGATCTCACCCAACATATAAGGTAGAACCTCTAAAGTACTCAGCCGGACATCCTCATCAGGAAACTAGATGTCCAACTCTAACCAGATCAAATCTCTCTGTAACTGCTGCTGAACTATCAGTCTCGCAATCACCTGCTCTCGAGGCATCTTCCTGCTCATGGCGTCGGCGACAACGTTCGCCTTCTCTGGATGGTACAGAATCTCCAGATCAAAATCCTTGATCAGCTCAAGCCACCTACGCTGGCGGTTATTCAATTCCCGCTACGTGAAAATGTACTTCAGACTCTGATGGTCTGTGAAGATCTGACATGTAACACCATACAGGTAATGTCTCCAGATCTTCAAGGCATGAACTACCGCTACCAACTCCAGATCATGAGTCGGGTAGTTCTCCTCATACGTCTTCAACTATCGAGATGCATAAACAATCACTTTGCCTCGTTGCATCAACACACATCCCAAAGCCTAGCTTGGATGCATCACTGTAAACCACAAAATCAGATGTACCCTCTGGCTGTGCCAAAACAGGAGCGGAAGTCAGACGTCTCTTCAGCTCCTCAAAACTCTGCATACACTGATCAGACCAAACAAATTTGGTAGTCTTCATCAGCAAACTCGTCAGTGGACGGGCAATCACAGAAAATCCTCCACAAAGCGTCCGTAATAACCGGCTAGGCCAAGAAAGCTACGTACTTCCTTGACGTTCGTCACTGTAGTCCAGGTTGCTACGGCCTCTATCTTCGCCGGATCAACCTTGATTCCCTCGGCGGAAACAATGTGACCCAGGAATGCTACCTCTAGCATCCAGAACTCGCACTTAGAGAACTTAGAATAAAGTTCTCTATCCCGTAAAACCTGCAATACAGTCCTCAGCTGTCCTGCATGCTCCTCTCTACTGCGAGAGTACACCAAAAATGTCATCTATAAAGACCACCACAAACTGATCCAGGAGGTCGATGAAGATACTGTTCATCAACTCCATAAAAACTGCTGGGGCATTCGGAAAGCCCAAATGACATCACTACAAACTCGTAGTGTCCATATCTGGTCCGGAATGCTGTCTTATGCACATCCTGCTCTCTCACCCTCAGCTGGTGATATCCTGAGCGTAGGTCAATCCTAGAGAATACTGTCGCTCTCTGAAGCTGATCAAACAAGTCATCAATGCGCGGGCAATGGATACTTGTTCTTGATGGTCACCTTGTTCAGCTCTTTGTAATCTATACACAATCTCAACGATCCGTCCTTCTTCCGTATGAAGAGGACAGGTGCTCCCCATGGAGATATGCTAGGGCGAATAAAACCCTTCTCAGCCAACTCCTCGAGTTGCTTCTTCAGCTCTAACATCTCAACAGGCGCCATCCGGTATGGGGCCTTCGAGATCGGTCTCGTACCAGGCTATAACTCGATACCGAAGTCCACACTCCTCTGAGGCGGCAAACTGGATGGCTCAGCAAACACATCTGTGAACTCACAGACCATTGGGATATCCTCTAAAGCTGGACTCTCCTCCTCCTTCATGGCATAACACCAGAAGACCTCATAACCTGTGCAATCAATCGAGCTGCCCGTATCGCACTAATAACCATGCCTGACTTTCCAAGGTCCCAACCTCGGAAAACCTCTATCTGTCCTAACTCGGTAGAGAGGGTAACAGTCCTCCTACCTACATCTAAGACTGCAGAATGTCTATCCATCCAATCCATACCTAGTATGACTTCTTCATGCTCTAATGGCATGACAAAGAAGTCAACTAGTAAAACACGAGTCCCTACAGAAAGGGGACAATCACGAATCACATGGGTACCTCTGACCCTACTACCATCGGGTAACCCTATACTAAAGGGTATCCCCTCAATCATATCTAAACCCATTCGCTCTACACATGCATCTGATATAAAAGAGTGCGTAGCACCCGTATCAAACAAGACTCTAACAGGTAAACCATGGATCAGAATGGTACCTATAGCAGTCGGTGCAGCTGCTCCTCTGCACTCCTCAGCTCAAAAACTCGGCCTTGTGGGCCTCGGTGTCAGTGGTGCTCCACCACGACCTCTGCCTCTACTCGGCCCAGGAACAGATCCCTGAGTCGTAGGGCGATCTGGGACACTTTGTTGTCCCTGTGTCTGTTGCTGTTGAGGTGGCCTCTGCCCACCTCCCGCTACACTGGCAGGAGAAGAACCCTGCTGAAATGAAGCTCCGCCCTGTCGGCATAAAAACAGCCCTATAACCTAGCCGGCCACAAGTGTAGCACATCACTGTCTGCCTCGTGCACTCAGGCCACATATGTCCATTCCTACCACAGTTGTAACACTATACTCCCTTATCTGCAACTGATGCAGAAGAGGGATGACTCTGGCGACTCTGACCTCGCCCTGCACTAGCAGCCCCACCAGCACCACTAGTCTGCCCAGTATGTTGTCTCTTCTCAGACCCTCCGGTCTGAGAAGCTCTCCTCTGACTAGCCGCTCCCCTCATAGTCGGAAGCTCTGTCCTGGTAGTCCATCAGGGACTCACAGTGAAAACCCGCCATATAGGTCCGGGTAGTATCCCTCAGTTGTCGGGAAAACAGATACACATGCTGATCCACAGAAGGTGCAGCTGGTCCCAACAATGCCAGCTCCTCCTGGAATCTCTTGATAGCCTCTGAGACTGGTACATCCTCGAACCCAGCCTCTACAAAGTCTCGCAGTTTCTCCCTCCTCAATGAGGCAGGTCAGAACGCTCTCCGATCATAGTCCTCATCTGCTCATAACTGGTAACCTGTACTCGTACAGACCTCCACCAATGTTGCGCTAAATCTCTGAACAGAGTCTGCATCAACTCTATCTGCCTGTCAGCGGGACACCTAATGGACTCCAGGGCTGAGTCCACATGCCAATCCACAACTCAACCTCGAACCCCACCTTCCCAGAGAAAGGGGTACACCCATCTAGTGGAATGCCTTCAACCAAGTGTCTGCCAGCTGGAGTGGTCAACCAGGACTACTCCATCGTATAAATATATATCTGCATATGAATATATGTGACACGAGGAATATAACCTTCGCCTCTCGGTGCTACTGCCAGCTGGAGTGGTCAACCGGGACTACTCCTCCGTGTACCCTGAGGGAGTGGAGACAACGCCCGTTCCGTGTACCTGATCTGGACAATCCGTAGAGAACCTCCCAGTCTCCTAGTGGGATGACGGGGCTAGGTTGTCACGGCCCTATAGTGGGCGCGTACTAAACCATAGGTAGGTAATAACCACATCACATGCTATCAAGCATATAACACATACACCACTCATGCATACATCCAATATAAGGATGGCAGCTAAGTAAGTCCTATGGACTTAGCTTAACCTCGAAGTCTCAAACCCAAAACAGCTCCAATTCTGGAGATCAACACTGCCTAAACAAGGCATAACAACATATATCAAACTCATATCCATCATAGGGGTAACACCTAGACCCAAGGGATCCGTAAGGATCGTATCTTAACTCATAAACCTCAAAGCCATAACCGCATAAACGATAACCTGATCATCCTCATTCTATTCTCATACACATACCTAGCATGCCACTAAACTGCTCATACTAGGAAAGGAAAGGATCTACCAACTCTAGGTAGACCGGGACAAGACGCACCTGCGTGACGGAAAGACGCAGGGGCGGAACAGGTAACGCTGCAGGCGCGGTAAGGCTCGGCCGCAGGCGGCGGTGACCGTGGCCGTTGGCAAGCACAGGCGTGGGAGAACGTGCCGCTGGCGCTGGAACGTTGCCGCAGGGGCGACGTCTTCTGGCCGCGGGCGCGTTGACTAGTCACGCAGGGGCGGGTACGCTGAGGTGCAGGGCGGCGACTTTGCAGAATGTAGAGTCCCGTCTTCTCTTTCACTCTTCACGTGATCAATTCACGTCTCTTACATTCCAGAACCACATACAACCATAACAAACACAAACTAACATCAACATACATCTATACATGCATCTAATCTTAAGCTAAGGAGAAAGAACAAGAAAGAAAGAAGGGAAGGTAGGATGAAGAAGCAAGGAACTCACAACTACTGCTAGTCTAGGCAAGACAAGATCACAACCACTATCTCAGCTGGCATCACAAGCTCAACAACTAAGCACATCATCAACCTTAGCAAGGCCAAAACACAAACTCTCTTCGAAACCCAAGGGAAAACAAGAACAAGATCAAGGAGATGAAGAGGAAGCAAGAAGGACGTAGGAAGGCTGGAATGAAGTGATGAAGAAGCCCTTGATCAGCTAAGGAAAAGAATAAGAGGAGGAAAGAGTAAAGCACGGGTCAAAGGTCAACAAAAGCCGTCTACAGCCGCAGGAAATCGCAGGGGCGGGTTTCCTGGCCGCAGGGGCGGCTCTACAACCCGCGGGGCGGCTAAGGCCAAAGTAGCTCCAAAAGATCAAGGCTCTTACACCTGTGGTGGAGTATTCCGGATTTTGCCCATGACTTTTTAGAAGTTCAGTTGGTGTCCCTCAGTTTTTACCCCTTTCTGAAATTTAATCATTTGCTAAAACAAAGAAAAAGAAACTAAAAATGAAGATTTGCTCCAAACGATACCTCGCTTCCCGCTCTTCTCCTCTCTCGAACGACAACTCTCTCTCTTCTCCATCGGTTTGCCCCTCCCCTCTCTCTCTTCTCCTCTCTCGAACGACATTACTTTCTGTGTTGCAAGACGATCTCCCTTCTCCATATCCCGGATTGAAAATCCCTAATGCCCTAATACCTGTAATTGATTGAGTTAAGGTTCAGAGTTAAGTGTGGAATTGTGTACTGAGTACTTTTGCGATTAGGGTGGTTGTAGATCAGTAAATAGTCGAGATTTTATACTGTGTACATTGAAGTAGACTAATTTATGTTTAGTTCATGATTAAGTTCTAATTTATTGAGTTTAGGTTCTAATTTTTGTTTAGGTTTAGTGACGTGCATAATTGATTGAGTTTAGGTTTAGAGTTAGTTGATGATTAGGTTTTAATTGATTGAGTTTAGATTAAAGTTAGGTATGAAAGTGTTCAATTGATTAAGTTTAGGTTCTAATTTATGTTTAGTTAATGATTTTAATACTGTCGTTTGAGATGAAGCAAGATACATGACTTGTTGATTGCAAGGTATTGTTAACAACAACATATCTTCATTTTTATTATAGGTTCATAGTATTGTCGTTCGACAGAGAAGGAGAGAGAGAGGGGGAGGGGCAAACCGATGGAGAATAGAGAGTGTTGTCGTTCGAGAGAGGAGAAAGGGTGGGAGAGATAGTTGACTTGTTGATTGCAAGGTATTAATAACAACAACATATCTTCATTTTTAGTTTCTTTTTATTTATTTTAATTTTCTTTATTTTTCAATAGAAAACGTGATAGTTAACGGTTTTTTTTTAAACGGATGTTGTCTTCGCCGACCAAGAACCCAATTCAACGTCCTAGTGTATTCTATTTTGATTCTCCTCTCCATCGTACATGCTTCACTTTCTCAATTAGGACTTGCATTTACCATTCCCATTAGCGCGTGCTGTGGAAGGACATAAACCTGAAGTCTAGTTTTGATAACATTCAAAGGGCAAAGAACATAACTACATATAAACAATAACACCGGCACATAAACCAGAATAGAAACACCTAATATTATATACCTAAATTGTTTCTTCTTTCCCTAAACCGTTATTGTTGGGATTATTGATGAAATTTGGAACAACAAATCAATAAACCCTAAATTGTTGCTTTTGTTAACATGAAATTTGGAAAAAACAAATCAAGACTCCGACATAAAAATTTGGAACAACAAATCAAGATTCGTTGTCAAGGCTAGAAAACAAGCTTAGAAAAATACAGACCCGTCTCTTTTGGATACATTGTGGGTGAACCCATGAATTTCAATAAGTTCAGAACAAAAAATGTCCGTGGAGAAATCCTTATCTTTTCCCTTTCAAATGGTTGGTTCGAAATCCAATTTGCTAATCCGATCGACAAAGAACAAATTTGGGGAAAAAACCTTTTCACATATTTGGCCAAGTCCTTCATCAATGGAAGGCGGTTTTTACAAGGATCGAGCAAATGAGGTTTAGATCGTATAAAGGGGTGACGGTTGGCTCAGAGGAGGCTGATGGCGGTTGAATTATCCAATGGTGATGAATGGATTGGTAGATGGATAGATTAAGGTCGAACCCTATGAAACAACTTGGAGCACACAAGGGAAACTGAGGCCCTAACACAACCAAGAATGATCGTAGGACCCTTTCCGCTACAATATTACACAAGAGGAAAAACGATTGTCCCTAGATCACAAGAAGGAGGCTTGTAGATGATAATGAGCATCATATTGGCTGTTCAAGGTGACACAACACAAAATAACTCAATCTATAAGGCCGAACGAGAATCCACTCGCTCTCTCTCTTCCCCGGAAAGACACACGATGACGCGAACTCTGTGCATAGAATAACAAAAAGTATCAAATTATTTTATTCAGTTTAGTGAAGGTAAAAACGTGGATCCTAACTAAATAATAATTCCGCCGCTGTTTTCGGCCCTTATCCCATCTCTTCCACACGTGAATATGGCATGTATATGCATAGTCTCTCCTCATCTCTTCCCAGGTGTTCTTGTATGCATTTTCTAGCTTCTATGCATATGTTATCCTCTAGATATTCCATCTCCATCCAATTCTCTTCATATCTTTTCTAGAAATGGTTTTCATATCTCTCCTAAAAATGTCTTTGATTCTTCCCTTTTCTAATTAGAGTGATCTTCATTCCTTGTCTCATAACTTCCATAATCACGGTCTCCAATCGAGCTACGTTTGGAGATGCTCTTGCATTAAAAATCCTCCTTCTTAAAAAGTTCTCGATCTCTATTCAAAAAGGTTCTTTCATTTATAAAGAAAAAATCCCCAGTTTCCAACTCTAAAACAACTAACACCTCCCAATAAAATATGATCCACTCCACCAATCGACTGATTCCAATCTAATCCACAAACAAGTCAACCCATTTTGCTCAACTTGAATTCCGTTGTGAGAAAAGAGAATGAAGAGGTGCCAATGCCGGAAGTTCCATCACCATCACATATAAAGATTCTTGAAGTTTTTTCCAATAAAATTCTTGTCAAACCAAATCATCCTCTTCCAAATACGTACAACATTAGTCCCCTTATTGTCCCAAACGACCAACAAATCAGTGTCGATCATCTATTTGCAAACCTAGCCCTTTTCCGAGGATTAAATGATTCCTATAATTATTGTCATCGATGTTTCAAACCTCCTGGAAAATGATGTCATGTTTGATAATGAACAACTAGTGAGTCTTGAACAACTAGTGAGTCTAGCATAAATCTTAATTTCCATGAATAAAATGTCCGTGTTAGTGAATCTGAACGCTCTATTTTTACTTATTTGTTCCTTTGTCTTTTGTTGAGATGAATGTCTTAGACAAAAAGCTCCAAATGTCTATGCAAGAAAGATAAGAATCCTATCTATATATCTACATATCTATACTAAAACATAATAATTAAAAGATTTGATTTTGGTAAAAAAAAAAATGTGCGTATGTTCAATGAAATAAATTACTGTCACAATTTTTTTAAATTTTTTTTTTAATCTAACACTCTTATATATAAACTTACGTGATACGAGGTTAACCGTGAGGTTTCCCGATGTTTCAACACCAAGACTTCGTTAACAAGAAAACGATGGAAAAGATGTGAAAAGGCAAGAAAAACGTGATGAATAATCCAAATGGTTATGAAGGATTGATAGATTGATAGATTTGGTCGAACCCTTAAAGCAATCATGAGCATACTAGAAAAACAAAGACCCTAACACACAACTTGTAATGATTTAAAAACGTGATGAATGATCCAAATGTTATGAAGGACCGATAGAGGGATAGATCTGGTCGAACACTTAAAGCAGCCAAGATCATACTATGGAAACGAAGGCCCTAACTGTAACACCCCAAATCCGCGGACTTGGGATGCTACGGGCGAGACCTCACAATGAGTCCCGACCCTTAGCTTGACAACAATTTCACCGGACCTTTCCAACAAGGCACAAATAAAGGCAAAATTCAAACCGTTTTTAATGTATGGAAAAACCAAAATGTAAAGACTAAAAAGTGGAAACTCAGCCGAGTCCTCAAAACAACATAACCCCGATGCGGAAATCTAAAACATACAACAACATCCACAAACTAACGATACGAACACACAACCCAAAACGTAACACAACCCAAAAACGTCCCGTCCTATAATGTACGGAGACCGGCTGTCCACTTCTCCCACCTCACTCGGCGGCGTCCCTAACCTGCAAGGCATCTACAAGCACGATTTAAAACCTTTAGCTCATATTTGAAGCATTAGAAAAGAGGCGAAGGCACAAACACATACATATCACATAACATAAAGCACACAAGTCCGGTTTATTATCTTTTTATTATTAAGTCATATCCCGTTCTATTTCAACTTCGGTTTGTGACACGAGACCACCGTGGTCTCGCCTCGGTCCCTACTTACCGAATAAGATTGGTACTGATGCACCCGACCATCTAACCTGCCGGGCTAGTCGTCGAGAACCTCCTAGACTTCACGCAGAGCTAGGCAGATGATGTCACCGCCCGTTATCATACACTTGGGCCAAAAATATATAAGGTCGGTGGTCCTATTTACTAGTTTAGTTGTTATAACAAGAACATAAACACACAACACCAAACACACATCAATGCTAATACGTAAAATACGAGCTAAGTAAGTCCGGAGACTTACCTCGTCCCAAATGCTAACTCACAAAACGCCCTTGCTTCCCTTGGGAAGACGCACACAACCTGCTCACAACAAGATAACCATCAAAACCCGCTCAACTCAAGAAGTCTAAGACTTCTACACAAATGACCTACGCAAGATCATTTGACTCTCATTCTAGGACCGTATCCTAGAATCTCTCACGAGTCACATCTCACTCAACGCATGAGGAGATCTCTCATTCTAGGACCGCATCCTAGAATCTCTCATACTCACATCTCACTCAACGCATGATGAGATATCTCAACAGCCTACTAACTCTCATATGATCATACTCAAAACCCAAGAATGAGTAAAAGCCTACTAGGTCTATCATGTTCATCACACTCGTGACCATCAACTACATCGAGCCTTAAGGGCTCCTAGGTTCACAACCACTAAGTCGCATTCTCAAGCTACTCTAGGCCATCCTAAGCATGCTACTAACATGATACAAACTATAAAACTAATGAAGGAACGAAGAGGAAGGGAGAGGAGGAACCTACTGTCGAAGAAACGCAGCCACGGAGTCAAGCTGGCGCCCCGGCGGAGCAGAAGCCCGCCCCTGCGGAAGACTGGCGCCGCCCCGCGCCTTTCTGGCGGAGCAGGCACCGCCCCTGCGTGCCAGGAGCCGCCCATGTGGTGGTCTAGCTAGGCTGCCCCTGTGCGTGTGGTTAGCCACACCTGCGGCGGTCCGGCGTCCTGGAGCCCGGAGCCGCCCCTGCGGCTGATGAGCCGCACCTGCGGCGGGCCGCTCCTGGGTCATGATGATCCGCCCGCGGCAGAAGCTCGTCTTCTTCGTCTCGATCGTGATCCTTGGCTCTAAAGTCCTTCTTCTCTTGCTGGATCTTCTACAAAGACCCACCACTGGTCTTAGGCATCTCTCCTCGAACTAATCGAGCTAAGAACCTATGCATGCAAAGAGTTGAGTAAAAACTCCTCAAGATCTTCATCCATGGCCATGGATGACGAGGGAAGAAGAATGGGGGAAAAATAGCAAAGAAGAGGGGGGAGGAGAGAAGGAGCTTACCACAAACAGATCTGAAACCTCTTCAAGCTGTCCACAGTCCAAGAGTTGCAAGAGATTCAACACAATGGAGAAAGAGCAAAGAGGAAGAGAAGAGAAGGAGAGTGGAAGGAAGAAATGACGTGAGAGAGAGTAAGGGAGGAGAGAGAGAGGGAACATAGGCTGAAAAGGGGTGAGGGGACCAAGGGGTCAGCTGACCTCTTGTCCCTCCCCACGGACCGAGGGGTCGGAAATGACCCCTTGTCATTTTTTAACCCGGAACGAAGGGTCGGAACGCGGAAAAGAAGAGTCGGCTCGGGATTTTTTTTTTGGAATAAATCCCGGTACTCGCATCTCGAGCCTACGGGAAGATCTACAAGGCGTTCTAAGTCCGGAATAAAATTCCGGGCGTTACAACTAACCCCCTAAAAACAAGTTTCGTCCCGAAACTTGCTAAACCCAACACTCTCCGACCAACACCTCTCGTAACTATGTGGAACTCATAAAACGTCAACTACTGGCTCTAATCCAAGTCTACGTATAGCATCACATCAAGACCTCGCAAGGTACTCATAACTCAAACAAAAATCACATAACATATAAAGCAAACAAGGAAGATCTCGGACTAACCGACGGGCCTATCGATGTCGCTAAGTCTGCATAAAACTCGGGATAGTTTACTCGGATACTATCCTCCGTCTCCCATGTAGCCTCATCGGCTCCTCGCCTCGACCACTATATCCTCAACATCGGTATCTCCTTCGATTGAAGGCGCCGTCGTACGCCGCTCTAAGACCGCTATCGGCGTGCTCTGCGAAAGTGTGGTCCGGCTCGACCACTAGGTCCTCGTGACTGACGATGTGCCTCGGGTCGTGTATGTACTCTCTCAGCTGAGAGACATGAAATACCGGGTGTATACCCTCCAACCACGGTGGTAATGCTAACCGTATGCCACCTCACCGACCCTCTCCAAGATCTCGAATGGACCGACATATCGGGGCTTAACTTCCCCTTAATGCCGAATCACCTGACGCCCTGCGTCGGTGATACCCTCAACCACACCTGAGCTCCTACCCTGAACTCGAGAAGGTCTACGCCTCTTATCCGCATACGACCTCTGGCGGCTTGCGCGGTCAACATCCTCTCTCGGATCAAAGCAACTCTAGCCACGTCGTCCTGTACCTGATCTGGAGCTACAACGCTAGAGCTCCCTGGCTCGTCCCAACATAAGGGAGTACGCATCTCCGTCCATACAATGTCTCATAAGGGGCCATCCAATCGACGTGTCCATTGTTATTATACGAAAACTCGACCAACGGGAGGATCTGGCCATACCTGACCCCAATCTAGTACACATGCTCGTAACATATCCTCTAATGTTTGAATAGTCCGCTCGGACTGGCCGTCGGTTTGAGGGATGGTATGCGGTGGTGAATGAAGACTCGAACCTAGGGCGGCGTGTACCTGTTGCCAGATCCTCGAGGTAAAACGTCCGTCCTTGTCTGAGATGATGGTCCTCGGTACTCCATGTAATCTCACAATCTGACAGAAAAACTCCTCGCTAAACGACTTACCGCCACGTTTCCCGTATAGGAATGAAACGTGCGGTCTTTGTCAATCGGGGTAATACCACCCATATCGCGTCAAAGCTCCTACTCGGTCTCAGACCGGTAACGAAATCCATGGATATGTCCTCCACTTCCACTGCGGCACGGGCAGTGGGTGAAGCTCTCCTCCGGGTCTCTGGTGGTCGATCTTGACGTGCTGGCAGGTCGCGCATCGGGCCACATATCTAGCTACATCGGGCTTGAGCCCGCTCCACCAATAAAATCTCCTAAGATCCTAGTACATCTTACTCGTGCGTGGGTGCACCGAGTAAGGTGTGGAATGTGCCTCATACAAAATCCGCTCTCTCAACTCCTGGTCTGGCGGTACACAAACACGTCCCTGACGTCTCAATCGCCCGTCTGCTCCTACGATAAATGCGTTGCCTCTCCTCGGGACATCATGTCTTGGATCCTCATCAAAATGGGACATACCTCTTGCTTCTGTTGGATCTCTCCGGACAGGTCAGGTAGTACCTCTAACTCGGATAAACCACAGTTCGTACCCGGGAACCGGATATCCAACTCCAAACCTATGAAATCCCTCTGCAGTTGTGGCTGAACCTTAAGCCGAGCTATAGCCTCCTCTCGAGGTGTCCTCCTACTCAAAGCGTCGGCGACTACGTTCGCCTTCCCGGATGGTACAAAATCTCCAAGTCAAAAGTCCTTAATTAGCTCCAACCATCTCCTCGGGCGGTTATTCAACTCCCGCTGAGTGAATATATACTTCAGACTCTTATGGTCTGTGAAGATCTAGCATGTAGCCTCGTACAAGTAGTGTCGCTAGATCTTCAGGGCATGAATCACTGCCGCTAGCTCAAGATCATGGGTAGGGTAATTCTCCTCGTACGGCTTCAGCTGCCGAAAAACGTACGCAATAACCCTATCCCTCTGTATCAAAACACACCTCAATCCTAGCTTGGAGGCGTCACTATACACTACAAATCCTCCATGCCCTCAGGCTGGGCTAAAAACAGGAGCGGAGGTCAACCTTCTCTTCAGCTCTTCGAAACTGTGCTGACAAGGCTCGGACCAACGAACCTGGTAGACTTCCTTAGCAAGGAAGTGAGCGGCCGTGCAATCACTGGAGAACCCTCAACAAAACGGCGGTAGCTTCCGCTAAGCCCAAGAAACTGCGCACCTCCTTGACTGTCCTAGGAGGCGGCCATGAGAAACAGACTCTACTTTCGCCGGTCAACCATGACACCCTCGGCGGAAACTATATGACCCAAAAATGCCACGCGGACATCCAAAACTCGCAGTTAGAGAGCTTAGCGTAAATCTCTCTATCTTGGAGGACTCGAAGCACCGTCCTCAAGTGTCCCTCATGCTCCTCCCTACTCCGGGAGTAGACTAAGATGTCGTCTATAAACACTACCACGAGCTGATCCAAGAAGTCGATGAAGATCCCGTTCATCAACTCCATGAAGACGGCGGGTGCATTTGTGAGCCCAAATGGCATCACGACAAACTCATAATTGCCGTATCTCGTCCTGAATGCCGTCTTCGGCACGGCCTCCTCTCTCAATTGATATACTTGAAACGCCGGGTGAACACCCTCTACTCTCGCGGCCATGCCAGCCGGTAAAACACTTTCTCAACTTGCGCTAAGATCTCAAAAGGTCCGATGTATCGGAAACTCAACTTCCTTCTCGGGTCTTTCTCACTACAACATTTCCATTATGTTTCTTTTTGCTTGTCTCTAACAAAGAAGATTAAACTTCCAATTTACACGTTGGCTTTGGTTCTTGTCAAACCAAACTTTGATGTTACGTTTCCTCAATTCTTGTTGGCAAGTTCTAAGTAATGAAGGAAATACTTTGCTTCACAGCTTCTTCTGCTAACGAGACATGTATGCTATAACTTTTACATCGTCTCTCATACTCAATCAAGACCATGTCTTGAAGAATCACTTGTACACTTCAAACCGATCATACCTCGAGGCAATTTCAAAACAGTTGCACCAATGAATCTCCTCTTAACTCTCAACAACTCCATTGTCCATTTTCGTCCCACTCAATACTTCATCGTCATCCGGAGTAGGTTAGCCATAGATGGTGTTACTTGGAGAATCTCTCCACAAACCGGTAATGATCAGCACATCCAAGAAACTTTGTAACTTCTTTCACATCCTTCGGGGGTTGTCATCCCGAGACAACTGGTCATACAACTTCTCTCTTCTTCGAGAGTAGACCAAAATGTCTTATTCGGGCATTAGTAAGCCCATATGGAATCACTACAACTCGTAGTGACCATGGTTTGTCCGGAATGCGTGTTTGCAATATCCCAGTCTCGACTTCTCAATTGGTGACAATCAAACCTTAACTCGATTTTAGAAGAGACCACCGACCCTTGCAACCGGTCGAGTAGATCATCTATACGTGGTAAGGGGTACTTGTTCTTCATTGTCATCTTGTTCGGCTCATTGTAATCGATGTACAAATGGAGATAACCGTCTCTCTTTTCGCAAACTGGTGTTCTCCATAACAACTTCAAATCAAGAGTTTAAGATATAATCTAAGTTCTTGTTACCGTTCCTTTTATGATCCCACAACCTGGTTACTCTCCCCCACGGACCACCCGCACATGCGCGTTCTCGTTTGTCACCAATTAGCTGATAACTGACCTTCTCCATGTCAATGACTTACCATTCTTCTATGCTTCCATGTTACCATTCTCATGAAGGCTACCCTCTCGGGGTACTCTACCTTAAACTCCGTTAGCTCATTCTTCATTCCACGGTTCCTTTTCCTTAGCGAGATAAATATACCCTTCTCGGCGTTGTTGAGTCACATGACTCGCCTTCATAGGCTTAACCGCGCTTCATGATATCTTGTAAGTGCGTCTTCTCAAAATCTCTAACGTTAGTTAGCATCCACGTGTTGCTCTCATCTTCTTAGGATCATCATTTATACATACTTCCTCCTTTTTGGCGTTTCTTCGCCTTATCGTCATAACGGAAACCGGTCAACTCCGCGTAAATCCCCACCTTGCCATTCTTCTCATAACTCTCGTAATGTTGACTCTTCACTTAATGGTACCTCGTAAGCTTAACTTACGGTATCTTACATCTTTCACACTTGGTTCGATCACGTTCTCATCTTGACTCCAAAGCTTAGGAGCGTCTAAGGAAAGCTTCACTTCTCGTGATGGAACACCGCCTTTAACCTTGTTAGAATGCACCCATCTCCTCCTCGATTCGCATCTTTAGTTGTCCACGCGTCTTCTTGAAGAACTTAAGTTTGTTATCTCCATTGTTCTCGTCGTACGTAGTCCTCAAACACGGTAGCTCCAATGGACGCTCCCTTGGTCCTGGCAGATGGAGAACTCTGCGCCCGGACCTCCCAACGGTCCTATCCCCAGCCTCGGGAACGATGCTCTCGGTGACGTCCTCTACGGGAACCTTAACTACTGGTGGACCCACAACTGGCGGGTCCGCAATGGGGATACGTCCCCGACCTCTCGCGCCTGAGGTCTTCCTACTCGTCCCCGTCTCGGGACGGTAGGAGAAAGAGGGGGTCTACCCCTGGCGGGTCCTACGTAAGCGGTAGCTCTCGTACGTGCTATCTAATAGCGTATGGGTTTACTTATGTATAAATACATAGGTAATACTTACTATCTCGGTATGATAAAACTTCTAAAGCAAAGGTAAGCATAATCACAAAATACATCCAAGGCATACAAGCCCAAACATCCTAAGGCCACATACGTAGCTAGGTACATACAAATCCACAAACATCCTAAGGTCATATATATATATATAACTATGTACTAATATATACATACTTCTAATCCAGAGATCTATGTCGCCGAGGTTTGCGGAAGGAGTGGTGGTCCCGTACATTCTAACCCAAACCCGACTCATGCACATGATTTTGAAAACGAAAAGTCAGAACCCGTGTGGGTTCTGTTTATTCCTCATTCGGCCTTTAAAAAGATTGCGAGTGCCATTGTTGTCAACCTAGGGCTCTGATACCACTTTTGTAACACCCCAAATCCGCGGGACTCGGGATGCTACGGGCGAGACCTCACAATGGGTCCCGACCCTTAGCTTGACAACAATTTCACCGGACCTTTCCAACAAGGCACAAATAAAGGCAAAACTAAAACCGTTTTTAATGTATGAAAAACGAAATGTAAAGACTACAAAGTGGAAACTCAGCCGAGTCCTCAAAACAACATAACTCCGATACGGAAATCTAAAAAACGACAACATCCACAAACTAACGATACGAAACACAACCCAAAAACGTCCCCCCTATAATGTACGGAGACCCCGGCTGTCCACTCCTCCACCTCACTCGGCGGCGTCCCTAACCTGCAAGGCATCTACAACCACGGTTTAAAACCGTTAGCTCATATTCGAAGCATTAGAAAAGAGGTGAAGGCACAAACACATACATATCACACAAACATAAAACACACAAGTCCGGTTTATTATCTTTTTATTATTAAGTCATATCCCGTTCTAATTCAACTTCGGTTTGTGACACGAGACCACCGTGGTCTCGCCTCGGTCCCTACTTACCGGCAAAGAATGGTACGGATGCACCGACCATCTAACCGCCGGGCTAGTCGCCGAGAACCTCCTAGACTTCACGCAGAGCTAGGCAGTGATGTCACCGCCCGTTATCATACACTTGGGCCAAAAATATATAAGGTCGGTGGTCCTATTTACCGTTTAGTTGTTATAACAAAACATAAACACACACAACCAAACACACATCAATGCTAATACGTAAAATACGAGCTAAGTAAGTCCGGAGACTTACCTCGTCCCAAATGCTAACTCACAAAACGCCCTGCTTCCCTTGGGAAGAAGCACACAACCTGCTCACAACAAGATAACCATCAAAACCCGCTCAACTCAAGAAAGTCTAAGACTTCTACACAAATGATCTACGCAAGATCATTTGACTCATTCTAGACCGCATCCTAGAATCTCTCACACTCACATCTCACTCAACGCATGAGGAGATCTCTCATTCTAGGACCGCATCCTAGAATCTCTCATAATCACATCTCACTCAACGCACGAGGAGATATCTCAACAACCTACTAACTCTTCCGGGAGAGGAATCGAGAAGATACTTCACATCTTTTTTTAAGGGAAGGGGAGGTCGAATTCCAACTTTTCTCTCGAGTATACTCATTACAAAAAAATGGACGTCACTTTAGGACACATGCGGCGGATGCTCATGCTTTCATTCGAAAGCCCCTAACCAGTGATGAATCCTCAGGAAGATCCGAGTATTTTCATTTTTCCTCCTTTCAGTCCAGTTTGAACTTCATATGATCATACTCAAAACCCAAGAACGAGTAAAAGCCTACTAGGTCTATCATTCTCATCACACTCGTGACCATCAACTACATCGAGCCTTAAGTGCTCCTAGGTTCACAACCACTAAGTGGAATTCTCAAGCTACTCTAAGCCATCCTAAGCATGCTACTAACATGATACAGCTATAAAACTAAGGAAGGAACGAAGAGGAAGGGAGAGGAGGAACCTACTATCGAAGAAACGCAGCCGCGGAGTCAAGCTGGCGCCCCGCGGAGCAGAAGCCGCCCCTGCGGAAGGTTGGCGCCGCCCCTGCAGCCTTCTAGCGGAGCAGGCACCGCCCCTGCGGTGGCAGGAGCAGCCCCTGCGGCGGTCTGGGCCGCCCTAGCGGTTGTGGTCAGTCGCACCCGCGGCGGTCCGGCGTCCTGGAGCCCGGAGCCGCCTCTGCGGCGTGATGAGCCGCACTTGCGGCGGGCCACTCTCGCGGTCGTGATGATTCGCCCCCGCCGTTACGCTGCAGAAGCTCGTCTTCTTCGTCTCGATCGTGGATCCTTGGCTCTAAAGTCCTTCTTCTCTTGCTGGATCTTCTACATACACCCACCACTGGTCTTAGGCACCTCTCCTCGAACTAATCGAGCTAAGAACCTATGCATGCAAAGAGTTGAGTAAAAACTCCTCAAGATATTCATCCATGGCCATGGATGACGGAGGGAAGAAGAATGGGGGAAAAACAGCAAAGAAGAGGGGGGGGGGGGGGGAGGGAGAGGAAGGAGCTTACCACAACATATCTGAAACTTCTCCAAGTTGTCCACAGTCCAAGAGTTGCAAGAGATTCAACGCAATGGAGAAAGAGCAAAGAGAAGAGAGAGAAGGAGAGTGGAAGGAAGAAATGACGTGAGAAGAGAGTAAGGGAGGAGAAGAGAGAGGGAACATAGGCTGAAAAGGGGTGAGGGGACCAAGGGGTCAGCTGACCTCTTATCCCTCCCCACGGACCGAGGGGTCGGAAATGACCCCTTGTCACTTTTAACCCGGAACGAAGGGTCGGAACGCGGGAAAACACGAGTCGGCTCGGGATTTTATTTTTTGGAATAAATCCCGGCACTCGGCATCTCGAGCCTATGGGAAGATCTACAAGGTGCTCTAAGTCCGGAATAAAATTCCGGGCGTTACACTAACTCACAACTTGTAATGATTTAAAAAGCCTTTCCGCTATAATCCCACACGGAGGGGAAGACGATAGACCCAAAGCACAAGAAGTTTACTGAAGGTGATTGAGAGCACCAACTTGCCAATTCAAGTGACACAACTCAAAACAGTACAAGCTACTATTGAAACGAGAATCCACTCGCTCAGCTACTATGCGAACGAGAACCACTCGCTCAGGGTTTGAATAGGATTTCACCTATTCGTTCTCGATTCCACAAGAGAAGTAAATTCTACAAGTATTCGACTTTTGTGTTTTATTAAAAGTTCAAGAAAACGTCCAGTCCTATAATGGCTCATATAGGTTGGGGGATATGTCTAGGGTTTATAACGGGCTAAGCTAAACTACGGGCTTGAGAATATAATCTGGATCCCAAAAAAGAAAGGAAGATCATAATTTTGGGCTGAAATTATTTATCCTAAAAATCTCAAAAATAGATAATATAAAAGCTAAAAATAGAAAAGGAAATATAATATTGTTGCGCTGAAATTATCTATCCCTAAAAAGCCAAAAAATAAAATACAATAGAAGCTAGCCTATAGTAGTAAAATGGAGTCCAAAAAATTGGATGAAAATAATATATCTAATTACGGCCTTATTTAACAATAAAACAAGCCCAACAAGCACCTATTAGGACGTCCAAAGCAAGCCTTCTTCACGCAGCTTGAATCCACGGGTTTTCATCCTTGCCCATGCGTACGTGATCATGCTTGGACATGCATGGTTTTCGATTGATTTTCTTAACAACAATCTTCGTCACTTTGCCCTTCTTTAACCGATTCTAGGCACCTCTACTATTGTTGGCCCGAAAACCTTTGGCCGAAGACACATTTAGTGATTCTAGACACCTCTCTGCAGACACGTTTCTCATTTATCCGATGATAAAGAAAATGTCTTCCACCGTAGGTTCTAGGGCCGGCAACAACAAAGGTGTCTGAAATTGGTTAAAGAAGGACAAAAAGTGCTGAAGATGGTTACTAAGGAAATCAAGCGCATCGGAAAATTTATTGGAAAAGCTTTTGTTAGAATTGATCTCGATGGCCCCAAAGGGAATCCGATGGTGGGATACAATGAACCTGGTCAAGATGTTGATCCCAATCAACCTGGAGATCAACAGAGGAATAAGGTTTATTGGCAAAGCTTTTGTTAGAATTGATCTTGTATAGCGTCGCCGTTTCCGGAATTAGGTCTATATGTTAGTGAAATTTGATTCTTCTTTTCTTCGTTTGGTTCTATATCAATTCGTTTCTTGATCAGTTAGTCGTCTTCGATTCGTTTTCTTGAACAATTAGCGGATTCTAGCACAAATCTTAATTTCCATGAATAAAATGTCCGGGTTAGTGAATTTGAACGCCTATTTTTGCTTTTCGTTCGTTTGTTTTTGCTGAGATGAATGTCTTAGATAAAAGCTCCAAATGTCTATGGAAGAAATATAAGAATCCTATCTATATATCTATACTAAAACATGATAACTGAATGATTTGATTTCGGTAAAAAAAAATGTGCGTATGTTTTCAATGAAATAAATTACTGTCAAAGTTTTGTCTTAAATTTTTTTTAATCGAATTGTCTTAAATATAACTACGTGATACGGGGTTAGCTGTGGCGTTGCCCGATCTTTCATCACAAAGACTTCGTTCACAAGAAAACGATGGAAACGACATGAAAAGGCAAGAAAAAACGTGATGAATGATCAAATGGTTATGAAGGATCGATAAATTGATAGATCTCGTCAAACCCTTGATGCAATCAAGAGCATACAAGGGAAACAAAGACCCTAATAAACAACTTTTAATGATTTAAAAACGTGATGAATGATCCAAATGGTTATGAAGGATCGATAGATGGATAGATCTGGTCGAACCCTTAAAGCAACCAAGAACATATAGGGAAACGAAGGCCCTAACACACAACTTGTAATGATTTAAAAGTCCTTTCCGCTATAATCCCACACGGAGGAGAAGACAATAGACCCCATAACACAAGAAGTTTCCTGATGGTGATTGAGAGCACCAACTTCCCAATTCAAGTGACAAAACGCAAAACAATCCAAGCTATTATGCGAACAAGAATCCACTCGCTCAGTTATCAATAGAATTTCACCTATTCGTTCTCGATTCTACGAGAGAAGTAAATTCTAAAAGTATTCGATTTTTGTGTTTTATAAAAGTTCAAGAAAACGTCCCGCCCTACAATGCCTTATATAGGCTAGGGGAGATGTCTAGGGTAGATGTCTAGGGTTTATAATGGGCTAAGCTAGACTACAGGCTGAGAATCTAATTTGGAGCCCAAAAAAGAAAGGAAAGATCATATTTTTGGGCTGAAATTATCTATCCTAAAAATCCAAAAAAGTAGATAAAATAAAAGTCAAATATAGAAAAGGAAATATAATATTGTTGCGCTGAAATTGTCTATCGTAAAAAGCCCAAAAATATATACAATAGAAGCTAGCCTATAATAATAAAAAGGAGTCCAAAGATATGCT
Organism: Fagopyrum tataricum; assembly: GCA_002319775.1. NCBI lineage: Eukaryota > Viridiplantae > Streptophyta > Magnoliopsida > Caryophyllales > Polygonaceae > Fagopyrum > Fagopyrum tataricum. The sequence continues at coordinate 22,598,390 of CM008282.1, forward strand.
GAAAAGAATATATCTAATTATGCCTTATTTAACAATAAAAATAAGCCCAACTAGCACCTATTAGGATGTCCAAAGAAAGCCTTCTTCACGCAGCTTGAATCCACGGGTTTCCTCATTGCCCATGCGTACATGATCATGCATGGACATGCACGGTTTCCGATGCGCTTGATTTTCTTAGCAACAATCTTCGTCACTTTACCCTTCTTTAACCGATTCTAGACACTTTTATTGCCGTTAGCCCAAAACCTTTGGCCGAAGACACATTTAGTGATTCCAGACACCTCTTTGAAGACACATTTCTCATTTATCCGATGATAAAGAAAATGTCTTCCACCGTAGGTTCTAGGGCCGGCAGCAACAAAGGTGTTTGAAATTGGTTAAAGAAGGACAAAGTGCCGAAGATGGATGTTAAGGAAATCAAGCGCATCGGAAAACTTTTTGGGGATACAATGAACCTGGTCAAGATGTTGATCCCAATAAACCTATAGATCAACAGAGGAATAATACTTATCTTCAACAACAATTGTTCTTGTATAGCGTCGCCCTTTCCGTGAATTAGGTCTAAATGTTAGTGAAATTTGATTCTTCTATTCTTCGTTTAGTTCTATATCAAATAGTGATCTTCTATTCGTGTTCTTAATCAGTTAGTCCTCTTCAATTCGTGTTCTTGAAAAATTAGTGATTCTAGCAAAAATCTTAATTTCCATGAATAAAATGTCCAGTTAGTGAATTTGAACGCTCCATCTTATATGTATTAAAGGAGAGACCTTCGTTGCCACGTGTCAATGTCACAATTCACACAACTCTCAAAATATTTTTAAAAGTTATTTTTAAAAATTAATAATTTTGATATTTATAAATTCAAATCTTAATAATTTGTTAATCAATAAGTACAATATGATATTTTAAAGATCAATCATTTTGATATTCAAATTTTAATAGTTTGTTAATCCGTAAATAAAATCTGATAATCTTTTCCGTCCCTATTTAAATTATAATTACAATTTTGGCAAAATTTGTTTTATATTATATAAATATAACTTGAATTTGTTACCGTATTATATGTATAATAAAAGATAATTAAATTTATAGTGAATAAGTAATATTATGCTCCAAAAAAAATCATTTTTTATTCAAATATTTAGAATAAATATTAAATCACACCCCGTGCATTGCACGGATATACACTACTTTTTGACTATTCGTTCCTTTGTTTTTGCTGAGATGAATGTCTTAGATAAAAGCTCCAAATGTCTATGCAAGAAATATAAGAATCCTATCTATATATCTATATATCTATAATAAAAACATAATAACTGAAAGATTTGATTTTGGTAAAAAAAATGTGCGTATGTTCAAAGAAATAAATTACTGTCACAGTTTTGTTTTTAAATTTTTTTTAATCGAACAGTCTTACATATAACTTACGTGATACGGGGTTAGCCGTGACGTTGCCCGATCTTTCATCACAAAGACTTCGTTCACAAGAAAAACGTGATGAATGATCAAATGTTATGAAAGATCGATAAATTGATAGAATCTGGTCAAACTCTTAAGGAAATCAAGAGCATACTAGGGGAAAAAAGACCCTAATACACAACTTTTAATGATTTAAAAACGGGATGAATGATCCAAATGGTTATGAAGGATCGATAGATGGATAGATCTGGTCGAACCCTTAAAGCAACGAAGAACATATAGGGAAACGAAGGCCCTAACACACAACTTGTAATGATTTAAAAATCCTTTCCGCTATAATCCAACACGGAGGAGAAGACGATAGACCCCAGAGCAAAAGAAGTTTCCTGAAGGTGATTGAGAGCACTAACTTCCCAATTCAAGTTACAAAACTCAAAACAATCCAAGCTATTATGTGAACGAGATTCCACTCGCTCAGTTTTCAATAGAATTTCACCTATTCGTTCTGAATTCCACGAGAGAAGTAAATTCAAAAAGTATTCGATTTTTGTGTTTTATAAAAGTTCAAGAATACGTCCAACCCTACATTGCCTTATATAGGCTAGGGAGATGCATAGGGTTTATAATGCGCTAAGCTAGACTACAGGCTTGAGAATCTAATTTGGACTCTAAAAATAAAAAAAGGAAAGATCATATTTTTGGCTGAAATTATCTATCCTAAAAATCCAAAAAGTAGATAAAATAAAAGTCAAAGATAGAAAAGGAAATATAATATTGTTGCGCTGAAATTGTCTATCGTAAAAAGCCCAAAAATATATACAATAGAAGCTAGCCTATAATAATAAAAAGGAGTCCAAAGATATGCTGAAAAGAATATATCTAATTATGCCTTATTTAACAATAAAATAAGCCCAACTAGCACCTATTAGGATGTCCAAAGAAAGCCTTCTTCACGCAGCTTGAATCCACGGGTTTCCTCATTGCCCATGCGTACATGATCATGCATGGACATGCACGGTTTCCGATGCGCTTGATTTTCTTAGCAACAATCTTCGTCACTTTACCCTTCTTTAGCCGATTCTAGACACTTCTATTGCCGTTGGCCCCAAAACCTTTGGCCGAAGACGCATTTAGTGATTCCAAACACCTCTTTGAAGACACATTTCTCATTTATCCGATGATAAAGAAAATGTCTTCCACCGTAGGTTCTAGGGTTGGCGGCAACAAAGGTGTTTGAAATTGGTTAAAGAAGATCAAAGTGCCAAAGATGGATGTTAAGGAAATCAAGCACATTGGAAAAATTTTTGGCAAAAGCTTTTGTTAAAATTGATCTCGATGGCCCCAAAAGGAATTCGAAGGTGGGATACAATGAAACTGGTCAAGATGTTGATCCAATAAACCTATAAATCAACATAGGAATAATACTGATCTTCAACAACAAATGTTCTTGTATAGCGTCGCCGTTTCCGTGAATTAGGTCTTATTGTTAATGAAATTTGATCCTTCTGTTCTTCGTTTAGTTTATATCAGTTAATGATTTATATTCTTGTTCTTGATCAGTTAGTCCTCTTCGAGTCGTATTCTTGAAAAAATTAATGATTCTAGCACAAATCTTAATTTCCATGAATAAAAATGTCCGTGTTAGTGAATTTGAACGCTCTTTTTTTACTTATTTGTTCCTTTGTTTTTGCTAAGATGAATGTCTTAGATAAAAGCTCCAAATGTTTATGTAACGTCCGAAAATTTTATTCCGGACTGAGAGCGTTTTGTGGATATTTCCCGAGTATTTATTTTTGTTTTGAATACGTTCACGTATATCCGTATCATTATTTTCGTAAAAACGTCGGAAAAGTTTACCGAGTCAAAATAATTCCGATTCCAGTTTATTCTTCGGGTTACTTTCTCCTATTTTAAATTATTTATTATTAATTATTATTTATTTATTTATTTATTTATTTATCTTTTTCTTTATTCTTTTTTCTTTCTCCTTTTTTTTTTGTTCTTTTTCTTTCTTTCTTTGGTTTTCTTTGGGAGCTGCTTTCCCGCCAGCCGCCGCCTAGCTCCCTAACTCTACGCACCTTCTCCACGCCTAGCTCAGCACCCGCCTAGCCTCTGCAGGAGCACCCGCCTAGCTCAGCGCCCGCCTATCCGAACCCTCGGTCCTGCTCCTCAGCCTCCATCCCTCCTTCATCTCCCTCTCTCCCTCTACTCTATCTCCCTTCTCCTTCACGCCATCTCTTCTCCACACCTGCACACACACACTCCTCTCCCGCTCACTCTCTCACTGTGCCCAGCTACCCCGTCCATCTCTTCTCCGTCTCTCTCTCCCTCTGCGTCCAGGCCGCTCGAGCACGGAGAGCCCACAAAAAGCCGTCGCCGCAAGGAAGCCTCGCCTCCGCCCTCGCCGTGCCTTGCCTGCACGAGCCCCGCCGACGGCGGCCACTCCCCTTGCGCCTCGCCGTTTCCTTCGGCCTCGGTTGAGAGCAGCGGCTCACACTTCTCCCGCTGCTCTGTCCTCGCCGGAGCTAGAGGCCGGCCGCCACCAACCCCCTGCAGCCGCCAAGAGAACCGACGGAGCCACCCTTCTTCCCGGCCGGAGCCCTGCCGCCGCCGCGGGCCTGGGACAGCCTTTTGGCTATTTAAATCGGGCCCCTCCCTTTTGGTATAATTACATTCAGCCCCCCTCAGTTTTGTGTTAATTTTGGCAGTTTGTTTTTTTTATTACAGTTTTGACCCAGATTGATTGTTGCATTTATACCCTCTGTTGGTTTTTGTCGGAAATTGCCCCAAGGTTTTAATTACGGTTGGAGTGTTTGGAAAATGTATTAAGGAAAATGTGTTAAGGTTTTTTTGGTTTTCATAAATGTTTTACCTAGGTTTTATATAATTATATTTTATGATCAAATTTAGCGTATGAGCTAAATTGTGTAGTTTTGATGCTAGGTTCGAAGCCCGATAAAGGCCACGAATCCATATCGACATTCATAGATCGTCTTCCATCCTTTGACGTCCCGTGAGTACCCTCTCCCTCGAGCTAATAATCTTATCTCGATCTAGTTATGTTTAGTAGTATCATGATAGGTTGGATCTAGCATAACTTAAAAAGGAATGCCAGGTAGTGGCTTTTGGGACCTTAGGAGAGTGTGATGAGCGTGTTAGACCTCGTAGGCTTTTACGTCGTTTTGACTGTGATTATGATAGATTCTAGGATGCGGTCCTAGAATGTGAGTCAAATGATCTTGCGTAGATCATTTGTGTAGAAGTCCTAGACTTCTTGAGTTGAGCGGGTTTTTATGATATCTTGTTGGGAGCAGGTTGTATACTTCTTCCCAAGGGAAGCGAGAGCGTTGTGTGAGTTAGCGTTTGGGACGAGGTAAGTCTCCGGTCTTACTTAGCTCGTATTTTATGTATTAGGATTGATGTGTGTTTGGTGGTGTGTGTTTATGTTATGTTATAACAATTAAACCGGTAATTAGGACCACCGACCTTATATGTATATGTTGGCCCAAGTGTATGATAACGGGCGGTGACATCACTGCTACGACCAAGTGAGTCTAGGAGGTTCTCGGCGACTAGCCCGGCGGGTTAGATGGTCGGGTGCATCCGTACCATTCTTGCCGGTAAGTAGGGACCGAGGCGAGACCACGGTGGTCTCGTGTCACAACAGAAGTTGAATTAGAACGGGATACGACTTAATAATAAAAAGATAATAAACCGGACTTGTGTGATTTATGTTTTGTGTTATATATGTGTTTGTGCCTTCACCGCTTTTCTAATGCCTAGAATATGAGCTAACGGTTTAAAACCGTTGTGTAGATGACTTGCAGGTTAGGGATGCCGCCGAGTGAGGTGGAGGAGTGGACAGCGGGGTCTCCGTACATTATAGGACGGGACGATGTTTTGGGTTATGTTTTCGTATTGTGGTTTATGTTGTACGGTTTAAGTTTCGTATTAGAGTCGTGTTTGTTTTGAGGACTCGGCTGAGTTTCCAAGTTGTAGTTTCTTACTTTTCGGTTTCCGCATACATTAAAAACGTTTTGAGTTTCGCCTTTATTTGTGCCTTGTTGGAAGTCCGGTGAAATTGTTGTCAAGCTAAGGGTCGGGACCCATTGTGAGGTCTCGCCCGTAGCACCCCGAGTCCCGCGGATTTGGGTGTTACAAAAGTGGTATCAGAGCCCTAGGTTGACAACAATGGCACTCGCAATCTTTTTAAAGGCCGAATGAGGTATAAACAGAACCCCCACGGGTTCTGACTTTTCGTTTTCAAAATCATATGCATGAGTCGGGTTTGGGTTAGAATGTACGGGACCACCACTCCTTCCGCAAACCTCGGCGACATAGATCTCTGGATTAGTAATAGGTATATATAGTTATATATATTTATGACCTTAGGATGTTTGTGGATATTGTATGTACCTAGCTATGTATGCGACCTTAGGATGTTTGGGCTTGCCTTGGATGTGTATTATGATCATGTTACTTTTATGCTTTTAGAAGTTTATATACCGAATTTATAAGTAGTACCTACGCATTTATACTTAAGTAAACGTCATACGAAATCAGATGGCACGTACGAGAGCTACCGCAGGACCCGCCAGGGGTAGACCACCACTTCCCCTACCGCCCAAGAGGGCGGGGACGAGTAGGAAGACCTCCAGGTACGAGAGGTAGAGGTCGGGGACGCATCCCCATTGCGGACCCACCAGTTGTGGTGCACCAGCAGCAGAGGCCCCAGTAGAGGAGGTCGCAGAGAGCATCGTTCCCGAGGCTAGGATAGGACCGTGGTGAGGTCCGGGGCGCAGGGTTCTCCATCTGGTAGGACTGGGGGAGCGTCGTAGGAGCGACTGTGTTCGGAGATATGTACGACGGTAGAGGAGGCATTCAGGACTGGAGCACCACCCCGCACCACCGGTGCCTGCACCTGCACCAGCGAGATCAGCTGAGGTCACACAGAGGGTGACCCAGATTCGGGTTGCACCCAGAGATAGTTGCACCGGCAGTGGTTGCACCCGAGCCAGTTGTGGAGGTTGCTCGCCGAGAGACGAGTTGAGGTCTCCGAGACCTGATTCCTGGTTGAAGGCTTTCAACCAGCAGCATGTACCCTACTTCGACGGGAAGGTAGGGTTAGAGGTGAGCACTGGATTGGGCACGTAGAGTCAGCTTAGAGGCGATCCGTTGCCCAGAGGAGAGGCAGGTTGAGATAGTCCAGACCCTGTTCGAGAGCAGGCCCAGTATTGGTGGAGGACAGTTAGAGGCGGTGTGACCAGGATGGATCAGCTACTGAGCCTCGTTAGGGAGACCTTTTGCCCAGCTTCACTGAGGAGTGACAGAGTCCAGGATTTCCTGGAGGCAGGATTCGAGGATGTCCCAGTCATTGAGGCGATTAGGCGATTCGGGCGGAGTTAGCCTTACTGGGACCCTCTGCACCCCAGCGGACCAGCATGTCTATCTCTTTTCCAGGAGACTGAGGGAGTCCACCCGTGCTTACCTTGCGGGATTCCGTTGTACCTCACTGGCGAGTTTACCCTTTTAAGTGGTCTAGGAGAGCAGCACAGTCCGGGGGACCGGACAAGAGACAGAGGACGGAACCAGCTGGTTCAGGGGCCGGAGTAGCAGGTCAGGGACGTAGCCAGACTCCGGGACGTTCGGGTCCTCAGACGTCGAGACAGGCATCAGACGGGGACGTCAGTGCTACGGTTGTGGAGGGTTTGGACACACGAAGAATACATGTAGGAAGCCGCCCGTGGCTTGTTTCACTTGTGGTCAGATGGGTCACCGAGCCGCTTTTTTCCGTCAGGGCAAGTCCCAGTCACACAGGGTTCTTCGCCTGCTGGCGCAGCAGGGGGCAGTCAGAGGCCGCCACAGTATCAGTCACAGGGCTCTCAGCAGAGGGGCCAGGGTCAGGGTCAGACTCGTATTCAGGGATCAGCTCAGGGACAAGGCCGAGGTGGAGGTACCCAGGAGACCAGAGGCACACAGGCCAGGGTATTTGAGCTGAGGAGTGCGTTGATCCTCCAGCGCCGGCAGCCCCAGGTACCATTCAGATTCACGGCTTTTCGGTCCGAGTTTTATTTGATACGGGTGCTACGCACTCTTTTATATCCGATGATTGTGTAGCTAGGTTGTCCTTAGCTACGGTAGAGGGGAGACCTTTATTATAGGGTTACCCGATGGAGGTAGGGTTAGTGGTACCCGAGAGGTACGCGGTTGTCCCATTCGTTTGGGAAACCGAGATTGGTTGGCCGACTTCTTTGTCATGCACTTAGTGCATGAAGAAGTCATCCTTGGGATGGATTGGATGGACCGCCATCGAGCCGTTTTAGACATCAGCCGGAGGACCGTGACGATTTCCACGGAGACGGGGCACGAGGTGATTTTCCGAGGTTGGGACCTCGGGAAGGCCGGTACAGTCATTAGCGCGGTCCGAGCTGCTAGACTTATCGGGCAGGGATGCGAGGCCTTCTGGTGTTATGCCATGAAGGAGGAGTCGGGACCATCGCTGGAGGAGATCCCTGTGGCATGCGAGTTCGAGACGTTTTCGGGGAGCCACCTGGGCTACCACCGCAGAGGAGCGTTGACTTTGCTATTGAGTTGGAGCCCGGCACGAGGCCGATCTCCAAGGCTCCATACCGCATGGCGCCGATCGAGATGCTGGAGCTGAAGAAGCAGCTCGAGGAGTTAGCCGAGAGGGGTTTCATACGCCCGAGCGTTTCCCCTTGGGGTGCACCGGTCCTCTTCGTTAGGAAGAAGGACGGATCTTTGAGGCTATGCATTGATTACCGGGAGTTGAACAAAGTCACCATCAAGAACAAGTACCCGTTACCGCGCATTGATGATTTGTTGGACCAGTTGCAGGGAGCCTCCGTGTTTTCACGTATTGATTTGAGGTCGGATATCACCAGCTTAGGGTGAGAGAGGAGGACGTGCCGAAGACGGCATTCAGGACGAGATACGGCCATTATGAGTTTGTCGTGATGCCATTCGGGCTCACGAATGCACCCGCCGTCTTCATGGAGTTGATGAACGGCATCTTCATCGACTTCTTGGACCAGTTCGTAGTGGTATTCATTGACGACATCTTAGTCTACTCCCGGAGTAGGGAGGAGCATGAGGGACACCTGAGGACGGTACTTGAGTCCTCCGGGATAGAGAGCTTTACGCTAAGCTCTCTAAGTGTGAGTTTTGGATGTCCGAGGTGGCATTTTTGGACATATAGTTTCCGCCGAGGGTGTCATGGTCGACCCGGCGAAGATAGAGTTGTTTCCTCATGGCCGCCTCCTAGGACGGTCAAGGAGGTGCGCAGTTTCTTGGGCTTAGCGGGATACTACCGCCGTTTTGTTGAGGGTTTTCCCGTGATTGCACGACCGCTCACTTCCTTGCTGAGGAAGTCTACCAGGTTCGTCTGGTCCGAGCCTTGCCAGCGCAGCTTTGAGGAGCTGAAGAGGAGGTTGACCTCCGCTCCTGTGTTAGCCCAGCCTGAGGGCAAGAGGATTTTGTGGTATATAGTGACGCCTCCAAGCTAGGCTTGGGGTGCGTTTTGATGCAGAGAGGTAGGGTTATTGCGTACGCTTCTCGGCAGCTGAAGCCGTACGAGGAGAATTACCCTACCCATGATCTCGAGCTAGCGGCAGTGATTCATGCCCTGAAGATCTGGCGACACTACTTGTACGGGGCTACGTGCCAGATCTTCACAGACCATAAGAGTCTGAAGTATATATTCACTCAGCGGGAGTTGAATAACCGCCAGAGAGAGATGGTTGGAGCTGATTAAGGACTTTGACTTGGAGATTTTACCATCCGGGAAGGCGAACGTAGTCGCCGATGCTTTGAGTAGGAGGACACCTCGAGAGGAGGTGATAGCTCGGCTTACGGTTCAGCCTCAGCTGCAGAGGGATTTGGTGGGTTTGGAGTGGATATCCGGTTCCGGGTACGGACGGTTGTTTGTCCGAGTTGAGGTACTACCTGACCTGTCCGGAGAGATCCTGCAGAAGCAGGAGAGATGTCCCATTTTGATGAGGATCCGGGACAGGATGTCCCGAGGAGAGGCACCGCAGTTTGTCATGGGAGCAGACGGGCTATTGAGACGTCAGGGACGTATTTGTGTACCGTCGGATCAGGAGCTGAGAGAGCGGATTTTGCATGAGGCCCATTCCACACCTTACTCGGTGCACCAGGCGCGAGTAAGATGTACCAGGACATTAGGAGATCTTATTGGTGGGGCGGGCTCAAGCCCGATGTAGCTAGATATGTGGCCGATGCGCGACCTGCCAGCAGGTCAAGATCGACCACCAGAGACCCGGAGGAGAGCTTCACCCACTGCCCGTGCCGCAGTGGAAGTGGGAGGACATATCCATGGACTTCGTGACCGGTCTGAGACCGAGTAGGAGCTTTGACGCGATATGGGTGGTAGTAGACCGGCTGACGAAGACCGCACGTTTCATTCCTATACGGAAAACGTGGCCGGTGAGTCGTTTAGCCGAGGAGTTTACCGCAGATTGTGAGACTACATGGAGTCCGAGGACCATCATCTCGGACAGGGACGGGCGTTTTACCTCGAGGTTCTGGCAGCAGGTACACGCCGCCCTAGGTTCGAGTCTCCATTTCACCACCGCATACCATCCCCAGACCGACGGCCAGTCCGAGCGGACTATTCAGACATTGGAGGATATGCTACGAGCATGTGTACTAGACTGGGGACAGGTATGGCCAGATCACCTCCCGTTGGTCGAGTTTTCTTATAATAACAGCTGGCACGCGTCGATTGGGATGGCACCGTTATGAGGCATTGTATGGACGGAGATGCCGTACTCCTTATGTTGGGATGAGCCGGGGAGTTCTAGCGTTGTAGCTCCAAATCAGGTACAGGAGACGACGTGGCTAGAGTTGCTTGATCCGAGAGGATGTTGCTGCGCAGCCGTCAGAGGTCGTATGCGGATAGGAGGCGTAGACCCTCTCGAGTTCAGGGTAGGAGCTCAGGTGTGGTTGAGGTATCACCGACGCGGGGCGTCAGGCGATTCGGCATTAAGGGGAAGTTAAGCCCCCGATATGTCGGTCCATTCGAGATCTTGGAGAGAGTCGGTGAGGTGGCATACCGGTTAGCATTGCCACCACGGTTGGAGGGTATACACCCGTATTTCATGTCTCTCAGCTGAGAGAGTACATACACGACCCGAGACACATCATCAGTCATGAGGACCTAGTGGTCGAGCCGGACCACACTTTCGCAGAGCACCCGATAGCGGTCTTAGAGCGGAGTACGAGACGCCTTCGATCGAAGGAGATACCGATGCTGAGGATTCAGTGGTCGAGGCGAGGAGCCGATGAGGCTACATGGGAGACGGAGGATAGTATCCGGAGGAACTATCCCGAGTTTTATGCAGACCTAGCGACATCGATAGGACCGTCGGTTAGTCCCGAGATCTTCCTTGTTTGCTTTATATGTTATGTGATTTTGTTTGAGTTATGAGTACCTTGCGGGTCGTGATATGATTTCTATACGTAGACTTGGTTTAGAGCCGATAGTGTACTTTTTATGAGTTCCACGGGTTACGAGACGGGTATGTTGAGAGTGATGGGTTTAGCAAGTTTCGGGACGAAACTTGTTTTTAGGGGGGTTAGTTGTAACGTCCGAGAATTTTATTCCGACTGAGAGCGTTTTGTGGATCTTTCCCGAGTATTTATTTTTGTTTTGAATACGTTCACGTATATCCGTATCATTATTTTCGTAAAAACGTCGGAAAAGTTTACCGAGTCAAAATAATTCCGATTCCGGTTTATTTTTGGGTTACTTTCTCCTATTTTAAATTATTTATTTATTTATTTATTATTTATTTATTTATTCTTCTTCTTTATTTTCCTTTCTTTTTCTTTTCTTTTTCTTTCTTTCTTTGGTTTTCTTTGGGAGTTGCTTTCCCGCCAGCCGCCGCCTAGCTCCCTACCTCCGCGCACCTTCTCCACGCCTAGCTCATCACCCCTAGCCTTTGCAGGAGCACCCGCCTATCCAACCCCTCGTCCTGCTCCTCAGCCTCCATCCCTCCTTCATCTCCCTCTCTCCCTCTACTCTATCTCCCTTCTCCTTCACGCAATCTCTTCTCCACACCTACACACACACACTCCTCTCCCGCCTCACTCTCTCACCTGCCCAGCTACCCCGTCAATCTCTCTCTCCCTCTGCGTCCAGGCCGCTCGAGCACGGAGAGCCACAACAAAGCCGTCGCCGCCAGGGAAGCCTCGCCTCCGCCCTCGCCGTGCCTTGCCTGCACGAGCCCCGCCGACGGTGGCCACTCCCCTTGCGCCTCGCCGTTTCTCGCCGTTTCCTTCGGCCTCGGTTGCAGCGCGGCTCACACTTCTCCCCGCTGCTCTGTCCTCGCTGGAGCTAGAGGCCCCGCCACACCCCCTGCAGCCGCCAACGGGACCGACGGAGCCACCCTTCTTCCCGGCCGGAGCCCCTGCCCGCGCCTGCGTCCTCCCTGCCGCTGCCGTGGGCCTGGGACAGCCTTTTGGCTATTTAAATCGGGCCCCCTCCCTTTTGGTATAATTACATTTCGGCCCCCTCAGTTTTGTGTTAATTACAGTTTGTACCCAGAGTTTTGGTTATTACAGTTTTTGACCCAGATTTCTGGATTGTTGCATTTTTACCCGTTGTTGGGTTTTTGTCGGAAATTGTCCCAAGGTTTTAATTACGGTTGATGACCCATGTGTTTGGAAAATGTATAATTGCTCAGGAAAATGTGTTAGAGGTTTTTAACCTTGGATTTCATAAACGAGTTTTACCTTAGGTTTTAATATATTATATTTTATGATCAAATTTAGCGTATGAGCTAAATTGTGTAGGACGGGATGTTTTTGGGTTATCTTTTTGTATTGTGGGTTTATGTTGTACGGTTTAAGTTTCGTATTAGAGTCGTGTTGTTTTGAGGACTCGGCTGAGTTTTCAAGTTGTAGTTTCTTACTTTCGGTTTCCGCATACATTAAAAACGTTTTGAGTTTTCGCCTTTATTTGTGCCTTGTTGGAAGGTCCGGTGAAATTGTTGTCAAGCTAAGGGTCGGGACCCATTGTGAGGTCTCGCCCGTAGCACCCCGAGTCCCGCGGATTTGGGGTGTTACAGTTTATGCAAGAAAGATAAGAATCCTATCTATATATCTATACTAAAACATAATAATTGAAAGATTTGATTTTGGTAAAAATAAATGTAACGCCCGGAATTTTTATTAATTTTATTCCGGACTTAGAGCACTTTATAGTTATTCCGTAATCCGAGAATGCCGAGAGCCGGATTTATTCCTAAGAAAAATCCCGAGCCGACTCGTCGTTTTTCCTCTTTTTCCGCATTCCGACCCTTCGTTCCGGTCGAAGTGACAAGGGGTCATTTCTAACCCCTAGTTCGGGGGTGATGTGACATGACAATTGTTGTCCTCTCTCCCTTGACAGCCCTTCTCCCCTCCTCTCTCTCTCCTCTCTTTCTCTTTCACGTGACTTTCCTTCCCTCACTCTTCCTCTCTTTGCTCTCTTGGCTTCCATTCTCTTCTTCCATTTTTGTGTGAAGATCTTGGTGTTGGACAGCTTGAGGAGGCTCCAAATCTGTTGGTAAGCTTCTCCCTCTTCCTTCCTTCTCCTTCATTGCTGATTTATCCCTTTCTTCTTCCCTCCTTCATCCATAGCCATGGATGAAGCGTTTGGGAGGTTTTTACTCAACTCTTTGCATGGTTGCGTTCTTAGATCGATTAGGTCGTGGAGAGGAGCCTAAGATCAGTAGGGAGTGTTTGGAGAAGACCCAGCAAGGAAAGGAGGACTTTGGAGCCAAGTATTCACGATCGAAGACGAAGAAGACGACGTTCTGCACGATACCCGCGGGGGGCGGCTCAGCACAGCCGCAGGGACGGCCAGCACCGCCGCTGGGCAGCCAGCAGCCGCGGGGCAGCTCCAGGGCTCCAGGACACGGACGGCGCGGGCGCGGCTCCTTCCGCGCGCGGGTACGGCTGGCAGCGCCGTTGGGGGCGGCTCCTGGTTCCGCAGGGCAGCCTCTGCTCCGCCGGGGTGCCAGCATGACTCCGCGGCTGCGTTTCTTCGACAGTAGGTTCCTCCTCTCCCTTCCCCTTCGTTCTTTCCTTAGTATTGTTGTTGAATCATGTTAGTAACATGCCTAGGATGGATCTAGATTAGTGTGAGATGACATGTAGTGTTTTGTGGACCTAGGAGCCCTTAAGGCTCGATATATATTTGATGGTATGAGCATGTGAGCATGATGGATCTTCTAGGCTAGCTTGTGCCTCTTGGGTCGAGGATCAAGATCATTGAGGTTATGAACTGTTGGGTGTTACTTTCATGTGTGGAGAGTGTGATGAGCATGATAGACCTAGTAGGCTTTTACTCGTTCTTGGGTTTTGAGTATGATCATATGAGAGTTAGTTGTTGAGATATCTCCTCATGCATTGAGTGAGATGGGAGTATGGGAGATTCTAGGATGTGGTCCTAGAATGAGAGATCTCCTCATGCGTTGAGTGAGATGGGAGTGTGAGAGATTCTAGGATGCGGTCCTAGAATGAGAGTCAAATGATCTTGTAGATCATTTGTGTAGAAGTCTTAGACTTCTTGAGTTGAGAGGGTTTTGATGGTTATCTTGTTGTGAGCAGGTTGTGTGCGTCTTCCCAAGGGAAGCAAGGGCGTTTGGGAGTTAGCATTGGGACGAGGTAAGTCTCCGGACTTACTTAACTCGAATTTTATGTATTAGCATTGATGTGTGTTTGGTGGTGTGTGTTTATATTATGTTATAACAATTAAAACTGGTAATTAGGACCACCGACCTATATGTATATGTTGGCCCAAGTGTATGATAACGGGCGGTGACATCACTGCCTACGACCGGAGTGAGTCTAAGGGGATCTCGACGACTGGCCCGGCGGGTGATATGGTTGGGGCAACCGTACCATTCTTGCCGGAAGGAGGGACCGGGCAAGACCACGGTGGTTCTCGTTTCACAAACCGAAGTTGAATTAGAACGGGATACGACTTAATAATAAAAAGATAATAAACCGGATTGTGTGTTTTATGTTTTGTGTTATGTATGTGTTTGTGCCTTCCCCGCTTTTCTAATTCCTAGAATATGAGCTAACGGTTTAAAACCGTTTGTGTAGATGACTTGCAGGTTAGGGATGCCGCCGAGTGAGGTGGAGGAGTGGACAGCCGGGGTCTCCGTACATTATAGGACGGGGACGTTTTTTTAGTCATGTTTCATTTTGTTGTTCATGGATGTTGTCGTACGTTTAGACTTCGTTTCAGGTTATGTTGTTTTGAGGACTCGGCTGAGTTTCCACGTTGTATTCTTACCTTTCAGTGTCTCGCATACATTATAAACGTTTTTCGAGTTTTGCCTTTATTTGTGCCTTGTTGGAAGATCCGGTGAAATTGTTGTCAGGCTAAGTGTCGGGACCCATTGTGAGGTCTCGCCCGTAGCATCCTGAGTCCCACGGATTTAGGGTGTTGTAATAAATGTGCGTATGTTCAATAAAATAAATTATTGTCACAGATGAAACACCCCTAAATTAAGGTGCGTTTTATATAATTATTTTCCGTATATTATTACTAATTTTATATCGTGAATTAAAAATTTGTATGAATTTATAATCTATTTATAAAATTTAAATAAGTAATTATATATTTATATAATTTCCGTAAATTATATTTTATCTAAAAGTTCGAAAAATTTTCCGACCCGTAACATCCGTTACGGATTTCTTTTGACGAGTTTTGATTTATTTTATTTTTAATCCTTTTATTTCTCTCTTTTATTTTCCCTTCCCGGGGCCCATTTGGCCTCTCCCTCCATGCTGGCCACGCAGCCGGCATCACCTAGCATCCCCTCTCTGCGGGCCCCTCTCTTTCTTTCCACGCTGGCGACGCCAGCTGGGAGCATCTTTCCCTTCTCTCCTTTCTTTCCTTCTCTTTCACGCCATAGTCTCCTTCATGTCCATGCTATGCTCCTAGCCTTGCAGTGCCTCAGCTGCCCAAGCTACACCTACCTACCTTGACCTATCGATCTCCCCTGCCTGATCACCTCCCTTTGCCTCCTCTTATCTCCCTCTTCACCTCTCTTTCTTCTCTACTCCTCTTTAACTCTCTTCTCTACCCATCTCACCCTCGCTCTAGCCTCTGTTCTCGCCCCAACGCACCGGAACCACCACACTCCATCTCTTTCTTCATCGATCTCTCTCTGCAGCCTCACCTCCTCTTCTTTACGACTCTCCTCCGGCCAACAACTTCTCTCCCTATCGCCTTCTCGAGCTCGCCGGATCAGCAACCACTACCCTCTGCAACGTCACCCATCTCCTCCCTCCTCGATCCCTCTTTGTCGAAAAGACTCTCATCCTCCTCCCCGGTTTCTCTCATCTCCGGCCACCACCACTCTCATCTCTCCCTCCCTTCTTGTTTCATGCCAGCAGACCACCATCCTCGACCACCGGAAGCAACAACCATCTCCCTCGTTCTTTCCTCCTTCGTCTCCTTTGGATCGAGCCGTCAGGACCACCACCATCGAACTCCCCCGTCCCCATCTCTCCTCTCCTATCGATCTTCGCCGGAGAAGCCATGACTGCCGGAGCTAGCCCTTCGTCGAAACCAAGAGATGCGCAAAAAGGCCGAGCCCTCTTTCCTCTAATTTGCAGTCGGGGCCCCGATCGTTTTGGTATAACTACGATAAAACTTGATAACATGATTTATCGACTTGATTTACTCATGCATATAGTTAGATTTTCCCTTTCCGCATTCATGTTTTGGCCTTAGTTTTTGTGCCATTTATGCTTGTTTAGTGTTACTTTTGCAAGAATAGATGTCTACACACACGATTTGTGGCTTTGTAGGTGATTTGGCACATTTTGGAGCTAAAACGACGTATTTGAGGATCAAGTCTCGATGTGGACGCATTGGAGAGAGCGTACGTGCACGGTAAAGAGCTAAGAATTGAGCTAAAGACACGAAGGAACGAAGGGATGGCATCTCGGCCTTGATCTCGGTCTGACCAGACCGTGATTGGCCTGATCCGGCCGAGATCCTTTGATCTCGGGCCGAGATGGCTTGATCTCGGCCGAGATCCATAATTTCAGTCGAGATGGAAAGTTACTGTTGTGAAATCTCGGTCCCGATCTCGGCCGAGATTTTGACCGAGATTTCTTGACCGAGATTTTCTTGACCGAGATTTTTTTGACCGAAATTTCTTGAATGCTCAACCATGAAGCCGATCTCGGCCCGACATGTAAAAATCTCGGGTGCCACCCGAGATTTCTTGCCCGAGATCCTGTGCGCCGATTTATTTCATTCTTCCTCGATCAGTTTTTGGCCCAGCCCATTCTTTGGAAGGTTGTTTATTATAAAAGGAAGCCTTGGATTCATTCCAAAGGGGTGTTGGGAGTCGCCCAGAGTTTACCCTAGAGGGGGGAAGCCGTCTCCTTCCCTTCTTCTTCTCATTGTTCTTCGTAGTTTAGAGTAAAGTTAGAGACTTTTTCATTCAGTTTTGTTGGGAATACTTTGTTGAGACATTGTTGATTCAAGATTTAATACAATTGAAGGTTTTCAAGCATTGAAGTTGAGTAGTTTTTTTTCTCCCTTTTGTTATTTATTTATTTGTCTTTATTTGATATGATTATTATTGGCTAGAACCTTGTGGTTCCAAGGTTGACAGGGATTTGTTTATGCCTTGGAAAATGATGGATTAGATTGTGCTTTGTTTTGGCTTTGAATTGCTTGAAATCCTAATGGTTAGCTTGGACTTGAACCTAGTTAGAATCCTTGTAGCTAGTAACCTATGTTGGAATTAAGACTTACCCGGTGATATTCCTTCTTAGATACATGAGTGATTGATCATAGGTAATAAAGGTTTGTCCTTTATTGGTTGAATGTGCTTAGATTTCTTCTTCATAAGTAGGGTAATACCTGAGACTTACCCGGTAATGGTTTACCTTTCCCTTAGTTTGTAGCTTTGTTTGTTTAGAATTTCGTACCTCTCTACCTTGAGACTTACCCGGTAATAGGTAGTTCGTTTGGAACTAGATAGTCTTGAGATTTTACCCGTAATAGACTGTCAGCTAGAAACGTTCATCCCTGTGGCTTTTCTACCATATATCTTTTTATGATCCTTCCTGAGTCCATATGTAATAAACAATGATCTTGAACCCTTGGAATCCATTTTCTTTCCTTTAATTCGATTATCTTTGTTTTCCTTTTTGTTATATTTGATTTTCAATCAATAGTGACGGTTGATTGTAAATCCATCACCTTTCCAAAACCCTTTTGATTTCTTTCCCTTATCTTTTCCAACCCCTTTCTTATTTTAGATTTATATTATTTATAATCATTGTTGCAAATTTATCCTCCCAGTACCTGAGATCGACCTTGGGAATACTTATTCATACTGTGATGACCCATACATTGTGGGTTCGCTACAATTTGGGTATTTATTACGAGTTTTATAAATTTAAAGCATACCGTGCTTTTTACTAACTTATAGGTCTATATCATTATTGATAAAGGTTTATGGGGTGTAAAAACAACGAACAAGTTTTTGGCACGTTGCCGGGGACTAAGAAAGATTAATTTGTTGTTTTTGATTATTTATAGTGTAGATCTTTCTGGTTACTTTTGATCTCGTTTTCTTTCTATCTTTGTATTATTCATGTACAAGATGGCTTGGAATAACGAGTTTTTCTCTTGGAGGAATTATGTGGGTTACATCTATAATCCTTTTTGGTGAAAACTCTCACGCCCCCACAACCTCAAGTACAACCTCTGCAGCAACCTCCCGAAGATCAATTCAAGTTGATATATGAAAAATTTATGAGGATATATGACAGGCTTGAGAGCACCTGGTCATGCAGAGAAGAGGCTCGACCGAAGGACATATGCAAAAAGAAAATCGAAGAATTGCGTGTCCTTCCCGCCAAGACCAAGGTCGAGGATGAAGAGCTGACGAAGGAGGACGAAGACTCTGAAATTCCCGTCCCAATCTCGCCCGAGATTCCATCTATTTCGGCTGAGATTTCATAGCAGAAGGTTGAATCTCGGTCCGAGATCAAAATAATCGACCGAGTAAAAAAATCTCGGCCTCACCCTCATCCATCCGGCCGAGAACATTTCTGCGGCCCGAGATTCCTCCAAAGTCATCCCGAAATTTTCCATCCTACCCGAGGTGCGCCTAAAGTTGGGAAAGTGTCAAAGAACTTCTAAGGTCAGACTGAAGCTTCTTCCTCATCAAGAGAAGTTTTCAAATAAGTATGGGGTAACCCACAAGACTATCTCATACCATCCTCCAATGTTGGGAAGAGTGGAGATCTTCCATTTAGGACATGAAGAGAGTTCTCAAGAAGAAATTTTATGAGTCCTGTGAAAAGTGGTTGCAAGAACTGGATGAGCAGTCCAAGGTTTTTGTTATGAGCTAAGGCAACCACGGATTTGGTTCTGGCTAGAGACCTTAAACCAAGCGCTTCTCGGGAGGCAGCCTGAGGTAAGAGTCTTTTGTACTCTTGTTTTTTTTTTTGCTTTTTTGCTTCTGCGTTTCTGCGCGTTTTGGTGTCTTTTGTCTTTTCAGGTTTTAGGTAATAAATGAAAAAAGAGATGCTTGAAGGATGTTGCAGAACCGCTTGTTTACACAACCACTTCCATTTGGATGTATCATATCACTGATTTTTATATTGTGAGTATTCTTTTTCACTTCTATTTATTCTTCACATTGAGGACAATGTGAGTTTAAAGTATGGGGTGGGATACTTGCAGTCTTTAGCATGTTTCTTTTCTTGTCACACGTTTCCTTTTAGCATGCATAAAAATAAAGTGCTTCTAGAATGACATGACCCCGATGATGATGGTATTGTGCTTGTGATTAGCCTTTGATTATTACTTTTGAGCTCAATTTGATTTATGGAATTATTTGAGATTTGAATACTTTGCTTGAATTTTATGTGAATTATGAAAATTGCGTTGTCTAGTTGGATTGAGTTTGAACAATGAAGCTTCATGATAAGTTCTTAATATTGCATAGGGATGATTTAGGCAAATTCGAATTCATTTTTCTTCTATCTTTATCATGCTTAGCCCCTCAAACATAGAATCTCTTGTCTCCTATCCGGGAATTAGGAATGTTTAGTTTGAAGGTGTGTGAAAATGTGTGTGAGATTTGATTTGAAGAAGTTTGAAGGATGTGAAATGTGATGTGAAAAAAGAAAGCAAAGCTTATAAGGGATTGTTGGCTATGAAAGATGAGTAACTCGGTACCATTCACATAGCCGGGTGTTTGTACCTTGCCAAAGTCTAATTAGTTTTAAAAACATTCCCCTTAGAGTTGATTTGGTATGTGTGCATTTTGGTGTGAGGTACTGAAGAAAACTGAGCACCAAGGTTTCGGCTATTGTGCACCAATGTCTTTCACTCAGGAAAAACAAAGAAAGAAAAGAACAGAAAAGAAGAAAATCTGCAGATTATGCAAGGGTGGTGAATGTTGAGTTGAAAAAGATGACGTGTGTTGTTTCTTCTTCCCGGATTAGCACCACATGACCTAAAGAACATCCTACCCTTATCACGTTTCTTGCCCTTTAATTGTTAAGTCCTTTTGATCTATGTACACATGTATTTGACTTAGTAGCCTAAACTTGAATTTCTTAGGAATATTAGATATAGTGATTGTGATGATGAACCTGAAATTCTTGTAAAGTATGTGTAACACCCCGAATCCGTAGGACTCGAGGCGCTATTGGGCTAGGATATCACAATGGATCCTGACCCTAGCCTGACAATAAGTTCACTGGATCTTACAACAAGGCACAGATAGATTAAATCCAAAACATAAAACTGATATATATATATATATATATATATATATCAAAAGGTAATACAGAAGTACCGCTGAGTACAAAAGTAAACATAAACTATACATAATAAAAGATCCCATATCCCACGATAACGCCCCAGTGTACGGAGCCCTCAGCGGATCACCCCTCTGGATCACTTTGCAGCTCTCCTAACCTGCAAAGGATCTACAACACAGTATAAAACCGTTAGCTAACCATACACATATATATAGAGATGCATAAGCACAGTCACACATCAGGAATAGTAAACACCTCATCATGCTATCACACATTTACCCGGTTAATTATCTTATATATAGTCCAACACTCAAATAGTATATATATCTGCATATGAATATATGTGACACGAGGGTCCCGACACTTAGCTAGTTGGAGTGGTATTGAAACACCCCAAATCCGCGGAACTCAGGATGCTACGGGTGAGACCTCACAATGGGTCCCGACACTTAGCTTGACAACAATTTCACCGGACCATTCCAACAAGGCACAAATAAAGGCAAACCTCAAACCGTTTTTAATGTATGCGAAAACCGAAATGTAAAGAATACAAAGTGGAAACTCAGCCGAGTCCTCCAAACGACATAACTCCAATACTGCAATCTAAACTGTACAACGAAAACCACAAACCAACAATACGAAAACATAACCCAAAACCGTCCCCGTCCTATAATGTACGGAGACCCCGGCTGTCCACTCCTCCACCTCACTCGGCGGCGTCCCTAACCTGCAAGGCATCTACACAACGGTTTAAAACCATTAGCTCATATTCGAGGCATTAGAAAAGAGGTGAAGGCAGACACACACACATACATCAACATAACACAAAACATACAAGTCCCGTTTATTATCTTTTTATTATTAAGTCATATCCCGTTCTAATTCAACTTAGGTTTGTGACACGAGAACCACCGTGGTCTCGCCTCGGTCCATACTTATCGGCAAGGAATGGTACTGATGCATCCGACCGTCTACCGCCCGGGCTAGTCGCCGAGAACCTCCTACACTTTCGCAAGAGCTAGGCAGATGATGTCACCGCCCGTTATCATACACTTGGGCCAAAATAATATAAGGTCGGTGGTCCTATTTACCGGTTTAGTTGTTTATAACATAACAATAACACAAACACACACCACCAACACACATCAATGCTAATACGTAAAATACGAGCTAAGTAAGTCCGGAGACTTACCTCGTCCCAAACGCTCACTCACACAACGCTCTCACTTCCCTTGGAAGAAGCGTACAACCTGCTCACAACAAGATATCCATCAAAACCCGCTCAACTCAAGAAGTCTAAGACTTCTACACAAATGATCTACGCAAGATCATTTGACTCTCCTTCTAGGACCGCATCCTAGAATCTATCATACTCACATCTCACTCAACGCATAAGGAGATCTCTCAACAGCCTACTAACTCTCATATGATCATACTCAACAGCCAAGAACAACGTAAAAGCCTAGAAGGTCCATCATCCTCAACATTCTCATAACCATCACTACATCGAGCCTTAAGGGCTCCTAAGTTCACAACCACTAAGTGGCATCTCCAACTACTCTAGATCCATCCTAGGCATGCTACTAACATGATACAACTACAAAGCTAAGGAATGAACGAAGGCGAAGGGAGGAGAGGAACCTACTGTCGAAGAAACGCAGCCGCGGAGTCAAGATGGCGCCCCGGTGGAGCAGACGCCGCCCCTGCGAATGCTGGCGCCGCCCCTGCGGCCTTCTGGCGGAGCAGACACCGCCCCTGCGGTGGTAGGAGCCGCCCTTGCGGCGGTTTGGGCCGCCCCTGCGGCTGTGGTCAGCCGCACCTGCGGCGGTCCGGCGTCCTGGAGCCCGGAGCCGCCCTTGTGGCGTGATGAGGCGCACCCGCGGCTAGCCGCTCCTGCGGCCGTGATGATCCGCCCGCGGCGGGTTCGGTGTAGAACTTCGTCTTCTTCGTTTTCGATCGTGGATCCTTGGCTCCAATGTCCTCCTCTTCTTGCTGGGTCTTCTCCAAACACCCACCACTGATCTTAGACTCCTCTCCACGACCTAATCGAGCTAAGAACACATGCATGCAAGGATTTGAGTAAAAATATCTCAAAAGCTTCATCCATGGCCATGGATGAAGGAGGGAAGAAGAAAGGGTTAAGCAGCCAAGGAGAAGAAGGAAGGGGAGAAGCTTACCACACCAAATCTGAACCTCTTCCACTGCAGTCCACAATCCAAGTGCTCCAAGGTGCAAGATGAGAAATGAGAGAGAAGAGTGGAAGAGGGGAAGAGAAATGACGTGAAAGAGAAGACAGGAGAGAAAGGGAGGGGACAAGACTGAAAAGTGGGGACGGGATCAAGGGGTCAGCTGACCTCTTGTCCCTCACCACGGAACGAGGGGTTGGAAATGACCCCTTGTCATTTTAACCCGGAACGAAGGGTCGGAAAGCGCGAAAAAGGGAAAAACGACGAGTCGGTTCGGGATTTTAAGAATAAATCCCGGCACTCGGCATCTCGTGCCTACGGGAAGATCTACAAGGCGCTCTAAGTCCGGAATAAAATTCCGGGCATTACAGGTATAAGCACCTTCCCGTATACCATAAGGAGTGGTCAGTGCCCTTCCGGTATACCAGATCTAGCCAGACTACAGAGAACTTCCCAGACTCCACTACGGGATGAAAGGCAAGTTGTCACGGCCACTACAATGGACGGTCAAATATCATAGGTCGGTAATAAACGATATCTCATGTTATAAAGCATACAACAAACACCACTCATGCATACATCCAATATAAGGATGGTATTTAAGTAAGTCCTATGGACTTACCTCAACCTCGGAGTAATCTCAACCATGATCTCACACACGGTTCACTCCAGTCTGGAGGACAACACTGCCTAATAACAAGGCATAACAAGATATCAAACTCCTATCCATCAAAGGGGTCACACCTAGACCCAAGGATCCATAATGATCATATCCTAACTCATAAACCTCAAAGCCATAACCGGCATAAACGATATTATACTCATCATCATCTCCTCATACACATACCTAGCATGCTACTAACCCACTCATACTAGGAAAGGAAAGGATCATACTACTCTAGATAGATCTTGTACAAGACGCACCTGCAAAACGAAAAGATACAAGGGCGAACAAAGCAAACCGCAGGCGCGGCAAGACTCGGCCGCAGGCGCGGTGACAGTGGTGCAGGCAAACGCAGGCACGGGCGCAGGCGCTGTGACACGGCTCCCGCAGGGGCGGCGGCTTCTAGGCACGGGGGCGGCGACAATGCAGAAAGTGATCCCAAACAAATCACGTCTTCTCCATTCCAAAGTCACACACATACATATACATACACATTCCAACATCAATCTACATTCAATTCATCTAATCCTAAGCTAAGGAAGATGGAATCAAGGAAGAAAGAAGAGAAGAAGAAGATGACTTACCACAACTGTGGTCCTAGGCAGCAGGGAAGGATCAACCACATTCTCTCAGCTGGCTCTCAAGCTCAGCAACCATGCACAACATCAACCTCAGCAAGGCCACACCACAAACTCTCTTGCAAACTCAAGAAAACTCACACACAAGATCAAGGAGAGGAAAGGAAGCAAGAAGGACGTGAGAAGGCTGGAATAGAGTGAGGATGAAACCCTTGATCCATCCAAAGAATAAGCTTAAGGAGGAAGGAAAGGAGAAGGTAAAGCACGGTCAAAGAGTCAACAAAGCCGGCTGTAGCCGCAGAAACCCCGCAGGGGGCGGAATTTCCTGGCCGCAGGGGCAGCTCCGTAAACCCGCGGGGGCGGCTAGGGCCAAAACAGGCTCCAAAGACTAAGGCTCTTACAGTATGATTATCTTTTTTATGGCCTATTTCATTTGATCTTGATTGAAATATATCTTTAGCTATGAAACTTGCACTATTGAGGGTGATCATATTTAGAAGCACTTCACGTTTTTGTCTTTGTTTTGCATAGATAATTCATGTTATCTTATCTTAGATTTACTTTTTGCTTGAGGACAAGCAAAGATAAGTATGGGTATTTTGATAACATGATTTATCGACTTGTTTTACTCATGCATATAGTTAGATTTTCCCTTTCCGCATTCATGTTTTGGCCTTAGTTTGTGCAATTTATGCTTGATTAGTGTTACTTTGCAAGAATAGATGTCTACACACACTATTTGTGGCTTTGTAGGTGATTTGGCACATTTTGGAGCTAAAACGACGTATTTGAGGATCAAGCCTCGAAGGGAGCGAGCATACGTGCACGGTAAAGGGCTAGGAATCGAGCTAAAGACACGAAGGAACGAACGAATGGCATCTCGGCCTTGATCTCGGTCTGACCAGATCGAGATTGGCTTGATCTAGGCCGAGATCCCTTGATTTCGAGCCGAGATGGCCTGATCTCAGCCGAGATCCATTGATCTCGGGCCGAGATCCATAATTTAGGTCGAGCTGGAAAGTTACTGTTGTGAAATCTCGGTCCCGATCTCGGCAGAGATTTTTAACTGAGATTTTCTTGACCGAGATTTTTTTGACCGAGATTTCTTGAATGCTGAACCATGAAGCCGATCTTGGCCCCGACAATTAAAAAACTCGGGTGCCACCAGAGATTTCTTGCCCGAGATCCTGTGCGCCGATTTATTTCGTTCTTTCTGGATCAGTTTTGGCCCAACCCGTTCTTTGGAAGGTTGTTTATTATAAAAGGAAGCATTGGATTCATTTAAAGGGGTGTTGGGAGTCGCCCAGAGTTTACCCCTAGAGGGGGGACCCATCTCCTTCCTTCTTCTCATTGTTCTCGTAGTTTAGTGTAAAGTTAGATACTTTTTCATTCAGTTTTGTTGGGAATACTTTGTTGAGACATTGTTGATTCAAGATTTATTACAATTGAAAGTTTTCAGGCATTGAAGTTGAGTAGTTTTTTTCTCTCCCTTTTGATATTTATTTATTTGTCTTTCTTTGATATAATTATTATTTGCTAGACCTTATGGTTCCAAGGTTGACAGGGATTTGTTTATGCTTGGATTATGATGGATTAGATTGTGCTTTGTTTTGGCTTTGAATTGCTTGAAATCCTAATGGTTAGCTTGGACTTGAACCTAGTTAGAATCCTTCTAGCTAGTAACCTTAGTTGGAATTAAGACTTACCCGGTGATATTCCTTCTTAGATACATGAGTGATTGATCATAGGTAATAAAGGTTTATCCTTTATTGGTTGAATGTGCTTAGATTCCTTCCTATGTAGGGTAATACCTGAAACTTACCCGGTAATGGTTTACCTTTTCCTTAGTTTGTAGCCTGGTTTGTTTAAAATTTCCTACCTCTCTACCTTGAGACTTATCCGGTAATAGGCAGTTCGTTTGGAACTAGATAGTCTTGAGACTTATCCGGTAATAGACTATCAGCCTAGAAACGTTCATCCCTGTGGCTTTTCTACCATATATCTTTATGATCCTTCCTGAGTCCACATGTAATAAACAATGATCTTGAACCCTTGGAATCCATTTTCTTTCCTTTAATTCGATTATCTTTGTTTTCCTTCTTGTTATATTTGATTTTCAATCAATAGTGACGGTTGATTGTGAATCCATCACCTTTCCAAAAACCATTTTGATTTCTTTCCCTTATCTTTTCCAACCCTTTCTTATTTTAGATTTATACTATTTATAATCATTGTTGCAAATTAATCCTCCCAGTCCATGGGATCGACCTTGGAATACTTATTCATACTATGATTGATAGAGGTGGGTTGCAAACCTAAACCGCCGGTTTAGGTTTGCAAACCGCCGGTTTAGGTTTGGCCAAGACCAAACCTAAACCCAAACCTAGTAAGTGAAAATCGGCGGTTTAGGCTAAACCGCCGGTTTAGCTACGGTTTATTAAAAAAAAAAAATTGAAAATCGGCCCAGAAGCAAAACCGTCGGTATAACCGACGATATTACCAAAACCGTCGGAATTAATTTTTTTTAAAAAAATTTAAAAAACCAAAAACCGACGGTTTAACCAACCAAACCGTTGGTTTTAAAGTTTTTAAAAAAAATAAATAAATAACCTATTAAATATAACCGTCGGTAAACCGTCGCAAATTGTTGGTTCAAACCGACGGTTTTGGCCAGTTCAAACTGTCGGTTTAATTTTTTATTTTTTACAAACCTAAACCTAAACCTTGAACCGGTGAAAACCTAAACCGGCCAAACCTAAACCGCCGGTTTGGCCAAACCGGCGTTTGGGCCGGTTTGAAAACCGCCGGTTCGGCGGTTTGAGCCAAACCGAGCCCATGTCTAGTGATTGGCCCATACACTGTGGGTTCGCTACAATTTGTGTATTTATTTCAAGTTTATAAATTTAAAGCATACCATGGTTTTTACTAACTTATAGGTCTTTATCATTAGTGATAAAGGTTTATAAGGGTGTAAAAAAGCGAACAAAACTCCCAACGTTCTAGTTTTAGTTTATATCCCATGCTTTTAATTTTTGCAATTATGCCCCTATTATTTAATTACAGATTTTGACCAAAAACCTTTAATTACGTTAATGACCCGCAGTTTCTGTTTGCTATAAATTTGCGTAGAAATTGTATTTACATTATTTAACCCAAATTTATAATTACAAAATTGAACGAGATTTATAGTTTTGCATATTTTTGCCCCGGAAATGATATTTATGAATTTTAAACCCTTGTTTTAATTACAAGATTTAATCTATACATATATATATATATATATATATATATATATATATATATATATATATATATATATATACAAATTATGAACCAAGTTTAGCTTTGTAAGTTAAATTTGTTTAGTTGTATGGTTTGGGATTGGGAACACTTTCGGGAAGGGTTTAACTCAAGTAGAAGTTCGAAAAACGTCGATTGACTTGTCGTTTTACGATACTACGTGAGTTTTCTCCAAACTTTGGAAGGGTTACTTACATGTCGAGTTATAATTTGGAATATGAACCTCATATGCCTAGTTGAATATTTTCTAGGTACGTACTCGGTTGGATAACGAGTTAAGGACAAACTCTAAGAGAAGTGCAACCCAAACTCGAGTTTGAAATTAAGTTATTTGACGAGTTTTAGTGGACGTTATCGATTTGGCATAAAATCCGTTGCATGATATTGAGGCAAGTACTTGTAAGCTTTTGTATATGAGCATGATTAAGTTTAAGCCTTCATGATACCACATGTATGATTGAGATGTTTATATTGTGATCTAGCATGATGAGCATGATTCAAGTTTAAGTCTTCATGATATTGCATGCATGATTAGGATGTTTTAAATTATAATTTGACATGACGAGCATGATTAAGTTTAAGCCTTCATGATATTGCATGTATGATTGGGATGCTATAAATTCTGATTTTGCATGATGAGCGTGATTACGATTAAGCCTTCATGATATTGCATGTATGGTTGGGATGTCTTAAATTACGTTTTGGCATTATGAGCATGATAAGTATAAAAATATATATGTTGTGATATATCTAGAGATGAATGATCTTGGAGTCCATGAGGAATTTGTGATATTACTTTTGAGTTAGGGATATAGTATGATTTTAGGAGTCAGTTTAGAAAGCCTTGGGATTACATGATAATTGATTGAGGTTAGTTAAAGAGGTGTTATCAAAATATTTAGAAAAGGAACCGGTAAGGATATTGTAGATTTGAGATGAGTTGATCTATGACCTAATCGGCTTTTCCATGTATATATACATGAGATGATTTGGTCTATGACCCTAGTGGGCAATTTCCCTTGTTATATATGTGGTCTATGACCATGACGACATTGTTGTCGTTGATACCGTTTTTCACGATTCTTATTCACTCCTCGGTTAGGGCGGACCAAGATTACCAATGGTATGCGGTTTGAGCGGCTGATGGTTGTGCCCGACCTTAGTGGATGGCGAGGATTCACTTGATCCGTGTTTACTATGTCCATCCCGTGGTAGGGGTTTAGGAGGTACCTTCGTGTTCAAGAAATAGGCTTGAACAATCGCTAAATATAGCCTTTTATAAATCGTGTTCAAGAAATAGGCTTGAATCTTTGCTAAATTAGCACTTGTTAAATTGTTTTTGAAAATAGTTTTAAAATAAAGATTGCTCGAGTAATTTTTTGATATTGTGATTTGGATTGTTCTTATGATGATTTGAGGAAGGGGCAAGCATATACCTTGTTACCCCATTTCTATCGATTGGCCTTTAGATATGTTATACCGTTTGAGTTGGGTTATGAGTAGTTGACATAGTTTATGAAATAGTAAATTGGACTACGAGTAGTTGACATAGTTTATGACATTTTGAGTTGGATTACGATTAGTTGACATGGTTTACGAAATATTGTGTTGGATTATGAGTAGTCGACATAGTTTATAAGTTGTTGATTTGAATTAATGAGTACTGAGATTATATTGAGGGGAATTATTTTGAAATGGTTTATGAGTATACTTTTGAGATATGTTATCGGTTTGAAACCTTTCAAGTTGACTTGAGATTTCATGACATGTTTGAAATGATCTTTTGAGACTTATGGCGTTATATATAGATGCATGTTGTATATTCATAATCTTGAGTATTTGAGCCATGATGATTTTAATTATTCTAATTATTGATAATTTTGAACCATGAATCATTGACATGAATAATGATTAATTGATATGATCTTTTGAGATTGATGATGATTAAATTGCATGATGTTATTACAATTCCTTGAGTAATTCTAAGATCATGTCATGTCATGTATGCTTATTCTCATATCTTGATCATATATATATTACCCTGCTTATGTATTGACTTAGTCTATGTGGAAGACTAACCCCCCACGGTGGGACTGGTTATGTCTTTGACATGATCAGGTACAGGAACAGTTAAGGAGCATGGAGGTCATGAACCCTAGTGAGAGTAATGTTGTTTGAACTTGGGGTGGTTGCTTCTTTAGACTTGATCGTTATTTCCTCCTTATTGCTTGTGGTTTGGTTCACGTTTCTACACTTTGATTATTGTTGACCCCGAGTTTGACCATTAATGGTCGATTGTTATTGTGGGTTTCGGAACCCCTTTTATGTGGACGTCATGGGACGCTTTTCGTTTTCCTTTGATCTTTGCTTCTTTGGCAAGTTATGTCTTGCTAGTGTGTATTTCATTATTATCCTTATCATTTTATACGTTATCTTAGCCTGAGGGAGTCCTTGTCCGGGCTTCTGGCTCTGTGACGCCTATCCCATTTTTGGGGCATAACAGAAGTTTGGTATCAGAGGTATGGTTCGGATTTTGGTTTTTGTTTGGGTTCTGGTTGAGTCGATTCTTTTGTTGAGTGATGAGTGGAGTTAGGGTTCCCCGTCTTCATGCTCTCTCTTGTACCTCCTACATATTGAATTGTTTAGTGTTACGTTATTTGAAGTATATCCGTGGACGACAAGTGATAGAACTTCGAGAACACTGAGATTTTTCTTCAAAGAAATGAATTTGGCACGAGACTTACATGAAGTATATAAAAGTTTAAAGTAAAGAACTCCGTTTAGCGGGTTGAGGATGCGAAAAAGAAATGAAGGATAAGTTCCACACCCACAAGAAGGAGGAATGCTAGTGAAACAAGCTAGTGCAAGGTACATAGAAAACCTCACATGTGCAATTGATATAGAGAGAAGCAAAAGAAGATAAGATCGAGTACTTTGAGGAATGATTGAGTCCTTCAGTTAGGACATGTATGGTTGTACATAAATGTGAGACCATGGAAGAATATTATAACCATGCACTCAAGTGGAAAGAAGATTAAAGGTGAAAGGTTGTTTAACAAAGGCCCCAAAAGACGGAAGATCGAGATGCATGTTTCAAGTTCTGGAGATGATGAATTCAAGAGATCTCCACCTATGGATAAGTCGAGGCAGAAGTGGGATCAAATTGATCTAGTGATTCCCATTGTTTGGGAAGTTCCCAATTTCCTTCCCGACGACTTACCAAGATCCACCACGTCAAGATGTTGACGTTGACGTTGCCATTGAGGCTCTAGTTTCCAAAGCGCCGTACAAGATGGAACCCTTATAGATGCAAGAATTATATAGGAAATTGCAGGAACTTTAATAAGAGATTTATTAGACCAAGTTCATTGCAATGGAAAGCAGTAGTGTTGGTTGTGAAAAAGGAATATGGTTCTCTTCGCTTGTGCATAGATTGTGGAGATAGAACAAGGTAACATCGAAGAATGAGTATCCTTTACCAAAAATATATCACCTACTCGACTAGGTCAGTAGTCTTTTCCAAGATGGACTTGAGGTCCTGTTACCACCAGTTTGGATTCGCAGATGAAGATATAGCAAAAAACGGAATTCGGACAAGGTAGACACTTTATGAGTTGTAGTGATGCCTTTTGGGCTCATTATTGTGCCATCTGTTTTTAAGGATGTGATTAATCGGATGTTCCAGGTGTACTAAGACCGTTTGTTGTGGTGTTTAGTGAGGACATCTTGATATACTCTTGAAGTCGAGAGAAGCATACATATAATCTTCGAGTTGTCTTGAAGCTTTGAGAAAAGAGAAGTTATATGCTAAGTTATCCAAATGTGAAAGTTGGCTGCCAGAAGTAGCATTCCTTGATTATGTAATTTCAGCAAAAGATGTGATGGTTGATCCACATAAGATTGTAGCAGGCAGAGAATGACATCCGCTTAAAACTGTCAAAGAAGTTAAATGTTTCCTTGGACTTATCTGTTATTATCAGAGATTGAGGAAGGATTCTCTAAAGTAGGTCAACCGTTAACAAATTCAATTTATAAAGCAACGAAATTTGAGTGGAATGAGAAGTGTAAAAAGAGTTTTTGAAGAGCTTAAGGAAGGCTTACAAGTGAGCTAGGTTTGACTTTACCTTAAGGTACCGATGATTTTACAGTTACAATGATACTTCGGACAAAGTCTTGGCTGTGTATTGAGGAAAAATGGCAAGGAAATAGCTTTTGTCTCTCTAGTTGAAGTTGTATGAGAAAGTTAAATATGAGATTAAAAAAAAAAACTACTAAAGAGTTTAAGGATCTCATAAGGAATTTTTTTTTATGGGTAAACATGAAGCGAGAAGCTAGATGATGTGTTTGATGAGAAGATAGTAAGATTGCATAGTGTCCCTAAGACTATAATGCTAGTTGTGATGGTCATTTTATACACCTATGAGGATAGAGTTGAAAATTAGTACCGTTTTTCATCATCAAATAGGTGGAACACCTGAAAGGACCGTTCACATCTTGGAAGACAAGTTGCGAGTTTATACTTTGGTTTTGACCATGAAAGTGGAGACACGTTTGCATTTGGTAAGAGTTTACCTAAAATAACAACTAGTATGCTTAGATTCAAATGACACCGTACGAAACTTTGTATGGAAGAAAGAAGTCAAGATAAGTCATCCTTGTGTTGGACGACCAATCAAATAAGTGTTTTGTAGGACCGGAAATCCTACACGCACTCAAGATGAGGATGCTTTGATTATGAAACGGTTTTGACTGTGCAAAGTCGCCAGAAGTCATGTGCAGATGCACATCTTTGACCCGTACAGTTTGATGTTAGAGAGACATGTTCGTTCGTGTTACACCGACTAAAAGTGTGTTCACATTTGGTAAAAGAAGGAAGTGAAGTCTTCGTATGTTAGACCTTTGAGATTATAGAGAGGATTGAATTCTTAACTTATCGAGTGGCGTTGCCAACATACATGATTCGAGTACATAATGTCTTTCATATATCCAAGTTGAGAAAGGAAGTTCAAATCCTAAACATGTGAAAGGAAGTTCAGATCCTAAACATGTGCTCCGATTTGAAGATGTCGACTTTAGAGAAGGTGATACTTATGAAGAGTAACCAATACAGATTCTTGGTTATTAGATAAAAAGTTGAGGAATAAAGTGATAACGTTGGTGAAAGTTTTATGGTCTCGGGATGGTACCGATACGCTTACCTAGGATACATAAGCGATGATGAGGGAGCGTTATCCTCGCTTTTCGAGTTTAGTTTCGGGACAAAACTCTTTTTAAGGGGGAATGATGAAATGCCCCTAAATTAAGGTGCGTTTTATATAAATATTTTCCGTATATTATTACTAATTTTATATCGTGAATTAAAAATTTGTACGAATTTATATTCTATATATAAAAATTTAAATAAGTATTTATACACATATATAATTTCCGTAATTATTTTAAGGAAAAGTCCGGAAAATTTTCGACCGTTACATCGGTTACGGATTTCTTTTTACGAGTTTTGATTTATTTTATTTTTACTCCTTTTATTTCTCTCTCTTTTATTTTCCCTTCCGGGCCCCATTTCGCCTCTCCCTCCACGCTGGCCACGCAGCCGGCACCACCTGGCATCCCCTCTCTGCCGGGCCCCTCCCTTTCTTTCCACGCTGGCCACGCCAGCTGGGAGCATCTTTCCCTTCTCTCCTTTCTTTCCTTCTCTTTCACGCCATAGTCCTCCTGCCCAGGCTATGCTCCTAGCCCTAACAGTGCCTCAGCAGCCCAAGCAACACCTGCCTTACCTCGACCTCTCGATCTCCCCTGCCGATCACCTCCCTCTGCCTCCTCTCTTCTCCCTCTTCACCTCTCTTTCTTCTCTACTCCTCTCAACTCTCTTCTCTCCCCATCTCACCCTCGCTCTACCCTCTGTTCTCGCTACCGAACGCACCGGAACCACCACACTCCATCTCCTTCTTCATCGATCTCTCTCTACAGCCTCACCTCCTCTCGTCCTTACGACTCTCCTCCGGCCAAAAGCTTCTCTCCATATCGCCTTCTCGAGCTCGCCAGATCAGCAACCACCACCCTCTGCAACTTCACCCATCTCCTCGCTCCTCGATCCCCTCTCTGTCGAAAAGACTCTCATCCTCCTCCCCGGTTTCTCTCATCTCCGGCCACCACCACTCTCATCTCTCCCTCCCTTCTCGTTTCATGCCGGCAGACCACCAACCTCGACCACCGGAAGCAACAACCATCTCCCTCGTTCTTTCCTCCTTCGTCTCCTCTGGATCGAGCCGTCGCGGGACCACCACCATCGAACTCCCCGTCCCCATCTCTCCTCTCCTGTCGATCTTCGCCGGAGAAGCCACGACTGCCGGAGCCAGCCCTTCGTCGCGCCACCAGGAGATGCGCAAAAAGGCGAGCCCTCTTTCCTCTAATTTGCAGTATGGGCCCAACGTTTCGTATAACTACGATAAAACTCCCAACGTTCTAATTTTAGTTTATATTCCATGCTTTTAATTTTTGCAATTATGCCCCTATTAGTTAATTACAGATTTTGACCAGAACTTTTAATTACGTTAATGACCCGTAGTTTCTGTTTGCTACAAATTTGCGCAGAAAATGTATTATTTAACCCAAATTTATAATTACAGAATTGAACGGGATCTAAAGTTTTGCATATTTTTACCCCCGGAAATGATATTTATGAATTTTAAACCCCTTAATTTAATTACAAGATTTAACCTATACTTATATATATTACAAATTATTAACCAAGTTTAGCTTTGTAAGTTAAATATGTTTAGTAGTATGGTTTGGGATTGAGAACACTTTCGGAAGGGTTTAGCTCAAGTCGAAGTTCGAAAAAACGTCGATCGACTTCTCATTTTACGATATTACGTGAGTTTTCTCTAAACTTTGGAAGGGTTACTTACATATCGAGTTATAATTTGGGATATGAACCTCATATGCCTAGTTGGATATTTTCTAGGTACGTTACTCGATTGGATAACGGGTTAAGGACAAACCCTAAGAGAAGTGCAACCCAAACTCGAGTTTGGAATTACGTTGTTGACGAGTTTTAGTGGACGTTATCGATTTGGCATAAAATCCGTTGCGTGATATTGAGGCAAGTACTTGTAAGCTTTTGTATATGAGCATGATTAAGTTTAAGCCTTCATGATACCACATGTATGATTGAGATGTTTATATTGTGATCTAGCATGATGAGCATGATTTAAGTTTAAGTCTTCATGATATTGCATGCATGATTAGGATGTTTTAAATTATAATTTG
This sequence comes from Fagopyrum tataricum, assembly GCA_002319775.1. Lineage (NCBI taxonomy): Eukaryota > Viridiplantae > Streptophyta > Magnoliopsida > Caryophyllales > Polygonaceae > Fagopyrum > Fagopyrum tataricum. Next base: position 22,632,658 of record CM008282.1, read on the forward strand.
ACATGACGAGCATGATTAAGTTTAAGCCTTCATGATATTGCATGTATGATTAGGATGCTATAAATTCTGATTTTGCATGATGAGCGTGATTACGATTAAGCCCATGATATTGCATGTATGGTTGGGATGTCTTAAATTAATTTTGGCGTTTTGAGGCATGCATATAAGTATGAAAAATATATATGTTGTGATATCTAGAGATGAATGATCTTGGAGTTTATGAGGAATTTGTGATATTACTTTTGAGTTAGGGATATAGTATGATCTGAGGAGTCGGTTTAGAAACCTTGGGATTACATGATAATTGATTGAGGTTAGTTAAAGAGGTGTTATCAAAATATTTCAGAAAAGGAACCAGTTAGGATAATGTGGATTTGAGATGAGTGGATATATGACATAATCGGCTTTGCCATGTATGTATACGTGAGATGATTTGGTCTATGACCCTAGCGGGCAGTTGCCCTTGTTATTTACGTGTTCTATGACCATGACGACATTGTTGTCGTTGATACCATTTTCATGATTCTTATTCACTCCTCGGTTAGGGCCGACCAAGATTACCAGTGGTATGCGGTTTGAGCGGGCCGATGGTTGTGCCTGACCTTAGTGGATGGCGAGGGATCCACCTGATCCGTGTGTTTACTATGTTCATCCCGTGGTAGGGGTTTAGGAGGTACCTTCGTGTTCAAGAAATAAGCTTGAACATTCGCTAAATATAGCATTTTATAAATCGTGCTCAAGAAATAGGCTTGAGCCTTTGCTAAATTAGCACTTGTTAAATTGTTTTTGAAAATACTTTAAAATAAAGATTGCTCGAGCAATGTTTTGATATTGTGATTTGGATTGTTCTTATGATGATTTGAGGAAGGGGCAAGCATATACCTTGTTACCCCATTTTTGTCGATTGGCCTTTAGATATGTTATACCGTTTGAGTTGGGTTATGAGTAGTTGACATAGTTTATGAAATAGTAAATTGGAATACGAGTAGTTGACATAGTTTATGACATATTGAGTTTGATTACGATTAGTTGACATGCATGGTTTACGAAATATTGTGTTGGATTATGAGTAGTCGACATAGTTTATAAGTTGTTGATTTTGAATTAATGAGTATTGAGATTATTAGAGGGGAATTATTTTGAAATGGTTTATGAGTATTCTTTTGAGATATGTTATCGGTTTGAAACCTTTCAAGTTGACTTGAGATTTCATGACATGTTTGAAATGATCTTTTGAGACTTATGGCGTTATAGATGCATGTTGTATATTCATAATCTTGAGTATTTGAGCCATGATGATTTTAATTATTCTAATTATTGATAACTTTGAAGCATGAATCATTGACATGAATAAATGAATAATTGATATGATCTTTTGAGAGTGATGATTTTAAGTTGCATGATGTTATTATTTCAATTCCTTGAGGAATTTCTAAGATCATGTCATGTCATGTATGCTTATTCTCATATCTTGATCGTATATATATTACCTTGCTTATGCATTGGCTTAGTCTATGTGGAAGACTAACCCCACTACGTGGGGCTGGTATATGTCTTCGACATGATCAGGTAGAGGAATAGTTCAGGAGCATGGAGGTCATGAACCCTAGTAAGAGTCATGTTGTTTGAACTTGGGGTGGTTGGTTCTTTATACTTGATCATTATTTCCTCCTTATTGCTTGTGGGTTGGTTCACATTTATACACTTTGATTATTGTTGACCCAAGTTTGACCATTAATGGTCGTTTGTTATTGTGGGTTTCGGAATCCCTTGTGGTGGACGGCATGGGACGCCATTCGTTTTCCTTTGATCTTGCTTCTTTGGCAAATTATGTCTTGCTAGTGTGTATTTCATTATTATCCTTATCATTTTATACGTTATCTTAGCCTGAAGGAGTCCTTGTCTGGGGCTTCTGGCGCTGTGACGCATATCCCATTTTTGGGGGCGTCACAAACAGTTTTGCTTAAAAAAATTGTTTTAATCGAACACTCTTACATATAACTTACGTGATACGGGGTTAGCCGTCACGTTGCCCGATCTTTCAACACCAAGACTTCGTTCACAAGAAAAAGATGGAAAAGACGTGAAAAGGCAAGAAAAACGTGATGAATGATCCAAATGGTTATGAAGGATCGATAAATTGATAGATTTGGTCGAACCCCTTAAAGTAGTCAAGAAAAATACTAGGGAAACAAGGACCGTAACACACAACTTATAATGATTTAAAAATGTGATGAATAATCCAAATGGTTATGAATGATCGATAGATGGATAGATCTGGTCGAACTTGTAACACCCAAATCCGTAGGACTCGAGGTGCTACTAGGCTAGGATCTCACAATGGATCTTGACCCTAGCCTGACAACAAGTTCACTGAATCTTACAACAGGGAACCGATAGATTAAATACAAAACGTAAAACTGATATATAAATCTCAAAAGGTAGTACATAAGTACCGCTGAGTACAAAAGAAACATATATCCGTACATCAAATATCTCATATCCCACGATAATAATCCCAGTGTACGGAGCCCTCAACGGATCACCCCTCTGGATCACTCTACAACTCTCCTAACCTGCAAAGGATCTACAGCGGCACTTGTGCTACAGAAGATGATCCCGCGGTTCTTCTTTCACTCTTCACGTGATCAATTCACGTCTTCTTTCATCCAAAGTTACACATATACATATACATATACATACATAAACCAACATCAATCTATATCCAATCATCTAATCCTAAGCCTAAGGAAGATGGAATCAAGGAAAGGAGAGAGAAAGAGAAAGATCACTCACCACACCTGTGGTCCTAGGCTGCAGGAAGATCAACACTCACAACAGCTGCCTTCCAAGCTCAGCATACCAACCACTAGCATCAACATCAACATCCACCACAACAACTCTGTTACAAACTCAAGGGAAAACAAGCAGACAAGATCAAGAAGTAGAGGAGAAGCAAGAAGGAGGACGAGCAACCGAGGAAGAGAAGTGAAGAAGAAACCCTTGATCAGCCAAGGGAAAGAATAAGAAGAAGAAAGGGTAAAGCACGGGTCAAGGAGTCAACAAAAACGGCTGCAGCCGCAGGAAACCATAGGGCGGTTCCGTGAGCCGCGGCGGGCGGGAACCCGCAGGGGCGGCACGCAGCCGCGGGTGCGGCTAGGCTAAAGCTCGGTCAAAGCCAATCTTGGCTAAAGCCAAATCTCGGTCCGAAACACTAAGGCTCTTACAGAACCCTTAAAGCAACCAAGAACATACTAGGGAAACAAAGGCCCTAACACACAACTTGTAATGATTTAAAAAGCCTTTCGCTATAATCCCACACGGAGGGGGAAGACGATAGACCCAAAGCAGGAGAAGTTGCTTGAAGGGTGATTGAGAGCACCAACTTGCCAATTCAAGTGACACAACTCAAAACATTCCAAGCTATTATGCGAACGAGAATCCACTCGCTCAGGGTTTGAATAGGATTTCACCTATTCGTTCTCAATTCCACGAGAGAAGTAAATTCTAAAAGTATTCGATTTTTGTGTTTTATAAAAGTTCAAGAAAACTTCCAGCCCTATAATGCTTTATATAAGCCGGGGGAGATGTTTAGGGTTTATAACGGGCTAAGCTAGACTACGGGCTTGAGAATCTAATCTGGAGCCCAAAAATAAGAAAGGAAAGATCATAATTTTGGGGTGAAATTATCTATCCTAAAAGTCCCAAAAATAGATAAATTAAAAGCCAAAAATAGAAAAGGAAATAAATATTTTTGCGCTGAAATTATTTATCATATAAAGCCCAAAAATAGATACAATAGAAGCTAGCCTATGATAATACAAAGGAGTCCAAAAATAGGCTGAAAATAATATATCTAATTAAAGCCTTATTTAACAATAAGATAAGCCCAAATAGAACCTATTAGGACGTCCAAAGCAAGCCTTCTTCATGCAACTTGAATCCACGGGTTTTCCTTGTTGCCCATGCGTATGTGATCATGCATGGACATGCACGGGTTTCCGATGCGCTTGATTTTATTAACAACAATCTTCGTCACTTTTCCCTTCTTTAACCGATTCCAGACACCTCTATTGCCGTTGGCCCCAAATTTGCCGAAGACACATTTACTGATTCCAGACACCTCTTTGCAGACACATTTTCTCATTTATCCTATGATAAAGGTGTCTGAAATCGGTTAAAGAAAGACAAGTGCCGAAGATGGTTGTTAAGGAATCAAGCGCATCGGAAAATTTCTTGGCAAAAATTTTGTTAGAATTGCTCTCGATGGCCCCAAGGGAATCGAAGGTGGGATACAATCAACCTGGTCAAGATGTTGATCCCAATAAACCTGGAGATCACCAAAGGAATAACACTGATCTTCAAGAGCAATTGACAATTGTTCTTGTATAGTGTCGCTGTTTCCGGGAATTAGGTCTTAATGTTAGTGAAATTTGATCCTTTCTGTTCTTCGTTTAGTTCTATATCAATTAGGCTGTGTTTGTTTGGTTTTCTTAAAAACACTAGGGTTTGTGTTTTTTAGTGTTTTTAGGGTGTGATTGTTTTTTTTTTATTGTTGTGGTTTGTAAAAATCTGATACTTGTTTGTTATGACTTGTGTTTTTTTAAGAGTGTTTTCATAACAAGAAGACCGTTTTATCCCTACTTGTCAACTTAATAACATCACGTACCATATATATATATATATACCAAAAAGTTTCTTCCTCTGAAATCTTCTCGTCTCACCTCGTCGTTGACACACCTCTTCCTCTTTAATACATGAAACCTCGTATCATGTTCGTCTTTTCTCTCTACAAACATTTACCTCCTCAACAATTATTTGCATTTTCGATGTCTACACACAGCCCTACAAGCTGAAATCAAACAGAAGCTATCACTGCACTGCCAGTGCCGACTCTTGATAATAAGATATGTAGTATGCCATCAAAGTGGAAGAAATCAAACAAAAACTATCATGGCCATTCATCCCTGAACTGCCAGCCCTACAAGCTGAAATCAAACCGAAGCTATCATGGCCATTCATCCCTGTGGTATTACTTGTCACACACACATATATATCATCTACACAAGACATGCAGTATGCCATCAAACTGGAAGAAATGTGGCCTGCATACTTGCTTGCCTTGATAATAAGAGAACTTACTGTTGTGCTTCCTCGGAGCTGTCTATCATGAATAACTTGATTTTATTAAAAAACACATATATATCATCTACACAAGACATGTAGTATGTCATCAAAATATACTTCCATTATAAACACATTTTTCTTGTGTTCCTGTGTATCATGAATTACTTGATTTTATTAAAAAAACAATACATGAACAATGAGACATTATAATGTCTCTCAAGTGGATGGACCAGAAGTTCTTATGGTTTGACACTCAACACAGTTGGAGAGACATATCAAGATTTATGGTCAGATGACTAAAACTCTCGGTCAATTCAATGCGTTCACATCAAAAGTTGTAATATTAGATTGAGAAACATTATATATTTGATACACGGTTAAAGATTGGCCTCAAAATACCTTTACATCCCAGCAAATCAATATTCACAAAAATGGTAGACACTATCCATCAAAATTATAAACTATGAGCAAATCCAGAGGAAGTAATAGAGCATAAATATAAGCTGATACATTTATAGAATTGATAATTTGCCATCACTGTATCTAGAGAGTATACAAAAATGGTAGACACTATCCATTATATCTAAGATCTTGTCATATAAAAGACACGTATGCTGAGTGCATACACTGAGACAGAGCAAGAGTAACAAAATTGAACACAATTTTCACATGTATGTAAGCTCAGACAGCCAAGGGTTTGTCTTCAACCTCTGATTTGAAAACGAAGATCAGAAACTCTAGTCCACAAATTCATCATCACCGCATACATAATCAACAAAATTTATGAGCATATGATGAAATGATTATAAAGGTTGCGGGTTAAACCCCTAACCGTAAAATCTGAAATCCAACCCTATCCAGCCTCGGACGATCGAGAAAGTGTATAACCTAGAAGAATAGTACAAGAAAGTGTATAAGAGGGAGGAGATAACCTGACCAGCTGGGGATGGAGTCGAACACCAGAGAACGAGTGATTTGAGTTGGACGGCAATGGCGTCGAACCAGCGGGGAGATTTCTCCGCTCTGAAATTGACGGGATCGATGAAGACGAGGGGTTTTTATACCTGGTCATTCGGTAAATGCTTTTAATATTAAAGGCCAACAATGTCCTTTGCACGGCCAAAAACACTCAAGATCAATTGAAACCCTTATTTTTTCAAGGGTTTTTTAAAACACTCCAAATTTACACAAAACACAAGTGTTTATTTACACACCAAACACCCATATAACGTAAACACTCATAAAAGACTCAAAATCACTTGTGTTTTTGTACCAACAAACGCGCAGCCTTAATGATCTTTTATTCGTGTTCTTGATCAATTAGTCCTATCTATATATCTATATATCTTTACTAAAACATAATAATTGAAAGATTTGATTTTTGGTGAAAAAAATGTACGTATGTTCAATGGAATAAATTATTGTCACAGTTTTCTTTAAAAATTTTTTTTAATCTAACACTTATATATAACGGACGTTATACGGGGTTAGTCGTGAGATTGCCCTATCTTTCAACACCAAGACTTCGTTCACAAGAAAAGGATGAAAAAGACGTGAAAAGGCAAGAAAAACGTGATGAATGATCCAAATGGTTGTGAAGGATCGATAGATGGATAGGATGGATAGATCTGGTCGAACGCTTAAAGCAATCAAGAGCATACTAGGGAAACAAAGGCCCTAACACATAACTTGTAATGATTTTAAAAAGCCTTTCCACTATAATCCCATACAGAGGGGAAGACGATAGTCCCCAAAACACGAGAAGTTGCCTAAAAGGTGATTGAGAGCACCAACTTGTCAATTCAAGTAACACAACTCCAAACAATCCAAGCTACTAGGGCGAACGAGAATCCACTCGCTCAGGGTTTAAATAGGTTTCCACCTATTCGTTCTCGATTCCACGAGAGAAGTAAATTCTGAAAGTATTCAATTTTTATGTTTTATAAAAGTTCAAGAAAACGTCCAGCCTACAAGGCCTTATATAGGCTGGAGGAGACGTCTAGGGTTTATAAAGGTCTAAGCTAGACTACGGGCTTGAGAATCTAAACTAGAGCCCAAAAATAAGAAAGGAAATATCATATTTTTAGGCTGAAATTATCTATCCTAAAAATCTCAAAAATAGATACAGTAAAAGCTAGCCTAGAATAATAAAAAGGAGTCCTAAAATAGGCTAAAAATAATATATCTAATTAATGCCTTATTTAACAATAAAATAAGCCCAATTAGCACCTATTAGGACGTCCAAAGCAAGCCTTCTTCCCGCAGCTTGAATCCACGGGTTTTCCTCCTTGTCTATGCATACGTGATCATGCATGGACATGCATGGTTTCCTATCTCTACATACGTGAATCTCGGCCCTCTCATATGATTATCTCTGGAGCCGTATGATGATCTCTGCAGCCATTTCATCTCCCATCTCTCAGCAATTGTTTTTACATCACTTCTTGGAATGACCATCTTATCTATTCTAGAAATGGAGTTCATTGCATTTCTGGACTTGGCTTTCATTCCTCTCCGAGAAATGTGTTTAATTCGTCCTCTCTTTTTCCTTAGAGTGATCAACACTCCATGCTTCCTAGCTTCCATTATTTCTAGCTTCCATGCTTATGATCTTAACTCGAGCAAGGTCCTGAGATGCTCCTGTATCATTACGTATCTTCAACAAACCAAATATTTGGATATAACCTTTTAAACAAATCTTTCGGTCAAATCTTCTAATATCTTTTTAAATTCGTACAAATTAAATTCAAATATTTTTTCCAGTTATATTGTAAAGTAACATAAATTGTTTGATCAATGAGATCATGTTGGATAAACTCTTTTTAACCAAAAATCTATGTATCTTAACAGTTTTAAATAAATATTCGGAAAAATTATATGTTTTTTTTAAATTTTCACCCGGACTTTAAAAGATGCCGAACTTAAAAAAAGTTGGAGGATTTTGGAAACCGTGCACTTTATTTTGGAAACCAAGTATTGACTTTTGTAAATGAGAGAAGTGTCTTTTAAAATAATCCAAGGAAAAGGGAAAAAGAAAATTAGAAATTAATTAGTAGTTAAATGATATTGTTAATAATAACAGGAAGAAGGAAGAATAATTTTTCATTTTGTTAGCCCAATATTATCCAAGTGTGGTACCCAATATGTTAATACTCACCCCGTAATACCCAATATCTTAATATCTAATGTAATACCCAACATTTTAATGCCAAACGTAATACCTAAGTCTGATAAAAAAATATGTTAATGTCCAACGTAATACCCAATATGTTAATATCCAATGTATGTTAATACCCAACGTATCTTAATATCAAGTGTGGTACCCAATATGTTAATGCCCAACTCCGATTACCCAACTTACAAAGATTGTTCCTTTCAAAATTACTAAATTAACTAAGTTTAGTTACCTAACTCCAGTTACCCGATTTCTAATATCCAAAACAAATACCCATTTTAGTTACCCGATTTTGTTACCCGATTTATCATAACCAAACATCACTCACGTATCCAACTTCATGTACCCAACATTACTCACGTACCCAACTTCGGTTATCCAATTTGATTACTTAGTTTCAAATACCCAATTCGATTATCCAATTCAAATTACAATTTCATTGCCCAATTCGATTAATTCAAATTACATAAATTTCATTGCCCAATTCGATTACCCAATTTATGTTACACGATTCACTTACATTTACAATTACAACACGTTACAAAAGGCAGTTACCAATGGTCCAATTTCACTTACTCAACTTTATTTACCCAATGTTACCATGTCTCACATAAGAAAAATTGCATACTTTGTATCTCTATAATAAAGTGCATAGTTTCCAAAATCTTCCTCTTTTTTTTTTTTTTTTTTTTTTTTTTTTTTTTAATGTTTAGAAGCTTTTAAAGTCCGGAGAAAATTAAAAATATAAAATTTTAACGAATCTTTCTTTAAAATTGTTAAGATAATTAGATTTTTGGTTAAAAAGAGTTGATCCAACAAGACTGTTATTTATCAATAATTTTAGTTAAAAAGATATTAGAAGATTTGATCGAAAGATTTGTTTAAAAGGTTATATCTAGATACTTGGTTTCTTCATGATGTAAGTTATATATAAGAGTTTTAGATTTTTTTTAAAAAAGAATAAGAAAACAGTGACGGTAATTTCTTCCATTAAACATACGCACATATATATTTTTTTATTTTATGAGAATCTCTTTTAATTATTATGGTTTCATATATATATATATATATATATAGAGGATTCTTATCTTTCTTGCATTACATTTGGAGCTTTTATCTAAAACATTCATCTCAGCAAAAACAAAGCAACAAATATGCAAAAATAGAGCGTTCAATTTCACTAACACGGACATGTTATTCACGGAAATGTAGATTTGTGAAGACTCACTAATTGTTCAATGTGAAAGACTCAGTAACTAATTGTTCAATAACACGAATCAAAGAGCACTAAGTAACTGATCAAGAACACAAATAGAAGATTATTAATTGATAGAGAACTAAACGAAGAACTGAAGGATCAAATATCACTAACGTTAAGACCTAATTCACGGAAACGACGACGTTATACAAGAACAATTGCTCTTGAAGATCATCATTAGTCCTCTGTCAAACTTTATGTTTATTGGGATCAGCATCTTGACCATGTTCATTGTATCCCACCTTTGGATTCCCTTTGGGGCCATCGCGAGTAGTTCTAACAAAAGCTTTGCCAATAAATTTTCCGATGCGCTTGATTTCCTTAACAACCATCTTCGTCACTTTGCCCTTCTTTAACCGATTCCACACCCCTCTGCTGCCGCTGGCCCCAAAACTTTCGGCGGAAGACATTTTCTTTATTGGTAAACCCTATAATGAAAGACAAAACAGCTACTAACATGAAACTTGAGCAAGTAACTACAAACTAATGTAATAGGGGTAAAAATGCACAACGACAAATTTTCACAAGAAATTGGTAAAGATGTTGATCAGTACAATATTGAGAAAGTGATAGAACAATGGATTCAACTAAAATCTTACATTAGAAGGGGTCGACATCTTCCACATAAATTGGGCTGTGAATACATCTCACTGTTCCCTGGAACAAGGCACTATAGTTAATTAGACCTGAACACCTAAGAGGCTGATACTAATCTTCTTCTTCATTCCAAATACACTAAACAAGCACATCATTGAAAACCAGTTTCATAGGACATCAACAAATTTGTTCTCAATCAAATCAAACAAAACCAAACTTTACCAAAAAAAAAAAACTAAAACACAGACTGTCAAACAAAAGACGATACGCGGAACTTACAAAGAACTCACCTGCACCGCCAAATTTGCTATCTGAAGAGGTTGAAGTGCCAGAAATAGGGTTACGAGAGATATCGGCAACGCAATTGAGCATAGATACCTCATCCCGTTTCAAAAGCTGGGAGAGTGGCGTTTTGGGGACGTATGAGGGCGTGGAGGTGGAAGCTTTGGACTTTTGAGGAGTGGGATCGTCGTCGACAATCACGATTGTAGGGTTTTGGAGGAAGTTGTGTTTGGACGGCGGGAGACTGGAGAAGCAAATATTGCGGCATATCCGTCTTCGTCGTCGTCCGATATGAGGTCAACGTGAATCGGTTGGGACATCTTGGATATAGAAAGAGGGCGTTAAGAGCTTCAAAGATGGACTTCAATGGCTGTGTTCGAATTTTAGGATGGCGCGGAGAAGTTCCCCGAAGCGTCAAGCGCACTGCACTAAGTAAACCGACCTCCTCGATCAGTTGTAAAAATTCAGTAAACTAGCTTAGTTCTCGTGTCAATCTATTGCGATAATAAGATAAAAAAGTTTAATTATAAATATATAAAAAAATATTAAGTTAGTAGGGTGAAACGAACAATATGTTCATTTTTATATATTATAATATTAAATATTTTATAATAAAAAAATTTATGATAAAAATAGTTATTTTTTTTATAAATATTATAATTGGTAAATATGGTATAATTATGACATCAATATATATGATTCCCCGTAATTTCCATTTAGAAAACTTTTTGTCGAACATATTTTTAAATTTTGTTTTTTATAATATAGTCTTTCCAAATGTATATATAATTCTAAATCTCAAATTAGATATAGTACATAAGATGACATGTGAAAAAATGTGAGGCGGCTTAATGTAAAAATGACACGTGACAAATTTAATGTGGTGATGACATGTGGTAATATTGACTTCTATTTTAGTATTATATAATAGATTTTTTTATAAAATAAAACAACTATCAACCAACTATCATCTTATTCACCAAAACGAAATGAGTGTTTTCTGATTAAAGTAAAAAAATAATATAAAGAAAAGGAAGCCATGAGGACACGTAGTTTAATGGATCGAAAGGTTGAAAAATCAGAAGCAAAGATGTCTTCAAGGAAAAAGAGAACATTTAGTCACGGAGTGAGCAAAGTACCGTCGTCAAAAAAAGTGCATAGTAAAAAAGCGTGGAACAATTGTGGACACCTTAAATTTAGATTTGAAGTAGATTATTGAGAAGTTGGTCACAAATCTACAACCCCTCCTAAACCAACAGCTCGAACCACCATCAATACTTGTTACAAACTCAGAAGACGTCACGACAAAACCCGAAAAAATTGACATGTACATGTATAAATCTTTGAAAATAGAGGCGGGAAGAATCACATCAAAAATGAAATGTTATTGGTAATACTTTTTTATGAATTATTTTGGTAGTCATCAATAGGCGGCAAAAAGACGGAGGACCAAGATGAACGCTTCATAGTGCATCTTCATACTTTTTTTATGAATTATTTGGGTAGTTAGGTGGAAGACATATTCTTTATGATTGGATAAATGAGAAATATGTCTGCAGAGAGGTGTCTAGAATCACTACATGTGTCTTTCGACGAAGGTTCTGGGGCCAGCGGCAATAGAGTTGTTTGGAATCAGTTAAAGAAGGGTAAAGTGATGAAGATGGTTGTTAAGGAAATCAAGCGCATCGGAAAATTTATTGGAAAAGCTTTTTGTTAGAACTGCTTGCGATGGCCCCAAAGGGAATCAAAAGGTGGGATACAATGAACTTGGTCAAGATGTTGATCCCAATAAACCTGGAGATCACCAGCGGAATAATGTTAATCTTCAAGAGAAATTGTTCTTGTATAACGTCACCGTTTCCATGAAGTAGGTCTTAATGTTACTGAAATTTGATCATTCAGTTCTTCGTTTAGTTCTATATCAATTACTGATCTTCTATTCGTGTTCTTGATTAGTTAGTTCTCCTCGATTCGTGTTATTGAACAGTTAGTGATTCTTGCACAAATCTTCCTTTTCCGTGAATAAAATGTCCGTGTTAGTGAAATTGAAAGCTCTATTTTTTTCTTATTTGTTGCTCTGTTTTTTGCTGAGATGAATGTCTTAGATAAAAGCTCCAAATGTCTATGCAAGAAATATACGTATTCTATCTATATTTGTATACCAATACTAAACCATAATAATTGAAAGAGATTATAGTATAATAAAAAAAATAATATATGCGTATGGTTAAAGGAATAAATTTCCGTCACTATTTTCTTAATTTTTTTCTAAATATCTAGCACTCTTATTTATATGTGACATATCATCAACAAAACAAGTATATGGATATAACCTTTTAAACAAATCTTTCGGTCAAATCTTTCAATAACTTTTTAATTTCGTACAAAATAAATTCAAATATTTTTTCCAATTATATTGTAAAGTAACATAAATATTTGACCAATAATAGTCTTGGAGAAAACTATTTTTTAACCAAAAATCTATGTATCTTAACAAATTTTAAATAAAGATTCGTTAAAATTATATATATTTTTAATTTTCACCGGACTTTAAAAGCTGCCAAACTAACCAGTGATTTCCGTATTTTGTTACTAATGTATACCATAAAAAAGAATATATCTTCCACGTATTTGGTAGTTATCAATTGGTGTCTTCCAAACACCTATTGATGACGTAGATGTGAAGACCCATGGGAGAACACTATGAAGATGCACTCAACTGGAAAAGAAGAGTAGATGTGAAAGGTTGTTTAACCAAAGCAAAAAGACGGAGGACCAAGATGAACGCTTCAAGTTCTAGAGATGATGAATTCAGAGGGCTCTACCTATAGATGGGTCAAGGAAGAAGTTGGGATCAAAGAAATACAATGATTTTCGTTGTTTGTAAATTCCCCAATGTATGTCCTAACAACTTACCAAGAATTTCACCACGTCGGAATGTTGATGTTTCCATTGAGGCTTCAATTTCTAAAGCGCCATACAGAATGACATGCATAGAGATGCAAGAACTGAAGAAGCGATTGCAAGAAATTGCTGATAACAAATTTATTAGACCAAGTGCACTGCCATGGAAAGCGCTAGTGTAATTTGTGAAAAAGAAGATGGTTATCTGCGCTTGTGGATTGATTAAGGAGAGTTGAACAAGGTAACCGTGAATAACAAGTATCATTTACCCGAGATATATGACCTACTCGACCATTTTCAAGGGTCGGTAGTCTTTTCCAAGATAGACTTGAGGTTCGGCTACCACTAGTTGAGGATTCGAGATGAGAATTTTACAAAGATGGCAATCCGGACAAGATATGTCATTATGTGTTACAGGTAATGCCTTTTGAGCTCACTAATGCGCCAAATGTTTTTAAAGGAAATGATGAATCGAGTATTTCAGAAATACTTAGACTATTTTGTTGTGGTGGTTAGGGATGACATCATGATATACTCTCGAAGTCGAGAGGAGCATACATATAATCTTCGAGTTGACAGTGAAGCTTTGATAAAAGAAAAGTTATATGCTAAGTTGTCCAAATGTGAACGTTGACTACCATAAGTAGCAACCCTTAGTCACATGATTATAGCATGTGATGGTTGATCACAAAAGATTGTAGCAGTCTCAGAATTGCATCCGCCTAAGTTTGTGAAAGAAGTTAAAAGTTCATTGGACTTACCGGTTATTATCAGAGATGTGTGGAATGATTCTTTAAATTAGAGCGAACGTTGACTAATTTACCTGTATGGCAAAAAGGTTCGATTAAAATTGAGGAGTACCAAAGGAGTTTTGAGGAGCTCAAGAGGAGATAGAGTGTACTAGTTCCGACTTTACCTCAAGGTACCGATGGGTTTACAAGTTTACAATGATGCTTCGGGATAAGGTCTTGGTGATACATTGATGCGAAATGGCAAGGTGATAGCGTATCAATCTCGCTAATTGAAACCATATTAGGAGAAGTGCCCCACTCATGACTTGGAACTTGTAACGGTAGTTTTTGCACTCAAGTTTTCGAGACATACCTTTATGGAGTTAGTTGACATATTTTCATGGACCACATGAGTTGAAATATATCTTTGCTTAGAAGGGCTTAAATATGTGGTAAGGAAGATGGTTAGATTTGTTAAAAGGACTATGATATTGAGATTTTATATCATCCAAGAAAGGTTAATGCTACTATAGATGCTCTTAGTTGGAAGTCGACGCAAGAGAAGAGGATAGCGTGTTTGAGTGCACAACTTGCGTTTCAACGAGATTTGATGAAGTTTGACATGAAAGTTTGGTTTCACAAGAACCAAGGACAGATGTGTAGGTTGGAAATTCGACCGTCTTTGTTGGAGACTATCAAGGGGAAACTAGTTGATAATGTAGAATCGAAGAAGATTCGAGAAGGTGTTAAGAAAGGAAAAACCGCGTTATCTTTGGACCTTTGAGATGATAGAGAGGATTGGATCCTTAGCTTATCTAGTGGTTGTTGTCACCGTCCATGAGTAGGGTACATAATATCTTCATGTATTGTAATTGAGAAAGTATGTTTCAAAATCCTAAGCACGTGTTCAGATATAAGATCGAGTAAAAAGACAATGGTACTTAGGAAGAGAAACCGATACAAATTCTTGCTTATGAGACATATAAGTCAAGATACAAAGGATACCGTTGGTGAAGATTCTATGGACTCGCATGGTACCGATGCGCCTATCAGGGAAGCAGAAGCGATGAAGGGGAACGTTACCCCACACTTTTCAAGACTTAATTTCGGGGACGAAACTCTTTTAAAGGGTAATGATGAACGCCCCCTAAATTAAGGAGCGTTTTATATAAATATTTTCTGTATTTTATTACTATTTTTATTCCATAAATTTAAAAATTTTCCCAGTTTTATTCTATTCATATATTTAATTAAGTATATATATATTTATATATTTTCCATGAGTTATTCTATGGAAAAGTTCGGAAAACTAATCCGACCCGTAACATTCGTTACGTATGATTTTTATCGAGTTTATATTAGGTTGTCTTGGGCGAGCCGCCGTGAAGGTCCTTGTTGATCTCGAGCGGGAGGCACTGTGCTGGGCCGCCGAGCCACGGTTTGCGTGCTCTCTCGTTACCCACTTGCCTGTTGAGTTAACCCGTCCGTTGGGCTCCTTTGGAGCGCCGGAATCTTGAGAACTAGGCAAATCTCGAGAACGTGTGTTAGAAGAATAATCATATTGACTCGAGGAAGAATTATACCTAGAATACCGAGGGCGTTTCGAGTTGTTGCTTGTGAAACTTCATGGCAGCATGGCACAATGCTCCCAAATCCTTATACGGGACAATCTCGAGTAGGCGCCGAATTGAAGCATTAAGCCCACTCATGAATTTGGTGCGAAGGGCGGCGGGGAAGGTGAGACGCCGGCCTTAATGTGCATGTCCTCGAGTTTGGCCAAGTAAGCCACCAGAGTGAGGTTGCCTTGTTGAAACTCGGCAATTTGCAACCGCATATCATTCTTGAAGTCATCGGGCACGTACTTCTTGGTTATGGCATAAATCAATTGCTCAAATGTCACAATCGGTACCCGTCTTCGCCTCTCACGGGTGGTCTCATACCGGTTCCACCAAGACTTGGCATCTCCTTCAAAGTATAGAGTATCCGCTTCAATTTTCTCATACTCCTCCTTATAATGACAATGTTTCATGGCTCGTTTCATATATTGCGCCCAATCAAGAAAAACACACGGATCATATTCACTATGAAAGATAGGGAGTTTAACCTTACCTTCCCTACGAGCACGGTAGACGGGAATCTTGTAGGCATCATTGGGACGGGCTCGCCGGTGGCTGCCTTGAGGCCATTGGCGCCCATGAACGGTTGGTTCATGCCTAGGTGGTTTTGGGGGAGGCAACCATTCTTCTCCTCGTCTTGGTTCTCATAAGGGTCTTGGATGGGTGGGTGCCATGGACGGTCATGTGCCACCCGTTCCAAGTCGAATCATCACCGGAGAACTCATTAAAGTCGTTTTGCTCATCATACTCATCAAAGTCTAGGGACGTCGCGTTGTCGGGTTGACCGTTGGCGGTGCGTCTGGAACGATCATTCTCACGACCATGATTGTTGGTGCTCTGGTTGGTACGGTGACGGTCGGTGTGGGGCACACTAGATGGAGGTGGAGAAGGGACATACGTCGGTGATGACGCTCATAACACTTGTGCCGGTTTTCCGTATCGCCATAGCACAAGTCATTCTGAGTCGGGTCCAGGATCTGTTCGTCTTCTTCATGGAACTCATTGCCTTCAAGATGTAAGAGGCGTTGACTTTCAATGACGGACGCAACACGGGGACCGTTTTGATGGTCCGACTCCCAAAATTCCCTTGCCTTTGCGTTGTCCATCGGATGTGGACGCATTAACCACAATCTCATTTGGATTTGTTGGGGTGGGACGTTGGGCAAGTCGTAGGGCCTTAAGAGCTTAGTTCTTGCCTTATGGAGGCGTTTTCTAGGGACAGGGAAGCGTTTTCTTTGGGCCAAAGGATCATTTGACTCTTGCGGATCAAAATCCTGGGAAGTTTCCATTTCAACATTAGTAATTGCCTCCAAATCAGCACACAATTGCAATCAATCAAATGAGCAAGATGACAAGTTAAGTCAATGTTACCCAAGTTCAAGTGCGTTATATCGGGTTCTACTTTAGGAAGGCCGTTTGGCAGATAACAAAGTAAGGCAAATCCAACAAAATTGAACCAATTGCACACACAAATAAACAAGTGATATTTTGCAAACGTATGTAAGAAAATGGAGAGACAGAAGATGGACGGATTGTTCACTCGACAAGATTTTCTTGCTTTCAGTCTTTTGACCGTTTTTTCGGAAGGACCGGTTTGCCGGACGTCTTTTCACTTGTGTTTTTCGTTTCTTTGAAAACGTTTTGTGCAATTTGATGCAATAGGTGAAACACTTTTTCTTTTTTCTTTTTGGACACAAATCCGTTTTGATGAAGAGTTTTTGCTTTTTTTGGAATATCAAATGCGAGATATCCAAACTTTTTGTAAACAAAAATACCCCAAGAAATTTGGTGAAATTAATTAACAAAGTTGTCGAATTGGGTCAGTTTAAGAAAAATACGGGTTTGATAAATGGTTTGATGGGAAACAAAATATCTCCTTTTTCTTGTTTTTCAAATTGATCAACGGAAGAAAAAAAAATTCAAGGAAACATGGATGAACACATGATGAACATGATGAAGAACATGAAGATCATGAAGAACAAATGAAGAACATCATGAACAAACGAAGAACATCATGAACGAAAGGCTAAAAAAGGTTGAAGATAATAACTCACAAAAACAAGAGTGAAGAGAACTTAGCTTTGATCGCTTTGCTCTGATGTCAATTTGATGCGTCCTTGGGAGCGTGATCAAGGATAACTCCGGATCTAGATCAAGCAAAAGCTCCCAACTACTCCTTGGTTGTTTGTGCATAGTTGTGTATTTTAGATCGAAATGGGGCAGAAGCGATGAAGATGGATGGGGGAAACAAAGGTTGCACTGATTCGATCTAGAGAGATCGAATAAGCATTTTTATGTGAATTGAAGGTTGATTCTTAAGAAGAATCCTCGAATGTGGATTTCTTGGATCAAAGATTAGATACAAGGAAGAATTTTGAGAGATAGAAGGGAGATCTAATGTCCAAGATAAGTAAGAGGAAAATTTTCTCAATACTAAGTAAAATTGATTATGAAAAACAAGTGATGCAACACTACCTTTGGGCCAACGGGCCAAACAAGTCCATAAAGAAATGTCCAAAAAGGGAAAACCTAAAAGATAAGATCAAAAGAGAATATTCTATAATGAATATCTCTTTTATTACATAAAAAGGAAACCATGGAAAATATAGTCCGAGATAAGCTAGCTTCATGCCATGGTGTCGAAAGACGAGACATGCCGCTAACGGGCCTAAGTGGTGTGGACGGAACCGGCAGTCTATGCCATGGTGGTGTGGAGACACGGCATGCCACTAACGGGTCCAAGTGAAGAAATGATGTGGGCGATGATAGAGCGCCGTAGCTTGGGTGATGGCCTTGGATCGGGAGCGGGTGTGCAGTCCATTTGAGCGAACCGTCAGAGCATCATCCTCATCATCTACGGTCAACGTCAAAGACATATCCAATGGCGTATTCAAGTGGGGCTGGTAGTGATGGTGTGTGCAAGGCAGTTATTGGTGCGTCCAAGGGTGATTTTATGGTTCTAGTGGAAGAGTTGTGGTGGTGTGAGGGATGTGTAGGGTTTTGATGACGAATGTTTCGGTAAGGGTTCTAGGATTAGTTGTAGAGGATTGGTGGTTGTTACGGAAACATTGGCGGTGTAGAGCGTTTTCATTTTCCGGTAGCGTGATGGCGATGCCAGAGAGAGCCCGGTGGAGCAATGGTTTTGGAGGAACCATAAGTTGCTGTTGGCGGAAGTGTTAGGTTTCTAGTAAGGGAAATGATACGGGGATTATCCGTGTGGTTGTCTCTAATCTTTCGACACCAAGGCTCGAATGAATGGATGAATAAAAGACGTGAAGGATGGAAGGTGATGATGATGGATGAATGATCCAATGGAGGTGATGGATCAGTAGCTAGATATATCTGATCGAATCTTGAAACAACCTGGAGCACCCTAGAGAAACTAAGGCCCTAACACAGAACCAGGAATGATTGAAGAACCTTTTCAATATAATCTCACACAAAGGGAAAAGCGATTGTTCTCAAAGCACGAGAAGTTGCCTAAAGGTGATTGAGAGCACAAACTTGTCAATTCAAGTGACACAACAAAAAACAGTCCAAGTTGTGGGCGAAAAAAGAATCCACTCGCTCTATGAACAAGAATCCACCTATTCCACTAGAAATCAACGAGAGAGAAAATATTAAAAGTATTCTATTTGTTTGATTAATTTTGAAGTGAGTAAAACGTCTAGCCTTACATGACTTATATAGGCTTCGGGATCTCCTTGGTAGAACTAGGGTTTGCAAAAAGATAAGATCAAAAACTATGGGCATAAAATCTAATCCTAAAAATCCCAAAACAAAACAATTAAAAGCTAACCCATAACAATTAAAATATGTCCAATTATGGGCTGAAATAAATGATCTAAGTATGGCCTAATTTAGCCACTAAAATAGGCTCAATCCCTTATCTTTTAGCCCTTTTCACGCACATCCGCCTCCATACAATTATGTTCATCATCATGCAAATCTCGGTTGTCTCCATGCAAATCTTGGTCATTCTCACGTACAACCATTCTCATGCAAGCTCGTCCACGCCTATGCATATCTCGGTCATTTCCACGCATATCTCGGCCATATTCATGTACGTCCATCTTCATGTATGCATGTCCTCTATCAAGTGATAAATGTCTCTTCTTCATATGGATGAGATTTAAACCAGCCACACATGGTGGTGCAGTTACACGCCTCTTCTCGTGCATAAAGAGCTCTACTCATTCCTTGCAATGGTTGCATATGATCTTGCGTCCCTCCCCTTGTCTGCATTTGTGTGTTCCATGACGTACAAGGCGAGATCCACGCAACTTAATCCATCTCCTTGATTTTGAAAAATGCCTCCTCCTAGCTCTCCATATGATCAATGCTTCCTCATCGTCTTCTTGCTTGCAAGTGAAGTTAAGTTCTAAGATGCTCCTGCATCAAGAAACTCCCTCTTGAAAAGGATTCTTCCCGAATCCGAGCTATCATGACTTGATTTTGGATAAGGCGTCATCTCTTACTGGGGCGGCATCTCCTCTTGTATGGTACTTATACGAAGTGACAAGGAACAACTTTCCTTAGTATAAGGTGTAAATTCAGCTCATGGCATGTTCAGTTTTTATCATGAAGAGATGAGAAAACATCCTATGATAATTATTTGGCATGTGGGGTGTAAGGGTAAGGTAACATAAATCAACAATCACAGTTGCCTTACACTCAATGTCCTCAAAAGAAACAATAATACTCAAAGATCAGCGATGTTGGCTAGCTATATATCTCCAATAATAAATCGCAAGTGTGAGAGCCTTTTCTTTCGTACCGAGATCGGACCATAGCCGAGATTGGCCTTTCCGCACCCGCGGGCATGACCGCCGCCCCTGCGGGTTTCCGTCCCTGCGGCTCATGAGACCGCCTCTGCGGTTTCCCGGCGCCAGCCGGTTTGTTGACTCTTTTGACCGTGCTTTACCTTTCACCTTACCTCTTCGTTTTACCTTGCTGAGCAAGGGTTCCATTTCATTCATGTTACAGCTTCCCTCACGTCCTTCTTGCTTCTCCTTCACCTTCCTTTGTCCTTGTCTTGGTTTCCTTTTGTTTGGAAGAGTTTTTGTGCTGCTTGGTGGTTGATGATGATATTAGTGTGTGTGTTTGTTGAGCTTAGAAGTCATCTTGGTGTGTGTTGATCCTCCCTGCAGCCTAGGATCTTTAGTAGTGGTGAGTGCTTTTTCTTCTCCTTCTCTTCTTCTTTGATTCAATCTTTTCTAGCTTAGGATAGATGTATGCTAAGGTGTTTGATGGTTGGTTGTGTTTGTGCATGTGGTGTGTGGTTTTGGAATGGTAAGGACGTGATTTGATCACGTGAAGAGCCGAGGAAGAATCACGATATCTTGTTCTGCATTGTCGCCGCCCCGCGGCCAGAAGTCACCGCCCCTGCGGAAACGTGCCGCAACGCCGCGGCCAGCCCAGCGCCTTGCCTGCATTGCCAGCGACCCTTGCCACCGCCCCCGCGGTTGAGTGCAACCGCGCCCGCGGTTTTGCATTCTGCCCCTGCGTCCTCCGTTCACGCAGGTGCATCTTGTCCCGGGACTACCTATAGTTAGGTAGTTCCTTTCCTTTCTAGTATGAGGAACTTAGTACCATGCTAGGATTTGGTTGTTGTCAAGTATGATATAGATATGCCGGTTCCGACCTTGAGGTTACGAGTTGGATATGATTCCTTATGGATCCCTTGGGTCTAGGTGTGACCCCTTGTGTAATAGGATTGTGATATATATGTATGTGTGCCTTGTATAGGTTGTGTTGTCCTCCAGTTGGAGTGGACGTTTTTGAGAGTGGTTCGTAGCGTGTTACTTCTGAGATCGAAGTAAGTCCATATGACTTACTTAGCTACTATCCTTATATTGGATGTATGCTTGAGTGGTGTGTGTGTTTATGCTTTATAACATGTGTTATTATGGTCACCGACCTATGTTATATGACCGCCCATTGTAGTGGTTGTGATAACCTTTCCCTTTCATCCCGTAGTGGAGTCTGGGAGGTTCTTTGTAGTCAGGTCAGATCTAGTATACGGAAGGACCCTCACCACTCCCATAGGGTACACGGGAGGTGTGCTAATACTACTCCAGCTGGCTAGAGTACTCAGAGGCGGGGATTATATTCCTCGTGTCACCTATCTTTATATACATCTATTTATACGATTAAGTGATTCGACTTATTAAAGATAATAAACCGGGTAAATGTTTGATATCATGCTGAAGTGTTTATTATTTCTGATATGTGATTGTGCTCTAGCATCTTCTTATATATGTGTATAGTTAGCTAACGGTTTTATACCGTGTTGTAGATCCTTTGCGGGTTAGGAGAGCTGCAGAGTGATCTAGAGGGGTGATTTGTTGAGGGTTCCGTACACTGGGCGTATTCGTGGGATTTTGGGTTTATCCTTATTGTACGGATTTCAGTTTGACTTTGTACTCAGCAATACTTTGTATCATCCTTTTTGACATGTGTATATATATATATATATATATATATATATATATATATATATATATATATACATATATATATATTAGTTTTCTATGTTTTGTTTTAATCTATTGGTGCCTTGTTGTAAGATTCAGTGAAGTTGTTGTCAGGCTAGGGCCAGGATCCATTGTTAGATCCTAGCCCAGTAGCACTCCGAGTCCTACGGATTCGGGTGTTACAAAGTTGGTATCAGAGTCCAGGTTGACAACAATGGCACTAGTAATTTGCAATAAAGTTCGAATAGATAAATAAACAGAACCCGAAAGGGGTCTGACTTTTCAAAAGGTTTTGGTTTTGAAATGAGTACAAATGTTTTGGGTTATCGTGTACGTGAACCATCGCCCTCTGAAGATCTCGACAGTATAGATATATATAGATATTTTGCTGTGATTGATCTGTTATATATCTATTCATATGGCATATATATAGCCTTCTAAGATAGATTTACGTCTTCTGCAGATGGTTCAGACTAGAGCCTTACATGCAGCAAGGGGAGGTAGAGGTAGACCCCTTCTAGGTAGAGGACGGGGTAGGACTCTTGTTGACGGTTCACATGCGGGAGAGATACATGAGGAGGTTGTTGAGAGCGCCGTTCTTGAGACTGGAAACGGGGCAGTTGAGGGACAAGGGGCACAGAGAGCCCAGTCTGGCGAGTCTGATCGTGTCTCCATGGGGAGATCAGAGTTCAGAGCATATATTAGACGAGTAGAGGAGGCTGCTAGAGCCGGTAAACGTGCCCCAGATTTACAGGCACAAGAGGGACCATCTGAGAGGTCCACACCGTTACTCAGGTACCAGCTGTACAGGTACCTGCTGCTGAGATTGCCAGAGCATCAGAGGAGCATAGAGGACCTAGACCATATACCTGGTTGAAGGCATTCCATCAGATGGGTGTAACCCCTTTCACTGGGAAGGTGGGGTTGGAGGTTAAGCTCTGGATCGGGCATGTAGACTCAGCTCTGGAGTCTATTCGTTGTCCAGCTGATAGACAGATTGAGCTGGTTCAGACTTTATTCCGGGACTTGGCACAACACTGTGGAGATTAGTAAGGGGTCAGGTAACCAGTTATGATCAGATGAAGACGATGATTAGAGAGCGTTTCTGCCCTGCCTCTTTGAGGAGGGAGAAACTGCGAGTTTTTTGTGGAGGTTGGGTTGGGGATGTACCAGTCTCTGAGGCCATCAGGAGGTTTCAGGAGGAGCTGGCATTACTGGGACCAACTGCACCTTCTGCAACCAGCACGTTTATCTCTTTTTCCCGACGACTGAGGGATACTACCCGGGCCTAATATGGCGGGATTTCATTGTGAGTCCTTGATGGACTAAAAGACAGAGCCGCCGACTATGAGCGAGAGCAGGCGAGTCAGAGGAGAGCTTCTCAGACCGGAGGGTCTGAGAAGAAGCAGCGTACAGGGCAGACCAGTGGTACTGGTGGTTCTGCTAGTGGTTGGCGTTGTCAGAGACGCCAGGGTCATCCTTCATCTGCACTAGTTGCAGAGAAGGGACGACAGTGTTTTAACTGTGGAGATCCAGGGCATCTGAAGCCCGAGTGCACGAGGCCATTGGTGACGTGTTTTACCTGTGGTAGACCAGGTCATAGAGCCGTTTACTGCTGCCGCCAGGGCGGAGGTGCATCTCAGCATGGTTCTTCTCCTGCCAGTGTAGCGGGAGGTAGGAAGAGATTCACGGTTGTCCCATTTCTGTAGGGACCCGTGTGATACTAGTTGACTTCTTTTGTCATGCCATTAGAGCATGAAGAAGTCATTCTAGGTATGGATTGGATGGCTAGACACTATGCAGTTCTAGATGTAGGTAGGAGGACTGTTACCCTCTCTACGAGTTAGGCCAGATAGAGGTTTTCCGGGGTTGGGACCTTGGAAAGGTAGGCACAATTATCAGCGCTATACGGGCAGCTAGACTGATTGCACAGGGTTGTGAGGCCTTCTGGTGTTATGCCATGAAGGAGGGGGAGAGTCCAGCGTTTAGAGGATATCCCAGTTGTCTGTGAGTTTACTGATGTTTTTGTTGAGCCATCCAGTTTGCCGCCTCAGAGGAGTGTGGATTTCAGTATCGAGTTAGAGCTTGGTACGAGACCCATCTCGAAGGCCCCATACCGGATGGCGCCTGTCGAGATGCTGGAGCTGAAGAAGCAACTCGAGGAGTTGGCTGAGAAGGGCTTCATCCGCCTAGCGTGTCCCCATGGGGAGCAACCTGTCCTCTTCATACGGAAGAAGGACGGATCACTGAGGTTATGCAAAGATTACAGAGCTGAACAAGGTGACCATCAAAGAACAAGTATCAACTGCCGCGCATTGATGATTTGTTAGATCAGCTACAGGGAGCGACTGTGTTCTCCAGGATTGACCTGCGTTCCGGGTATCAACAGCTGAGGGTGAGGGAGCAGGATGTGCACAGAACAGCATTCCGGACCAGATATGGCCACTACGAGTTTGTAGTGATGCCATTTGGGCTTACTAATGCCCAAACCCGTCTTTAGAGTTGATGAACAGTATCTTCATCGACTTCCTGGATCAGTTTGTGGTGGTTTTTCATTGATGAATTCTGGTATACTCTCGCAGTGGAGAGGAGCATGCAGGACATCTGAGAACTGTATTGCAGGTTTTGCGGGATAGAGAACTTTATGCTAAGTTTCTCTAAGTGTGAGTTCTGGATGCCAGAGGTAGCATTCCTGGTCATGTGGTTTCAGCTGAGAGGATCAAGGTGGATCCAACAAAGATAGAGGCCGTAGCAGCATGGACGACACCGACGAACGTCAAGGAAGTACGTAGTTTCCTTGGCCTAACCGGTTATTACAGACGCTTTATGGAGGGATTTTCTGTGATTGCCGTCCACTGACGAGTTTACTGAGGAAGACTACCAGATTTGTGTGTCTGATCAGTGTAGACAGAGTTTTGAGGAGTTGAAGAGGCGTTTGACTTTTGCTCCTATTTTGGCACAACCAGAGGGTACTGAGGATTTTATGGTTTACAGTGATGCATCCAAGCTAGGCTTTGGGATGTGTTCTGATGCAGCGAGGCAGAGTTATTGCTTATGCGTCTCGACAGTTGAAGACGTATGAGAAGAACTACCGACTCATGATCTGGAGTTGGCAGCGGTAGTTCATGCACTGAAGATCTGGAGACATTACCTGTATGGTGCTACATGTCAGATCTTCACAGACAATAAGAGTTTGAAGTATATTTTCACGCAGCGGGAATTGAATAAACCGCCAACGTAGGTGGCTCGAGCTGATCAAGGATTTTGATTTGGAGATTTTGTATCATCCAGGGAAGGCGAACATTGTCGCCGACGCCCTGAGTAGGAAGACGCCTCGAGAACAGGCGATTGCTAGATTGACAGTACAACATCAGTTGCAGAGAGATCTGATCTGGTTAGAGTTGGACATCCAGTTTCCTGATGAGGATGCCTAACTGCGTACTTTAGAGGTTCTTCCTGATCTGTTGGATGAGATCCGACAGAAGCAGGAGACCTGCCCGATATTGATGAGGATACGAGATAGGATGTCTCGGGATGAGGCACCACATTTCCTGCTTGGAGCAGATGGAGTTTTGAGGCGCCGCGGTCGCGTTTTGTGTACCTGCTGTACAGAGCTGAGGCAGAGGATTTTACAGGAGGCTCACTGTACACCTTACTCTGTACATTCAGGTACGAGTAAGATGTATCAAGACTTGAGACGTATATATTGGTGGGAGGGCTGAAGCCCGATGTGGCCAGATTTGTGGCACAGTGTGCGACCTGCCAACAGGTCATGATCGAGCATTTTAGACCTGGAGGTGAGCTCCATCCACTTCCTGTTCCACAGAGGAAGTGGGATGACGTCGCCATGGATTTTGTGACCGGACTAAGGCTGAACTGGAGTTTTTGATGCCATTTGGTCATAGTAGATAGACTGACGAAGACGGCACGTTTCATTCCTTTCAGGGAGACGTGGCCCGTGAGCAGATTAGCTGAGGAGTACACTAGGCAGATAGTGAGACTCCATGGTGTACCGAGGACGATCGTCTCAGACGAGGATGGATGATTTACCTCGAGATTTTTGGCAGCAGATTCAGACTGTTTTTGGGGACGAGTTTGCACTTTACTACTGCGTTCCATCCTCAGACAGATGGTCAGTCAGGAGGACCATTCAGACGCTGGAGAATATGCTGCGAGCTTGTGTGTTGGATTGGGGACAAGTGTGGACGGATCATCTCCCACTTGTTGAGTTCTCCTACAACAACAGCTGGCATGCATCTATTGGGATGGCCCCATGAGGCATATGGACAGAGATGTCGTACCCCGTTATGCTGGGATGAGCAGAGTGTCAGTGGTTTAGCATTGATCAGATTCAGGATGATATGGCGAGTAGCCATTGAGAGCGTATGCCGACTACACGGAGCCGTCAGTAGTCTTATGCTGACAGGAGGTGTAGACCTCTAGAGTTCAGGGTGGCAGAGCCCCCGACACGAAGGCGATTTGGCATTAAGGGAAGTTGAGTCCCCGATATGTCGGACCCTTCGAGATCCAGGTTGGAGCGCAGCTTACAGATATTAGCCTTGCCTCCGAGATTAGAGGGTGTTCACCCTGTATTTCATGTGTCTCAGCTGAGGGAGTACATATCAGATCCGAGGCACATTGTGAGTTATGAGGATTTGGTGGTTGAGCCGGACCACACGTTTGTTGAGCATCCTATTGCAGTCCTAGAGCGAGGTAGAGGCGCCTGCGTTCGAAGGACATTCCCATGTTGAGGATACAGTGGTCGAGACGAGGACCCGAGGAGGCTACATCGCGAGACTGAGGATAGTATCCAAAGGAACTATCCAGAGTTCTATGCTGAGATAGGTGCCCTAGTAGGATCACCGAGTAGATCTTAGTACTAGCTTGGTGAGTCTTATATGCTTACATGCTTATATGCTATGCTATGATATGTTTATTTCATGCTAGCGTTGATGTGATTATGATCTTATTTGATCTTGATATGCTAGTATGATTTCATGTTTTATAGCTGGAGATGGTTCTTTCCTCCATGCTATTGTGATACGTTAGGATTTAGCTGGAGATGGTTCTTTCCTCCATGCTATTTTGATTGACATAGTAGTGCTAGAGATGTACTTCCTCCATGCCTTTTTTATGGTTATGATACGGCTAGAGATGTACTTCCTCTATGCCTTGTGATGTGTTTATGGTTTGGCTAGAGATAGTTCCCTCTAGGCCTTGGATAGTATAGTTTACTGCTGGAGTGGATGAGTTTCTCCATGCTTATGTTTGAGGTTATAGAGAGGGTTACCTCGGCTTCTGAGTCCGAGTGGTTTTAGGACTTTGCAAGTTTCGGACGAAACTTGTTTTTAGGGGGGTGAGATGTGAAGAGCCTTTTCTTTCGGACCGAGATCAGACCATAGCCGAGATTGGATTTGGGCCGAGATTGGCCTTCCGCACCCGCGCGGGCATGACCGCCGCCCCCTGCGGCTCATTAAGACCGCCCCCTGCGGTTCCGGCGGCTGCAGCCGGTTTGTTGACTCTTTTGACCGTGCTTTACCTTTCACCTTACCTCTTCGTTTTACCTTGCTGAGCAAGGGTTCCATTTCATTCATGTTACAACTTCCCTCACGTCCTTCTTGCTTCTCCTTCACCTTCCTTTGTCCTTGTCTTGATTTCCTTTGGTTTGGAAGAGTTTTGTTGTGGCTTGGTGGTTGATGATGATATTAGTGTGTGTGTTGCTGAGCTTAGAAGTCAGCTTTGGTGTGCGTTGATCCTCCCTGCAGCCTAGGATCTTCAGTAGTGGTGAGTACTTGTTCTTCTCCTTCTCTTCTTCTTTGATTCAATCTTTCTAGCTTAGGATTAGATGTATGCTAAGGGTGTTGATGGTTGGTA
This sequence comes from Fagopyrum tataricum, assembly GCA_002319775.1. NCBI lineage: Eukaryota > Viridiplantae > Streptophyta > Magnoliopsida > Caryophyllales > Polygonaceae > Fagopyrum > Fagopyrum tataricum. The sequence continues at coordinate 22,660,698 of CM008282.1, forward strand.
TGTGTTTGTGCATGTGGTGTGTGGTTTTGGAATGGTAAGGACATGATTTGATCACGTGAAGAGCCGAGGAAGATCACGAGATCTTGTTCTGCATTGTCGCCGCCCCGCGGCCAGAAGTCACCGCCCCTGCGGAAAACGTGCCGCAGCACCCGCGCCAGCGCCTTGACTGCGTTGCCAGCGACCCTTGCACCACCCCCGCGGTTAAGTGCCACCGCGCCCGCGGTTTCCTGCGTTCCGCCCCTGCGTCCTCCGTTCACGCAGGTGCGTCTTGTCCCGGACTACCGATAGTTAGGTAGTTCCTTTCCTTTCTAGTATGAGGAACTTAGTACCATTCTAGGATTCGGATGTTGTCGAGTATGATATAGATATGCCGGTTACGACCTTGAGGTTACGAGTTGGATATGATTCCTTATGGATCCCTTGGGTCTAGGCGTGACCCCTTGTGTGATAGGATTGTGATATATATGTATGTGTGCCTTGTATAGGTTGTGTTGTCCTCCAGTTGGAGTGGACGTTTTGAGAGTGGTTCGTAGCGTGTTACTTCTGAGATCGAAGTAAGTCCATATGACTTACTTAGCTACTATCCTTATATTGGATGTATGCTTGAGTGTGTGTGTGTGTTTTATGCTTTATAGCATGTGTTATTATGGTCACCGACCTATGTTATACTAACCGCCCATTGTAGTGGCCGTGATAACCTTTCCCTTTCATCCCGTAGTGGAGTCTGGGAGGTTCTCTGTAGTCAGGTCAGATCTGGTATACGGGAAGGACCCTCACCACTCCCATAGGGTACACGGGAGGTGTGCTGATACTACTTCAGCTGGCTAGAGTACTCAGAGGCGGGGATTATATTCCTCGTGTCACCTATCTTTATATACATCTATTTATACGATTAAGTGATTCGACTTATTAAAGATAATAAACCGGTAAAATGTTTGATATCATGCTGAAGTGTTTATTATTTCCGATATGTGATTGTGCTCTAGCATCTTCTTATATATGTGTATAGTTAGCTAACGGTTTTATACCGTGTTGTAGATCCTTTGCAGGTTAGGAGAGCTGCAGAGTGATCCAGAGGGTGATCTGCTGAGGGCTCCGTACATTGGGCGTATTCGTGGGATTTTGGGTTTATCCTTATTGTACAAATTTCAGTTTGACTTTGTACTCAGAAGTACTTTGTATCATCCTTTTGACATGTATATATATATATATCAGTTTCTATTGGTGCCTTGTTGTAAGATTCAGTGAAGTTGTCAGGCTAGGGCCAGGATCCATTGTGAGATCCTAGCCCAGTAGCACTCCGAGTTCTACGGATTCGGGGTGTTACAGCAAGAGACTTGTGTATATCCTTGAGAGTCTCAATGAGACCATCAACAAACCAATTTCATACATATAGGATAGAAATTTCTTGCAAACATAGTTGTAAACAAGGCAGGCAAACACGTCAAAACGTGGAACACTAGATGTCCTTGTATTTATGATCATCAAGGATTTCTTCTTGGTATCCTCCTCTTTGTCCTTGCTCTTCCTCTTCTCATAGTACTCGCGTCACCTCAGTAGGTGTCATGGGCTTGATTATGAAATCCTTGCCCTGAAATGTAAGACAACAGAGATTAGTTTTCCCTTTATGAATTACATCTCTATCATACTCCTAAGGTTGTCCAAGTAGAATGTGACAAGCATGCATGGGAGAAATATCACATAAGACCGTGTCCTCATATGCTCCGATCTTGAAGGTGATGTTGGTCTGTCGGTTGATCTTAGTGTCTCCATATCCGTTCATCCACCCAAGTTTGTAGGGTTAGGGGGTGTTGAACTGTGCCAAGCTGCAATTTGCTAATAACTTCATTGCTAACAAGTTATTGCAGCTTCCACTATCAATTATCATGTTACATGCTCTTCCCTAGACTGTGCAACGAGTATGAAACAAGTTCTCTCTTTGATTGTCATCATCTAGAGAAGGTATAACACTTAAATTTGTCATAACAATAAAAAAAATCAATAAAAATTAGCATTAGTCAAGGGATGAGGGGGACAAATATAACATTCATTTTCAGCTCCCTGCGGGTCAGGAATTTCAGCAACTATTTCGGCCTGCAATATCCAATGACAAATTGGATCCCACTAATTCAGCTTGATGCTCAACAAAATCAACATGTGTATCAAGAGGTAAAATAACATCAATGGGAGATGCAAAAAGTGAACTAACTTCAACAACATACTCAACAATTTCAGCACTCAAAACAAGATATATGACATCATTAACACACAAGGATTGAGATAAATCAATCTCAGGAATAACATCACCATATAAGTACTTAGCTTTCTCCATATCATGACTAGAAATTTGAGTAGGTATATCTAGAACATGCTCAACAACAACAATGGGACGGTAACTCTGTGACATTAAGGCCGGTCGGTTTGTCTTCAATGGGAAGATGAGGCAGGGTGTAGAAGGTATACAAGAGAAGGAGGAAGGTGCAGGAAGGTCAAAGGTGTAAATGGCGGCTAGGTGTAACGGTTGTGATCGGCTCGTCATTCACTTCCCGTTTCAACGTTGTTCATTAAGGCCCGGTCGTTTGTCTTCAATGGGACAGTAACTCTGTGACGGGAAGGGAAACGCTCGCTAGGGGAAGACGATGACGAGGCCTACTACCTTCTTGTAGGCTCAACGGTTAGGCATGAGTGGGATTGGGCTTGTCATCCCGGCCCACTTACCCATAACCTCTCATGGGCTTCCTTAGACCCATGGGTAAGTAGAAGTAAAGGCCGGTGACACGTACGTTTGGCCGAACCGGCCCGTTTGATGAGTACTCTACGGTTTGGTCTGGTTTAAATAACACCATTCAATCGGGTTTGAATTCGTTTGGCTTATTTCTTCGTATTCGATTCGGTTTCCGGTTAATTAAAATAATTAAAATTTAAAATAACTAGGGAAAATATTAAAATTTTCAGTTATTACATGTTATGACAGCTCTTGGCCTGCTCTACCTTTGTCTTCCTGATAAGGTGCAAATTAGCATCACACTTCACTTCAAATGGTGGTATCTTGACCTTAGCCTTAAAGAAGACTTCAATATCTAGCACTAGATTTTCTTCCTCTCCTCCTTCTTCAAAGTCGAGCTCTCTCCTTAGGTTCTTCTAGGCTGCATGATTCAGGGATTAGCTCGAGGTGGCATGTGCCTAGGTGGTGGTGGAGGTGGGTCCTGTACTAAGACGTTTCTGGGGGACGCATAGCCGTCCTGGCCTCCAAGGCATCCATCTTGTCCATGACTTGCCTCATTATGTCATTGAAGCTCTCAGATCTATATAGGGCTCGGAACCCCTGTTATCAATCTCCTTTCTTGAAGTAGACATCACTCAAAACAAGAAAACGCGTCAAGTTAGTGATAATATGAAAGGTACCCCTCACAAGTGTATCTCTCGTATTCCCTCACTATCTCGTCGCCTTCAAGCTTCTTTTATCTGGTTTGAGAAGGTCACAACGAATCTGCAACAAATCAAAGACAGGTCAATGCGTTCAAGAACTACAATCAAATAAGACGATTGACCACATATCTCAAAAGGGAAAAGGCCTTTTTAAGTGGTACTAACAAAGGAAAAGCACAACTAGACTCGCCTGCAATTCTCAACCAAAAACAATATCTTATAAAAGACAAATGTAGCATGAAAATAAGATAGGGAATGGTAAAGGTTGGAAAAAGGAGTATGGACAAATTTGGGAAAATATATAACAACCGGAAACTATAAACGATATGAACAATCAATTGTAACTGAACAACAAGTATATTTTTTGCTTCAACAACTAACTGCTTCTTTTTATTTCTTTTCTTTTTGAAATTAAATCAAACAAGGAGAGATCAAACCCTCACTACGCGTTTTCGAGCATAAAACTGGTGGCCCAAGGCTCGAACGGAAGACTAGTGGCTCGGTGGGGTCAGACTAGAGTGGTTTGGGGGGACTGGTGGCTCGGTGGGGTCAGACTAGAGTGGCGGTGGGGTCCGATGGGGTCGAACCGGTTTGGGTGTGTTGGTCCCGAGGTGAGTCGAACCAGCTGGTCTAGGGGCGGTTTGGTTCAGTTTAGGGGTTCAGGTTTAAGGTTTAAATTAGGGGGTTGAGCGGTTTGGGGGGATTGCGTTTATGGTTTCGGTTAGGTTTAGGCGGCAGCTGAAGGTTTCTGGGTGCCTGACACCAGGGGTAGGCTGCTTGTGGTGGAGGGTAGGTATTACATAATTCTTTATCCAAATTGTGCCAAAATCGGACTTTGGATGCAACCGATTTATTGACAATTCGATCTTGAATCTTGTGAGACAGGTTTTCCAATCAAGAAAGAGAAAAGAACGGATCTTGGATGAGTCATGAGGAGGTAAAGAACCGCCACAAACAGTCTTTTCAAAAAATTGAAATTGGAATTTATAATAGTAAAGAACAAGAATAGTAGACTAACCGAAACGGTGAATGCTCTAGCAACCGTTTTTATAGAAATTCTTGACGGATATTGAAGTTCTAATTTTTCTTGAATTTTTTCAATGGATTTGATGTCGAGTAATGCAACTCTGATACCATTTGATATGGGGATTAGCCGTGTGGTTGTCCCTCATCTTTCGATACAAAACTCGAACGACAGTATGAATAATAGACGTGAATGATGGACGGTGATGATGATGGATGAATGATCCAATGGATATGAAGGATTGGTACTTGTATAGATATGGTCGAACTCTTGAAGCGACATGGAGCACACTACGGAAACTAAGGCCCGGCATAAGATACAACCAGAAATAATTGAAGAACCCTTCCGCTATGATCTCACACAGAGGGAAAACGATTGTTCTGAAGCACGAGAAGTCACCTGAAGATGATTGAGAACCAACTTGTCAATTCAAGTGACACAACACAAAACCATCCAAGTTGTGGACGAACAAGAATCCACTCGCTCTATAAAAAGGATTCACCGGGTTCCACTTGAAATCCACAGAGAGAAAAAATACTAAAAGTATTCGATTGTTTTTGATTAAATTTAAAGTGAGTAAAACGTCTACCCTTGCATGCCGTGAAACACCCTGAATCCGTAGGACTCGAGGCGCTATTGGCTAGGATCTCACAATGGATCCTGACCCTAGCCTGACAACAAGTTCACTGGATCTTACAACAAGGCACAAATAGATTAAAACAAAACATCAAACTGTATATATACATATCAAAAGGTTATACAAAAGAACCGCTGAGTACAAATCAAAACATATATCCGTACATCATAAATATCCCATATCCCACGTATAAACTAGTGTACGGAGCCCTTAGCGGATCAACCACTTTAGATCACTCTGCAGCTCTCCTAACCTGCAAAGGATCTACAACACGGTATAAAACCGTTAGCTAATCATACACATATATATAGAAGATGCATAAGCACAATCATACATCAGGGAATAATAACACCTCATTGCTATCACACATTTACCCGGTTTATTATTTTATAACGTCCAACAGTCAAATCATATAAATAAGTGTATATAAACATATGTGACACGAGGAATATATAATCCTCGCCTTTGGGTGCTCATGGCAGCTGGAATGGTCCTGGTCACACCTCCCCGAGTACCCTATGGGAATGGGGAGTGGCCAACGTTTACCAAATCTGACCCAACCACAGAGAACGCCCAGACTCCAAAGGGGTGAAAGGGAAAGCTGTCACGGCCCTACAATGGACAATCACTAAACCATAGGTCGGTGATCTTCATAATGCATGCTATCAAACATATATCACACACCACTCATGCATACATCCAATATAGGGATGGTAGCTAAGTAAGTCCTATGGACTTACCTCAACCTCAGAAGTAATCTCAACCACGTAGTACTCTCAAGTATGATCAGCTCCAAATCTGGAGTATAACACTGCCTATACAAGGCATACAGAGATATCAATCTCCTATCAAACAAAGGGGTTACACCTAGCCCAAGGGATCCGTAAGGATCATATCCAACTTATAACCTCAATAATCAACTAAGCCTCAAAGCCATAACCGTCATATAACTCTATCTTACTCATCATCATTCTATCCTCATACACATACCTAGCATGCTACTAATTCTCATACTAGGAAAGGAAAGGATCCATACTACTCTAGTAGATCCGGGACAAGATGCACCCTGCGTGACAAGAGGGATGCAGGGGCGAGCAAGGCAAACCGCAGGCGCGGCGACGCTCCGGCCGCAGGTGCGGTGACAGTGGCCGCAGGGGCGGCAGCTTCCGGGCACGAGTGCGGAGACAAGGATCCCGCAGCGCGTCACTGGAACGCGGGGGCGGCGACAGTGCAGAATGTGATCCGCGATTCCTCTTCAGCTCTTCACGTGATGGAATCACGTTTTCACCAACAATGATCCATACATATACATATATATACACATTCCAACATCAAACTACATCCAAAACATCTAATCCTAAGCTAAGGAAGATGGAAATGAATCAAAGAAGAAGAAATGAGAAGAGAAGAAACTTACCACTGTTGTGGTCCTATCCAAGGAAAGATCACAACCAACCTCACTAGCTTCCAAGCTCAACAACACACATCAAAACTCATCATCAACCACCAAAAGCCACACACAACTCTTCCAAACTCAAGGAAAACTCAAGCAAGAACAAGAAGGAGGAAGGGAGAAGCAAGAAGGACGTGAGAAGCTGGAATGGGAATGAAGATTGAAGAAGAAACCCTTGCTCCCCAAGGTAAGAAGAGAAGGTAAAGCACGAGTCAACCGGTCAACAAAGCCGGCTGCAGCGCAAGAAACCGCAGGGGCGGAAACTGGACGAGCCGCAGGGGCGGCTCCCTAAACCCGTGGGGCGGCTAAGGCCAAAACGGCTCCAAACAATCGCACTAGCACAAGAAGATCTAATAAGATCACAAAACACATCATAGCTAGTACGAAAATAAACACATCATAGCATATAAGCACATAAGTATAACACTCACCAAGATAGTACTAAAATCTACTCATAGATCCTACAGGTGCATCTATCTCGCATAAAACTCTGTATAGTTCCTCTGAATACTATCCTAAGTCTCCCATGTAGCCTCATCAGGTCCTCGTCTCGACCACTGTAACCTCAACATAAAGAATCTCCTTCGAACGCAGGCGTCTCATACCTCGTTCTAGGACTGCAATCGGATGCTCAACAAAAGTGTGGTCCGGCTCAACCACCAAATCATCATAAGTCATGATGTGTCTCGGATCTGGTATGTACTCCCTTAGCTGAGACACGTGAAACACAGTGTGAACACCCTCTAATCTCGGAGGCAAAGCTAACCTATATGCTGCACTCCCAACCCGATCCAAAATCTCGAACGGTCCGACATATCGGGGGCTCAACTTCCCCTTAATGCCAAAACGTCTAACACCTCGTGTCGGAGACACTCTCAACCACACATGGGCTCCTACTCTGAACTCTAGGGGTCTACGCCTCCTATCTGCATATGACTTCTGACGGCTCTATGCAGTCAACATCCTCTCTCTAATCAGTGCTACACGAGCCACATCATCCTGAATCTGATAAGTTGTCAAACCACTAACACTGCTCTGCTCATCCTAGCTTAACGGAGTACGACATCTCTGTCCATACAGTGCCTCATATGGGGCCATCCCAATAGATGCATGCCAGCTGTTGTTGTATGAGAACTCAACTAGTGGGAGATGATCCGTCCACACTTGTCCTCAATCCAAGACACAAGCTCGCACCATATCCTCCAGTGTCTGAATGGTCCTCTCTGACTGACCATCTGTCTGAGGATAAAACACAGTAGTAAAGTGCAAACTTGTCCCCAGGACAGTCTGAATCTGCTGCCAGAACCTCAAGGTAAATCGTCCATCTTTGTTTGAGACGATCGTCCTCGGTACACCATGGAGTCTCACTATTTGCCTAGTGTACTCCTCAGCCAATCTGCTCACTGGCCACGTTTTCCCGGATAGGGATAAAACGTGCCGTCTTCGTCAGTCTGTCCACTATAACCCAGATGCATCAAAGCTCCTGCTCGTCTCAGCCCAGTCACAAAGTCCATGGTGACGTCCTCTCACTTCCTCTGTGGAACAGGTAGTGGATGGAGCTCACCTCTAGGTCTGCAATGCTCAATCTTGACCTGTTGACAGGTCGCACACTATGCTACAAATCTGGCTACATCGGGCTTCAACCCTCCCCACCAATATAAACGTCTCAAGTCCTGGTACATCTTACTTGTACCTGGGTGCACTGAATAAGGCGTACAGTGAGCCTCCTGTAAAATCATATGGCGTAGATCCGCATCAGCGGGTACACAGACGCGACCGCGGCGTCTCAACACTCCATCTGCTCCTAGAAGGAATTGTGGTGCCTTATCCCGAGACATCCTCTCTCGGATCCTCATCAGTGTCGGGCAGGTTTCCTGTTTCTGTTGGATCTCACCCAACAGATCAGGAAGAACCTCTAAAGTACACAGCTGGGCATCCTCATCAGAAAACTGGATGTCCAACTCTAACCAGATCAGATCTGTCTGTAACTGATGCTGAATTGTTAGCCTCGCAATCGCCTGCTCTCGAGGCGTCTTCCTGCTCAGGGCATCGGCGACAACGTTCGCCTTCCCCGGATGGTACAAAATCTCTATATCAAAATCCTTGATCAACTCAAGTCATCTGCATTGGCGGTTATTCAATTCCCGCTGCGTGAAAATGTACTTCAGACTCTTATGGTCTTTGAAGATCTGACATGTAGCACCATACAGGTAATGTCTCTAGATCTTCAGTTCATGAACTACCACTGCCAACTCCAGATCATGAGTCGGGTAGTTGTCCTTATACGTTTTCAGCTGTCTAGATGCATATGCAATCACTGCCTCTCTGGATCAACACACATCCCAGGCCTAGCTTGGATGCATCACTGTAAACCACAAAATCCTCTATACCCTCTAGTTGTGCCAAAATAGGAGCAGAAGTCAGACGTCTCTTTCAGCTCCTCAAAACTCTGCATACACTGATTAGACCATACAAATTTGGTAGTCTTCCTTAGGAGACTCGTCAGTGGACAGGCAATCACAGAAAATCCCTCCACAAAGCGTCGATAATAACCGGCTAGGCCAAGGAAGCTACGTACTTCCTTGACGTTCGTCGGTGTCGTCCAAGCTGCTACTGCCTCGATCTTTGCCGGATCTACCTTGATCCCTTCAGCTGATACAACATGACCCAGAAATGCTACCTCTAGCATCCAGAACTCGCACTTAGAGAACTTAGCATAAAGTTCTCTATCTCGTAAGACCTGCAACACAGTCCTCAGTTGTCTTGCATGCTCCTCTCTGCTGCGAAAGTACACCAAAATATCAACTATGAAGACCACCACAAACTGATCCAGGAAGTCGATGAATATGCTGTTCATCAACTCCGTAAAGACTGTTGGGGCATTCGTAAGCCCCAATGGCATCACTACAAACTCGTAGTGTCCGTATCTGGTCTGGAATGTTGTCTTGTGCACATCTGCTCTCTGACCCTCAGCTGGTGATATCCTGAGTGCAGGTCAATCCTGGAGAATACAGTCGCTCCCTGAAGCTGATCTAACAAGTCATCAATACGAGGCAATGGATACTCGTTCTTATGGTCACCTTGTTCAGTTCTTTGTAATCAATACACAATCTCAACAATCCGTCCTTCTTCCGGACGAAGAGGACAGGTGCTCCCCATGGGGACACACTAGGGCGAATAAAACCCTTCTCAGCCAACTCCTCGAGTTGCTTCTTCAGCTCTAACATCTTGACAGGCGCCATCCGGTATGGGGCCTTTGAGATCAGTATCGTACCAGGCTCTAAATCAATGCCAAAATCCACACTCCTCTGAGGGCGGCAAACTGGACGGCTCAGCAAATACATCTGCAAAATCACAGACAACTGGGATATCCTCTAATGCTGGACTCTCCCCCTCCTTCATGGCATAACACCAGAAGGCCTCACAACCCTGTGCAATCAGTCTCGCTGCTCGTATCGCACTGATAACCATACCTGATTTTCCAAGGTCTCAACCTCGGAAAACCTCTATTTGTCCTAACTCGGTAGAGAGGGTAACAGTCCTCCTACCTACATCTAACACTGTCTGGTGTCTATCCATCCAATCCATACCTAGAATGACTTCTTCGTGCTCTAATGGCATGACAAAGAAGTCAACAAGCAATACACAGGTCCCTACAGAAATGGGACAGTCACGGATCTCACGGGTACCTCTGACCCTACTACCATCGGGTAACCCTATACTAAAGGGTATCCCCTCAATCGTATCTAGACTCAGACGCTCCACACATGCATCAGAAATAAAAGAATGCGTAGCACCCGTATCAAATAAGACTCTAACAGGTAAACCATAAATCAGAATGGTACCTGTAGCAGTTGGTGCAGTTGGCTCCTCTGCACTCCTCAGCTCAAAAACTCGACCTTGTGGTCCTCTAGTGTCCGTGGTACTCCCACACGAACTCTGCCTCTACTCAGCCCAGGAGCAAATCCCTGAATCGTAGGGCGATCTAGGACTCTCTCTTGTCCCTGCATCTGTTGCTGCTGAGGTGGCCTCTGCCCACCCCCTGCTACACTAGCAGAAGTAGAACCCTGCTAAGACGAAGCTCCACCCCGTCTACAGAAAATATGTCTGTGACCTAGTCTACCGCAGATGTAGCAAGTCACTGTCTGCCTCGTGCATCCTGACCGCATATGTCCATTACCACCACAGTTATAACACTGTGGTCCCTTATCTGTAGCTGGTGCAGATGAGGGATAACTTTGGCGACTCTGGCCTCGCCCGGCACTAGCAACACCGCCAACCCTACCGGTCAGCCCAGTACGCTGTCTCTTCTCATACCCTCCGGTCTGAGAAGCTCTCCTCTGCCCAGCTCGCTCCCTCTCGTAATTAGAAGCCCTGTCCTGATAATCCATCAAGGTCTCACAGTGAAACCCCGCCATGTAAGTCCGGGTAGTATCCCTCAATCGTCGAGAGAAAAGATATACATGCTGATCTGCAGGAGGTACAACTGGACCCAACAAAGCCAGCTCCTCCTGGAACCTCCTGATAGCCTCTGAGACTGGTACATCCTCGAATCCAGCTCTACAAAATCCCCCAGTTTCTCCTCCTCAGTGAGGCAGGGCAGAAACGCTCCCTAATCATGGTCCTCATCTGGTCATAACTGCTAACCTGACCCCGTACAGATCTCCACCAATGTTGTGCCAAACCTCTGAACATAGTTTGTACCAACTCTATATGTCTGTCTGCTAGACATTGAATAGACTCCAAAGCTGAGTCTACATGCCCGATCCACAGCTCTACCTCTAGCCCCACCTTCCCAGAGAAAGGGGTACCCATCTAGTGAAATGCCTTCAACCAAGTGTCTAGTCTAGGCCCTCTATACTCCTCCTGAACCGAGCAGTCTCAGCAGCATGTGCCTGTACAGCTGACACCTGAGTAACTCCATAGGATCTCTTAGATGATACCTCCTGTGCTGGCAGATCAGGGACACGTCTACCTGCTCTGGTAGCCTCTCTCGACTCGTCTGATATACTCGCGGAAGCTGGTCCCTCCATAGAGACACAATCCGAGTCATCTGACTGGACTCTCTGGGATCCCTGTCTCAGCTGCACCGTTCCTAGTCTCAGGAACGGCACTCTCAGTAACATCCTCGTGAACCTCCTCCGTTGCACGTGGATCAACAGCGGGAATCCTACCCCGTCCTCTACCTAGAGGGGGTCTACCCTACCTCGTCCAGCTGCAGGTAAGGCTCTAGTCTGAACCATCTGTAAAGGATATAAACCTAAGTTAGAAGGATATATATATGCCATATGTATAGATATATATATCAAGTCAATCACAACATAATATCTATATATATCTATATTATCGAGATCTTCATATGGGTGATGGCTTCTCGTACACGCTATCCCAAAATATTTGTACTCATTATAAAACAAAAACCTTTTGAAAAGTCAGACCCCTTTCGGGTTCTGTTTATTTATCTATTCGACCTTATCGCAGATTACAACTGCCATTGTTGTCAACCTAAGGCTCTGATACAAACTTTGTAACACCCCGAATCCGTAGGACTTGAGGCGCTACTGGGCTAGGATCTCACAATGGATCCTGACCCTAGCCTGACAACAATTTCACTGGATCTTACAACAAGGCACAGATAGATTAAAAAAAAACATCAAACTGTAAATATACATATCAAAAGGTAATACAGAAGAACCGCTGAGTACAAATCAAAACATATATCTGTACATCAAAATATCCATACCCACGTATAAATCGAGTGTACGGAGCCCTCGGCGGATCACCCACTCTAGATCACTCTGCATCTCTCCAAACCTATAAAGGATCTACAACACGGTATAAAACCGTTAGCTAACCATACACATATATATAGAAGATGCATAAGCACAATCACACATCAGGGAATAATAACACCTCATCATGCTATCACACATTTACCCGGTTTATTATCTTTATAACGTCCAACACTCAAATCGTATAAATAAGTGTATATAAACATATGTGACATGAGGAATATATAATCCTCGCCTCTGGGTGATCATGGCAGCTGGAATGGTCCCTGGTCACACCTCCCCGAGTACCAAATTTGACCCAACCACAGAGAACCGCCCAAACTCCAAAGGGGTGAAAGGGAAAGCTGTCACGGCCCTACAATGGGCAATCACTAAACCATAGGTCGGTAATCATCATAACGCATGCTATCAAGCATATATCACACCCCACTCATGCATACATCCAATATAGGGATGGTAGCTAAGTAAGTCCTATGGACTTACCTCAACCTCAGAAGTAATCTCAACCACGTAGTACTCTCAAGTATGATCAGCTCCAAATCTGGAGAACAGCACTGCCTATACAAGGCATACAGAGATATCAATCTCCTATCAAATAAAGGGGTCACACCTAGACCCAAGGGATCCATAAGGATCATATCCAACTTATAACCTCAGTAATCAACTAAGCCTCAAAGCCATAACCGGCATATAACTCTATCATACTCATCATCATTCTATCCTCATACACATACCTAGCATGCTACTAACTCTCATACTAGGAAAGGAAAGGACCCATACTACTCTAGTAGATCCGGGACAAGACGCACCTGCGTGAAAAGAGGGATGCAGGGCGAAGCAAGGCAAACCGCAGGCGCGGCGACGCTCGGCCCGCAGGCGCGGTGACAGTGGCCGCAGCTTCCGGGCGCGAGTGCGGTGACAAGGATGTGATCCCGTGATTCCTCAGCTTCCGGCGCGAGTGCGGTGACAAGGATGTGATCCCGCGAGTGGCCGCAGCTTCCGCAGCTTCCGGGCAGCCTCACTTGAACGCGGGGGCGGCGACAGTGTAGAATGTGATCCCGTGATTCCTCTTCGGCTCTTCATGTGATGGAATCACGTTTTCACCAACAATCATCCATGCATATACATATATATACACATTCCAACATCAAACTACATCCAAAACATCTAATCCTAAGCTAAGGAAGATGGAAAGGAATCAAAGAAGAAGAAAGGAGAAGAGAAGAAACTTACCACTGTTGTGTCTTATCCAAGGAAAGATCACAACCAACCTCACTAGCTTCCAAGATCAGCAACACACATCAAACTCATCATCAACCACCAAAATCCACACACAACTCTTTCAAACTCAAGGAAAACTCAAGCAAGATCAAGAAGGAGGAAGGGAGAAGCAAGAAGGACGTGAGAAGCTGGAATGGGAATGAAGACTGAAGAAGAAACCCTTGCTCCCAAGGTAAGAAGAGAAGGTAAAGCACGAGTCAACCGGTCAACAAAGCCGGCTGCAGCCGCAAGAAACCGCAGGGGCGGAAATTGGACGAGCCGCAGGGCGGCTCCCTAAACCCGCGGGGGCGGCTAAGGCCAAAACGGCTCCAAAGACTAAGGCTCTTACATGCCGTGTATAGGCTTTGGGCTCCTCTTGGTAGAACTAAGGTTTGCTAAAAGATAAGATAAAAAAACAATGGTTAAAAATCTAATCTTAAAAAGCTCAAAACAAAACAATTAAAAGCTAGTCCAAAATAAGAAAAAGATGTCCAATTATGGGCTGAAATAAATGATCTAAGTAGGACTTAATTTAACCACTAAAATAAGTCCAATCCCTTCTTCTCTTGTAGTCCTTCTCACGCACATCCTCCTCCATGCAATCATGTTCAGCATCATGCAAATTTCGGTGTCTTCATGCAAATCTCGGCCATTCTCACGTGCATCCATTCTCATGCAAGCTCGTCCACGCCTATGCATATCTCGGTCATTTCCACACATATCTCGGCCCTCTTCACATACGTCCATCTCCATGTATGCACATCCTCTATCAAGTGATAAATGTCTCTTCTTCATACGGGTGATATTCAAACCAACCTGGCATGGTGGTGCGTTTTCATGCCTCTTCTTGTTCATAAAGAGCTCTACTCGTTCCTTGCAATGCTTGTGTATGATCTTGCCTACATCCCCTTGTCTCAATGTGTGTGTTCCTTTGCGTACAAGGTGAGATCCATGTAGCTTAATCTGTCCCCTTAATTTATGCAAATGCCTCCTCATAGCTCTCCATATGATTAGTTGCCTCATAGGCCTTTTTCATGCTTGTAGGTGAAGTTAAGTTCCAAGATGCTCCTACATAAGGAAACAATAATGGTGAAGTGTCGTGGCAGTGAGCACAAGTACAAGTGTTCGCTGGTTTGATAGTTTAGACTATTTCTAAACCTAACGAAATCCAAACATTACATAGGATTTAAAGCGATTTAATAACCAATTAAAGGAACATTTAATCCATCATCGTCCAAGGTATAAACAAATCTCTAACTATCTTGGAACCACAAAAGGTTTCTAGCCAACAATATTCATATCAAAACCTGAAATCAATTCAATTAAAGAAAGCATAAAACGAATATAATAAAAGGGAATGAAGAAAATATTCAGCTTTAATATCTTGAAAACCAACAAACAGCGAAATTCAGCGTCACAACGCTTGTCTGAACTGAATAACGAACAAAAGCTTGAATCTTTCTCTAAACTAACTATCTTATCTAACTATGGCGAAAAGTAGAGCGAAGAAGAAGAAAGGTAGGAGAAGAGTTCTCCTTAGGTCTGAAATCGAACTAACTCTCTCCAATCTAACACACAGGAGCGTACCTCTCAATCGAACACTAACCGACCTCTTTGGAATTAATCGAAAACTTCCTTATATACCCAACAACCTTCCAAAAGATATGGGTTGGACTAAGGCTCCGAAATAAATAAAAAAATCGACGCTCCAGGGAAAATCTCGGGCTGAATCTCGGCCGAGATCGGGCACGGTCGTGACCGAGATTTCGTCTTCGATCTTCAGAATCATTAGGATCTCGGTCAGAGTACCCCTAGATCTCGGTCCGAGATTTGTGAACAGTAGCTCCTATCACAGACCGAGATTGGTGGATCTCGGCTGAGATAGTTTCTTCACTTCGGGCACTTGATCTCGTTGGTTCCTAACTCGACTTCTTCTCCTTTCCTTAGCTCGTATGATTGATCAAATGCATCGTTTTAGCTCCAAAAATGCGCCAAAATAACCTACAATAACACCAAAAGAGTGTGTAGACATCTATACTTGCAAGTATGACTAAACAAGCATAAAAGACACAAACTAAGGTTAAAACATGCATGCGGAAATGGAAAATCTACCTAAATGCTCTACTAAACTAGGTCGATAAATCATGTTATCAAAATACTCCATATTTATCCTTGCTTGTCCTCAGCAAGTAGTAAATCCAAGATAGGATAACATGAATTATCTATGCAAAATAAATATTAAAAAACTCTTTTTGTAGTGCTTCTATACATGATTAGTCTAAAAATGTAGTTATATGGCTAAAGACATATTTCAATTAAGGTCAAGTAACGTAGGCATGCAAAGGAAAATCAAACATTGCAAGGAATTCATAATCATCACAAACTACCATTGTCTAATATTCATGAAAAATTCAAGTCTAAGCCATTAAGTCAAATACATGTATACAAAGACCAATAGGAATTAGCAATGAAAAGGGCAAAGAAACGTGATCAAGGTAGGATGTATATAGGTAATGTGGTGGTAATCCGGGAAGAAGAACAAAACAATAAACTCTTTTCTTTCTCAACATCCACCTTTCTTGCATTTTTTTTCTTTCTTTTGAGTGAAGGCATTGGTGCACAATAGCCGAAACCTTGGTGTTCAGTTTTCTTCATGTACCTCACACCAAAATGCACATACCAAATCAACTCATATGGACGTTTTTAAGCTATTCAGACTTTGGCAAGACACAAAACACCGATTATGTGAATGGTGCCGAGTTACTCGTCTTTATAACCAACAATCCCTTAAAAGCCTTTCTTTTAAATCACATCTCACAAAATCACATTCAACTTCTTCACATAGTACATATAAAATTTTTCAAGATAAGCATACACTTTCAAACTTCACTTTCCTAATTCCCGGATAGGTCAAATGGAGGAAAATATGATCAATGCTTGAGTGCTAAACATGATAAAGATAGAGAAGAGGAAGAACTCGAATTGCCTAAATTATTCATGTGCAATGTATAAGAACTCATCATCATAGCTTCAACTATCCAAAATCAATCCAATTAAACAAAGCAATTTCCATAAATGATATAAATTTAAGTAAACATCCTGCATATGCCATTAATTCAATTAAAACTCAAAATAATAATCAAAAGCCAATAAACATACACAAATTTCATCATAGAGGTCATATCAATCCTAGGAGTACAAAAATTTTGAAAATTTCGTTTTCTTAAAAAAAAGTATTTATAATGCATACAAATAATGAAACGTGTGACAAAAAAATCCAAATTGTTCAAATGCAATACATATAAGAAACATGCTAAAGAATTGCAAGCATTCTACCCCATACTTAAATCTCACATTGTCCCCAATGTGAAAAATAAGGAGTAAAAACAATACTCACCTATGAAAAAAATAAGGAGTAAAAACAATACTCACTCGAATGGTGGTGGTGCATCACGTGGGTAGTTGAGCCAAAAATCTCGGCGCCGAGATTTTTGATCTCAAAACCGTGATCGTGGCTTCTGTTGTGGAATCTCGGTCAGCTGGGTTGAAATCTCGGGCCGAGATAAGACCATAGAGAGCCGAGATTCCTTCTTTCGCCTTGTTTCGTCCCTTTTTTTTCTTCCGTTTTCTACCTTGACACCTAGATCCTACAAAGACAGAGACACAAAACTCTCGCAAAAACACAAAAGCAAAAAGCAAAAGACACGGACAAAAAAGACTCTTACCTCGGGTTGCCTCCCGAGAAGCGATTGGTTTAAAGTCTCTTGCCAGACCTGATTCCGTAGTAGAATTAACTTAGGGTGAATGGTGAAATTTGATTTATCGGATACCAGGTGTGTATTTCTTCAATCTCTACTTGTTCACCTTAAAATTTTCCGGAGTTCTCACCCTATACATCAACTGCTCCATGGGGTAAATATTATTCACAATGTATGGTCCTGTCCATCTTGACTTTAACTTTCTTGGAAAAAGTCTGAACCTGGCGTTAAAGAGAAGAACAAGATCACATTCCCTGAAATTTTGGGGGCACTATGTGTCTGTCATGTCACTTCTTTGTACTCTCTTTGTTTATCCTTGCATTCTCGTATGCATTCAGCCGGATCTCCTCCACCTCATTGACGTCTAGCAACCGTTTTTCTCCAGCTTCCTTCATGTCAAAATTAAGCCCTTTCACTGCTCAATATGCTCTATGCTCCAACTCTACTGGCAAGTGACAAGACTTCCCATAAACAAGTTGATATAGTGTAGTGCCTATGGTAGTCTTGTATGCAGTCTATATGCCTAGAGTGCATAATTGAACTTCATTGCCCAATCTTTCATGGAGCAAGAAACTATCGTCTCTAGAATCCCCTTGATTTCTCTATTTGAGATTTCCACTTAACTACTAGTATGGGGATGGTATGGAGTTGCAACTTGTGAATTACCCATACTTAGACAAAAAGAGCTTCAAACTTCCTGGCTGTGAAATGCTTTCCTCCATCACTTATGATAACTCGAGGTGTGCCAAATCTAGGAAAAATGGTCTTATTAAAGAACTTGACTACAACCTTTGCATCATTTGTGGGTGATGCAACGACCTCAACCCATCTAGACACGTAATCAACAGCCAAAAGAATGTAGAGATTCCCGCAAGATGCTGGAAAAAAGGTCCCATGAAATCAACCCCCCATACATAAAAAATCTAGACTTCTTGGATGTTATTCAAGGGCATCTCATTCCTCCTAGATATGTTTCATTTCCTTTGGCCATGAATCACATGAAGTGACAAATACCTGCACATCCCCTGAAAAGGTTAGGCAAAAGAATCTTGATTGTATACCTTGGCGGATGCCTTGTGGGCGCTAGCATGTCCTCCAAAAGGCAGGGAATGGCAGTGTCGGATCACACTCTTGACCCTCATCGTTTGGGGACGCATCTCCTGAAGATCTCATCTGGTCCTCTCTTGAATAGCAAAGTTCATTCCAGTAGTAATGCCTCACATCTTTGTAGAACTTTTTTCATCGACTAGGAGACAAACCTGAGGAATTTCACCACAAACTATATAATTAACAATGTCAGCAAAACAAGGTTCTTTGTCACATGAAATCTAGTGGAGATACTCTTCCATTTTGTGGAGCTGCTCGTCTAGGAAGGCTGTCATCAATGGGGATATCACCATTCTCCATAAGCTCCGATGGTAACCAGCTAAGATGGTCAGCAATAGAATTTTCCGAACCTTTCTTATCTCAGATCTCTAAATCAAACTCTTGAAGGAGAAGGATCCATCTGATTAGATGGGTTTTGCGTCCTTCTTGGTGAGAAGGTACCGGATCGCAGCATGATCGGTGTACACAATCACCTTAGCTCCTACAAGATAGGAACGAAACTTTTCAAACGCATACACCACGGCTAGGAGCTCCTATTCGGTAGTTTCATAATTCAGTTGGGCTCCATCAAGCGTTTTGCTTGCATAATATATGGCGTGAGTAAGTCCTTCCATCTTCTATCCTAGCACAACTCCAACCGCGATATTACTCGCATCACACATCACCTCGAATGGTAGAGTCCAATCCGGGGGTTGTATGATTGGAGCAGTGATGAAAGCTTCCTTCAACCTACAAAAGCATCAAGACACTCTTTCGAGAACACAAACTGAACATCCTTGATTAGTAGGTTAGTGAGCGGTTTAGAAATCTTTGAGAAATCTTTATAAATCTCCGGTAGAAACCGGCATGTCCTAGAAAACTCCTTACTCCTCTTACCGGTGTTGGTGGAGGCAACTTCTCAATGGTCTCAATCTTAGCCTTATCAACCTCAATGCCACGGTTAGATACCAAGTAACCTAAAACAATGCCTTCCCTTACCATGAAGTGACATTTCTCCCAATTGAGGGCAAAATTACAATCCTCACATCTTTGTAAGCCTAAAGACGGGGTTTAGCCAAACAATTATCAAATGAAGAGCAATAGACAGAAAATTCATCCATAAAAACTTCCATGATGTTTTCAATGTATTCAGAAAATATAGACATCATGCATCTCTAAAAAGTGGTAGGTGCATTACATAATCCAAAAAGGCATTCTCCTATAGGCAAATGTTCCCAAATGACAGGTAAAAGTGATTTTCTCTTGATCATCCGGAACGATGGATTTGAAGAAACCACTATACCCGTCTAGATAGCAAAAATAGGAGTGTTGGGCGAGTCTTTCTAACATTTGGTATGTAGATCAAAGTGATCTTTCCTAGTAGCACGATTCAACTTCCTATAATTAATGCACATCCTTCACCCCGTGACAGTCCTAGTGGGGATTAATTCATTCTTTTCATTGGTAATGCTAATCGTCCCACCCTTCTTGGGTACAACATGTACTGGACTAACCTACTTGCTATCTGAAATAGGGAAGATTATACCTGCATCAAGTAGCTTAAGGATTTTCTTCTTAACAACCTCTTTCATATATGAATTTAATCTTCTTTGAGGTTAAATAGAAGTTTTATGACCATCTCTAACATGATCCTATGCATGCACATTGACGGCTTAATTCCTATAAGGTCATCAATGGTGTAGCATAAAGCTTTTCTATGCAACTTAAGTTCCTTCAATAGCCTTTCAAGTTCATTTTCGCTCAAGCTAGCATTGTAAGAGCCTTGATCTTTTGGAGCCACTTTTGGCCTTAGCCACCCCTGCGTGTGAGTAGAGCCGCCCCTGCGGCTAGTGTAGAGATCCGTCCCTGCGGCTCAGGGAACCGCCCCTGCGGTTTCCGACGGGCTGCAGCCGGTTTTGTTGACTCCTTTGACCCGTGCTTTACCCTTTTCCTTACTTCTTTCTTTTCCTTGCTGAGCAAGGTTTCCTTCTTCACTTTTCACTCCAGCCCTTGTACGTCCTCCTTGCTTCTCCTTCCTCCACCTTGATCTTGTGTTGTTTCTCCTTGAGTTTGGAAGAGTTGTGTGGCTTGATGTTGATGTTGATGATGGATGTGTGTATGCTGAGCTTGGAGCTAGCTACTGAGGTGTGTGATTCTCCCTGCAACCTAGGACCACACAAGAGTGGTAAGTGATCTTGCTTCTTCTTCTTTCTTCCTTGATTCCATCTTCCTAGCTTAGGATTAGATGCATGTTTAAGGGTGTTGATGTTGTATGTGTATGTATATGTATATGTATATGCTTGGTTTTGGTGAAGAGAAGACGTGAGTGGATCACGAGAATAGCCGAAGAGGAATCGCGGGGTTTGCCTCTGCATCGTCGCCGCCCCGCGCCTGGAAGCCGCCGCCCCTACGGAAGCCGTGCCGCAGCGCCCCGCGCCTTGCCTGCGTCCTTTGTCACCGCGCCCGCGGCTGAGTTTCGTCGCGCCTGCGGGTTGCCTGCTCCGCCCCTGCGTCTCTTGTGTCACGCAGGTGCGTCTTGTCCCGGGTCTACCTAGAGTTAGGTAGATCCTTTCCTTTCCTAGTATGAGCGTAGTAGCATGCTAGGTATGTGTATGAGGATAGAATGAGGATGCTCAGGTTATCGTTTATGCCGGTTATGGCTTTGAGGTTTATGAGTTAGGATACGATCCTTATGGATCCCTTGGGTCTAGGTGTGAACCCTATGATGGATATGAGTTTGATATATGTTGTTATACCTTGTTTAGGCAGTGTTGATCTCCAGAGTTGGTGATGTTTGGGTTTGAGACTTCGAGGTTGAGGTAAGTCCATAGGACTTACTTAGTTGCCATCCTTATATTGGATGTATGCATGAGTGGTGTATGTGTTATATGCTTGATAGCATGTGTTGTGGTTATTACCTACCTATGGTTTATTACGCACCCATTGTAGGGCCGTGACAACTTAGCCCCGTCATCCCACTAGGAGACTGGGAGATTCTCTGCATAGTGTCTAGATCTGGTACACGGAACGGGCCCTGTCTCCACTCCCTCAGGGTACACGGAGGAGTAGTCCCGGTTGACCACTCCAGTTGGCGGTAGCACCGAGAGGCGAGGGTTATATTCCTCGTGTCACATATATTCATATTCAAATATATTTTATACGATTGAGTGATTGGACTTATTAAAGATAATGAACCGGGTAAATGTATGAAAGCATGATGATGTGTTATGATTCCTGATGTGTGTTTGTGCTCTTGCATCTCTATATATATGTGTATGGTTAGCTAACGGTTTTATACTGTGTTGTAGATCCTTTGCAGGTTAGGAGAGCTGCAGAGTGATCCAGAGGGTGATCCGCTAAGGGCTCCGTACACTGGGATTATTATCGTGGGATATGGGATATTTGATGTACGGATATATGTTTCTTTTGTACTCAGCGGTACTTATGTACTACCTTTTTGAGATTTATATATCAGTTTTACGTTTTATATTTAATCTATTCGTGCCTTGTTGTAAGATTCAGTGAACTTGTTGTCAAGCTAGGGTCAGGATCCATTGTGAGATCCTAGACCAGTAGCACCTCGAGTCCTACGGATTTGGGTGTTACACATCACCCATATCTTTAGGGAAATCAACACAGTAGCGGACAAGCTCGCAAAACACGGACTTTCCGAGACTGAAGACTAGGACGATCTCCCTGACGATGTCGTTGTACTCATCCGTAAGGATGTCGTAGGTCGGTCGTGTCTCGATATTGACCCACCTATTATGCTTACCTTGTATCAAAAAAAAAAAACTAGACATCCAGATGTAACAAGGAATGGTCTCCCAAGAATGATAGGAACGGGACAATCAACAGGAATGTCCAATACCACAAAATCAATGGGGATGAAGAACCTCTAAAGCTGAATGGGAACGTCTTCAATAATACCTATTGCACGTGTAGTAGATATGTCCGCCATATAAAGAGTCATCTTTACATGTTTCGGATCTCCAAGTCCAACTTTCTTGCATAATGCAAGTGGGATAATTCTCACACTAGCTCCACGATCGCACAATGCTTTGTACTTCCCTCTCCAACCTTGATTGGTACACAAAAGGATCCGGGATCGCTCAACTTTGGTGGCTTTTTTCCTTTATTCCTCTGGATGAGCTCAGTAGATCTCCGGGTCATCCTGATTTCACCAATCTCCTCTAATTTTCTCTTGTTGGAGAGGATCTCTTTTAAAAAATTCCCATAGGCAGGCATCCCTAGAATAGCATCTACAAAAGAGATGTTAATTGCATTTTATTCAAAATATCAAGGAACTTACCAAATTGCTTGTCGAATTGGGCTTTGGCTCTAGCTTGAGGGAATGGAAGTGGAGGCTTGTATAGAGGAGGTGGAATGTAAACGGGTTCCTTCTCCTTAGGCTCTTTCTCCACGTCATGCCTCTCTTTCTCTACTTCTTTTCGGTTGAGGATCATTGGTTTCCAATCCACTCTTAGTAGTAATTTCCATAGCTTGCTTCCTTTGGATCAATTTCAGCCTTTCAGGGTAGTCTTCCCATATCTTTCTCAGCCTCTTCAACCTCCTTCTGCCATTGAGTTTTCAAAACCTTTTGAGTTTTGGTAACTCTAGTGACAAAACTTTCCGGATTGCTCATCCTCGCCATTAATTGCTCAAACATCAACTCAACTCGATCTTTCGGTTGAGATGCTTCAGCTGGTCGGGACGTCTGACCTGCACCACTAGAAGAAGGTTGAGGGTTCAAAGCACCCTCAAGATTAAAATAAGAAAATCCAAGATGATTGTGGTTTGGACTGAAACTGTTTCCCTAGTAATTCCTATTGAAGTTATTATTATTATAACCTCTTTGATTTTGATAACCTCCCTGGAAATTACCTCTACCCATTAAATTTGCATCCTCTTCTTTGGATGCTACCTGCACTTCAGCTTGCTGATTTTTGATATTAGATGCAAATAATTCTTTTAAAAATTTAATTTCATTATACAAAGAATCAAACCTTGCATCTGTCCGAGTGCCTTCACTTACCTCATACACTTCGGGTCTAGTTTTCTTCTCTTCCACTTTCTTGTGAGAGTACTTCTCTATAACTAAAGCTTTCTTCTCAACAAAGTCCCAAGCCTCATCCACGTCTTTCTCCATGAATGTAACTCCAAAAAGTTACTACAACTTAAATTGAGTGTCCTCATCAAGTCCCTTGAAATAAATCTCAAGCAACTCGATCTTGGGAATCCCGTGATGAGGACAATCCAACAATAGGTCCTTAAACCTCTCCCAAGACTTAAACAAGCTCTCCTTATCCTTCATGATGAAGGCGTTTATTCTTCCTCTTTGCTCAGTAGTCTTGGAGGATGGGAAGAATTTGGTGAGAAACTCCGTAGTCATCTCTTCCCAAGTGTTAGTCCGCCCGGTATTGATTGATACTAAGCTAGAGCTTTATCACTGAGAGAAAAAAGAAAAACTTCTTAGCTTATGATTATTACCTTCCATACGGGGTGTGGTCTCACCGTATCCATGAGAATCTCGTAGTTCATCAAGTGTTGATTAGGAGACTCTGCATCCATCCCTTCAAATTGATTCTTGCGAATCATCTGGAGTACCTGCGGTCGCAGCTCATGCTCATGGGTTGCGGGATCTCCAGAGTTAACTCCAAGACGATTAATCCTTTGGGCAGAATCCATTCTCTGTCGAGAGTGTTTGTGGAGGTTCCACAATAGGATCGTATCGGACAGGTCTGAGAGGAGAAGGTGGTGGTGGTGGTGGGACATGTGGAGCAGGAGGTATGACGACGCGAGGTGCATCCTCTTGGACATCCAGCTGCACATGTTCCACCGGTTGAATTGGAGTTATTCCTTCGTTCTGGAGACGAAGCATCTCCCTCATGTCGGCTCTAAGTTGCTCCATCATTCGGTTAGTAGCCACCTCTCTCTCTCTCTAGTTGCTTGACTTTCGGCTTCCAGCTCTTCTACGGCTCTTCTCAGCTCCGCTTCATAATCTCTTTCTTTAGACATCCTTCAGGCTTTCAAGGCTCCGTGTCTCTGTCGCAGTGTTTTCTCAGGCTCGGGATCAAAAGGAACTAGTTCTTTCGAACTCCGAGTCCTTCGCATACACTATGAAAAGTACATAAGGTCCTGAAAACGTCAAAGACAGACACAAAGACGAGATCAATAGTACAAGAAAGACTTATACTATATAAGAAATCAAACTAACAAATCAACTAAATAGTCCCATGTATCGGCGCAAAAAACTTGTTCGCTAGTTTTACTCCCTATAAATCCCTATCAATAAAGATGGAAATTCACAGGGTAGTAAAACGGTCTGCTTTAAATTTATAAACTCATAATATCTACTCTAAATGCAGCGAACACACAATGTATGGATCAATCACAGTAGAGTAAGTATTCCAAGGTCGATCTTAGGGACTAAGTTAGATGATCTCGAATGTCGATTAAAAATAGTACAAATCTAAAATAAGAAATAGATTTGAGAAGAAGAGGGAAGAAAGGATCAAAAAGGTTGAGAAGAGGTTTGACAGATTCGCACATGACAATATTGATTGAAAATCAAATGAAAACAAATAGCAAACAAATATATATGGAAGAAAATGTAGTTCCAAGGATTTAAGATCATTGTTTGTACATATTGGACTCAGGATATATAAATATCACATGGCATATATATGGTTGAAAAGCTCTAGGGATGAATGTTTCTCAGCAAATGTTCCATTATAGTTACGTCTCAAGAACATATATATTTCTAATTCCTAATTACCTATTACCGTTACGTCTCAAGGTAAAGAGGGAGAAATCGTAAACAAACCTTATTGCTTAATTAAGGATCAAATAACCCTTTACAATTACGTCTCAGGAATTACTTTCTTAAAGAAGGAATAAATGACAGATTCAATCCAATAAAGGATCAACCTTTATTACCTAGGAACAAGTTCTCTTATGTATCTAAGAAGAAATATCTCAGTTACGACTCAATTCCAACTTAGGGCCTGTTTGGTATCAGTTACATAGGGTTTCAACCACATTCATTTAGATTCTTTTTATGGATTGTTGGAGATAGGTTTTTTTTAGGGTGTTTGGTATCAGTTACAATATGCGTATGGTATTCTTTTATGAGATTCTTTTTACAAATGAATCCCGAAAAAATAATTCCCGAAATACAAGATTCATTGAGATTGTTTAATTTTGTACCCTCACTACCCTCCTCCTCCTCCTATCTTCTGATTCATCGATTTCTCTATCCTCCCAACCAAAGTTCTCCTCGCTCTCGCGTCTCATCTCGTGTCTCGCAGATCTCGCTATCGTCTCTAGGTTGAGCTCTGGCCTCAGCAGTCGTCTCTAGGTTGAGCTCTGATCTCTAAAATCATGTCAGGAGAGTGACATTGTTGTTGAACTCTATTCCCAATTCCTTTAGGCAATGTTGGAATTACCTACTCTCTAAGTTGGGAACCACTGTTAGTATCAATTGGCCACTGTTAGTATCAATTGGATTGTGCAGCTCATTTTAATTCCAGCAAATTCATACCAAAATAAACACAGAGCAGCAAATTCATGTACAACATATAAACACAAATAAATGAAAGTGGTCGGAGTTGAGAGTTGCGAGATTAGAGTAGGTAATTTACCGGAGTTGAGAGATTGAGAGATTAGAGAGTAGGTAATTCCAGCAAGTTTCTCGTCGATAATCTCCACAGAGCAGCTACGCTCCTCGTCGGCACTTCTCCTGGACTCATTTGACGTTAGGGCTTTTGTGGAGATGGGAGCCATGTGCATAGCATGTGATCATTTAAGGGTATATTTGTAATCAGTCAAAAAACAATCTTCTTAATAATCTCATACCAAACATCAAAACATTTCATATTTTATTAAACCCCAATAATCCCCATCTACTAGAATCTCCAAGAATCCCGATAATCTCCATCTCGAAGAATCTAAATGAAGAATCCCCATCTAATACCAAACATGCCCTTAGTTTAATAGTTTAGACTATTTATAAACCTGATGAAATTCAAACCTTTTCATAGGATTTAAAGCGATTTAATAACCAATTAAAGGAAAAATTAATCCATCATCGTCCAAGGTATAAACAAATCTCTAACTACCTTGGAACTACAAAAGGTTTCTAGCCAACAAATATTCATATCAAAACCTGAAATCAATTTGAAGAAAGCATAAAACTGAAATAATAAAAGGGAATGAAGAAAGTACTCAGCTTTAATATCTTGGAAACCAACAAAACAACGAAATCCAACATCGCAATGCTTGTCTGAACTGAATAAAAGAACAAAAGCTTTCTCTAAACTAATTATCTAATATAACTATGGTGAAAGTAGAAGAAGAAGAAGAAAAATAGGAGAAGAGTTCTCCTTAGGTCTGAAATCGACTACTACTCTCTCCAATCTAACACACACGAGCCTCTCAATCGAACACCGACCTCTTTGGAATTAATCAAATCTTATATACCCAACAACCTTCCAAAAGATATGGGTTGGACTAAGGCCCGAAAATAAAATCGACGCTCGAAGAAAATCTCGGGCTGAATCTCGGCCGAGATCAGGCTCCCATCGATCTTTTGATCTTCCGTCAGCCCCCCTGGATGGGACCGATATTGTGAACAGTAGCTCTTATCACGGACCGAGATTGGTGATCTCTGCCGGATACTTTTCTTCACTTCGCACTTGATCTCGTTCGTTCCTAACTCGATTTCTTCTCATTTCCTTAGCTCGTATGATTGATCCTAAGCATCCACTCGAGTCTTGATCCTCAAATGCATCGTTTTAGCTCTAAAATGCGCCAAATAACCTACAATGACACCAAAAGAATGTGTAGACATCTATACTTGCAAAGTAGGACTGAACAAGTATAAAAAACACAAACTAAGCTAAAACATGCATGCGGAAAGGAAAAATCTACCTAAATGCTCTACCAAAAATAGGTCGATAAATCATGTTATCAACAAGTCCACTTCTTTGAACCGAAATTGGTTCTTGTTCTAGCTATGGGCCCTGTATTGAATTCCGGTGAGATATCAATGGGTGTAGCAGTAAATAAAACGAGAATAGTAGAAACGAACTGAAATGAGGATTACTCTAATGAGCCCTTTTGTGTGGAACGTGATAAAAGTTTTGATTATATTGAAAGTTTGATGTCGATGAACTCAAGATCTTTTACCAATTGGATACATGTTTGCCATGTGATCAGTCTAGATCTTTCGACACCAATGACTCTTCTCGATCCTTATTACAAGTGTCAAGCAAACAATGGATAGATTTTGAAAAGGTAATGGATGGTTCGAAGAAGGTTGTGTAGGGATGGTGATATGATCCGATGATGATTTTGGATCGGTAGTTGGATATAATAGGTCGAACCCAAAGAAACGACTTGGAGCATAATCGGGATACTAAGTCCCTAACACAACCAAGAATGGTCATATAACCCTCAACTTCCAATACAATCAATGATCAATGGCACGTCCACCTATGACCAAAGAAGGAGCTTGTGAAATGCGTGAGAAGATACAAACTTGTAGACACAAGCATAACAACTCAAACAAGTCCAAGATATGGGTGGACGAGACGCCACTCGCTCTCTACTCCGCGTCGAAAGCCAAACAACAATTGCACAGCAACAAACGAAAAATATATGTTTTGAAATATGAATTGGATGCTTTGAATCACCAAGTTGGTGCGCTCAATCTTCACAAGCCTTCTTCTTGTGCTTTAGGGGCCATCGTGTTCATCTTGTGTAAATTTGTAAAGGAAGGGTTCTACGATCATTTTTGGTTGGGTTAAGGCCTTAGTTTCTCTAGTATGTTCCAAGTTGTTTCATAGAGTTCGACCTTGATCTATCCATCTAACGATCCATCACAATCATCGGATCATCCACCATCATTCTTCCCATAACCACCGCAACATCCACCATATCCCTACATTTTTTCAAATCCTCTTACAAGAATCGATATCGAGTCATCCTTGTTGTTGCTCAAAAGATCAACACTTCTTAAACGTCTTATCCCCGTATCTTCTTCATGACCATGTCACAAGTTCAGTAAACTAGACCGTCAAATGATGAATGCGATGAAATATTATAGACGAAGAGCAAGCATTGTAGTTGCAATGCACAAACTCGAGATGCTACCATTTTGGACCACACACTAGGTCATGTCTGTTAAAAACTTTACGTCCGGATCTTATAACAATAACATGACAAATACTTCTAAACACTAAACTTGTTACTTAAAACAATTTATTAAGAATATTCAAAGTATGCACAATGTGCCCATAAACTCGACAAGATCCTAACAACCTTATCTTACGAGAAAGACCATATTTACATCAAGTCACACTATACAAATAATGTCGCTAGATTTTCAAGAGATACACCACTATTGTCTCATCCAAATCATGAGTTTGGGTAGTTGTTCTCGTAGAGTTTCAATTGTCCTAAAGCGTAGGCAATCACCCTATCCTTTTACATCAATATGCATCATAAACCCATATTGGTTGTGTAACTGTACACTATGAGCCCTCACGTACCTTGAGGTTAATTAAATACTATAGTTTAGGTCAATCTTCTCTTCAAATCCTCTAAAATATTATGTCTCTTCTTAGTCTATTCAAACTTAACATTTTTCGACGGGTTAACTAAGCGTCGAGAGACGATCAAAAACCTCTAAATAAATCTTCTATATTACTAGGACAAGAAAACTACAAAATTCCTTCACATTCTTTGAGGGTTCTCACAATATTACTATCTCAATCTTAGCAAGGTATTTCTTAATATCCTCATAAATCCAAATATAACACAGACTTTGAAATATAGCACACACTTACATAGTGTTTCCAATACAATTCGGACTGGAGCGGCTACTAAAACTCAAACAAACGTCTTTTTCCACCTTTATTTTGTTCCATTCCTTTTACCTTTTTAGCATAATAACATATCTTGTCGGTCTATTTTCTTCATATTAGTGTTTTGGAGTTTACTAGTTAGTTTATGTGGTTATAGTTATTCCTGCGTTTACAGAGCTTAATGTGAGTTATCTATGATGTAATGACCTCATACACACAAAGGGTCTCCCCGCAGTCAACCGAAAATTGTAGTTGTTGTTTGAGGTTAAGGTTATATGGATTTTCGCTTTGGGGTTTGGTTTAGGTCGGTTCGGTGCGGTTTTAGACCGATGTTCAACTCTATTTTAAAACAATAGGTTCTAAAACTAAATGACTTCCTATAATAGAAAATATTTTTATTCCGTTACTGATTTTAAAATTGTTTCATTTTTCTTATATTTTTGAAAAAAATTCAACTTTAGAATTAGAAGCCTACAAATTTGTAGTTTACATCAAAATCTAAATCCAAGAGGAATATCTTCGAAAAGTTTTGACGGTGAAACAATATATTTTTGAGTTGGTAAAAAATATTTTCGAAGGAAGCTCAATGTCGAATGATAAGCATATGCACATTTGTATGGAATGATAGAGTTTAATTATTTATTTATGATATTTTATTTATTATTAATTTTTTAAACCTTTAGTAGTTTTAACTTATCCATAGACGTGATAGCACCTTCCTATATTCCTATAAATAGAGGTTTAATGTATTTTCGTTAACCCCATATTGAATTTTAATTAATATTGAGTATATTGTCAACATTGATAAAGTATCCAATACCTAAATAAATTCACCTATTGTTTTGTGTTACATTGGGATCACACTACCACCATCTCCTACTTGATAAGTTGTGAAACGTGAACTCAAATCTTGCAAAATAATACAAAATCCAATTATGCTAAATAATCAAGATTGAAACATTGGAAAAATGAGTACTGTATGTGCAATTAATTGAATAGTCGCGCGAGAGAAAATAGAAAAACAAGTTATTTAAGGGAAAACAAGGTTTTATAACCACAAGTAGGCAAATCATTCAACTTTAACAAGTAATAATGAAATACATAATTTTCAAAGTATGGATCACCACATACATACGTATAATAAATCTCATATTATTATTATTTTTGATTTGAATTAATCATGTTATTTAGATATATGTCTACCCAACTCTTGCAGTAATGTTACAAGCCCGTGCGAGTCGGGTTAAGCATTTTCGGATATCCGTTCCGTTTCGAATGGCCGGATATCCAATATGATAGTTGTGTAAAAGTCCGATCCGAATTCGATAGTACTAGGATATCCGACACTTTTATAAAGATCGGTTATCAGATCCAATCCGAGTATTTATCACTAGACTAGTCGGATATGTCCGATCTGATCCGACTTTTTTTTTCTCTCAAAACCTCTATCTGTATCCGATCCGATCTGAAGATCCGAAAAATATTTCCGGATCGGATCGGACTCGGATCACCAATTACCGATATTTCGAATTCGGAATTTTTCGGATCGGATCTTCGGATTCACGTATGGTATTAGGCTGATCCGATTTTGTTCGTTTGTCTTTAGATTGTACAAATTTATCCGCTGCTCCGTTGTACTCCGAATGCGCGTAAAACGGTAAATCTAAGACCTCTCTCGACAATTCTTCGGAGAGTCTCGATTTAAATTGCCGGAAGCCCCCTCTTCATCGAGCGGAGCTGCGAAGACAAACCCTAGATAACTCACGACTGGGGTGTTAACCCTACTCAACTCTCCCTCCCCTCTCTGTCTCTTAGGGTTTCGCGCTGTGTTAGCTCTTTTTCAACCATGGATGCTCAACGAGCACTTCTCGACGAACTCATGGGTGCAGGTATAGATTCACTTGTTCTTTGTGCGTCAATTTCTGTTCAATTTTGATCTTGTGTTGGGGATAATTGGTATGTTTATTTTTCCCTTCTCGCAACAGCTCGAAACTTGACCGAAGAAGAGCGAAAAGGGTTCAAAGAGATAATGTGGGATGATAAGGAGTTTGCCCTTCCTACATGGTTCGGTTTTGCCCTCATGATCTCTTTGTGAATACTCGAAGTGATCTTGGTGCGTATTCTACTTGCTTTTATTATTACGGGATTGAACTACTGCTGTCCGCAATCAGTTTCTATCGTTCTACGGGATTGATTCATCCTGAACAAGTATAGAGGTCTGTGACTGTGAACATGAGATCAGTCAAATTCTTGAACAAATAGTGGCAGAAATATGTAATTGACTGTTTTGGACCGCATTTTTGGCATCTTGTGTATTTTCGGTCAGCATGAGGGCAAATCCATAATTGACATGTTATGTTAATACATATCTGGCAGTCTCAACATTTTCTTTTGCCAGAGTTTGTTAGTGAAAATGAGCACTTCGAATTTCATTGCTGGAATGTGCACACCATCAATGTTTGGGATTTGAAAGAAAATTTCCATAATATATACTTCGGATGCTGGTACCCCGATGCTCTTGTTTATAGTACTTCGGATTTAGTGATATGAATCATAAAAATAATGTACCAATTGATTGAATTCTAATCGTTTTGAATTCTGTCGTTGATGGGTTTGTTTTAGGGCCATGTCAAGGATTCATGATGTGAAGTTAAAGGAGAGGTAATTTACTTGAGTGGTCTTTCCTTTATGGCAATGTTGGTCATTGTTTATGGCATTTCCCTAGGTTTTATCGAATATTGATGCCTGTGTAGTGGAAACTGCAGCTGATGAGTTCCATTGTATCTTTATGGGTAACTCAATATGAAGCATTCTTGGCTTGACTTTTCAGTTGAACCGACAATTGTTTTTGAAATTTTTCTTCAATTCCTTTATCTATATTTAAAATATTAATGCTATGCATGCAGCATGCCTAGTATAACTATTTACATTTGGAGAAACATTTTTGTCCTAAGTAAATATCTTCTCTACACATGTGGTTTAGAGTGCAAATTAAGTTTTGAGTTCCTCGTGTGATTTGCGAAATATGTCATGGAGTTATAGCTGTTGCAAGTTTACTCTTTTGAGCTAACTGGTCTAATACTTTGACATGTCTTTCTGGAGGAAATCAGGATTTTTTTACTTTCTAGAATTAAACTTTGACTTGTCTTCTATTTCCTTGTCTATAAGCTGGCCTCACCATCTAAGGTCTACTCCAGGATTAATTGAAATTGGGATGTCACCGTATAGTCAATATATTAAACGTTTTCTATGAGAAATATTAGTAATTTAGTACATAATGTGATATGTGTGAAAATTCGAAGTGTGGGTGTATTTTTTTATTGCAAATTGTCTTGTTTGCTTGACATTGAATTCTCTAAAATTTTTCCTTCCCATATTGTTAGTATTGTGAAGGCTCACTGTCCCAAAATCCCACAGTGGCTACCTCTTTATCTTGTTATATTATTATGATTTCTCTTTTCCTCGTCGTCCCCCTCTTGATGTCTTTGTCCCTTCTATCCATATACACTGGTTAATGTGTGTATATTTCAAGCGCTACTGGACTGTTTATATTATGAAGATCATCTGGCATTTCTTTGCAAAAACTGGTCCCATCCATAACGTTTAGATATCATCCACAAAGATGCTCTAG
The DNA here is from genome assembly GCA_002319775.1 of Fagopyrum tataricum. Lineage (NCBI taxonomy): Eukaryota > Viridiplantae > Streptophyta > Magnoliopsida > Caryophyllales > Polygonaceae > Fagopyrum > Fagopyrum tataricum. The sequence continues at coordinate 22,693,636 of CM008282.1, forward strand.
TTGGAGACCGCATTAACGGGTGTGATCAACCTAAATACTTTCTTTTCAATAAAAAGGAAAAAGATTAATTAATATGCAGAAACTGGGAGCATTTATGAAAGTTTCCTTCTTTTCTTTTTGGCTTTGATTAGTCTTTGTTGGTTCAGTGTCCTTACTTTTTGATAGATGGCAAGGGTCTCTAATTTTGTTTGGAGTTACCTTTTATAATGTATACTCATTATTTTTCTTCGTCTTGGGATTTTAAAATTTACCATAAATAATTGAATGTTTCATTTGAAATTAGATACAATTACCTTTTGTTAGGTTTATATAATTTAGTTTCGCTTCTGGTTTGTCAAACTTTTATAGACTGATAATTCTTGTCTTTCTCTTGTTCTTTGAGCATTTTGTTGTACTTTTTCTTACTTTCCATTCTTCTTCATTAGTTTCTAAATTATTATAATAACGAGTTGCTTCACTATTTGATGCATTTAGCTTTGAGAAGTCACCAAGACATGAATCATATGTTCCGCGATTTGAATCTGAACTAGCTCATTTCTGTGAGAGATTGGTAAGTAGCTTTGGCTTCCCTTGTTGTTCTTTTATGATTGATGTCCATGGAATCCGAGTTTATATTTCTTTCGCTCTTATAGGTGATGGATTTGGACAGGAAAGTCAGGCGTGGGAGAGAACGCCTTGCTCAGGAGGCTGAACCTGCTCCTCCAACTCCACTTTCTATTGAAAAAGCAGAGCAGCACTCTGTTTTGGAAGAGAAGATCAAAAACCTTTTGGAGCAGGTGGAGTCCCTGGGTGAAGCTGGTAAAGTTGATGAAAGCGGAGGCACTAATGCGGAAGGTACAATTGATTACCTTTCATTTTTCATGTGCTTAATGATCATGCTCCTTGTCTACCTGTAAAGTTCCAGTTTTGTAGCAGTGATGGGTGCCAGGTTCCCTTGAGGGTTTTGTCTCTATGCAATTTTAAAATTAATTTTGAAATATAAAATTTCACTTTTTTATATACTCTTAAAATTTGTATTGCTTTCTGTGTTGATGATAGAAGTATATAATCTAAATGTAGATTCCTCAAAATTCTAAACTGGAACACCTAATTTATTATGAAGAAAGATGTATCAGGTAAATGCCTTAGTTTACCCAATTAAGTTGTCTAACTTAAATGTAACCAAGTGCACATATGCAATAATGCAACGTGGCTTTAATTCAACCTTTATAAAATATCATCTTTCGAACGTATTTTCTACATTAACCTTTTTAAAATATCACGTATGACCTTTTAAAATATCACGTATGACCTTTTAAAATATATGTTTCCAGTTACACACATAATCAGTTAATCATTCCATCTACCCTGGTGACATCTCTTAAAGATCTGTATCACACTTCCATTGATTGGGTACTAGGCAGCTAGCTGCGTATGCAACTGTAACTGCAGCATTATGATTTTGTACATCATGCTTTTCTGTAACCAGCTGGTTTTTGAAGCCTTAATACATGCAATATCTGTCATGATATTTTATTGTAACTGCAGCTTCTGCTCCTGTTTCTATGTTATGAAGTTTAAAAGCAATTTTATTTCTTGTCTTGCCTTTGGTTTACACGAGTAGCTCTCAACATATGCTTATGTTGAAACGATTTGCAGGTGGAAACTCTTAATATAGAGAAAACAACATTAGCTCAACGATCCCAGACCCTTGCAATGATGGCTGAGGAAAAAGAAACTGGGGTTATGCGAGATTTGTGGTTCATTTCTGGTTGCTAATGATGCAGCGGAGAGGACTCAATCTCATATTACAGGGAAACAGCATATTGGTTACGGGATGGTTCGTGATTTTCTCACAGAGTTCAAGGTTGGTACTATTCTATTTACCCCATTTGGTTGTAACTCTGGAAACGGAATGCATCTAGTCCATATATATACCCTTGTTCATGAAGTTTTTAGGAATCATTCCTTGAAATTCTATCAAAACTAATTTAATAACTACTACAATACTTGAAAACCACTAGAATGATTCTAAAAAATTACATGAACAAAGGTACAAAACTACAGATATAGACAAGATCCGTTTCCATTCCGTTTATGTTTCCGGAGTTGAAACCAAACGGGCCCTTAGTCTCATAAAATATCATTTAGTCCTTTGTGTGATATGGTACTAGCATGTTGATTCCAGGAAGCTAAGGATAAGGCAAGAGAAGAGGAGAGAATAGGTAGAGAGAAATCGGCTGAAGAACGGAGGCAGAAAAAGGAGAGGGAAAATGAGAGTAGAAGCAGGAGAGGTGAATCGAGTGATAGGGAGAGATATCGTGAGCGTGAAAGGAGCAGGAGGCATATAAATGGAAGGAGTAAGTACTATGAGCGAGAAAGGAGCAGATCACATTCTCCTTCGAGGCATGGGCGTAGGAGGTGACTTAAAAGTTGAGTCTGCTAAAAATTGTGGCTCATTTTTATGTACTTTGAGATTTAAAAGTACATCAGGTGAGGTAGATGCTTTATATTATCAAGAGATTTACAAAATGTTTGTTGTGTTTTTTGGTTTGTTTAGATTGACAGCTTCTTGCCTTAAGATTGTATCTTTCTGTCAACAATATTAGCAGAGGTGAAAGAATTGGAGGTAGGTATAATAATTTTATTTTGTTGTAACTCAAGTATTATGCTTGTGCAATTGTTGAAATATGTGAGTTGCGACAGTTAAATGCGCTGTGTTGTGCTGCCTGAGATAACAAGTTCATGGGTTGAATGCGATGGAGGTAAAAGAGCTTTTCTGGACTTGTGTTTCTCAGTAGCATCCATGTTTTTGATTTTCCAAGATTGCTTATAGGAGAGGTTCCGCGCCCACGCTAATTTGCAGGAAATGCTGAATTAAAATAATAATAATAAACACACTAATTTGCACGCTCGCACCTTTTTTTTTTTTTTTGGGATTTTTTGGGGTACCTTTGTGTTTTAATGATTTTCGAAAAATCCCCTTCATCTGTCTAAACCCTAACGGACCGTTAACATTAAAAATAAAGAAAAAAGAAAGTAACACGAAGCTGACAAAGAAAAGTAGAATAGTATTTGTCATCGAGTCCTTCGACAAATCGATTTCAACCATTTTGTCATATGTACAATACCTGCTAAGGTCCTTCAACAAATTGATTTCAACCATTGCCATGTGTACAACACCTGTCATCTAGTCCTTAGACAAATTGATTTTAACCATTGCCATATGTACAATGCCTGCTAAGGTCCAACAAATTGATTTCAACCATTGCCATATATTCAATACCTGCTCTTAGCTCCCCAAACCCATAATACAAACTCTCGAAATTGAATAAAAAATTGCCGAAAAAATAGGTGAAAATTTAAATGGGTTGGTAAGAACGAAAAGAAAAAGATGAATCTTGGGCTCGTAACTTATGTTTAGGGTCGAGTTCTCTACTTTCATCCTCATCTTCTTCTTCGATTCCTCTTCCTTTGACCTATGATTTCAAAGTACTAAACATACCGATTTTGGAGGGAACAAATGAGGGAACAAATGAACGATAAAGAACAAGATAAGAAAATTTTAGAATCAGTATTACAAAGTTAAAGACATATTTATGGTCAAGTTTAGTACTTTGACTTCTTCCTAACCTAAGTTTATTTTCAATTTCACAATTTTTTTTTCTACAACCGCTTTTTATTATTTTTTTAGTTATATATTTAATATATAAAAAAGGTTTAGACTCTTAAAATTTCAGTTGGTCCATCAACACAAAGATTAATGAGCGAACCCAAATTTGAATGGACCATTTCATATCCTCTTTTCTTTCTCTAATTGATATGTAAATTGAAGCATATATAGACATGTGTAAATTTGAAGAATATACAACAACATAAACGAAATTGGCTTTGGCCGAGCTTAGAATTTTCCGCACTCGCGGGCATTTTTGGCCGTCCCTGCGGGTCTCCGCCCCTGCGGCCTCATGGGACTAGCCCTGCGGTTTCCGGTGCCTCCAGCCGGTTTTGTTGACTCTTTTCTTGACTTGTGCTTTAACTTTCTTTACCTCCTTCGTTTCACCTTGCTGAGCAAGAGTTTCATCACATTTCCAAATCCAGTTTCACGCCCTTCTTGCTTCTCCTTCTTCTTTCCCTTGAGTTTGATCTTGTGTATGAGTTTCTCTTGAAGTTTACAAGAGAGTTTCAGATGACTTTGATGCTATGAATGCTGATGGTTGTTGGTTCTGGGCTTGAGGCCAGCTAGTGTGTGTGTGATCTTTCCCCTACAACCTTAGACCACAAGTGTGGTAAGGATCTTCTTGCTTTCTCTTCTTCCTTTCTTGTTCTTCTTCTTCCTTAGCTTAGGATTAGATGATTGAATGTAGGATTGATCTTTGTATGTGTATGTTGTGGCATGTGTATGAATCTGGAAGAGAGTAGACGTGATTTGATCACATGAAGAGCTAAAGAAAGCCGCGAGGTTTTCATTCGGCACTGTCGCCGCCCCCGGCTGAGAGTCACCGCCCCGCGGCTATCCGTGTCGCAGCGCCTGCGTCGTGGCCACCGGCGTGTCTGCGTTTGCCAGCGTTCCTTGTCACCGCCCTGCGGATTTTACCTGCCGCGCCTGCGGGTGATCTCCTCCGCCCCTGCGTCCTTAGTTCACGCAGGTGCGTCTTGTCCCGGGACTACCTATAGTTAGGTAGTTCCTTCCTTTCTAGTATGAGGACTTAGTACCATGCTAGGATTCGGATGTTGATGAGTATGATATGGAATTGCCGGTTAGGGTTTTGAGGTTTACGAGTTGGATATGATCCTTATGGATCCCTTGGGTCTAGGTGTGACCCTTTGTGTGATAGGAGTTTGATATTTATATATGCCTTGTATAAGTCGTGTTATCCTCCAGTTTGGAGTGGACTGAGTTGAGGTTGATCCAATGAGACGACTACGAGGTTGAGGTAAGTCCGTGGGACTTACTTAGTTGTCATTCTTTTATAGGATGTTGTGCATGAGTGGTGTGTGTTATATGTTTATAGCATGTGTTATGATGGTCACCGACCTATGGTATATTGCTTGCCCATTGTAGGCCGTGATAACTTGCCCTTTCATCCCGCTGGGAGTCTGGAGGTTTTTTGTAGGCAGGCCAGACCTGGTAAACGGTTCGGGCACTTCCCATTCCCTTAGGGTACACGGGATAGTGTTTCAGGCACCATTCCAGCTGACTATTGGACCCAGAGGCGAGGGTTTATATTCCTCGTGTCACATATGTTTATATGGATATTTATATACGGAGTTGATTGTTGGACTTTATAAAGATAATGAACCGGGTAAATGTATATGAAACATTGTTGATGTGTTAAGTTTCTGATGTGTGTTTTGTGCTCTAGCATCTTCCTATATTTTGTGTATGGTTAGCTAACGGTTTCATACGCGTGTTGTAGACACTTTGCAGGATAGGAGAGCTGCAGAGTGATCTAGAGTGGGTGATCCGCTGAGGGCTCCGTACACTAGGGCTTTATCAGGGATATGAGTTTATTTTGTTGTAGAGTATAATTTTATTGTACTCAGCGGTACATTGTATTACCTTTTGATAGATATATATATCAGTTTCATGTTTTGTTTTATCTATTGGTGGCCTTGTTGTAAAATCAGTGAAATTGTTGTCAGGCTAGGGTCAGGATCCATTGTGAGATCCTAGCCCAGTAGCACTCCGAGTCATACGGATTTGGGTGTTACAAAGTTGGTATCAGAGCCTAGTAGATAACTAAACAGAACCCGAAAAGGGGTCTCACTTTTCAAAAGGTTTTGGTTTTGAAATGAGTACAAATGTTTTGGGATACCTCGACAGTATAGATATATATAGATATTATGTTGTGATTGATTTGATATATATCTATACATATGACATATATATAGCCTTCTAAGATAGGTTTACGTCTTCTGAAGATGGTTCAGACTAGAGTCTTACCTGCAGTAAGGCGAGGTAGAGGTAGACCCCCTCTAGGTAGAGGATGGGGTAGGACTCCTACTGACGGTTCACATGCGAGAGAGATACATGAGGAGGTTGCTGAGAGTGCCGTTCCTAAGGCTGGGAACGGTGCAGCTGAGGGACAGGGGCCACAGAGAGCCTAGTCTGGGGAGTCTGACCGTGTCTCCATTGAGGGACCAGCCTTCCGCGAGTACATACGCGTGTTGAGGAGGCTGCCAGGGCAGGTAGGCCTACTCCTGATCTGCCAGCACAGGAGGGATCATCTGAGAGATCCCATGCAGTTACATAGGTGCCAGCTGCACCGGCACCTGCCGTTGAGATTGCTCGGGTTACAGAGGAGCATAGAGAGCCTCGACCAGACACTTGGTTGAAGGCTTTTCATCAAATGAGAGTACCCCCTTTCACTGGAAAAGTGGGGCTAGAGGTGGAGCTTTAGATAGGACATGTAGACTCAGCTCTGGAGTCTATTAGATGTCCAGCTGACAGGCAGATTGAGCTGGTGCAGACCTTGTTCAGAGATTTGGCATAACACTAGTGGAGGTCTGTACGAGTACATGTTACTAGTTATGAGCAGATGAGGACTCTAATCCGAGAGCGTTTCTGCCCTGCCTCGTTGAGGAGGGAGAAACTGCGAGACTTTGTTGAGGCTGGGTTCGAGGATGTACCGGTCTCAGAGGCTATTAGGAGATTTCAGGAGGAGCTGGCATTGCTGGGTCCAGTTGCACCTTCTGCAGATCAGCACGTGTATTTGTTTTCCCGACGTCTGAGGGATACTACCCGTACCTATATGGTGGGTTTTCACTGTGAGACCTTGGTCGACTATCAGGACCGGGCTTTTGACTACGGGAGGGAGAGAGCTAGCCAGAGGAGAGCTTCTTAGACCGGAGGGTCTGAGAAGAGACAGAGGACTGGTTAGACCAGTGGTACTGGTGGAGCTGCTGGTTCAGGGCGAGGCCAGAGTCGTTCTCCATCTGCACCGGGTGCAGATAAGGGAGTGCGGTGCTTCAACTGCAGTGAGTATGGGCATATGAGGTCAGAGTGTACTAGGCAGCCGGTGACCTGTTTCACTTTTGGCCGACCTGGTCATAGAGCTACCTTCTGTAGACGAGGGAGAGCTTCATCACAACAGGATTCTTCTCCTGCTAGTGCAGCAGGAGGTGGACAGAGACCACCTCAGCAGCAGCAGCAAAGTCAGGGACAACAGAGGGTCCCAGATCGCCCTACGACTCAGGGATCTGCTCCTGGGCCGGGTAGAGGCAGAGGACGTGGTGGGGGCACCGCTGATACCAGAGGCCCACAGGGTCGTGTTTTTGAGTTGAGGAGTGAAGAGGAGCCAGCTGCACCTACTACTACAGGTACCATTTTGATTCATGGTTCACCTGTTAGAGTTTTATTTGATACTGGTGCTACGCACTCTTTTATTTCTGATGCCTGTGTAGAGCGTCTTGGGTTAGATACAGTTGAGGGGATGCCCTTTATTATAGGGCTACCCGATGGTGGTAGGGTCAGAGGTATCCGTGAGATTCACGGTTTTCTCATTTCTGTAGGGACCCGTGTGTTACTAGTTGACTTCTTTGTCATGCCATTAGAGCATGAAAAAGTCATTCTAGGTATGGATTGGATGGCTAGACACTCGGCAGTTTTAGATGTAGGTAGGAGGACTGTTACCCTCTCTACCGAGTTAGGTCAAATAGAGGTTTTCCGAGGTTGGGACCTTGGGAAGGTAGGTACAGTTATCAGCGCTATACGGGCAGCTAGACTTATTGCACAGGGTTGCGAGACCTTCTGTTGTTATGCCATGAAGGAGGGGGAGAGTCAAACATTAGAGGACATTCCAGTTGTCTGTGAGTTCACTGATGTGTTTGCTGAGCCGTCCAGTTTGCCGCCTCAGAGGAGTGTGGATTTCAGTATCGAGTTAGAGCCTAGTACGAGACCTATCTCGAAGGCCCCATACCGGATGACGTCTGTCGAGATGTTAGAGCTGAAGAAGCAACTCGAGGAGTTGGCTGAGAAGGGCTTCATTCGCCCTTGCGTGTCCCCATGGGGAGCACCTGTCCTCTTCGTACGAAAGAAGGACGGATCGCTGAGACTGTGTATTGATTACAGAGAGCTGAACAAGGTGACCATCAAGAACAAGTATCCACTGCCGCGCATTGATGATTTGTTAGATCAGCTACAGGGAGCGACTGTGTTCTCCAGGATTGACCTGCGTTCCGGTTATCACCAACTGAGGGTGAGGGAGCAGGATGTGCACAGGACAACATTCAAGACCAGATATGGACACTACGAGTTTGTAGTGATGCCATTTGGACTTACGAATGCCCCAACAGTCTTTATGAAGTTGATGAATAGTATCTTCATCGACTTCCTGGATCAGTTTGTGCTGGTTTTCATTGATGACATTCTGGTATACTCTCGCAGTGGAGAGGAGCATGCAGGACATCTGAGAACTGTATTGCAGGTTTTGCGGGATAGAGAACTTTATGCAAAGTTCTCTAAGTGCGAGTTCTGGATGCCAGAGGTAGCATTCCTGGGTCACATTGTATCTGCCGAGGGGATCAAGGTTGATCCGGCGAAGATAGAGGCAGTAACTGCATGGCCTACACCGACGAACGTCAAGGAAGTACGTAGCTTCCTTGGCCTAGCCGGTTATTACAGATGCTTTGTAGAGGGATTTTATGTGATTGCCCGTCCACTGACGAGTTTGCTGAGGAAGACTACCAGATTTGTGTGGTCTGATCAGTGTATGCAGAGTTTTGAGGAGCTGAAGAGACGTCTAACTTCTGCTCCTGTTTTGGCACAGCCAGAGGATACTGAGGATTTCGTAGTATACAGTGATGCATCCAAGCTAGGCTTTGGATGTGTGTTGATGCAGAGAGGCAGGGTGATTGCATATGCGTCTCGACAGTTGAAGACGTATGAAGAGAACTACCCGACTCATGATCTGGAGTTGGCAGCGGTAGTTCATGCACTGAAGATCTGGAGACATTACCTGTATGGTGTTACATGTCACATCTTCACAGACCACCAGAGTCTGAATTACATTTTCACGCAGCGGGAATTGAATAACCGCCAGCGTAGGTGGCTTGAGCTGATCAAAGATTTTGATATGGAGATTTTTTATCATCCGGGGAAGGCGAACGTAGTCGCCGACGCCCTGAGCAGGAAGACGCCTCGAGAGCAGGCGATTGCGAGACTGACAGTTCAACATCAGTTGCAGAGAGATCTGATCTGGTTAGAGTTGGACATCCAGTTTCCTGATGAGGATGCCTAGCTGCGTACTTTAGAGGTTCTTCCTGATCTGTTGGATGAGATCCGACAGAAACAGGAGACCTGCCCGACGTTACAGAGGATCAGAGATAAGATGTCTCGAGATGAAGCACCCTAGTTTCTGCTTGGAGCAGATGGAGTTTTGAGGCGCCGCGGTCGCGTCTGTGTACCTGCTGATACAGAGCTGAGATAGAGGATATTACAGGAGGCTCACTGTACACCTTACTCCGTACATCTAGGTACGAGTAAGATGTATCAGGACTTGAGATGTATATATTGGTGGGGAGGGCTGAAGCCTGATGTAGCCAGATTTGTAGTTCAGTGTGCGACCTGCCAACAGGTCAAGATCTAGCATTTCCGACCTGGAAGTGAGCTCCATTCCCTTTCTGTTCCACAGAGGAAGTGGGAGGACGTCACCATGGATTTTGTGACCGGACTGAGGCTGAGCCGGAGTTTTGATGCCATCTGGGTCATAGTTGACAGACTGACGAAGACGGCACGTTTCATTCCTATTCGAGAGACGTGGCCGGTAAGCAGATTAACAGAGGAGTACATTAGGCAGATAGTGAGACTCCATGGTGTACCGAAGACGATCGTCTCTGACAGAGATGGACGATTTACCTCGAGGTTCTGGCAGCAGATTCAGACTGCCCTGGGGACGAGTTTGCACTTCACGACTGCGTTTCATCCTCAGACAGATGGTCAGTCAGAGAGGACCATTAAAACGTTGGAGGATATGCTGCGAGCTTGTGTGTTGGATTGGGGGCAAGTTTGGACGGATCATATCCCACTTGTTGAGTTCTCCTACAACAACAGCTGGCATGCATCTATTGGGATGACCCCATATGAGGCACTGTATGGACAGAGATGTCGTACCCCGTTATGTTGGGATGAACAGAGTAGTGTCAGTGGTTTAGCACCTGATCAGATTCAGGATGATATGGCTCGAGTAGCATTGATCAGAGAGCGTATCCTGACTACACAGAGCCGTCAGAAGTCGTATGCTGATAGGAGGCGTAGACCTCTGGAGTTCAGAGTTGGAGCCCATGTGTGGCTGAGAGTATCCCCGACACGAGGTGTTAGGCGTTTTGGCATTAAGGGGAAGTTGAGCCCCCGATATATCGGACCGTTCGAGATTCTGGATCGGGTTGGGAGCGCAGCTTACAGATTAGCCTTGCCTCCGAGATTAGAGGGTGTTCACTCTGTGTTTCACGTGTCTCAGTTGAGGGAGTACATACCAGATCCGAGACACATCGTGAGCTATGAGGATTTGGTGGTTGAGCCGGACCACACTTTTGTTGAGCATCCGATTGCAGTCCTAGAATGAGGTATGAGACGCCTTAGTTCGAAGGACATTCCTATGTTGAGGATACAGTGGTCAAGACGAGGACCCGAGAAGGCTACATGGGAGACTGAGGATAGTATTCAGAGGAACTATCCAGAGTTCTATGCCGAGATAGGTGCACCAGTAGGATCACAGAGTAGATCTTAGTACTAGCTTGGTGAGTCTTATGTGCTTACATGCTTATATGTTTGATATGTTATTTCATGCTAGCTTTGTGTGGTTATGATCTTATTAGTTGTTGTGCTAGTATGATTTTTGTTTATAGCTGGAGATGGTTCTTTCCTCCATGCTATTGGGACATGTTATGGTTTGGCTAGAGATGGGTTCCCTCTAGGCCTAGATAGTATAGTTTACTGCTGGAGTGGATGATTTCCTCCATGCTTATGTTTGAGGTTGTAGAGAGTGTTACCTCGACTTTTGAGACCGAGTGTTTTCAGGATCTTTTCAAGTTTCGGGACGAAACTTGTTTTTAGGGGGTGATATCTGAGACCCCTACTCTTCCGGACCGAGATCGGACCATGGCCGAGATTGACTTTGGCCGAGCTTAGACTTTTCCGCACCCGCGGGCATTTTTGGCCGCCCCTGCGGCTCATGGAACCGCCCCTGCGGTTTCCGGCGGCTGCAGCCGGTTTTGTTGACTCTTTTGACTTGTGCTTTACCTTTCTTTACCTCCTTCGTTTCACCTTGCTGAGCAAGGGTTTCATCACATTTCCAATCCAGTTTCACGTCCTTCTTGCTTCTCCTTCTTCTTCCCTTGAGTTTGATCTTGTGTATGAGTTTCTCTTGAAGTTTACAAGAGAGTCTGAGATGGCTTTGATGCTATGGATGCTGATGGTTGTTGGTTCTGGGCTTGAGGCCAGCTAGTGTGTGTGTGATCTTCCCCTACAGCCTTAGACCACAAGTGTGATAAGGATCTTCTTGCTTTCTCTTCTTCCTTAGCTTAGGATTAGATGATTAAATGTAAGATTGATGTTTGTATGTGTATGTTGTGACATGTGTATGAATCTGAAAGAGAGTAGACGTGATTTGATCACGTGAAGAGCTAAAGAGAAGCCGCGAGGTTTCATTCTGCACTGTCGCCGCCCCCGCGGCTGAGAGTCACCGCCCCCGCGGCTACCGTGTCGCAGCGCCTGCGTCGTGCCAGCGGCGTGTCTGCGTTTGCCAGCGTTCCTTGTCACCGCCCCTGCGGATTTTACCTGCCGCGCCTGCGGGTGATCTCCTCCGCCCCTGCGTCCTTAGTTCACGCAGGTGCGTCTTGTCCCGGGACTACCTATAGTTAGGTAGTTCCTTTCCTCTCTAGTATGAGGAACTTAGTACCATGCTAGGATTCGGATGTTGATGAGTATGATATGGAATTGCCGGTTAGGGTTTTGAGGTTTACGAGTTGGATATGATCCCTTATGGATCCCTTGGGTCTAGGTGTGACCCTTTGTGTGATAGGAGTTTGATATTTATATATGCCTTGTATAGGCCGTGTTATCCTCCAGTTTGGAGTGGACTGAATTGAGGTTGATCCAGTGAGACGACTACGAGGTTGAGGTAAGTCCGTGGGACTTACTTAGTTGTCATTCCTTTATAGGATGTTGTGCATGAGTGGTGTGTGTTATATGTTTATAGTATGTGTTATGATGGTCACCGACCTATGGTATATTGCTTGCCCATTGTAGGGCCGTGATAACTTGCCTTTTCATTCCGCTGGGAGTCTGGGAGGTTCTCAGTAGGCAGGCCAGACCTGGTAAACGGTTCGGGCACTTCCCATTCCCTTAGGGTACACGGGGTTGCACCATTCCAGCTGGCTATTGGACCCAGAGGCGATGTTTATATTCCTCGTGTCACATATGTTTATATGGATATTATATACGAGTTGATTGTTGGAGTTTATAAAGATAATGAACCGGGTAAATGTATGAAAGCATGTTGATGTGTTAAGATTTCTGATGTGTGTTTGTGTTCTAGCATCTTCCTATATTTGTGTATGTTTAGCTAAAGGTTTTATACCGTGTTGTAGACACTTTGCAGGATAGGAGAGCTGCAGAGTGATCCAGAGTGGGTGATCCGTTGAGGGCTCCATACACTGGGGCTTTATCGGAGATATGGGTTATTTTGTTGTACAATATAGTTTTGTTGTACTCAGCGGTACATTGTATTACCTTTTGATAGATATATATCAGTTTTATGTTTTGTTTTAATCTATTGGTGCCTTGTTGTAAGATTAGTGAAATTGTTGTCAGGCTAGGGTCAGGATCCATTGTGAGATCCAAGCCTAGTAGCACTTCGAGTCCTTCGGATTTGGGGTGTTACAACTCTTACGTCCATCTCGTCCATGGGAGATAGCCATGTTGATCCAACCCATGCACACGTCATGGACGAGCCTTATGCAGCCCATGAACACGTAGAAGAGGCTAGTCATGCACACATGTGAAGGGTAAATGCCTAGATGTATAATAAGTATAAATGATATGCTTTTTTAACCTCTTTAAAGCATTATCATCTAAGTGGTTGTTTTAATAAGACATTTTAATACATTTGAAGGACTTTTAGAAGTAGAATGTCTTTTAAGATTATTTTTAGTTTTTAACACTTTTAAGTGATTTTAGTTTGTTTAAAATAGTTTTCCTTTTCTGTTAAGAGCTTCTAGGACATATATAAGCTCTTTAGATTAGACATTAGAATCAGATTAGCCATTGTTATTTTTTGAGTTTTACGTGAAATTCAATTCAAAGAGAGGTTATTTGTAGAGCAAATACCATTGTTGTTTTGAAGCTAAATTTGTCTTGTGTTGTGTTAATCTTCTCTAAAATTGGTGCTCACAAGTTCCATTGGACATCCTCTTCGTGCTTCTAACCTTCATTGTAGAGTTGTGTGGAGTTGTATAAGGTAGGGTCGTGGCTGCATTGTTTGGGTCTTTGGTTCCTAAATCAAAGGTTTTTTCAGTTGTCTTCTCAACGGTTCTATATTCTCTACTTTCATCTACTTCGATTCCATTATTATCTTCTCATTTATGGGTCTTTTATCTATCTCCCAGTTAACTTTGTGTTCCAAGTGTGTCAAGAGGGCTCATTGTCTAGATCCATGATATACGGATCATTACTGTATCAAATGGAGCAAGCGGGAGAACGAATTTGTTAACGGAGAATCGAATTTGCTGAGTTAAATTTGAATCGATATAGAGAACAACCAAGTTCACTGGTTTGCCAATAAACTATTTTTTTCTTGCTTTTCATGTTAATTTCCTTTTTTAATTGTTAATGTTCCGTTAACTATTTGTACTTCATAACATAAGCATGTATATATCATGGATAGGGATGACAATGGGTCGGGAGATGGGTGGATGTACCACTTCTGTCACCCAACCCGTCACCTAAAATCATCACTCGACCCGTCACCCGACCCACATGTTTTTTCACCCTTACCCGTACCCGCCGGGTGAACGGGTGGATCGGGGTTTTTTTGGTGAAATTTAACCCTTTTTTTAACATTGAATTCATCCAAAAATTTAAACAAATTGAAATTGTGTAAACTGAAATTAAATATAAAATTATTTCGATTGAAGGCTTAACAACTAACATGGTTTGGAAAAAATATAAATCTGAAACATTTTACATACCTCCAAAACATAGAATGAACCAAAAGTAAAAAAAATAACAAAAGATTATGAGCACATTCTAGCATTAATACACACTCTATTTGACTCGTTTTCTTTAGTAATAGAGTTTTTGTATGTAACAAAAAATATTAAATTTACGGGACATGAAAATTAATAGTGCCGACAAAGTCTTATATGTCATTAAAATATGAAAAATAGTTATAATAAAATGGGTGATGAGTGCGGGTGATGGGTGTGGGTGATGGGTATGGGTGGTGGGTCGGATGGTGGGTCTTGAGATGCTCACCCGTATCCGACCCACCCATCACCCATCACCCATCACCCGCTACACCCGTCACCCGAGTTTCACCCGTATGTTAGCGGGTTTTTTCACCCGTTTTTTCGAGGCGGATTTTCGGACACCCATTGGATGCGGATGTGATTGCCATCCCTAATCATGAATTATATAACAATAAAAACAAGTTAATCATGTGAGGAGAAGAGATCATGAAAACGCGACTATATAAGTATAGCATGATAAGTGTAGAAAGAAGAGTCAAAAGCAATGTAAGATCATGATAGAAACATGAAATAAACTCATAAAGATTCCATCACATGCTTTCTAAGATGATCATGCTACATATCAAATTATAAATAATCTCAACCGTTCAAAATGAGGATGAGACGTGACTAAGTCCAATAAAGTTCTCAAAACAATTATAATCATGGATAATCATAAAAATCAATTAATCAAGTCTTAATAACCAAAATAAAACTCTAAAACTCAATTAATCATCATTCACCTTAAGCAATATCAATGGAAACAAATTCAAGTATTAAAACTAAGTTCATGTAATTTTAGCATATTCATCAAATTTATGAACTAAGGCAATAATCATGGAAATCAATCTCAAAGCTCAAAACTCAAGCATAATCTATACATTTAACCAAATAAATAATACTTCAATCAACATGCATATTTAAACAAATTAACTCAACAATCAAATCTATTTATCCTTTTCACATATTTAAGGTGATCAATCTTCAAATTTAAAAAACTAGAGAAAAGAAATGAGAAGTTCTTACGAAATGGATTTTTTGGTAGATGGAAGGTGGGGATGAAAGTTTGTTAAGTAAAGTGGAGCTTCTCTTGAATGCAAATGGTGAAATGAAGAAAAATCAGATTTTAAGAGATGAAATATATGGTGAGGTTTGAGACGAAAGAGTAAAAGGATGAATGAATGAAAGTAGACATTGAGGTTGGGGATGTATTTGAGTTCGGATTTGAAAATTTTGGTTGTGTTGATGAAGTTGGGATTCAATGGAGGTTGGGTGACCTTCCTTCACCTCTTCATCCTCGGTTTCTTTCTTGAGTGATTTTTTTCAAATTTCTCGAGTTTTGAAACTTGAGCTCTCGATTCAATCCATGTTATCCTAACGATTATGACAACACACAATACCCAACACAAAATTTTCAAGTTATTAGGCAAAAACAACTAAAACAAAGATAAGAAACCAACCAAATGGATTGTCTTTCATTAAGTGTCTTTGTTTAAGGTCTTAAACTCGACCCAACTCCTTTTCTTCAAACACTGGTCAAGGATGTTTGAAGTGACATCCTTCATCGGACCTTTCTCATAACATCTTTCAAACCTCCTTTCATTCATTCAAAGCGGCACTTTTTCTTTTAGGAAGATCTTCACCCTCTCCAAAGAGTGGACCTTTTTTTACAATGTAAGGTCCTCTCACTTTTTCTTTGAGCTTTCCGGGAAAAGTCTTCGAAGTAGAATCCTAGAGCATGACAATTTCTCCTTTCTCGAGGTCTTTTGACATTCTTCTCTCTTTGTGCTTATTTTTCTTACACATGTTGCCCAAGTTATTCTTAATAGCACCTTGAAGGTGCCTAGGATGAGCCTCTTTGCTCATGGGTGGAATAGACTAACTTTTCTTTCAAGTATATTCTTTAAAAGATTTCTCAACTTAAATTTATTCAATGATTGCCAACTTGATCTTAAATGAAAACTTCTTCTTCTTTAGCACTCCTTCCACATGAGTGCCTTCTTTGTCACCAATCAACCTTTTAACTACTCTATATGGCCTTAATTGGCTCCTAACCAAGCTTATCATAACATCATATCTCTTGGATTCAAATCCAACATTCATGCAGCAAAATACAACCTTCACTTTTTGCCTCTTTCACTCTTTGGTTAATTCGATCATCACTTTGGTGAAACTATATTGTATCTTCTCTTCTTTTATATCGATGAAAAAAAGTCCATTCATCACGTATAATAGAGTGTGATGGTGGTGGCCAAGAAAGCACTTCCCAAGATGATCACCATCTTCATCTACTTCATTGTCGAGAAGAACAAAGACAACATGCAAGATACTTTTCTCGATCTGTATGAGAACATCTTCAATTATCCGATCGGATATGAAACGGATCTATCCGTCATGTATAGAACCATCTTGACCGGCTTAGGATTTCCTATGTTCAACCTGTTGCACAAAGAGTGTTGTATCACACTAGCGCTTGCTCCAAGATCACATAATGCTTCTAATGTGTCTTCTCCAAATCCAGCGCAACACTAAATGTTTTGGGATCTTCTGTTTCGATCACCATATTTCTACGATTGATGTGATATGTTGACTCTCTAGATATCTTTACATATTCATATTCCTCCAATTTTCTCTTGTTGGAAATTATTTCTTTGAGAAACTTTACATATTATGACCTTCCTTTTAATGCTTCCACTACTGGTATGTTACTGTAGATTTAACTCATCTTCTCCATAAAGCTTCCAAATGTCTTGTCGAGTAGAGCTCTCGATTTCTTTTGAGGAAATGAAAGTGGTGTCTTACACAAAAAATAAGGAGGTAGGTACTTAGGCTCAATCCTTCTTTCTTTTAATGCCTCTTCTTTTTACTTTGGATCTTCTTCCTCCATTGCCTTATCCTCACTATCTTCCTTGCTAGCATCCTCAAGTTCTCGAAGTTTTCCCCAAGTTCTCGAAGAGCTTGAGGCTTGTTTGGAAAATTTTGGCTTTAACATCCATTAACCTTTGAAAATTTTTTGGCTCAACCATCTCAATAAATATATCTTTTATAAGATATATTTGATTGATCTTAGAAGATCTTATCTTATTAGAAGATTGATCTTATCTTAGAGTAAAAGATCGTATCTTACCCTTCATAAGATAGGTCTTACCTAGATGCTTTACTTGTTGATCACTCGAGCCCATGCCTTATATATAGGGGATACTCGAGCCTTTGTAAAGCACCCAATTTAGAATTCAATACATAAATTTTCGGTTATTGCTTGTGCAGTTTCTCTTGTGGCTTCTGACGTGAAGTAGAAAGCGAGTGACGTCTCGTTCGCCCCATTTCTTGGACTTTTTTGGGTTGTTTTTCTTGTGGATACAAGATGGTATCTTCTCTCACAATTTACAAGCCTCCATCAACTATTTGATTTGTAGGCGCTATAAAAACATACATTATAGTGGATGGGTTGTATGATCGTTCATTGGTTGTGTGTTAGGGATAAATGCAACCTAGCATGATCCAAGTCATTTCTTAGGTTCCGACCTAATCTATCCATCTAAGGTCCACCCTTTTCAAATGATCGTACACCCACCCGACACAACCTTCATCTGAACCTCCCTCACCCATGCATATTTAGATTTATCAATGGGTAGTCCGTTCCTTGCAATAAGGATCGGAAGAGTCGATTGACGTCGAAAGATCGGGACTCCCCACATGGCTCACCCCGCATCAAAGTCGTATCAGAGTTAGAGTTCAACGACATAAACTTATCAGAAAAAAAAACCCGGAGCTTCATTAAAGTTCCAACAAAAAGAGTAACCCGTAGCAGTCACCGTTTTGGTTTCTTTTCTACTATTGTTTATTTATTGCTTTCAATTTCTATTGCGATTTATTTAAATTGATTTGTAGGCGCTTCAATTTCTTTCATCACCACCTACATCGGAGTTCATTAGAGAACAAAACCGGACCCACAACAAGACTCGGAATCAAATTGTTCAATAAAACCGCATCTTGTACCCTATCACCAGAGGACATCTTCAACACCAACAGTGCCGCCACCGGAAGCCTCATATGCTCCTCCCAAAGCCGTTGCTCCACCGGGGATTTCCCGGCGCCACAAACGCCGCCTCCCACCAGCGGCCCCGCACTGACACACCTAGCCCCCTAGAACTGCCCTACAATAACCATATCCGTTGGACCACCAATACCCACGTCACTAGACCACCGACATCTTCACTATGACCCCTTTGCGGACCTAACCCCACCGGCCCCGCAACAAACTATACCGGACCCATCCCTAGTCTCTAACACATAACTCTAGCCCTTTTGATATTGTTTCCGGAAAACAACGTTTTTTGTTGTTGCAACCACCCACGCCGCCTCCGGAAGACCCACACCTCCGGACAACTAGGTGGTTGACCGCCTTACATTCATGGATCCAAACTCCAATTGCCTCGCATGAACCACCCACAACCCCCGGAAAACCGCCTACAACCACGAAACCTCCAACCCGTACCTTTCTTGGTTCCTGACGTCACCACCGCCAAACTAGTGATACCCACCCGCTGGATCACCGCCAAAGTGTATGTGACTCCCTACCAAACCCAAAACCACTGGACCCACACTGAACCGCCACCGGACCACCTCCTTGGAGCTGACACATTAACCTGGTTCGATAAGGTTTACCGTCAAAACTCTTATCCAAAACCCTAACTTTTTCCTATTTATATGTCTGGCCCTCCAAACCCCAAAACTGGACCTGGTTCAGCGAACACAACCCCCTTCATTGTCGAGTGAGCCCAAGACCAAACCCGGTTCGGCTCAAGTACAAATTGGTTTAGAAAGTTGAAGATAGAAAACTGGAAACCGGCTTAAGTGAATGACCTTTTGGTCATTGTTTGTAATTTTTATTTTGCAGTAAAAAAGTATATCCAGCTTATGTTTAGTACAAGTAAAAAGAAGACAAAAAAGAGAGAAAAGAAGCTTGTTCTAGTTGTTTGTTTCTATCTTTTCTGATTTTGAAGATTGAGGACCGAAGATTGCATGATTATGAGGCTATCTCGGATTGTATTGAAGTTGAAACTTCATCCTCATCCTACTTACCCCTCTACCATTTACTTGGATCTTATTTTTTTCTACAATTGTCTTTAAGAAGTTCTTGTTTTTGATTGAGAATGTAGGCGAGTGAAGCTTTGCTTTCCTTGATAACATCACTCAAAAAGGCTCTTCCCTTTGAGATTACGGTTGGACTCCTACTATTGATTGTATCTCCCAAACACATTGAATTGTATCTTATTTGACAATTCCACTTAAGATTGGAAGAGAACCTCACAAACTTACTAAGATAATCTTGAAAGCAATGAATACAATGAGGAGTAAAGAGAGAAAACCCATCATATGGTGTTTTTCAATTTCACTAACTTAATGTGGTAGCTTCTCTTGCAAAATTATTTCCTCCCAAAACTCCAAGTTCTAACTGACGATGTCAATTGAGGCCACCACTACCCCCAAAGAGAAGTACTCCTAACCCATCTACGTTTTTAATTAATAATAATAGAAATGATAATATATATTAAACTAGAGTTCTAGTTACAGGAAGGGTTGTCAAGAAGATTATTGAAGGAAGTATGGAAAATAACTTAGTTAGCATTGAGATGATCGAAAATTTGCAACTTCCTACTTCCAACCACACTAACCCTTATAAATTAGTTCATGGGAATAATTGCGAAGTAAAAGTAAATAAGCAAGTTGAGGTATCCCTCAAGTTAAGAGATTATGAGGATACTATCTTATGTGATGTAACCCTCATGCCTATGTGTCACATATTATTGGGACATCGTTAGATACATGATAAAAGGAGTCGAACATAATAAAGTTACTAATATGTATGCTTGTACTTGGAATAGCAAGCGTATTATGTTCAAGCTTATGGCTCCATGTGATACGGGTTAGCCGTGAGGTTGCCCGATCTTTCAACACCAAGATTCGATAGAATAATATATGGGGTAAAAACGTGTATGTGGATAGAAAATGGATGAATGATCCGATGATATGGATGGATCGATCTAGTCAGATTACTTGAAGCAACCAAGAGCACACTAGTAAAACTAAGGCCATAACACACAACTTGGAATGATTGAAGAAACCCTCCCGCTATAATCCCACACAGAGGGGAAGACGATTGTCCCGAAAGCATGAAAAGTCGCCTGAAGTTGAATTGAGAGTATTAGCTTGTTTGATCCAAGCTGATACGACCCAAAACAATCCAAGCTGCTTGGGAAACGAGAATCCACTCGCTCAGGTTTGAATAGGATTCCACCTATTCGTTCTCGATTCCACGAGAGAAGTAAATACTGAAAGTATTCAAAAGTTTTGTGTTTTTTGAATTGGTTGATGAAAAATGTGCACCTCCTATGCTTTATATAGGTAGGTGGACGACATCTAGAGGGTTTACACAAGATAGATCTAATCCACGGGCCAAATCTAATCTAGAGCCCGGACAAAATAAAAGATAATATCAAATCTTAAAAGATATGATCATATATGGGGCTGAACTAACAAATCTAAAAAGCCCAGAACAAAACAATTAAAAGCAAGCCGAATATTAAAAGAGTCCAAATATGGGCTGAAAGTAATATATCTAATTAAGGCCCGATTTAACCAATAAAATATGCCCATCTTAGACATATAAAACGTCCAACTCTCAAGAGCTCCACGCAGCCCATGTGGTGCTATTCGAGCTCTCCTCCTTTCCCATGCATACGTGATCATGCATGGTTATGCATGACTTCCTCTCTCATCATATGTAAATCTCGGCCTTGTTAGTGTAGACCTCGGCCCTCTTATATGATGATCTTTGCAGCCATGTTATCTCTCATCTTTCATTAATGGTCTTCAAATCACTTATAGGAATTATCTTCTTATCTCTCAAGAAATGGAGTTCATTCCATTTCTGGACTTGGCTTTCATTCCTCTCCTAGAAATGTGTTTAATCCGTCCTCTTCTTCTCTTTAGAGTAATCGACACTCCAAGCTTCCTAGCTTCCATGCTCATGATTTCAATTCGTGATAGGTCCTGAGATGCTCCTACATCATCCTCCATTTCTTGAAAAGGATTCGTCTACGAATCCTTGACATCCATCCAGGATGGCATCCATGCGTGTATAACACCAAGTTCAACAAAGAATACATAAGAGGTATATATACTCATAGGAGAAATATGAACAACTACACGTAGGAACACATCATTACTCCACGTAAAAATGGTACATATAAAGTCATATAAACAATGTATAACCGTGCATACCAACTTCATAGAACAAGGAATAATAATATGATCCCATAGTGTTACCATATATCCTTCACGCATTACCCCAAAATCCTTAATTATGGCAAAAGCAATATTTAAGGCATATAAGAAGTCTAACAATATCTTAAGATAAAATCTCAAGACGGGTTAAACACATTGATCATCAAGGGTATTATATCCTATGATCTTACATGATAAGAAAGATATAACCATGAAATCTTAATAATAAGAAAGGACACACTTAAAGAAAAAGACAAAATATCTTAAGATATAGGGAAACGCAATGAATTACAAGACCGATGTTCTTAATAGTCTCAACTTTCTCTTTAACAAGACTTCTACTATGAAGTAAAGTTCTTTCCATCACAAGATAAATAAGGTATTTAGTCATGGAGAAATTAAATACAAAATGGAATCTAGATGACACAACTAAATCAATAATCACGTGTGAATGTGTATAACATTCAACACACTCTTCTTCATACTTAAGAAAATTATCATGCTCAATCAAATCTGTAGTTACAACATTATCCTCAATAGAATCAACATGTAACACAAGAGGTAAATGATGATCAACATGAGTATCAAGAGATGAAGTCAAATCAGCATAGATAGGATGAAGATTGTCATCTAGCATCTTAGATTTGGTATCTCGATCGATATGATCAATAGATTCCAAAAAATCAGCAACACATCCAAGAAAATAAGCATGTAAAGAAAGGGATGTATGGATGAAATTAGGATACTCATATACATATAGCATTAAGATAGTATGCTTATATGAAGTCACATTCATAATATTAAACCTCTGAAAGTGAGTATATACAACAAGAAGTTTAACATCATTAATGTACTCATCAATAAGGGCAGTTCTTGCATAATAGACAATAAAATCAATATGCTCCTTAAAAGGCTCCATAAATTCAACAAAAGGCATAATATGATCACAAGATGGTCTAATAAACTTTTCAACAATTAAATCATCATGTATCATATGCTTTCCATTAACTCTAGCCTTTAGCTCATGAGATTCATTACCAACCAACTCCTTATCATTGTGATCAAGCTCATCTAATATAGAGAAAGAAAATGTATAATCACTCCCTGTTGGGGTTGCGGTAACCCCTTTCCGCTGAGGATGATGAAGATAGACTGCAAAAAGGCGTTGTAAGAGGTGAAATAAGGGGTTGCAACACTTGGCTCGATCTCTCCTCTTCCCTGATCGTCGTTTCCTCTGTCTTGGTCCTAAGTTGTGTCTCCTCTTCATCCTTCTCAAGCTCATCATCACTAGTAGGATCAAGATCATCATCTAGTGTATGCTCATCTCCACACATAAGTTCATCAATAATGCAATCAGGAGGAACATACAATGCTCTTCTTCTAGATAAATGATCCACAAACTCATCTATATCAACATGTATATTATTAGGCTCAACAAATTCAACATGCTCAACAATATGCATTAGGGAATCGGTGTGCTTAGTAAGAGATGCATTTTCGGTTTTATCCTCCACCAATTCAGCATGGAACATAGGAGGATTATCATCAATGCATTCATCCATAGGGGCAATAAAATTTTCATGATCAACATGCTCCTTATCAGGTGTGAAGTTAACGTTAGCTACTACATGATCACAAGGCAGTGTATCAATTAAATCATCATGCAACATATGTGGTATGTACAAAGCATCCTTAAGCTCACAAGACTCATTACAAACTATCTCTTTACCAACATGATCATGCTCATCTAAACTAGAGGTAGAAGGTATAGAATCACTCCTTGTTGAGGCTGCGGTAACCCAATTACAACTGCCGTTGAGGTTGGTGAAGGTGGACTACAAGTAGGCGTCGTATGAGGCAAAACAAAAGGTTGCGGAGTTTGACTGGCTCGCTCTTTTTACTTAGTCTGTGTTTCCTCTTCCTTTTCCTACACCTGACGACGTTTGTACTCTTTCACCTTTGCTAGATCACCTACAGTCAAGGGTCTAAGAACAATGCACTTTCCACTAAGAGTAAGAGCAAATATGTTAGGGACCTCAATATGTTCCACTTTTCTCCCATGAATCCACGGAGAACCAAATAACATATGACATAGAAGGATAGGAACAACATCACATAACATAGTATCCTTCTAAGCTCCTATCTCAAAGTGGCCCCTAACTTGCTGGTCTACTTTGACTAGATCCCTATCATTTAGGCCATATAACCTATATGGGTTGGGATGATTTAAAGTAGGAAGTTGCAGTCTCTCGACCATCTCAATGCTAACAAGATTATGATGACTTTCCTTATCTATAATCGTATCGTCTTAACAGTCCTGCCTTTAACTAGACATCTAGTTTGAAACAAGCTGCTAATTAGATCATGGCTAGATAAAGTCAGCGGTGCATATTCAATCCTCAAAACATTTAGACAATCATGGTCTTGATTCAAGGAAGAAGGGTTAAGATTACTCCCTTTACATTCTTGCTCGTCATTCTCTTTTCTCTCCCTATACGGGATGTGTACGATCCAATTGATCGTACACATCCCCGCCTCTAGGTGCTATAGCCAGCTGGAGTAGTATCGGTCCACCTCCCGTGTACCCTAAGGGAGTGGTGAAGTGTCCATCCCGTATACCAGGTCTGGCCTAACTGCAGAGAATCTCCCAGACTCCACGGGGGGATGAAAGGGAAAGGTTATCACGGCCACTACAATGGGCGGTCAAATAAACCATAGGTCGGTAATAATCAACATCGAATGCTATCAAGCATATAACAAACACCACTCATGCAAACATCTGATATAAGGATGGTAGCTAAGTAAGTCCTACGGACTTAACTCAACCTCAAGATATCCTCAACCACAATCAACTCCAATCCGGATAACAACACTGCCTAATAACAAGGCATAAAGAGATATCAAATCTCCTATCAATCAAAGGGGTTACACTTAGACCCAAGGGATCCATAAGGATCATATCAAACCTATAAACCTCAACAACCTACTAAACCTCAAAGCCATAACCGGCACATATAGATATCATAATCATCATCATCCTATCATCATACACACACCTAGCATGCCATTAACCCACTCATACTAGGAAAGGAAAGGATCCATACCACTCTAGGTAGGTCCTGCACAAGACGCACCTGCGTGACAGGAAGGACGCAGGGGCGAAGCACTGGGAGGCGCAGGGGCGGCGGCACTCCCATGAAGGGGTGGCGACACTGGTGGCGTAGGGGCGGCTCACAGGTGGCGCAAGGGCGGTTTGCAGTGCAGAAGGTGATTCCCGACTTCTCTTCAGTTCTTCACTCAATTATCCACTTCTTCATCACCCAGCAACCATACACATACATATATATACATATAGACATCAATACATGCCTAGGAGATCCAACACACGATTCAGCTTGTGGAATCCTAAGCTAAACGAGAAGGAAAGGAAGAAAAGAAGGAAGGAAGAAAGAAAGAAAGAAAGAAAGAAGAAGAAAGAGGAAGAGCTTACCACAGCTGCAACCTAAACAAAGGAAGAGATCAGCACCAACACACCTCAGTTGGCTCTCATAGCACAGCATCAACATCCCACATCATCATCATCCAAAACCCACACAAACTCTCTTGCAAACCAAGGAGAAGACAAGAAGAAAATCAAAGGAGAAGGAAGGAGAGAAGAAGAACGTGAGGCAGCTGGAGAATGAAGGAAACCCTTCATCTGAAGCAAAGGAGGTAGTTATAGGGGAGGAGAAGAGTAAAGCATGGTCAAGAGTCAACAATGCCGGTTGCAGCCGCAGGAAACCGCAGGGATGGACTCCCTGAGCCGCCGGGGCGGGACATAGGACCCGTAGGGGCGGCCCACTGGACCCGCTAGGGCAACTAGGTCCTTGCTCAACACCTAAAGACTAAGGCTCTTACATCTCACCCCCTATAAAAAAGTTTCGTCCCGAAACTTGTGTAATCCCAAATCCTCTCGGACCCATATGCCGAGGTATAACTCTCTCTATCAGAGACATCACATCTCCGCTCATAAGGTATCAAGCTATATCACTCTATAACCTCAAACACAGGCATGGAGGAAATCATCATCTCCCGCAACAAGATCACTATACTATCCAAGGCATAGAGGAAAACCATCTCTAGCCAAACTATCATCACATCACAAGGGCATAGAGGAAAACCATCTCTAGCCGTATCATCATCACATCACAAGGGCATAGAGGAAAACCATCTCTAAACATATCATACTCATAACATAAGGGCATGGAGGAAAAACATCTCTAGAGAAACTATATCCACCAAGGGTAGCATGGAGGAATAACCACCTCCAGCTAAACCCTAATCGCATCTAAATAGCATGGAGGAAAGAACCATCTCCAGCTATAATAACCAATCGCGCTAGCACATCAAGATCTAATAAGATCATATATCACATAATAGCTAGCACGAAAATAAACACATAATAGCACATAAGCACATAATCACAACACTCACCAAGATAGCACTAAGATCTACTCATCGATCCTACCGGTACATCTATCTCGGCGTACAACTCTGGATAGTTCCTCTGAATACTATCCTCAATCTCCCATGTAGCCTCATCAGGTCCTCGTCTCCACCACTGTATCCCTAACATAGGAATGTCCTTTGAACGCAGGCGTCTCATACCTCGTTCTAGGACTGCAATTGGGTGCTCAACAAAAGTGTGGTCCGGCTCGACCACCAAATCATCATAACTCACAATGTGTCTCGGATCTAGTATATACTCCCTTAGCTGAGACACGTGAAACATAGGGTGAACACCCTCTAATCTCGGAGGCAAGGCTAATCTGTATGCTCCTCTCCCAACTCGATCCAGAATCTCGAACGGTCCGAAATATCGGGGACTCAACTTCCCCTTAATGCCAAAACGTCTAACACCTCGTGTCGGAGACACTCTTAGCCACACATGGGCTCCTACTCTGAACTCTAGGGGTCTACGCCTCCTATCTGCATATGACTTCTGACGACTCTGTGCAGTCAGCATCCTCTCTCTAATCAATGCTACACGGGCAACATCATCCTGAACCTGATCAGGTGTCAAACCACTAACACTGCTAGGCTCATCCCAGCATAACGGTGTGCGACATCTCCGTCCATACAATGCCTCATATGGGGCCATCCCAATCGATGCATGCCAGCAGTTGTTGTACGAGAACTCAACTAGTGGGAGATGACCCGTCCACACTTGTCCCCGGTCCAACACAGAAGCTCGCAACATATCCTCCAATGTCTGAATAGTCCTATCTGACTGACCATCTGTCTGAGGATGGAATGCAGCCGTGAAGTGCAAACTCGTCCCCAGGGCAGTCTGAATCCGCTGCCACAACCTCGAGGTAAATCGCCCATCTCTTTCTGATACGATCGTCCTCGGTACACCATGGAGTCTCACTATCTGTCTAGTGTACTCCTCAGTCAATCTGCTCACTGGCCACGTTTCCCGAATAGGGATAAAACGTGCCGTCTTCTTCAATCTGTCAACTACAACTCAGATGGCATCAAAGCTCCTGCTCGGTCTCAAACCAGTCACAAAATCCATGGTGACGTCCTCCCACTTCCACTGCGGTATAGGCAGTGGATAAAGCTCACCTCCAGGTCTACAATGCTCGATCTTGACCTGCTGACATGTCGCACACTGTGCCACAAATCTGGCCACGTCGAGCTTCAGCCCTCCCAACCAATATGAGTGTCTCACATCTTGGTAAATCTTACTCGTACTTGGGTGCACTGAGTAAGGCGTACAGTGAGCCTCTTGTAATATCCTCTGTCGCAAATCCGCATCAGCGGGTACACAGACGCGACCGCGGCATCTCATCACTCCATCTGCTCCTATGGAGAACTGTGGTGCCTCACCACGGGACATCCTCTCTCGAATCCTCGTCAATGTCAGGCAGGTCCCCTGCTTCTGTTGGATCTCACCCAACAGATGAGGGAGAACCTCTAAGGTACTCAACTGGGCGTCCTCATCAGGAAACTGGATGTCCAACTCTAGCCAAGCCAGATCTCTTTGTAGCTGAGACTGAACTATCAGTCTCGTAATCGCCTTCTCTCGAGGTGTCTTCCTGCTCAGGGCGTCAGCGACAACATCGCCTTCCCCGAATGATACAGAATCTCCAAATCAAAGTCCTTGATCAACTCAAGCCACCTACGCTGGCGGTTATTCAGTTCCCGCTGTGCAAAAATATACTTCGGACTCTTTTGGTCTGTGAAGATCTGACATGTAGCACCATACCAGTAATGTCTCCAGATCTTCAGTGCATGAACTACCGCTGCCAACTCCAGGTCATGAGTCGGGTAGTTCTCCTCATACGTCTTCAGCTGTCTAGACGCGTATGCAATCACTCTGCCTCGCTGCATCAACATACATCCCAAGCCTTGCTTGGATGCATCACTGTAAACCACAAAATCATTTGTGCCCTCCAGCTGTGCTAAGATAGGAGCAGAAGTCAGACGCCTCTTCAACTCCTCAAAACTCTGCCTGCATTGATTAGACCGCACAAATTTGGTAGTCTTCCTCACTAAACTCGTAAGTGGACGGGCAGTTACAGAGAATCCCTCTACAAAGCGTCGCTAATAGCCGGCTAGGCCAAGAAAGCTATGTACTTCCTTGACGTTCGTCGGTGTCGTCCATGCATCCACTGACTCGATCTTCGCCGGATCAACCTTGATCCCCTCGGCAGAAACAACATGACCCAAGAATGCTACCTCTGGCATCCAGAACTCGCACTTAGAGAACTTAGCATAAAGTTTTCTATCTCGTAAAACTCGTAACACAGTCCTCAGCTGTCCTACATGTTCCTCTCTGCTACGAGAGTACACCAGAATATCATCTATGAAGACTACAACAAACTGATCCAGGAAGTGGATGAATATGCTGTTCATCAACTCAATGAAGACTGCTGGGGCATTCGTAAGCCCAAATGGCATCACTACAAACTCGTAGTGTTCATATCGGGTCCGAAATGCCGTCTTGTGCACATCCTGCTCTCTCACCCTCAGCTGGTGATACCCTGAGCGCAGGTCAATCCTGGAGAACACCGTCGCTCCCTGAAGCTGATCTAGCAAGTCGGCAATACGGGGCAATGTATACTTGTTCTTGATGGTTATCTTGTTCAGCTCTCTGTAGTCGATGCACAGTCTCAACGATCCGTCCTTCTTCCGCACGAAGAGGACAGGTGCTCCCCACGGGGATACGCTAGGGTGGATGAAGCCCTTCTCAGCCAACTCCTCGAGTTGCTTCTTCAGCTCTAACATCTCAACAGGCGCCATACGATATGGGGCCTTCGAGATCGGTCTCATACCAGGCTCCAACTCGATGCCAAAGTCCACGCTCCTCTGAGGCGGAAAACTGGATGGCTCAGCAAACACATCTGTAAACTCGCAGACCACTGGGATATCCTCTAATGCTGGACTCTCCCCATCCTTCATGGCATAACACCAGAAGGCCTCACAACCCAGTGCGATCAATCTCGTTGCACGTACCGCGCTGATCACCATGCTTGACTTCCCAAGGTCCCAACCTCGGAAAACCTCTATATGACCTAACTCGGTAGAGACTGTCACGGTTCTCCTACCTACATCTAATACCGCATGATGTCTATCCATCCAATCCATACCTAAAATGACTTCCTCATGCACCAACGGCATAACTAAGAAGTCAACAAGTAACACACGAGTACCCACACAAATGGGACAATCACATATCTCGCGGGTACCTCTGACCCTACTACCATCGGGTAACCGTATACTAAAGGGTATCCCCTCGGTCGTAACTAGACTCAAACGCTCAACGCATGCATCAGATATAAATGAATGCGTAGCTCCCGTATCAAACAAAACTCTAACAAGTAAACCATGAATCAAAATGGTACATGTAGTAGCCGGTGCAGCTGGCTCCTCTGCACTCCTCATCTCAAAAGCTATACCCTATGCTCCTCTACTGTCAGTGGTACTCCCACCACGACCTCTACCTCTACTCGACCCGGGAGTAGATCCCTGAGTAGTAGGACGATTTGGGACTCTCTATTGTCCTTGTGTCTGCTGTTAAGGTGGCCTCTGCCCACCTCCTGCTGTGATGAAGCTCTGCCTTGTCTACAGAAGATAGCTTTGTCACCTGGTCGGCCACAAGTGAAGCAAGTCACTGACAGCCTCGTGCACTCTGGTCGTATATGTCCATAATCACCACAATTGAAGCACTGTCGTCCCTTATCTGCAACCTGTGCAGATGAGGGGTAACTTTGGCGTTTCTGGCTTCGCCCGGAACCAGCAGCTCCACTGGTTTGCCCAGTCCGCTGCCTCTTCTCAAACCCTCCGGTTTGAGAAGCTCTCCTTTGTCCATCCCACTCCCGCTCATAATCTGAGGCTCTATCCTGATAGTCCATCAGGGACTCACAATGAAATCCTTCCATATAGGTCCAGGTGGCATCCCTCAGTCGACGAGAAAAGAGATATACATGCTGATCCACATGAGGTGCATCTGGGCCCAACAAGGCTAGCTCCTCCTGAAATCTCGTGATTGCCTCAGAGACTGGTATGTCCTCAAAGCCAGCCTCAACGAAATCCCGCAGTTTCTCCCTCCTCAATGAGGCAGGACAGAAATGCTCTCTGATCAAACTCCTCATATGGTCATAGCTAGTAACATGACTCCGCACGGATCTCCACCAATGTTGTGCCAAGTCTCGGAATAAAGTCTGCACTAACTCTATCTGTCGGTCCTCTGGACATCTAATAGACTCTAGGGCTGAGTCTACATGTCCAATCCACAACTCCACCTCTAATCCCACCTTCCCAAAGAAAGGGGGTACTCCCATCTGATGAAATGCCTTCAACCAAGTATCTAGTCAAGGCCCTCTATGCTCCTCTAGAACTCGAGTAATCTCAACAGCACATGTCGGTACAACTAGCACCTGAGTAGCTCCATGGGATACTCAAACGATCCCTTTTGTGCTGGCAGATCCGGGGCACGTCTACCCGCTCTGGCAGCCTCCACTCGTCTGATGTACGCGCGGAACTCTGGTCCCCATAAAGACATGATCCGAGTCATCTGACTAGACTCGTTGTGGTCTTTGTCTTCCAGCCCTACCGTTACTAGTCTCAAGAACGACACTCTCAACAACATCCGCATGGACCTCCTCCGCTGCAGGTGGATCAACAGCGGGAATCTGACCCTGTCCTACCACAACTGGAGGAAGAGGGGGTCTACCCCTACCTCGTCCAACTGCAGATACAACTCTAGTCCGAGCCATCTGCGGGGTATGTACACCTAACTTATAAGGCTATATATATGCCATATGTATAGATATATATATATAATACTTAAGGTCAATCAAAACATCACATAAGGTAATATATATATATATATATACTGTCGAGGTCCTCAGAAGGGTGATGGCTTCCCGTACATATTATCCCAAAACATTTGTAATCATTTCAAAACCAAAAACCTTTTGAAAAGTCAGACCCCTTTCGGAATTTGTTTATTTATCTATTCGACCTTTATCGTAGATTGCAAGTGCCATTGTTGTCAACCTAAGGCTCTGATACCAACTTTGTAACACCCCGAATCCGCGGGACTCGGGGCGCTACTGGGGCTAGAATCTCACAATGGATCCTGACCCTAGCTTGACAACAAGTTCACTGGATCTTACAACAAGGCACAAATAGATTAAAACCAAAACATCAAACTGTAATACATACATCAAAAGGTCTACAAAACACCGCTGAATACAAACCAAAATATGTATCCATACATAACAAAATCATCCCATATCCCTCAATTATCCACTTCTCCATCATCCAGCAACCATACACATACATATATATACATATAGACATCAATACATGCCTAGGAGATCCAAAACAAGATTCAACTTGTGGAATCCTAAGCTAAAAGAGAAGGAAAGGAAGAAAAGATGGAAGGAAGCAAGATAGAAAGAAAGAAAGAAGAAGAAAGAGGAAGAGCTTACCACAGCTGCAACCTAAACAGAGGAAGAGATCAGCACCAACACACCTCAGCTGACTCTCATAGCACAACATCAACATCCCACATCATCATCATCCAAAACCCACACAAACTCTCTTGCAAACCAAGGAGAAAACAAGAAGAAGATCAAAGGAGAAGGAAGGAGAGAAGAAGAACGTGAGGCAGCTGGAGAATGAAGGAAACCCTTCATCTGAAGCAAAGGAGGTAGTAATAGGGGAGGAGAAGAGTAAAACACGGTCATTAGTCAACAATGCCGGTTGCAGCCGCAGGAAACCGCAGGGGCGGACTCCCTGAGCCGCAGGGGCGGAACACAGGACCCGCAAGGGCGGTCCACTGGACCCGCAGGGGCGGCTAGGTCCTGGCTCAGCACCTAAAGACTAAGGCTCTTACACATGGATGTGCATGGCTTCCTCTCTCATCATACGTAACTTTCGGCCTTGTTAGTGTAGACCTCGGCCCTCTAATGTAACACCCCAAATCCGCGGGACTCGGGGCGCTACGGGTGAGACCTCACAATGGGTCCCGACCCTTAGCTTGACAACAATTTCACCGGACCTTCCAACATGGCACAAATAAAGGTCGAAAACTCAAATATGTTTTTAATGTATGCGGAAACGAAAAGTACGAAACTACAACTTGGAAACTCAGCCGAGTCCTCAAAACAACGTAAATAAATCCGAATTCTAACAAACGTCAATATCCATAAAAGACGACATGAAAAGACTCAAAAAATCCCCGTCCTATAATGTACGGAGACCCCGGCTGTCCACTCGTCCGCCTCACTCGGCGGCATCCCTAACCTGCAAGTCATCTACACAATTGGTTTAAAACCGTTAGCTAATATTCTAGGCATTAGAAAAGCGGTGAAGGCACAAACACACCCATAACACAAAACATAAATCACACAAGTCCGGTTCCTTATCTTTTATTATTAAGTCGTATTCCAATCTAGTTCAACTTCTTTTGTGACACGAGACCCCAATGGTCTCGCCTCGGTCCCTACTTACCGGCAAGGAATGGTACGGATGCATTCGTCCATCTAACCCGCCGGGCTAGTCACCGAGAATCCCCTAGACCTCACTATGGGCTAGGTAGTATTGTCACTGCCCGTTCTCATACACTTGGGTCAATCTAAAAATATATATAAAGTCGGTGGTCCTAATTACCGGTTTCATCGTTATAACATAAAATAACACACACCACCAAACACACAACAATACTAATACATAAAATACGAGCTAAGTAAGTCCGAAGACTTACCTCGTCCCAAATGCTATCTCACAAAACGCTCACGCTTCCCTTGGGAAGAAGTACTCAACCTGTTCACAACAAGGTATCATAAAAACCCGCTCAACTCGAGAAGTCTAGGACTTCTACACAAATGACCTATGTAGGATCATTTGACTTGCATTCTAGGACCGTACTCTAGAGTCCAACATAGTTACCGTCAATAATGACGTAAAAGCCAACTAGGTCTAAATCCGCTCATCACACTCTCTTAAGGTCACAAAAGCCATACTTGGCATTTCCACTAAGTTATGAAATTTCCAACCTATCATGATACTACTAAGCATATATGGATCGATACGAATTTGTG
The DNA here is from genome assembly GCA_002319775.1 of Fagopyrum tataricum. Lineage (NCBI taxonomy): Eukaryota > Viridiplantae > Streptophyta > Magnoliopsida > Caryophyllales > Polygonaceae > Fagopyrum > Fagopyrum tataricum. Next base: position 22,726,728 of record CM008282.1, read on the forward strand.
GCTTTTATCGGGATCCGGACCTAGCATGATACTATCCAATTCGCCCATAAGTTAAATGATCGTAAACTTATAGCATAACGGAACCTAAGATAAACTCGTCTAATTTCCGAGGTTAAAACTCGCTAACACATTTTCCGGGCAATTATGCAATTCCTAACACAACTGGGCATAAACTGTAATTTATCAAACTGCTGGGTATAAACTGTAATTAACCAAAAGCTGCGGGCCAGAATTGTAATTATACCTAAAGTGAGGGGGGCCGATTTAATTAGCCAAAAGGCTGTTGCACTAGCCCGCGGCTGTGGCAGCAGCAGGGCGCAGGCGCGGGAGGGGAAGGCTCCATGGCTCCTGGCGCGGCTGCAGACGGTGGGTCCTTCCCGTGGCGGCGGCTCTCCGGTGGCGGCCTTTCTCCGGCGACAGAGAAGGAGGTGAGGGAAGGCTGCAGGAGAAGAGTGAGCAGGCGGTGAGTGGCTCCCCGGTGGCATCCGCGGGGCTCGTGCAGGCAGGCGCCGCAAGGGCGGAGCAAGGCTTCTCCGGGGCGGCGACGGCTTTGTTGCGGCTCTCCCTTGCCCGAGTAGCCTCGACGCAGAAAGAAGGAGAGGGGTCTCGGTGGTGGGTCTCCGGCGTTCTCCAAGGGCTCGGGACGTAGAGGTGGCGAAGCGACGACGGCGGGGCGGCGGCTGGACGTAGAAGGGAGCTGAGGGAGGTGGCTGCAAAGAGTGAAAGTCGAGAGAGAGAGAGATGTGTGAGGGTGGAGTGTGAGGCCGGTTGGAGTGAACCCAAGGGAGGGAGGGAGCCAAGACGAGGGGTCGGCCTCGGGTGTAGGGCGGACTGAGGGGTCGGGGGACAGCAGGCCAGGCCTAAGCAGGGAGGTAGGCTGGGCGGGCGTGCTCCTGCAGGCTTAGGCGGGGAGTAGGTTGGGCGACACGCTCCACAAGCCAACCGTTGGGCGACGGTCTCGGCCGAGATAGGCAGGCCGAGATTGTCTCGGCCGGGATTTTTCCAAGAGGAAGGGAGGAAAAAGAAAACCGGGCGGAAAACGACTCGTTAAACTAATTTTGTAAAGGGGTTTACGGGTCGGAATATTTCCGACATTCCCGTAAAAATAATTTACGGTTTACGGTTGGAATAAAAGTCGGATATTCCCGTTGAATAATTTACGGAAATAGGAAAAACACGATAATTCTTTTTCTAAAATTTTTGGGCGTTACATCTAACCCCCCTAAAAACAAGTTTCGTCCCGAAACTTGCTAAACCCAACACTCTCAAATATATCCGCCTCATAATCCCGTACAACTCATAAAAGGTATAGAAACATATCACAACCTCGTAAGGTCCACATAACTCAACCAAACACATATCAAAAAAAAGCAAGCAAGAAAGGTCTCGGGACTAACCCGACGGTCCTATCGATGTGGCTAGGTCTGCATAAAACTCGGGATAGTTCCTCTGGATACTATCCTCCGTCTCCCATGTAGCCTCGTCGGCTCCTTGCCTCGACCACTGAATCCTAAGCATCGGTATCTCCTTCGATTGAAGGCGTCTCGTACTCCGCTCTAAGACCGCTATCGGGTGCTCTGCGAAAGTGTGGTCCGGCTCGACCACTAGGTCCTCATGACTAATGACGTGTCTCGGGTCATGTATGTACTCTCTCAACTGAGAGACATGAAAGACCGGGTGTATACCCTCCAACCGCGGTGGCAATGCTAACCGGTGTGCCACCTCACCGACTCTCTCCAAGATCTCAAATGGTCCGACATATCGGGGGCTTAACTTCCCCTTAATGCCGAATCGTCTAACGCCCCGCGTCGGTGATACTCTCAACCATACCTGAGCTCCCACCCTGAACTCGAGAGGTCTACGCCTCCTATCCGCATACGACTTTTGATGGCTCTGCGTAGCCAACATCCTCTCCCGAATCAAAGCGACTCTCGCCATGTCGTCCTGCACTTGATCCGGTGCTACAATGCTAGAGCTCCCGGGCTCGTCCCAACACAAGGGAGTACGGCATCTCCGTCCATACAATGCCTCATACGGTGCCATCCCAATCGAAGCGTTCCAGCTATTATTATACGAAAACTCGACCAACGGGAGATGATCTGGCCATACCTGACCCCAGTCTAGTACACACGCTCGAAGCATATCCTCTAAAGTCTGAATAGTCCGTTCAGACTGGCCGTCGGTCTGGGGATGGTATGCGGTGGTGAAATGGAGACTCGAACCTAGGGCGGCGTGTACCTGCTGCCAGAACCTCGAGGTAAAACGCCCGTCCCTGTCCGAGATGATGGTCCTCGGGACTCCATGTAGTCTCACAATCTGACGGGTAACTACTCGGCTAAACGACTCACCGGCCACGTTTCTCGTATAGGAATGAAACGTGCGGTCTTCGTCAGCCGATCTACTACCACCCATATCGCGTCAAAGCTCCTACTCGGTCTCAGGCCGGTCACGAAGTCCATAGATATGTCCTCCCACTTCCCCTGCGGCACGGGCAGTGGATGAAGATCTCCTCCGGGTCTATGGTGGTCAATCTTGACCTGCTGGCAGGTCGCGCATCGGGCCACATATCTAGCTACATCGGGCTTGAGCCCGCCGCACCAATAGGATCTCCTAAGGTCCTGGTACATCTTACTCGCGCCTGGGTGCACTGAGTAAGGTGTGGAATGGGCCTCCTGCAATATCCGCTCTCTCAGCTCCTGATCCGACGGTACACAAATACGTCCCTGACATCTCAACAGCCCATCTGCTCCCGTGACAAACTGTGGTGCCTCTCCTCGGGACATCCTGTCCCGGATCCTCATCAAAATAGGACAACTCTCCTGCTTTTGCAGGATCTCTCCGTACAGGTTAGGTAACACCTCTAGCTCGGACAAGCGACCGTCCGTACTCAGAAATCGGATATCCAATTGTAAGCCCATCAAATCCCTCTGTAGCTGAGGCTGAACCGTAAGCCGAGCTATCACCTCCTCCCGGGGTGTCCTCCTACTCAAAGCTTCGGCGACTACGTTCGCCTTCCCGGGATGGTATAAAATCTCCATGTCAAAGTCCTTGATGAGCTCCAGCCATCTCCTCGGCGGTTATTCAACTCGCGCTGAGTGAATATATACTTCAGACTCTTATGGTCTGTGAAGATCTGGCACGTAGCCCCGTACAAGTAGTGTCGCCAGATCTTCAGGGCGTGAATCACTGCCGCTAGCTCGAGATCATGGGTGGGATAGTTCTCCTCGTACGGCTTAAGCTGCCGAGAAGCGTACGCAATAACCTACCCCTCTGCATCAAGACGCACCCCAAGCCTAGCTTGGAAGCGTCACTATATACCACAAAGTCTTCTATGCCCTCAGGCTGGGCTAACACAGGAGCGGAGGTCAACCTCCTCTTCAGCTCCTCAAAGCTGCGCTGGCAAGGCTCGGACCAAACGAAACGGGTAGACTTCCTCAGCAAGGAAGTGAGCGGTCGTGCAATCACGGAGAAACCCTCAACAAAACGGCGGTAGTATCCCACTAAGCCCAAGAAACTGCGCACCTCCTTGACCGTCCTAGGAGGCGGCCATGAGGAAACACACTCTATCTTCGTTGGGTCGACCATGACACCCTCGGCGGAAACTATATGTCCCAAAAATGCCACCTCGGACATCCAAAACTCACACTTGGAGAGCTTAGCGTAAAGCTCTCTATCTTGGAGGACTCGAAGTATTGTCCTCAGGTGTCCCTCATGCTCCTCTCTACTCCGAGAGTAGACTAAGATGTCGTCAATAAATACCACCACGAACTGGTCCAAGAAGTCGATGAAGATGCCGTTCATCAACTCCATGAAGACGGCAGGTGCATTCGTGAGCCCGAATGGCATCACGACAAACTCATAGTGACCGTATCTCGTCCTGAATGCCGTCTTCGGTATGTCCTCATCTCTCACCCTAAGCTGGTGGTATCCCGACCTCAAGTCGATACGTGAAAATACGGAGGCTCCCTGTAACTGGTCTAGCAAATCATCAATGCGTGGTAATGGGTACTTGTTCTTGAGGGTGACTTTGTTCAACTCCCGGTAGTCGATACATAGTCTCAAAGATCCGTCCTTCTTCTTAACGAAGAGGACCGGTGCACCCCAAGGGGAAACGCTCGGGCGTATGAAACCCCTATCGGCTAACTCCTCGAGCTGCTTCTTCAGCTCCAGCAACTCGATCGGCGCCATGCGGTATGGAGCCTTGGAGATCGGCCTAGTGCCGGGCTCCAACTCAATAGTGAAGTCAACGCTCCTCTGCGGTGGTAGCCTAGGTGGCTCCCCGAACACGTCCTCGAACTCGCATGCCACAGGGATATCCTCCAGTGATGGTCCCGTCTCCTCCTCCTTCATGGCATAACACCAGAAGGCCTCACATCCCTGCCCGATAAGTCTAGCCGCTTGAACGGCGTTAATGACTGTACCGGCTTTCCCGAGGTCCCAACCTCGGAAAATCACCTCTTGCCCCGTCTCTGTGGAAATCGTCACGGTCCTCCGGCTGATGTCCAAAACGGCATGATGGCGGTCCATCCAATCCATACCCCAGATGACTTCTTCATGCACTAAGTTCATGACAAAGAAGTCGGCTAACCAATCTCGGTTCCCCGAACGAATGGGGAAACCGTGTACCTCTCGGGTACCACTAACTCTACCTCCATCGGGTAACCCTATAGTAAAGGGTCTCCCCTCTATCGTAGCTAAGGACAACTTAGCTACACAATCATCGGATAAAAACGAGTGCGTAGCACCCGTATCAAATAAAACTCGGACCGAAAAACCGTGAATCTGAATAGTACATGGGGCTGCCGGTGCTGGAGGATCAACAGCACTCCTCAACTCGAATACCCTGGCATGTGTGCCTCTGGTCTCCTGAGTACCTCCACCACGGCCTCTACCTCGGCCCTGTCCTTGAGCAGATCCCTGAGTGCGGGTCTGACCCTGACCCTGGCTCCTCTGCTGAGAGCCCTGTGCCTGATACTGGGGCGGCCTCTGAATGCCCCCTGCTATACCAGCAAGCGAAGAACCCTGCTGGGACTGGGACTTGCCCTGACGGCAAAAAGCGGCTCGGTGACCCACCTGGCCACAAGTGAAACAAGCCACAGGCGGCTTCCTACATGTCTTCTTCGTATGTCCATAACCTCCACAACCGTAGCACTGAGGTCCTCCGTCGGATGCCGGTCTCGACGGCTGAGGACCAGAACGTCCCTGACTTGTAGCTCCGGCCCCTGACCCAGCTGGTGCCGTCCTCTGCCTCTTGTCCGGTCTCCCGGACTGTGCTGCTCTCCTAGACCCAAGGCGGTCTCTCTCAAAGGCCGAAGCCCGGTCCTGGTACTCCGCCAGTGAGGTACAACAGAATCCCGCCAGGTAAGCGTGGGTGGACTCCCTCAGTCTCCTGGAAAAGAGGTAGACATGCTGGTCCGCTGGGGGTACGGAAGGTCCTAACAAGGCTAACTCTGCCCTAAATCGCCTGATCGCCTCAATGACTGGGACATCCTCGAATCCCGCCTCCAGGAAATCCTGGACTCGGTCACTCCTCAGTGAAGCTGGGCAGAAAGTCTCTCTAACGAGGCTCAACAGCTGATCCATCCTGGTCACACCGCCTCTAACTGTCCTCTACCAGTACTGGGCCTGCTCTCGAAACAGTGTCTGAACTATCTCTACCTGCCTCTCCTCTGGGCAACGGATCGCCTCTAAGGCTGACTCAACGTGCCCAATCCAGTGCTCCACCTCTCACCCTACCTTCCCGTCGAAGTAGGGTACATGCTGCTGGTTGAAAGCCTTCAACCATGAATCAGGTCTCGGAGACCTCAGCTCGTCTCCCGGCCTAGCAATCTCCACTACTGGCTCGGGTGCAACAACTGTTGGTGCAACTATCTCTGGTGCAGCCCGAACCTGGGTCACCCTCTGTGTGACCTCACCTGATCTCTCTAATGCAGGTGCAGGCACTGGTGGTGCGGGAGGTGGTGCTCCAGTCCTAAATGCCTCCTCTACTCGACGTACGTAATCTCCAAATACAGTAGCTGCTACGGACGCTCCCCCGGTCCTGGTAGATGAAGAACACTGAACTCCGGACCTAACCACGGTCTCATCCCTAGCCTCGGGAACGATGCTCTCAGCTACCTCCTCTACTGGGGCCTTTGCTGCTGGTGCCCCCACAACTGGTGGGTCTGCAATGGGGACACGTCCCCGACCTCTACCTCTCGTACCTGGAGGTCTTCCTACTCGTCCCCGTCCTCTTGGGGCGGTAGGGGGAAGTGGTGGTCTACCCCTATCGGGTCCTACATATGTTGTCGCTCTCGTACGTGCCATCTGATTTCGTATTGCGTTTACTTAATTATAAATACGTGGTACTATTTATAATCCGGTATAATAACTTAAAAGCATAAATATAACATGTTCATAATACATATCCAAGGCATGCAAGCCCAAACATCCTAAGGTCGCAAAGTATCTAGATACATACAACTTCCACAATCACCCTAAGGTCGTATGTTATATATAACTATATAAATATGTACTTAAAATAATATAAGCACCTAATTCTAATCCAGAGATCTATGTCGCCGAGGTTTGCGGAAGGAGTGGTGGTCCCGTACATTCTTACCCAATCCCGACTCATGCATATGATTTTGAAAACGAAAGGTCAGAACCCGTGGGGGTTTTGTTTTATACCTCATTCGGCCTTTAGAAAGATTGCGAGTGCCATTGTTGTCAACCTAGGGCTCTTATACCACTTTGTAACACCCCAAATCCGCGGGACTCGGGGCGCTACGGGCGAGACCTCACAATGGGTCCCGACCCTTAGCTTGACAACAATTTCACCGGACCTTCCAACATGGCACAAATAAAGGTCGAAAACTCAAATATGTTTTTAATGTATGTGGAAACGAAAAGTACGAAACTACAACTTGGAAACTCAGCCGAGTCCTTAAAACAACATAAATTCCTCCGAATTCTAACAAACGTCAATATCCATAAAAGACGACATGAAAAGACTCAAAATATCCCCGTCCTATAATGTACGGAAATCCCGCCTGTCCACTCCTCCGCCTCACTCGGCGGCATCCCTAACCTGCAAGTCATCTAAACAATCGGTTTAAAACCGTTAGCTAATATTCTAGGCATTAGAAAAGCGGTGAAGGCACAAACACACCCATAACACAAAACATAAATCACACAAGTCCGGTTCCTTATCTTTTATTATTAAGTCGTATTCCAATCTAGTTCAACTTCTTTTGTGACACGAGACCCCAATGGTCTCGCCTTGGTCCCTACTTACCGGCAAGGAATGGTACGGATGCATCCGTCCATCTAACCCGCCGGAGTAGGGTTATTGCGTACGCTTCTCGGCAGCTTAAGCCGTACGAGGAGAACTACCCCACCCATGATCTCGAGCTAGCGGCAGTAATTCACGCCCTGAAGATCTGGCAACACTACTTGTACGGGGCTACGTGCCAGATCTTCACAGACCATAAAAGTCTGAAGTATATATTCACTCAGCGGGAGTTGAATAACCGCCAGAGGAGATGGCTGGAGCTCATCAAGGACTTTGACTTGGAGATTTTATACCATCCCGGGAAGGCGAATGTAGTCGCCGATGCTTTGAGTAGGAGGACACCTCGGGAGGAGGTGATAGCTCGGGTTACGGTTCAGCCTCAGCTACAAAGGGATTTGATGGGCTTAGAGTTGGATATCCGATTTCCGGGTACGGACGGTCGCTTGTCCGAGCTAGAGGCGTTACCTGACCTGTACGGAAAGATCCTGCAGAAGCAGGAGAGTTGTCCTATTTTGATGAGGTCCGAGACAGGATGTCCCGAGGAGAGGCACCACAATTTATCACGGGAGCATATGGGCTGTTGAGACGTCAGGGACGTATTTGTGTACCGTCGGATCAGGAGCTGAGAGAGCGGATATTGCAGGAGGCCCATTCCACACCTTACTCAGTGCACCCAGGCGCGAGTAAGATGTACCAGGACCTCAGGAGGCGTAGACCTCTCGAGTTCAGGGTGGGAGCTCAGGTATGGTTGAGAGTATCACCAACGCGGGGCGTTAGACGATTCGGAATTAAGGGGAAGTTAAGCCCCCGATATGTCGGACCATTTGAGATCTTGAAGAGAGTCGGTGAGGTGGCATACCGGTTAGCATTGCCACCGCGGTTGGAGGGTATACATCCGGTCTTTCATGTCTCTCAGCTGAGAGAGTACATACATGACCCGAGACACGTCATTAATCATGAGGACCTAGTGGTCGATCCGGACCACACTTTCGCAGAGCACCCGATAGCGGTCCTAGAGCGGAGTACGAGACGCCTTCGATCGAAGGAGATACCGATGCTTAGGATTCAGTGGTCGAGGCGAGGAGCCGACGAGGCTACATGGGAGACGGAGGATAGTATCCAGAGGAACTATCCCGAGTTTATGCAGACCTAGCCACATCGATAGGACCGTCGGGTTAGTCCCGAGATCTTTCTTGCTTGCTTTTTTTTGATATGTGTTTGGTTGAGTTATGTGGACCTTACGAGGTTGTGATATGTTTCTATACACAAGCTTGATTTAGGGATGACAGTATACCTTTTATGAGTTGTATGGGATTACGAGGCGGATATATTGGAGAGTGTTGGGTTTAGCATGTTTCGGGACGAAACTTGTTTTTAGGGGGTTAGATGTAACGCCCGGAAATTTTAGAAAACGAATTATCGTGTTTTTCCTATTTCCGTAAATTATTCTACGGGAATATCCGAATTTTATTCCAACCGTAAACCGTAAATTATTTTTACGGGAATGTCGGAAATATTCCGACCCGTAACACCCGTTACGGAATTAGTTTAACGAGTCGTTTTCCGCCCGGTTTTCTTTTTCCTCCCTTCCTCTTGGAAAAAATCCCAGCCGGCCTCACACTCCACCCTCACACATCTCTCTCTCTCTCTCGACTTTCACTCTCTGCAGCCACCTCCCTCAGCTCCCTTCTACGTCCAGCCGCCGCCCCGCCGTCGTCGCTTCGCCACCTCTACGTCCCGAGCCCTTGGAGCACACCGGAGAGCCACCACCGAGACCCCTCTCCTTCTTCCTGCGTCGAGGCTGCTCGGGCAAGGGAGAGCCGCAGTAAAGTCGTCGCCGCCCCGGAGAAGCCTTGCTCCACCCTTGCGGCGCCTGCCTGCACGAGCCCCGCGGACTCCACCGGGGAGCCACTCACCGCCTGCTCACTCTTCTCCTGCAGCCTTCCCTCACCTCCTTCTCTGTCGCCGGAGAAAGGCCGCCACAGGAGAGCCGCCAAGGGAAGGACCGCCACCGTCTGCAACCACGCCAGGAGCCACGGAGTCTTCCCCTCCCGCGCCTACGCCCTGTTGCCGCCGCCGCGGGCTAGTGCAACAGCCTTTTGGCTAATTTAAATCGGGCCCCCTCACTTTAGGTATAATTACAATTTTGGCCCGCATCTTTTGGTTAATTACAGTTTATACCCAACAGTTTGATAAATTACAGTTTATGCCCAGTTGTGTTAGGAATTGCATAAGTGCCCGGAAAATGTGTTAGCGAGTTTTAACCTCGGAAATTAGACGAATTTATCTTAGGTTCCGTTATGCTATAAGTTTACAATCATTTAACTTATGGGCGAATTGGATAGTATCATGCTAGGTCCGGATCCCGATAAAAGCCACGAATTCGTATCGATCCATATATGCTTAGTAGTATCATGATAGGTGGAAATTTCATAACTTAGTGGAAATGCCAAGTAGCGGCTTTTGTGACCTTAAGAGAGTGTGATGAGCGGATTTAGACCTAGTTGGCTTTTACGTCATTATTGACGGTAACTATGTTGGACTCTAGGGTACGGTCCTAGAATGCGAGTCAAATGATCCTGCGTAGTTCATTTGTGTAGAAGTCCTAAACTTCTCGAGTTGAGCGGGTTTTTATGATACCTTGTTGTGAACAGGTTGAGCACTTCTTCCCAAGGGAAGCGTGAGCGTTTTGTGAGATAGCATTTGGGACGAGGTAAGTCTTCGGACTTACTTAGCTCGTATTTTATGTATTAGTATTGCTGTGTGTTTGGTGGTGTGTGTTATTTTATGTTATAACGATGAAACCGGTAATTAGGACCACCGACTTTATATATATGTTTATATTGGCCCAAGTGTATGAGAACGGGCGGTGACAATACTGCCTAGCCCATAGTGAGGTCTAGGGAATTCTCGGCGACTAGCCCAACGGGTTAGATGGACGGATGCATCCATACCATTCCTTGCCGGTAAGTAAGGACCGAGGCGAGACCATTGGGGTCTCGTGTCACAAAAGAAGTTGAACTAGATTGGAATACGACTTAATAATAAAAGATAAGGAACCGGACTTGTGTGATTTATGTTTTGTGTTATGGGTGTGTTTGTGCCTTCACCGCTTTTCTAATGCCTAGAATATTAGCTAACGGTTTTAAACCGATTGTGTAGATGACTTGCAGGTTAGGGATGCCGCCGAGTGAGGCGGAGGAGTGGACAGGCGGGATCTCCGTACATTATAGGACGGGGATATTTTGAGTCTTTTCATGTCGTCTTTTATGGATATTGACGTTTGTTAGAATTCGGAGGAATTTACGTTGTTTTGAGGACTCGGCTGAGTTTCCAAGTTGTAGTTTCGTACTTTTCGTTTCCGCACACATTAAAAACATATTTGAGTTTTCGACCTTTATTTGTGCCATGTTGGAAGGTCCGGTGAAATTGTTGTCAAGCTAAGGGTCGGGACCCATTGTGAGGTCTCGCCCGTAGCGCCCCGAGTCCCGCGGATTTGGGGTGTTACATCTAATATGATGATCTATGCAGCCGTGTGATGATCTTTGTAGCCATGTCATCTCTCATCTCTCATTAATGGTCTTCACATCATTTCTAGGAATGATCTTCTTATCTCTTCTAAAAATGGATTTCATTCCATTTCTGGACTTGGCTCTCATTCATCTCCTAAAAACGTGCTTAATCCGTCATCTCCTTCTCCTTAGAGTGATCAACACTCCATGCTTCCTAGCTTCAATGCTAATGATCTCCATTCGTGCTAGGTTCTGAGATGCTACTGCATCACCATGTAACCTCACGGAAAATGAAGAGATGAAACGAATTGCTACTCAAGAAGAGGAGACAAAGGAAAGAAAGAGTTGCATCCAAGTCAAGAACCACAACCCCCCTATGTCGTCTCCTACAAGCCTTGTTCAAATTCCATTGTTGTCAACCTCAACAACCACAATAATTGGGGTTACCACAACCCAAATAGGGAGTGATTCTAAACCTTTTATCTCTATTTAGATGAACCTAATCATGTTGATAAAGAGCTCATTGGAAAAGTATCTTTTGAATTAAAGGTTAAGTTAAAGTAATCATGAGAATGACACTAAACGGTTCTATGCATGTGATAGATGAATGCAACCCTAAGCATGCTAGTCAATCCAACATAGTACCTCACATGATGTTTGCTATTGGTAAAATGCTAGTTAACTACGGTCTCAAACTATAGTGGACTTGCACTTCATAAATTGGCATTCAATTATTCCTCACATGGTGTTCGCTATTGGATTAATTTAAGTATCAATCCTAGCAAATATAGGCGTCACAAAAATGCATTACTAGAATATGAAATTACTTATGAGTCTTATTCATACTAGCTGGCTGATTATCAACACATAGGATTATGCTTAGAAGCTTAAGAAAATGCATAAAGGAACAATTTAAGCAAGCTTAGCATCCGACTTTCAAATTATTCCAAGCAAGAATCCTAGTGTTCTAATTGGTTTGACCCTCCTATATGCTTACTATCATGCTTTGATATTGACATAAATTCTCGGCATTATAACGATACAATACTACATAGTCTTGGATTGGATTTTCACCCCAATCCCAAGTATGGAACTACTTACTCATGTTGAGTGAAGCAAACACAACAATCATGTAAACAACCACGGAGTCCATGAAACCAAGAGAGAGAGATGTATATATGAACTAAAAGTGATTAGAATTACCAAAGTAAAAAATTAAAGTAGCAATCTAGCTCAAAATGACTCAACTCAGCCACAAATCGGCATAATCTCCTTACAACTCGGACGGACGCGTAACTTACTCGGCAAACACGGCCCTAAACTATGGAGACTCAGCTCCGAAAATGAGAAATATAAGAGAGAATTGTGAAGTGGTGAATTGGCGTTTGATCCCTGCAGCTATGCTCCCTTTATATATGTTTAGAAGGTGTAGAAATTGGCACGAATCGACTCCAGGCTTGGCAAGGATTGCCAACAACAACTCCAAGATTCCCTTGTAATTGTCGTCACGTGGCGAGTTGATTACAACCGCAAAACACTTGCATCAAGTCAACCCAGATTTGACTCAATCTTAGTTGAAAAATAGGTCGGTGACACTATTGTACGTCTTCATGAGTCGAGTGGGTTGACTAACTTGACCGCCACTTGACATGTCTTCCACCTTGGCTCGATGTATTCGTCCTGAGAAAGCCTAAATCTTTCAGTCCAAGTCGCTTCCTCCTCCTTTATGTGAGTGAAGGAGAGTCCTGAGTAAGTTTGCACGGGTGACTCGACCTTTGAGACTTGCATCTCCGGATGATCTTTCGGCCATTCTTTCTTCTCCTTTAATGCGCTGAAGCTTCTCTTTGCTTCTTCTTTCTTTACTTCTATTGATGTTAAGGCGAGAGTTGCTTTCTTGAGTCCTTTTGTGTTCATTGATGCTCCTTTTGGCCTAAAATCACCTAAGCACAAGAGAAAAATGGGAGTAGACATTCTTTGATGCAAACAAGCTCTAGCAAAGATGTACATGCCTCTGAACCCTTGCAATTCTACCTAAAAACACAAGAAAACAACTATACAAAAGAAAGTATAAAAACATGCTATCAATGTGCTGCTAAATTTTTGGATCATAGGGATAGGGATACCAATTCCAAGATGCTAGATGATGATATTGATCATATTTGTGTTGAACTGATTTCATCTCTTGATAGTCATTTTGATCATCATGCCTCATGTGTTACGTGCTCGGGTAAAGGTAAATTCATAGAAAAGGGAAACAACATAACCGGGCCGGTTGGAAGCCCAATTCTACTAAATGAACAAAGTATATGTGCATGATTGCAACGTGTGGTCTATGGCTAAAACAAACACGCAAGGTAATCTAGAGAGGCATGTAATCCTCATTTCACACGTGATGATTTTATTAAGGATAATGTTGCAACTAATAATTTGATTGAGTGTGATAATTCTCTTAAGTATGAAGAGGATTGTGCTGAATTTTACAAACCGTCACATATGACTTTCGATTTAGTTATGGTGCTTGAATTTATTAATGAATTTATAAGTTCCATAATTAGGAGCATTGTTTTCCTTGTGATTGGGAAAATCTTACTACATACTACGAGCTTGGTTAAAGAGAAAGTTGAGGGTGTTAAAAAGACGGTTTTATAATTTATTCTTCTTCTTTGTTTCTTAAAATTTCTTGTCTTTTGTTTCATATGAATAGTAAGTTTTATTATGTGGAGCCTCATTTTGAACATATGATTCTTTTTCTATTAATATGCCTCTTTTTATTATTAAGGCCTCATGATTATATATTTTATGACATTTGGAGGATCGATCATAGGATACCCTTGATGATGTATATGATTACCCTATCTTAAGGTTTATTCTTAATGTTGTTGTCTAGTTCAACTAGTCAATACACATGTATAACAAGTGTACTCACTAGAAGAAGACTATCTAACTCACAAGAGAAGGGTCACGTCACGGTCACTAGTACAAAAATGGGCTTTTATCATCACACTTAATTAATCATGGTTATGTATTTTGCGTCTTAAAACAACATACAATATTTTTTATCCCGGTTATCAAAACTATCCGTGATAAAAAGTGTGGCTTAAAAAGTGTCTTGGGCCTAATATCGCGGTCTTGTTTGTTGGATTAAATTGTGCCTGGCCGGTTCACTCCCCTGTACCTTTTAATGCTGCCTTTCAGACTTCATTTGGAAAACATCTTATTTAAAACATTACCCCCAAACCCTAATTTTTTAACCTTTCGGCTCTCGGTCGATTTTCAATACATCTCTATGTCTGTTTGCACACTCTTCTCCCTCCGTTGAGGGTATCGATTCCAATTGAGTTGCGACTCCAATACTATAAGCATAGAGTTTTCATTCCGCTCTTCCATCCTCTGGTATGTATCGGTTAGCTCACTCCTCTTCGACCCCTCAACATAACTTTGCTTGTTTTTTTGGATGCTCTTCCTTAAACGATAGAGAGCGGTGTTCTAGTTTTTCTCATTCTTAAATTTATACTTTGAGTCGGTTTGCAAGACTTTTCCTCCATCTTTTTGTTTGCTCGATTTTGTTTACTCTACAAACAGTGTTAATTTTCCTTCAACGTGCTTGCAAATTGTCGTGTTTCGACCATGGGGAATTCTATAGACTTCTTTTTATCGATGAATTCTTCGTGTTGTCTTAACCGTTCTTTGTGCTTTCTCATGACTCCATCTATGTGTCTCTATAGTAGTTGCGTATGATTTAGTTATGCATTTCAAGTGTTCGATAAAATGCCTCAATCAAAACTTCTACTTATTTGGCCTATCAACCACTTCAATTAGATATTGTAATACCCATACATGCATAGAATACCAAAATATGCGAACGTCATGCTTCAGGTGATCAATTTTAAAATTTAGATCCTTCATTAAGTGAAGTAGAATCAGTAGATACTCTAATTAGGTCTGGCTACAAGTTAACATTTTGGTAAAAGAAATATAACTCATTACCCATATAAAACCAATGTACGTATCTTAGAACAAGCACCACTATTTCTTTCATCTCCAAAAGCATTAAATTTTTTTAACTGTCTTTTTCTAAACCAAATAACTAGGAAATGACATTTGCTAAATGCTCTAGGACTCTAACTTTACAAGCAATTGTCATATATTTAAATTTAAGATATGTTAATGCTCAACTTTCTCCGGAGACTATACTTTTCTTGTTTTAAATGCTATAGGAAATTGATACAAGCTACTGATAATCTATTGTGTGGATGAAGTTGTTATTATAATTCACATCTAAGAATGATAATTAATATTCTAAGGTAGGAAGAATAAAGATTAATATAGGTTATTAGAGTACTCATTTGTTGCTAGTTAGTTTCATAATAGAGTACTCATGTGTTGTTGAGTTCTTGTTCTCCTTTATTCCTGAACTAAGAACCTATATCTTTAATTAATCATTTCTCATGATTAGTCTTAGATTTGTGATTCTAACTCTCTTATCAATTAGGTATTGGAGTAACAGGTCCATTAGGTTGATTGGTTCATTGATGATTCCTGGAGTTTTGGGTCTATCGAGCATTCTAGTCATTATTGTAATCACTTCGTTTTTTACCCATGGTATCAAGTTACTTGAGATAACTTCTGCTCTTTTCTGGTTTTGTTTGTATTGAATTGTGGTGCTATCTAGGAAGGGAAACACATGAAATGCAAAAGCTAATGATTTGGGCTGGCTTTTAAACTTGTATTTAGTTAGCAGGTCAAAAGAGGCCTTTTCCCTTGAATATTATCGTAATTCTTGAGTTAATGTCTTCCTCGATTAGAACTCTTAGACGGAGTATGCTTATAATTTGGATTTTGTATGAAATTATAAATACCATACATGGTATTCAGAAATGGGTTTCAGAGAAAGGTTTTATCTTGTGTTAGCATGTTTCTAATTAAACATGAACATGCCTTTTATACTGCTATTATTTATTATTATGATTGACAATGTTGTTCTTTTGGAAAATAAGTTTTAGTTACCTTATTTTGTATGACATTCAATTTCAAATATGCTTCTTACAAATTTGTTGTAATCTTTGTTGATTATCTTAAATCATTCTTAATAAGAATCTTTCTGCAATGCAATGATGATCCTATGTAAACATCCATTGAAAAGGTGCATAATTGTTGTCTCTTTCTTTTGTCTTACGACAAAAATCTTATGGAAGTTATTCATAACAACCAAAATACTATTTGAAAATGATGGGTCATGTAGTGTCATGTCCATGCCCCAAAAGAACTATTTATAGAAACCCTTTTCTGATTTGTTACTTTTGTAATTCTTTTTTATGTAATGTGTTATTTATTTTCTGACATGATAAATTGTGTACCTCATGTGGTTTGAGCTCATTGAGAGTGTTCCCCTGACTATTGACTTTCACTAGGAAAATTTTGCTACAAGAATTGTGTGCTTGTTGTTGATCTATTTTCTTTTCATCTAGTGTGTATATTCATTCATGGCTTAGTGTATGTGCTATAAATTCATATATGATCCCTTGGTAAGTCATAATATGATAATGACATGCATGAAGGTCTCGTTTTTGAAGGCTGGCTATGAGTTGAGTTGGGACAAGGATGGATTTTTCAGAAGCCGAAGAAAGAGATTAAGGTTAGAAGTTGGGCAGCATCTCATGGACAATACATATTTGAAAACCCAAAGTGATCGGCACAAAGAGATTTAAGGTTAAAAGTTTTCAAAGACCATGGTTATTAAGAGGATTAAATAGTAGTTTGGAGGAAGGTACACAAATTCCATTGCCGAATTCAGTGCTAAAATTATTTTAGTAAATTTATTTAGTGTTAAGTCTCATCTAAACTTGTTTTTTGTCTTAATCTTTTCTATCTTTGGTTTGGAAGCTTTTGGAAAGTTAGATATACGTACTTTCAGCTTAGCACATAAATGATTATAGGTGATTTACATTTTTAAGTTTGGTTTGATGGCTTTTATTGTCTCAATCTTTTCTAAGTTTCGTTTGATGGCTTAGTTCATGTATTCTCCGCTTACTATTTTTTTATTGTGTGCATCGACTCATGCAACTCGGCCAGTTAGTTCACATTCACTAACATTTTTGATTACAGGTAATTTACATTTTATTTTGCAATATTAAAATTGTTTTGATTTTCTTTGCAGTTTATTCTCAGTTAGATTTTCAGTTTTTTAGTTCCTAATACATTCACCTACCTTTACTCTACGGCGCTCTTATTATTTATGATACTCATTCTCATCGAATGACTCTGAACTTTATGGTAAGTTTGTTACCCGATTCACAATTGATATATATATAGTTCTTTTGTGGGAGTTGATTGCAAAATGATGCTAACACTTCTTCTTCTTCTTTTTTTGTTTTTTTTTTATCTAATTTGAATCTTTGGTTGATGTTTAGTGGCTTTTTAATAGCTACAAGTTGGATGTACGTAACATGATAACAACTTCAGGCTCAAGGCTGCTGCAAGTGGCCTTCTAGTTTTGTCTTTTACATTTTCTGTTCTACAACACGAAATCGTCTTGGTTATTCAATTTATAATAAATAGTGTTCACCAAAGGTCGTACGTCCGGGCTACATGGATAAAATATTTTCAATAAACCTGACTTTATAACCCATACCTTATTCTTCCGGGTTATAAATTAGTATTCTAGTAAATATCTATCATCACGGTTCAATCTAGAACCGTTATAAAAAATAAAGTTGCGTCACTTACAAACAAGCATTCATCACGATTTTAACCGTGATAAAAAATCTTTTCGATCCTTTTATCACGGTTCACACTAAACCGTGATAAAATAAATTCACAAACTACTTCTTCGACTCTTTTATCACGGTTATAACCGTGATAAAAGAGGAACCGGTTCAAGTCCTTCTACCCCGGTTTTGGAACCGTGATAAATAATACTTTTTTATCACGGTTCCTTCCCAAACAACCAATTATCCTGGAACCTACTATCACGGTTCATAACCGTGATAAAAGGTCATATTCAACCGTGATAAAAAGCCTTTTTTGTTCTACTATATTTTACGTGTAAATATATAGTATCCTCACCAAGTCATTTCCCTGAGGACTATGTTATCCTCCCCTCACTCTAAGAAGCTTTACAAGAAAATGCAAGTGTTGTAAAATAAAAGGAAAAGATGCGATCAAGTGATCGACATAAGACACTTCAAGAGTGATTTGGTTCAAGTGACCTCAGTCGAGTCCCCTAGGCAACTCCAATCGAGTCACCTTGACAACTTTGATCGAGTTACATTCTTTTAGCTTTTGAACTAGGATCGAGCCAAAAACAATGGAATGGTAAAAGTGAAATTTTATATGAAAGACGACTAGGGTTTGGGATTAATTATCCCCATCCTTGCTAATGCAGTATTTATACACATTATAATGTCATAAAGTGAGTACTATTTGCTCAAGTCCTCAAATAAATGATGACTAAATTGTTGTATTAATGGATAGATGAATGCAAGCCTAAGCATGCTAGTCAAGCCAACATAGTACCTCACATGGTGTTTGTTATTGGTAAAATGTCAGTCAACTACGGTCTCAAACTAGTGATCAATACAAAGTAATCGAGCCTCACATGGTATTTTCTATTGACTTTTGTATATTATAATTAAGGTTTTAGAGTAGACTCACACTTCACAAATTAGCAATCAATTATTCATCACATCGTGTTTTCTATTAGAATAATTGAAGTACTAATCTTAGCAATATAGGCGTCCACAAAATGCATCACTAGAATATGAAATTACTAATGAGTCACATTCATACAAGCCGGCCAATTAACAACACATAGGATCATGCTTAAAACTAAACAAAGTGCATAAGGAACAATCCAAGCAAACTTAGCATCCGACTTTCATATTAGTTTAAGCATGAATCCTAGTGTTCTATTCGATTTTAACTTCATATATGCTTACTATCATGCTTTGATACTCACAAAAATTATTGGCATTAAAACGATACAAATACTACATAGCTTTTGATACGGGGATTTGCCATGTGGTTATCTTGATCTCTCGACACCAAGACTCGAAGGGGATGAATATGGAAAAGATGTGTGATGGATGGAAAAAAACGTGTGAATGATCTGATGATGGAGAATAATCAGTAGCTAGATAGATCTGGTCGAACCCTCGAAGCAACTTGGAGCACACTAAGGAAACTAAGTTCCTAACACACAACCGGTAATTATTGAAGAACCCTTCCGTTACAATCTCACATAGAGGGAGGGAAGCGATTGTTCCCAAAACACGAGAAGTCACCTGAAATTGTTTGAGAGCACCAACTTACCAAGATTCCAATTCAAGTGACACAACTCAAAACAGTCCAAGTTGTGGGCGAGTGAGAATTCACGCACTCACTTGAATAGGATTCCACCCATTCGTTCTCGATTCCATGAGAGAGAAAATAATAAAAGTATCTTGGGTTTTTATAAATGATTCAAGTGTATAAAACGTTAAGCCAAGAGTGCCTTCTATAGGCATCTAGGCGTCCTCTAACCCTAACTAGGGTTTGATAAACGATAAGATCAAACTATGGGCTGAAACCTAACCTAAAAAGCTCATGAAACAAAACAACTAAAAACAAGCCCACAATTAAAAGAGTCTATATGGGCTGAAATATTAGATCTAATTAAGGCCTAATTTAACCAATAAAAGAGGCCCATCTTAGATAGGAAAAACGTCCAACTACGTCCAACTCTTGCATAAACACGCATGCCATTTGCAATACGCTGAAATATTAGATCTAATTAAGGCCTAATTCAATCTTGGCCAATTCCTTTTCTTCCAATACGTTGATCTCGGCGTCCATTTTCATGCATATCTCGGCCATTGTCGTCTCTTCCCGTGCGTGATTATGCTTGGACGTGCATAGCTTCTTCTCTGTGCTTCACATGTGGTCTTGACTTAAATGGCTATCTCCCATGCATATGTCCTCCAAGACATCTCCCATCTCCAATCAATGGTCTTCAATCTATCTCCGAGATGGTCTTCACAACACCTCTAGGAATGATCTTCTTATCTCTTCTAGAAATGGAATTCATTCTATTTCTGGACTTGGCTTTCATTTCTCTCCTAGAAATGTTTTAATCCTTCCTCTCATCCTCCTTAGAGTGATCAATACTCCATGCCTCCTAGCCTCCTTGTTCATGATCTCCACTCGGGTTAGGTTCGGAGATGCTCCTGCATTATCTTCCCCCTTCTTGAAAAGGATTCGTCCTCGAATCCTTGACGTCAATCCAGGGTAGCATCCATGCATGTATAACACCTATAAGCTCAACAAAGAATATATAAGAGGTGTATATACTCATGGGAGAAGTATTAACAGTTAAATATGGGGACACAATATTACTCCACATAAAACTAGTACATACAGGGTCATAAAAAACAATTTATAACCATGCATGCCAGCTTTATAGAACAAGGAATAATAATATAATCCCATAGTGTCACCATGTGCCATTCATGCGTTATCCTAAGTCCCTTAATTATAGCAAAAGTAATATTTAAGGCATATAAGAAGTCTAAGAATATCTTAAGATAAAATCTAAAGATGGGGCAAGCACATGTATCATCAAGGGTATCATATCCTATGATCCTCCAAATGATATGGAAGTCATAATCATGAAGCCTTAATAATAATAAAAGGCACATACATTAAGAGAAAAATGTAAGATATGTTAAAGAATATGGAAAATTAACAATTTGAAGGGCCAGCGTTCTTAACATTTTGAACTTTCTCCTAAACAAGACTTCTCGTATGAAGTAAGGTTCTTCCCATCACAAGATAAATAGGGTATTTAGTCATGGAGCCATTAAATTCAGAATTGAATCTTGAGGGCATAACTAAATCACTATTTACACGTGAATGTGTATAACATTCAGCACACTCTTCTTCATAATGATCAACATGATTATCAAGAGATGAAGTTAAATCAACACAAATAGGATGATGATTGTCATCTAGTATCGTAGATTCGGTATTCCTATCAATATGACCAATAGGTTCTGAAAATTCAACAACACATCCAAGAAATTCATTATGTAAGGCAAGTGATGTATTGATAAAATCAACATACTCATAAGTATATGATATAAGAATGTTATCCTTAGAATAAGTCACATTCACAATATTAAACCTTTGAAACCCAATATGTACAATTAGAAGTTTAACATCACAAATACACTCATTAATAGGGCATTTCCTGCATTATAGACAATAGAATCAATATGCTCCCTAAAAGGTTCCCTAAAGTCAAAAAAAGGCACAATATGATCACAAAAGGGTTTAATAATCTTTTCAGCAATTAAATCATCTCGTATCATATGCTCTTCATTAACTTTAGCCTTGAACTCATGAGGCCCATCACCAACTGACTCCTTACCATTGTGATCAATCATCTAACCTTAGAGAAAGAAGGTGTAGAATCACTCCCTGTTGGGGCTACATTAACCCCAATTACCCTATCTGCTGAGGATGATGAAGATCGACTACACGGAGGCGTTGTAAGAGGTAAAGTAGGGGGCGATAATACTTGGTTTGATTGCTCCTCTTCCCTGCACATTGTTTTCTCTTCTTGGGCCTTAAGTCATTTCTCCTCTTCGTCTTCCTTAAGGTCACAGGGTGTTGTGGCCTCCGGTTTGGGGTGCTCGGCTACAGGCCTTTGACGTGATCCATTTACCTAGGTGGTTATCTCTTTAGGGATCATCGGTTTAAGAGTGAAAGTAGTGCGCTGAAAATCAAACACAAAGCATTAGTCCGTCCCTTATGAATCACATCTCTATCATATTGTGAGGGTCAACCTAAAATCAAATGACAAGCATTCATAGAAGTAACATCACACAAAGCATTAGTCAGTTGATGGTAGATGGTACGTTCAGGAGGTTTGCATGCCTACCGGGAGTACTAGGGCTTTTTATATGGCTTATGTTTGTATGTTGATAAACTCTGATGCTTTGTAGGCTTAGTTAGGACCACTCTGGTCCTGGCTAAGCTACTTCTTTACACTCTTTTATGAATTTACCATTTACCGGGGGTGAAAGAGCTCTCAATCTGTCAAAAAAAAAAAAAACAACATCACATCAGATGGTATCTTTGTATTTCCTTATGCTGAAAAGTCACTTTTACTTGCATATCTACTCTCATTTATTCATTTTTATTTATTCTAGAGAGTTTGTAAGAGTTTGGGTGGTCAAGTAAGAAAAGTTGTAGTTGGTTCACCATTTCAAGACTAGCAATGTTACAACAACTTCCTCCATCAATGATCATATTACACACCCAATCCTTAATCATGCATCTACTATGAAATATATTGTCTCTTTGCTCTAGATATAAGATTATATTATCAACCAAAGATAAAGACAGGTTAGAAGAACTCCCAGTTGGGTTTGGCTCATTTGGTTTATTCACTTTTCACCCGCTATCTTTGCACTCCTTTGTTGGTAGCCGTCTTCCAAGAGTAATGAGCATCCGATCCAATCGGGCGTACACGTCTCATAGAATGTTTGGTTCTTATTAAGCTCAATGGATTGGGAACCCTGTAATCAACTCTTTTCCCTGCGGTAGACATCACTCAAAACAAGCAAACATGTCAAGTTAGTGATAATAATAAAAGGTACCCCTCATAAGTGTATCTCTCGTTTCCCCTCACTATCTCATCGCCTTCAAGCTTCTCTTAGCCGGTTTGAGAAAATCACTACGAATATGCAAGTAATTCCTCAAAGCAAAGACAAGTGATAACATGGTTTATTGCCCTAGTTTAGGCATGCATGTAGGTAGATTTTCCCTTTCCGCATCCATGTTTAGGACTTAGTTTGTGTCATTTATACCTGTTTAGTTTTGCAAGAATAGATGTCTACACATACTATTGGTGTCTTTGTAGGTGATTTGGCGCATTTCAGAGCTTAAACGGCGCATATGAGGATAAAGCCTCGGAGTGGATACATTGGAGCGATCATACGTGCGAAGGGAAGGGCGAGGAATCGAGCCAAAGACATGAAGAGGACAAAGGAATCATCTTGGATCATCATCTCGGTCGACGTTTATTTAAATCCATTAATTAAGGGCGAGATCCAACAAGTCGAGAGCAATCTCGGGTGGCATCTCGGCCCGAGATCCCAGCAAGGTCGACGTTTATTACCTGAGCATTATATTTTATTTTCAGGCCTTTTTATTCAGCCCATGCTTTTTGGCAGGTGTTTGAGTATAAAAGGAAAGTCCGATTATTTTCCTAAGGGAGTTCAGATTTAAATTAGAATCCAATTAGAGATAATTGAAAACCTAGAGTCGTCTTGTTCCCTTCTTCTTCTACTTCAATTCTTGACATTTTCATAGATTTTAGAGTTGAAGATTGAAACTTTGCAGTCATATATTGTTCGGATACAGTTTGTGATCAAGACTTGTTTCATTTGTTGGATTTAGAGTTATTAAAGCTGAGCTCGTTTCTTTTTCCTCTTTTGCATTTCCATTTTATGAATTGTTTATTTTTCCCCAATTTAATTTCTGATTTTCATATGATGATTGTTTGCTAGAACCTTTGTGATTCTAAGCTGGAAATAGATTTGTTTATGGCTTGGACTATGATGGATTAGGTTGTATGTTATAATTGGTTTGACTTGCGTGAAACCCTAGTGGCTGATTTGGAATGAATCTAGGTTAGAACCTTCTAAGCTAGCAAACTGAGTTGGAATTGAGACTTACCCGGTGATATTCCTCCTTGGATACAAAAGCAGATTGACCATAGGTGATAGAGGTGAAAGCCTCTATTGGATTGAATGTTCCAAATTACTACCTGAGTTAGATAATTCCCGAGACTTACCCGGTAGGGGGTTACTTAGTCCTTAGATATAGATTCCGGTTTGTACTGAACTTCCTTCCTAGATACCGTGAGACTTACCCGGTGATAAATAGTTAGATTGGAATTAGATGATCTTGAAACTTATCCGGTAACAGATCATCACTGAAGAAAGGTTCATCCTTGTAGCTTTTCTACCGTATCTTTATGAGTTGTCCTAAGTCTAGTTGTCATAAACAATGATCTTGAACCCTTGAAATCCATTGTTCCTATAATTTGATATCTTTTGTATGTTTAGTTTTATTAATTGTTTTTGATTGAAATTGATACTATATTTGATCATTACTTGCAAATTGAATTGCCAACGTCCTTGTGTTCAACCTTGGAATACTTACTCTACTTCGTACGATTCATACACTATGGGTTCACTACTAATTAGGTATTTATTAAAAGTATATATTTTAAAACTAACCTTATCGTGTCTTGTGAGTTTATGAATCTTTATCATTATTGATACGGGTTCACAAGGTCATAATTTAGCAAACAACAGGTCATTGCGTTCAAGAACTACGATCAAATAAGACGATCAACCTCAAATCTCAAAGGGAAGTGGCTTTTTAGAGTGGTGCTAGCAAAGAAGAAGAAAAACTAGACTCGTCTGTCAATCTCAACCAAAAACAATAACTTATAAAAGACAAATATACAACCTTAAAAATAAGGTAAAGGAATAGTATAGGTAGGGATAAAAGGTGGGCCTACTCTCATCTTCAGAGCAAACCGGAAAAAACACTCAATATGTGCAGATGATGATGAACGGACTCCTGAAAAGTATATGTGTAAGTTTGAATCGGAGCAGTCCGGAAACACTATACAATATGAACAAAACAATTGTTCACGAAAAACTAAAACTTTTGTACTTTTTATTTTCCTAGACCTCACTCAGATCTCTTTTTTGTAATGAACTAAAACGAAATATATACAAGGGTCGAAACTTACAAAACCCTACTAGGGTTTGGTCCAAGAAACCGGTGGCCACAGTATGGCTCGAGACAGTCGACATTCGCTCAGTCGAGGTCCGACAAGGATGGTCCGGGATTGACTCAGTCCTCCAGGAGAAATTCCGGTGTGATGGTGTAAATCTTGGCTCGATTCGAGTGCAAAAACCGGTGGCAAGAAGCCTCCAAGAACCAGTCAGGTTCGGTTCTGCTGAGGCGATCTAGGTCTAGTCTGGGTGGAATCAAACCGGATTTGGGACGTGAGTGTGGGTTCAGATCGAACCAGGTTGGGTTGGGGTTGGCTCAATGGGGCAAGGTTTTAGGGTTGTGAATAAGATATGTGGCAGTTTTAGGGTTTTAGTAAAGAGGAGGCGGCAACCGGGGGTTTAGGCGGGGTTTTCCGTCAAGGGCGACACCAGGGAGGTGGTGCCTGGGGTGGTGTAAAACCCCAAATCCGCGGGAATCGGGGTGCTACGGGTGAGACCTCACAATGGGTCCCGACCCTTAGCCTGACAACAATTTCACCGGACCATCCAACAAGGCACAAATAAAGGCAAAACTCGAAAACGTTTATAATGTATGCGAGACACTGAAAGGTAAGAATACAACGTGGAAACTCAGCCGAGTCCTCAAAACAACATAACCTGAAACGAAGTCTAAACGTACGACAACATCCATGAACAACAAAATGAAACATGACTAAAAAACGTCCCCGTCCTATAATGTACGGAGACCCCGGCTGTCCACTCCTCCACCTCACTCGGCGGCATCCCTAACCTGCAAGTCATCTACACACACGGTTTTAAACCGTTAGCTCATATTCTAGGCATTAGAAAAGCGGTGAAGGCACAAACACATACATAACACAAAACATAAATCACACAAGTCCGGTTTATTATCTTTTTATTATTAAGTCGTATCCCGTTCTAATTCAACTTCTGTTGTGACACGAGACCACCATCGTCTCGCCTCGGTCCCTTACCGGCAAGGAATGGTACGGATGCACCCGACCGTATACCCGCCGGACTCGTCGCCGAAAACCTCCTAGACCTCCCCCGGGCTAGGCAGCTGATGTCACCGCCCGTTATCATACACTTGGGCCAACATATATATATATATATAAGGTTGGTGGTCCTAATTACCGGTTTCAATGTTATACAAGAACATAAACACACACCACCAAACACACATCAATGCTAATACAGAAAATACGAGCTAAGTAAATCCGGAGACTTATATCGTCACCAAACCCAAGTCACCACACTCTTGCTTCCCTTAAGGAGGAAGCCCACAACCTGCTCACAAGAGATATGCATATCAATACATACTCACTCTCAAGAAGTCTTAGACTTCACTCTTAGTGATCTATACAAGATCACCAAACCCTCAAACTAGGAATGCATCCTAGGTCCCAAGTACTCACCACACACTCTCCACACATGAAACAACCCACAACAGTTCATAATTCCACAACATATTAACCTCAAACAAGGAGGCACAAGCTAGCCTAGAAGATCCATCATGCTCACATGCCCATATCCAACAATTCCATCGAGCCTTAAGGGATCCTAGGTTCACAACCACTAATTGGCATTCTCAAACTACTCTAGGCCATCCTAAGCATGCTACTACATGATTCAACACAAATA
This sequence comes from Fagopyrum tataricum, assembly GCA_002319775.1. Taxonomy (NCBI): domain Eukaryota; kingdom Viridiplantae; phylum Streptophyta; class Magnoliopsida; order Caryophyllales; family Polygonaceae; genus Fagopyrum; species Fagopyrum tataricum. The sequence continues at coordinate 22,752,971 of CM008282.1, forward strand.
TAAGGAAGGAACGAGGAGTGAAGGAGAGGAGGGACCTACTGTTGCCGAAACCGCAACCGCGGAGTCAAGCTGGCGCCCCCTGCGGACACAGGAGCCGCCCCCGCGGAACAAGGAGCCGCACCCGTGGAGGACTGCGTCGCCTTCCAGGAGCCGCCCCCACGGTCTTGCCGAGCCGCGCCCGCGCCGGTGCTGAGCCGCACCCGTGACGAGCCGCGCCCGCGCCTTGTGTCACGCCGCACCCGCTGCCGCCCCCGCGCCCGAGTCATGCCGCACCCGCGCCCGTCCGCTGCCGCTCCCGCGCCCGTCCACTCCCGCGGCTGTACTGAGCCGCCCCCGCGGGTTCTGCGCAGAACGTCGTCTTCTTCGTCTTCGACTTTGGATCCTTTTCTCCAAAGCCCTTCTTCTCTTGCTGGATCTTCTCCAAACACCCACCACAGGTCTTAGGCACCTCTCCTTGACCTAAACGAGCTAAGAACCTAGACATGCAAAGAGTTGAGTGAAAACCTCTCCAAGCTTCATCCATGGCCATGGATGAAGGAGGAAGGAAGAAGAAGGGAAAGAAAAGCAAGGAAGAGAGGGAATGGAGAGGGAAGAGCTTACCAACAACCTGGAATCCCTTTCTGCAGTCCACAACAATGGATCTTCAGCACCAAGGGAGAAGGCAGGCAAAAGAGAGGAGAAGAGTTGAGTGTGGAAGAGTGGGAGGGAAAACTAACGTGAGGAATGAGTCAAGGAGGAGAGAGGGAAGCAAAGATCTGAAAAGTGGGTGTGGGGATCAGGGGTCAGCTGACCTCTTGTCCCTCACCCGGACCGAGGGGTCTGAAATGACCCCTTGGCATTTTTAACCCGGAACGAAGGGTCGGAACGCGGAAAAAAAGGAAAAACGACGAGTCGGCTCGGGATTTTTCTTAGGAATAAATCCCGGCTCTCGACGTCTCGGGATTACGGAATAACTATGAAGTGCTATAAGTCCGGATTAAAATTAATAAAATTACGGGCGTTAAAACTAACCCCCCTAAAAACAAGTTTCGTCCCGAAACTTGCTAAACCAACACTCTCCAACCAACCCGTCTCGTAACCCCGTGAGACTCATAAAAACGCACACTATCGGCTCTAATCCAAGTCTACAGATCGCATCACATCAAGACCTCGCAAGGTACTCATAAATCATACAAAAATCACATAACAAATAAAGCAAACAAGGAAGGTCTCGGAGCTAACCCGACGACCCCATCGATATCACTGTGTCTGCATAAAACTCGGGATAGTTCCTCCGGATACTATCCTCCGTCTCCCATGTAGCCTCATCGGCTCCTCGCCTCGACCACTGAATCCTCAGCATCGGTATCTCCTTCGATCGAAGGCGTCTCGTACTCCGCTCTAAGACCGCTATCGGGTGCTCTGCAAAAGTGTGGTCCTGCTCGACCACGAGGTCCTCGTGACTGATGATGTGCCTCGAGCCAATCCGTTCTCTCAACTTCTGATTCCATTATGCCCAAATACGACGTCCCTGGCGTCTCAGTAGCCCATCTGCTCCGGTGATAAACTGCGGTGTCTCTCCTCGGGATACCCTGTCCCGGATCCTCCTCAAAATGGGAGATCCCTCCTGCTTCTGCAAGGTCTCACCGGACGGGTCAAGTAATACCTCTAACTCGGACATCCGACAGTCCGTATCCGGGAACCGGAAATTCAACTTATCTCCATCAGATCCTTCTGTAACTGTTACTGAACCGTGAGCCGAGCTATCGCCTCCTCTCGAGGTGTCCTCCTACTCAAAGCATCGGTAACCACGTTCGCCTTCCCGGGATGGTATAAAATCTCCAAGTCAAAGTCCTTAATCAGCTCCAACCATCTCCTTTGGCGGTTATTTAACTCCCGCTGAGTGAATATATACTTCAGACTCATATGGTCGGTGAAGATCTAGCATGTAGCCCCGTACAAGTCATGTCGCCAGATCTCCCGGGCATGAAACACTGCCTCTAGCTCAAGACCATGGGTAGGGTAATTCTCCTCGTACGGCTTCAGATGCCGAAAAGCGTACGCAATGACCCTACCCCTCTGCATCAAACGCACTCCAATTCTAGCATGGAGGCGTCGGTATACACTACAGAAACCTCCACGCCCTCAGGCTGGCTAAAACAGGAGCGGAGGTTAACCTCCTCTTCAGCTCCTCGAAGCTGTGCTGACAGGGCTCGGACCAAACGAACCTGGTAGACTTCCTTCTCGGAGACTCAACTTCCTTCTGGGGTCTTCCTCACTGCAACACTTCCATTATGTTTCCTCTTTGCTAGTCTCTAACAAAGAAGATCGAACTCCCTATTTACACCGTCGGCTTGGTTCTTGTCCAACCAACCTTTGATGTTACGTTTCCTCCATTCTTGTTGCAAGTTCTAAGTAATGAAGGAAATACTTTGCTTCAAACTGCTTCTACTAACGGGATACGTATGCTATAACTTTCACATCGTCTCTCCATACTCAATCAAGACCATGTCTTGAAGAACCACTTGTATACTTCAAACCGATCATACCACGAGGCAATTTCAAAACAGTTGCACCTATGAATCTCCTCTTAGCTCTCAACAACTCCATTGTCCATTTTCTTCCCACACGATATTTCATCTTCATCCGGAGTAGGTTAGCCATCGGTGGTGTTACTTGGGGAATCTCTCCACTAATCCGGTAATGATCGGCACATCCAAGAAACTTGTAACTTCTTTCACGTCCTTCGGGGGTTGTCATCCCGAGACAACTGGTCATACAACTCCTTTCTTCTTCGAGAGTAGACCAAAATGTCTTAATCGGGGCATTAGTAAGCCCATATGGAACCACTACGACTCGTAGTGACCATGGTTTTTCTAGGTTGCCATGTAGGCACTATCCCAGTCCCAACTTCTCAATTGGCGACAATCAGACCTTAACTCGCTTTTGGAAGAGATCACCGACCCTTGCCACCGGTCGAGTAGGTCATCTATACGTGGTAGGGGGGTACTTGTTTTGGATAGTGACTCGTTCAACTTCCGGTAGTCCAAGCATAGCTTCCAAGATCCATCCTTCTTCCTGACGAAGAGGACTAGAGCACCTCAAGGGAAAACGCTCGGGCGTTTGAAACCCCTTTAGGCTAACTCCTCGAGCTGCTTCTTCGGCTCCAGCATCTTGATCGGCGCCATGCGGTATGGAGCCTTGGAGGTCAGCCTCGTGCCGAGCTCCAACTCAAAAGCAAAACAACGCTCCTCTGCGGCGGTAGCCCGGGTGGCTCCCCGAAAACGTCCTCGAACTTGCCTGCCACATGAATCTCCTCCAACGACGGTCTCGTCTCCTCCTTCATGGTATAACACCAGAAGGCCTCGCGTCCCTGCTCGATAAGTCTAGAGATTCGGATTGCGCTAATGACTGTACCGGCCTTCCCGAGGTCCCAACCTCGGAAAATCCCTTCGTGCTCGCCTCCGTGGTAATCGTCACAGTCCTCCGGCTGATGTCTAACACGGCTTGATGACGGTCCATCCAATCTATCCCAAGGATGACTTCTTCATGCACTAAGTGCATGACAAAGAAGTCGGCCAACCACTCTCGGTTTCCCAAACGAATGGGAGAACCGCTTACCTCTCGGGTACCCCTAACCCTACCTCCATCGAGTAACCCTATAATAGAGGGTCTCCCCTCTACCTTAGCTAAGGACAACCTAGCTACACAATCATCGGATAAAAGAGTGTGTGGCACCTGTATTAAACAAAACTCGGACCGAAAAGCCGTGAATCTGAAAGGTACCTGGGGCTGCCGGCGCTGGAGGATCAACGACACTCCTCAGCTCAAATACCCTGGCCTGTGTGTCTCTTGTTTCCTGGGTACCTTCACCACGGTCCCTATCTTGGCCCTGTCCCTGAGCTGATCCTTGAGTGCGGGCCTGAACCTGACCCTGACCCCTCTGCTGAGAGTCCTGTGACTTGCCCTGACGGCAAAAAGCGGCTCGGTGACCCACCTGGCCACAAGTGAAACAAGCCACTGGCGGCTTCTTACATGAAGTCCTTATGTGCCCAAAACCTCCACAGTTGTAGCACTGACGTCCCTTGTCTGTTGCCTGCCTCGACGTCTGAGGACCGGAACGTCTCGGAGTCTGGCCATGTCCCTGACCCATTACTCCGGCCCCTGAACTAGCTGGTACTGTCCTCTGTCTCTTGTCCGGTCCTCCGGACTGGGCTGCCCTCCTACACCCAGGGCGGTCTCTCTCATAGGCCGAAGCTCGGTCCTGGTACTTCGCCAGTGAGTCACAATGAAATCCCGCAAGGTAAGCACGGGTGGACTCCCTCAGTCTCCTGGAAAAGAGATAGACATGCTGGTCCGTTGGAGGTGCGGCGGATCCCAACAAGGCTAACTCCGTCTGAAATCGCCTAATCGTCTCAATGACTGGGACGTCCTCGAATCCTGCCTCCACGAAGTCCTGGACTTTGTCTCTCCTTCGTGAAGATGGGAAAAAGGTCTCCCTAACAAGTCTCAGTAGCTGATCCATCCTGGTCACACCTCCTCTAACTGTCCTCCACCAATACTAGGCCTGCTCTCGGAATAGGGTCTGGACTATCTCAACCTGCCTCTCCTCTAGGCAACGGATCGCCTCTAAAGCTGACTCCACATGCCCAATCCAGTGCTCGACCTCTAACCCTACCCTCCCGTCGAAGTAGGGTACATGATGCTGGTTGAAAGCCTTCAACCATGAATCAGGACTCGGAGACCTCAGCTCGCCTCTCGCCCTAACAACCTCCATAACCGGCTCGGGTGCAACTATTGCCGGTGCAACTATCTCCGGTGCAGCCCTAATCTGAGTCACCCTCTGTGAGACCTCAGCTAACCTCGCAGGTGCAGGTGCAGGCACCGGTGGGACGGGAGGTGGTGCTTCAATCCTAAACGCCTCCTCAACTCGTCGTACGTAGTCCCAAAAATCGATAGCTCCAACGGACGCTTCCCCAATCCTGACAGATGGAGAATCTTGTGCCCCAGACCTCAAAACGGTCCTATCCCTAGCCTCGGGAACAATGTTCTCTGTGACGTCCTCTATGGGGACCTCAACTGCCGGTGCACCCACAACTGGCGGGTCCGCAATGGGGATACGTCCCCGACCTCTCGCGCCTGGAGGTCCTTCTACACGTCCCTGCCCTCTCGGGACGGTAGGGGAAAGTGGTGGTCTACCCCTGGCGGGTCCCACGTAAGCGGTAGCTCTCGTACGTGCCATCTGATTTCGTATGACGTTTACTTAAGTATAAATGTGTAGGTACTACTTATAAATCCAGTATAATAAACTTCTAAAAGCATAAAGGTCACATGATCATAATACACATCCAAGGCATGCAAGCCCAAACATCCTAAGCTCGCATACATAGCTAGGTACATACAATATCCACAAACATCCTAAGGTCATATATATAACTATATATATACCTATTACAAATCCAGAGATCTATGTCGCCGAGGTTTGCGGAAGGAGTGGTGGTCCCGTACATTCTAACCCAAACCCGACTCATGCATATGATTTTGAAAACGAAAAGTCAGAACCCGTGTGGGTTCAGTTTTATACCTCATTTGGCCTTTAAAAAGATTGTGAGTGCCATTGTTATCAACCTAGGGCTCTGATACCACTTTTGTAACACCCCAAATCCGCGGGACTCGGGGTGCTACGGGCGAGACCTCACAATGGGTCCCGACCCTTAGCCTGACAACAATTTCACCGGACCTTCCAACAAGGCACAAATAAAGGCAAAATTCGAAAACGTTTATAATGTATGCGAGACACTGAAAGGTAAGAATACAACGTGGAAACTCAGCCGAGTCCTCAAAACAACATAACCTGAAACGAAGTCTAAACGTACGACAACATCCATGTACAACAAAATGAAACATGACTAAAAAACGTCCCCGTCCTATAACGTACGGAGACCCCGGCTGTCCACTCCACCACCTCACTCGGCGGCATCCCTAACCTGCAAGTCATCTACACGAACGGTTTTGAACCGTTAGCTCATATTCTAGGCATTAGAAAAGCGGTGAAGGCACAAACACATACATAACACAAAACATAAATCACACAAGTCCGGTTTATTATCTTTTTATAATTAAGTTGTATCCCGTTCTAATTCAACTTCTGTTATGACACGAGACCACCGTGGTCTCGCCTTGGTCCCTTACCGGCAAGGAATGGTACGGATGCACCCGACCGTAGACCCGCCGGACTCGTCGCCGAGAACCTCCTAGACCTCCCCCGGGCTAGGCCACTGATGTCACCGCCCGTTATCATACACTTGGGCCAACATATATATATATATATATATATATATATATATATATATATATATATATATATATATATATATATATATATATATATATATAAGGTCGGTGGTCCTAATTACCGGTTTCAATGTTATACAAGAACATAAAAACACACCACCAAACACACATCAATGCTAATACAGAAAATACGAGCTAAGTAAATCCGGAGACTTATCTCGTCACCAAACCCAAGTCACCACACTCTTGCTTCCCTTAAGGAGGAAGCCCACAACCTACTCACAAGAGATATGCATATCAATACATACTCACTCTCAAGAAGTCTTAGACTTCACTCTTAGTGATCTATACAAGATCACCTAACCCTCAAACTAGGAATGCATCCTAGGTCCCAAGTACTCACCACACACTCTCCACACATGAAACAACCCACAACAGTTCATAATTCCACAACATATTAATCCTCAAACAAGGAGGCACAAGCTAGCCTAGAAGATCCATCATGCTCACATGCCCATATCCAATAATTCCATCGAGCCTTAATGGGCTCCTAGATTCACAACCACTAAGTGGCATTCTCAAACTACTCTAGGCCATCCTAAGCATGCTACTACATGATTCAACACAAATCTAAGGAAGGAACGAGGAGTGAAGGAGAGGAGGGACCTACTGTTGCCGAAACCGCAGCCGCGGAGTCAAGCTGGCGCCCCCTGCGGACACAGGAGCCGCCCCGCGGAACTAGGAGCCGCACCCGCGGAGGACTGCGTCGCCTGCCAGGAGCCGCCCCCGCGGTCTTGCCGAGCCGTGCCCGCGCCGGTGCCGAGCCGCACCCGCTGCCGTGCCGAGCCGCGCCCGCGCCTTGTGTCACGCCGCACCCGCGGCCGTCCGCTGCCGCGCCCGAGTCACGCCGCACCCGTGGCCGTCCGCTGCCGCTCCCGCGGCTGTGCTGAGCCGCCCCCGCTGGTTCTGCGCAGAACGTCGTCTTTTTCGCCTTCGACTTTGAATCCTTTACTCCAAAGTCCTTCTTCTCTTGCTGGATCTTCTCCAAACACCCACCACGGGTCTTAGGCACCTCTCCTTGACCTAAACGAGCTAAGAACCTAGACATGCAAAGAGTTGAGTGAAAACCTCTCCAAGCTTCATCCATGGTCATGGATGAAGGAGGAAGGAAGAAGAAGGGAAAGAACAGCAAGGAAGAGAGGGAAGAGCTTACAAACAGCCTGGAATCTCCTTCTACAGTCCACAACAATGGATCTTCAGCGCCAAGGGAGAAGGAAGGAAAAAGAGAGGAGAAGAGTTGAGTGTGGAAGAGTGGGAGGGAAAACTAACGTGAGGAATGAGTCAAGGAGGAGAGAGGGAAGAAAGATCTGAAAAGTGGGTGTGGGGATCAAGGGGTCAGCTAACCTCTTGTACCCCACCCGGACCGAGGGGTCGGAAATGACCCCTTGGCATTTTTAACCCGGAACGAAGGGTCGGCACGCGGAAAAAAAGGAAAAACGACGAGTCAGCTCGGGATTTTTCTTATGAATAAATCCCGGCTCTCGGCATCTCGGGATTACGGAATAACTATAAAGTGCTCTAAGTCCGGAATAAAATTAATAAAATTCCGGGCGTTACAGGTGGTCGGTGTAGAAGGTTGTGCTGGGGTGTAAGTCAAGTGATTCTTGATCAATTTGTGCGAAAAATTGGATTTTTGATGCAACTAGTTTATTGACAATTCGATCTTCAATCTTGTGTGATGGGTTTTCTGATGAAGAACGGGTAAAATAATGAATTTGGAATGAGGGTATGTAGGTGACGAACATGGCGCAATTTAATCTTTTACAAAAATTAAATTCGGAATTGAAAGACATAAAAGAAATGAGAATAGTAGGACTAACCATTGCGGTAATATGCTCTGATGACTTTTTCCAGTAGAACTTCTTGACGGATCTTGAAGTTTTGTTTTTCTTGATTTTCTTTGATGGATAGGTGTCAATTAACGTAGCTCTTATACCACTTTGATACGGGGATTAGCCGTGTGGTTGCCCTCATTTTTCGACACCAAGACTCCAAGGGGATGAAGACAGAAAATACATTTGATATATGAAGAAAACGTGTGAAATTATTGAAGAACTCTTGAAGAAACTTGGAGCATACTAGGAAAATTAAGGCCCTACCACACGACTAGAAATTATTGAAGAACCCTTCCACTATAATCTCATATAGAGAGAAACGATTTTTCCTAAAGCATGAGAAGTCACCTGAAGTTGTTTGAGAGCACCAACTTACCAGGATTCCAATTCAAGTGACACAACTCAAAACACTCCAAGCTGTGGGTGAGAATCCACGCACTCACTTGAATAGGATTCTACCCAAACGTTCTCGATTCCTCATAACATGATTTATCGACCTAGTTTAGTCATGCCTTTAGGTAGATTCCCCATTTTCGCATTCATTTTTTAGCCTTAGTTTGTTCCATTTATGCTTGTTTAGTTCTACTTTACAAGAATAGATGTCTACACACACTAGTTGTGGCTTTGTAGGTGATTTGGCACATTTTAAAGCTAAAACGATGTATTTGAGGATCAAGCCTCGAAGTGGATGCATTGGAGCAAGCATACGTGCACGGGGAAGGGATAGGAATCAAGCTGAAGGCATGAAGGAACGACCAAGGAGCCATCTCGGCCGAGATCCACTTACCTCGCCCCGAGATGGAGGTTATCGTTGCAATATCTCGGTCCAATCTCGCTGAAGATGAAGTTGAAATCTCGGCCCCGACCATCTTGATCTTGACTGAGATCCCACTCCGAGATTTTTCCCTGAGCATTATATTTTATTTACGGGTTGTTTCCTTTTTGGCTCAATGTCTTTGAGCTAGGCTTTTGTGTATAAAAGGAAGTCTTGGATTCATTCCAAGGGGAGTCCGATTGGTGTTCGTTTTGTGCTGGGATTCGCCCAGAGTTTACCATAGAAGGGAGGAGCCGTCTCCTACCTGCTCTTCTTCTTCACCATTATTTTCATAGTTTAGATTAAAGTTGGAGACTTTTGCATTCAGTTTTGTTGGAGATACATTTGGATTCAAGATTTAATACAATTGCAGGGTTTCATCCATTGAAGTTGAGTAGTTTCTTTTAATTTCTTCATTTTATTATTTAGTTGTTGATTTTGATATGATTGTTATTGGCTAGAACTTTGCGGTTCCAAGGTTGACAGGGATTTGTTTATGCCTTGGATTATGATGGATTAGATTGCGCTTTGAATTGGTTTTGAATTGCTTTGAAATCCTAATGGTTAGTTTGGATTTAAATCTAGGTTAGAATCTTCTAAACTAGCAACCTAAGTTGGAATTGAGACTTACCCGGTGATATTCCTCTTAGATACATAAGTGATTAACCATAGGTAATAAAGGTGAAACCTTTATTGATTTGAATGTGCCTGGTTCCTCTCTAAGTTGGGTAATTCCTGAGACTTACCCGGTAAAGGGTTACTTGATCCTTAGTTAGATAATCTGGTTTGTAGTGAATTTCTACCCTCTTTACCTTGAGACTTACCCGATAATAGGTAGTTAGGATTGGATCTAGATGATCTTGAGACTTACCCGGTAATAGATCATCAACATGGAAATGTTCATCCCTGTTGCTTTTCTACCATATATCCCTGTGAGTCGTCTTGAGACCTTATGCCATAAACAATGACCTTGAACCTTTGGAATCCATTTTCTTCCCTTTAATTTGATTATCTTTTCTTTTGTTCGCTTTTATAAAATTGTTTTCAATTGTAGGTGACATTCGATTGCGAATCCCAAAAACCTTTCCCAAAAACATTTGATTCTCTTTCCCTTATCTTTTCCAACCTCCTTCTTTATTCGAGATTTATTCTATCCTTAATCATTATTGTAGATTAGACCACCTAGTCCTTGTGTTCGACCCTGTAATATTTGTCCTACTTCGGACGATTCATACACTGTGGGTTCGTTTCTATTTAGGGGAATTATTTACAGGATATAAATATTAAAACTATCCCTTCCTAGTTTTGTTATCCTGTGAGTTTCTATCTCTTTTGATAGTTGTTTATAGGTGTGTAAAACTAGCGAACAATTCCATGAGAGAGAAAATACAAAAAGTATCTTGTGTTTTTATAAATGATTCAAGTGTATAAAACATTCAGGCAAGAGTGTCTTCTGTAGGCAGCTAGGTAACCTCTTACCCTAATTAGGGTTTGCTAAATGATAAGATCAAACTATGGGCTGAAATCTAACCTGAAAAGCTCATGAAACTAAACAACTAAAAACAAGCCCACAATTAAAAGAGTCTAAATATGGGCTGAAATATTAGATCTAATTTAAGCAATAAAAGAGGCTCATCTTAGATAGGAAAAACGTCCAACTCTTGATAAATACGCATCCCATATGCCCCAAGCTCTTCTCATTGCCCATGCATACGTGCTCATGCATTTACGTGTATGGCTGCTTCTCTTCCACGTAAATCTCAGCCATATGCAAGTCAATCTCGGCCAATTCCTTCTCTTCCAGTACGTTGATCTCGGCGGCCATTTTCATGCATATCTTGGCCGTTTTCGTCTCTTCCCGTGCGTGATTATGCCTGGACATGCATAAATTCTTCTTCATGCTTCACACGTGGTCTTGACTTCAATGGCTATCTCTCATGCATATGTCCTCCAAGACATCTCCCATCTCCAATCAATGGTCTTCAATCTATCTCCGAATATGGTCTTCACATCACCTCTAGGAATGATCTTCTTATCTCTTCTAGAAATGGAATTCAATCTATTTCTTGGCTTGGCTTTCGTTTCTCTCCTAGAAATGTGTTTAATCCTTCCTCTCAACCTCCTTAGAGTGATCAACACTCCATGCCTCCTAGCTTCCTTGTTCATGATCTCTACTCGGGCTAGGTCCGGAGATGCTCCTGCATCAGCTTTGGATTGAGAATTTCACTCCAATCCCTAGTGTGGATTGTTGAAGTACTCACTCATGTTGAGTGAAGAAAACACAACAATCGAACAAGAAATCATGCAATCCATGGAATCGAGAGAGAGATGATAAAAACAACTAAGAGGGGATCGAATTACCAAACAAATAAGGAAAGTAGCAATGGATCTAGATTGATTCGATACAATTCATCCACTACTCGGCACAAACTTCTTACAACTCGGCAGAATTCGGACTCAACTCGGCCGACTCGGCCCTAAACTAAAGAGACTCGGCTACGAAAATGAGAGAAACTAAGAGAGATTTTGGAGTAGTGAATTGATGTTTGATCCTATGTAGCTAAGCCTCGTTAAATAGGCTAAGAAATGGAGCAAATTGGCACGGATCGCCCCCAAGCTTGGCAAGGAGTTCCAACATCAGGACAAAGATTCCCTTGTAACTGTTGTCACGTGGAGAGTTGGTTACAATGGCACACCACATCGATCGAGTCGACCCTAAAGTGACTCGACTCACGTTGAAAAGTAAGTCGGTAACACCGCTGTCTTCTTGAGTCGAGTGGCTTTCCTGACTCGTTCGGCACTTGAGCGACGAATAAAATGTCTTCCGCCTTGGCTTGATGTCTTCTTCCTGGGAGAACCTAAGTCCTTAAGTCCGAGTCAATTCCTCCTTCTTTGTGTGAGTGAAGGGAAGCCTTAAGTAGGGTTGCACAGGCTACTCAACCTCTTGAACTTGCATCTCCGGATGATCTTTTTCCATTCCTTCTTCTACTTTAATGCTCCAGAGCTTCTCTTTGCTTCTTCTTTCCTTGCTTCCATCCTTGATGAGGGTTGTTTTCTTGAGTCCTTGTATGTCCATTTATGCTCCATTTTGAACTATAATCACCTAAGCACAAGAGACAAACGGTAGTAGACTGTCTTTGATGCAAATAAGCTCTAGTAGAGAAGTAAGTGCCTAAACCCATGAAATCTACTAAAAACACGTGAAAACAACACTACAAAAGATAGCATAAAAACATGCTATCATTTAAGATATTTCTAGACTTCTTATATGCCTTATACGTTGCCCTTGCCATGATAAAGGATCTTAGGGTATTGCATAATTGATACATGAAGATACCATGATATGATATTGTGATTACTTGCTCTATAATGTTACCATAGGTGGTTATGCAAGACTTTTATGACCATGTGTGTATTGTTTTAATATGAAGTAATATCTTTTCCTTACATTTTATTACCAATACTTCCTCTAACTGTATACACACCTCTTATGTTGCATTCTTTGTTGATCTAATTGGTGTTATATATATATTCTTAGATGCCTCCCTTGATGGAAACCCACCAAGACAACTCGTATTTGTGGTCGAATCCTTTTAAAAAAGGAGGGGTTGATGTAGGAGCATCTCTAGATCTAGCTCAAGTTAAGAGCATGAGCATGAAAGCTAGGAAGCAAGGAGTGAAGAGCACTCAAAGGAGGAGAAGGGGAAGAATAAAATTCATTTATAGGAGAAAAATGAATACCATTTCTAGAAGGGAGAAGAAGACCACTTCCGGGAGCATTTCCGAAAAAGGAGATGAAGACCACTTCTCGGAAGGAAGTGATGATCATCCTCGAGGAACAATTGAAGATCATCTCTAATGGAGAAGTGAAGACTATTGATTGGATATTGAAGATAGCAAGATCTACGTATGCATGGAAGCCAACTTTCCCTTGCAAGTACACATGTGGACATAAGATAGAATAAATCGATCTTATGCTGAATGTAGGAGATCATGCGAATATACATTCACATAGACATGCATGTCGGAGATGAAGATCAAAGTCACGAAAGAAAGATCTCTTCCATGCACATGCACGTAGGAAGCAACCGGATAATCCATGCAGTCATGCAAACGCTGGAACGGGCTAGCCATGAATCAACACATTCATCAACGGCCCAACCATGCATGGGCATGATGAACGAATTTCTATGTTGATTTTCGGCCAACATGTTATTATTTTTCAATCCATAAAAACACATTTAAATTCTGGGGTAAGTTGTTTATTTCGGGCTTTTAATTGATAATTTTCAGCCCATGCTATTTTAATTATTTTATAGATAATTTAAGTTTTCTAATAGAGAAACTTAAAGATGGATTGAAAGAATCATATATTTTACAAGATATATTTTATTGATCTTAAAAGATCTTACCTTATTATATTAGAAGATGGATCTTATCTTATAGTAGAAGATGGTATTTTATCCTTCATAAGATAGATCACTCGAGCTCATGCCTTATATATAAGAGATACTTGGGCCTTTGTAAAGCACCCAATTCATAATTCAATGCATAAATTTTTGGTTATTGCCTGTGAAATTTCTTGTGTGGCTTCCGACACGTAGTAGAGAGTGAGTAACATCTCGTTCGCCCCATAACTTTGTCTTGTTTGAGTTGTTTTGCTTGTGGCTATAAGATGGTATATTCTCTCTCAATTCAAAAGTCTCCTTCAATTGTTTGATTGGTAGGCGCTCCACTAATAATGATTGTAGTGGAAGGGTTCTATGTTCGTTCATTGGTTTTGTGTCACGGATATATGCAACCTAGCGTGCTCGAAGTCATTTCTTAGGGTTCGACATGATCTTTCTATTTACCGATCCACGTCCTCCTAGGATCATACACCAACCCCCCCCCCCCCCCCCCCCCACACAATCTTCATTTGAACCTCCCTCTTGTAATAAGGATCGGAAGAGTAATATACTCATATGGTAAAGAAAGATTGGAACTCCCCACACGGTTAACACCGGTATCAAGCTTGTTGCATCCAAGTCTTTAATCCAACATTGTATACTTGTCTTATGGAGTTGACATTGTACGGGTCATCCAAATGTGATGACTTCAAAATATTCTACGGTTTGAAACCCTACCCGAGTTCACGTCCCACCTTCCGATATAGTGTGGACGTCAATCGACCAACAAACGAATGCCCCTTAACATCTCGAAAAGTGTATGGTTGTGCACTCCATAAATAATACTCCACGTCCATTTATCAACATCGTTTTGTACCCCCTCAAGCACAAATAGACATTCGTATTTCCTTGATTTCTGGGCTCACCTGGATGATGGTTCGGTATCACAATCAAGGTCTTTCTTCTTTTGAGTGTGTCCAAAATGTTTGCATCCCGAAACGTAACGAATCCTTTACCATTTTTCATAAACTATTTGTAACTAACACCATAGTCATCGTTCCTCCCATGAAACGAGTCCAATCAACCATTTTCTCTTCATTGTAGAAAAAACCATGAAGTTGAAACATAACATAGTAGTTTGACTCATGATTGTGCGGATAATTCGGTAAACCCTATTTGAAAAAAATAGAAAAAGACATTTTTGTTTACTTTATTTATATCGATATGTCATTTATACTATTTTGATTCCAAAATATCTTAATCACAACTAATCTACATTTTCTATTATCATACAATCAACAATTTACAAGAAGGTAAAATATTCTTACCCAGAAATGTCGAAGAAATTCGTTCAACTCACTATATTTGTATCATCGAACGGAATCAATGTCTCTTCATCATCTTTATCATTTCCGGTACCGTTTTTTAGTGTTTGTGAGATTCTTCTTTTACATGACACACAAAGTTTCAATACATATAACGGAACAAACATTACGTTCAAACAACAACGGTAATACTTCAACTTTATTACTGTTACACAACGACTATTTTGGAAGACATGATCAATACCTCACATGCATGCGACGCACATTCATAATGCGCTTCAATGATAAATTTGATGTGCATTCATATTGTGTCTGCAACACTCATTCGGAATGACATTTAGGTTTACATTTAAGAATTCGATCTTCTTGCGAAAAACACATGTCTTAATAGTCTTAATAGTTTGCTACTTTATTTAATTAATCTTGGAGTTCTTGATCTCACTAAACTTTCATTAATTAGTTATTAATTATAATATAACTAATAAGTATATTTATTATTGATTTTGCTATATCTTATATATATATGTTATTATATTTGATGTCAATTGAGATGTAGACATTTTATCTTGAATCAATATATTTTTGCAAATAAATAATTTATTAAATTCAAACTTTAAACTTCTCATTAATTGCGTATAATTATAACAAATTATAGTGTTATGTTAATTGCCTACAACTGTACTCATGAAGAGAGTTATTAAGACGATTGAGTTGATGCATCTTCTTCCACAATTGAGGGACCCGTAGAGTGAGCTTTTTTTTGCTTCATTGTTGTATGAGTACTGATAAGATGTATTTTATCTTAAGAACTTGTAAAGTAGAGCACGGAGAGTGTGCACCAGCTTATTTTGATTTTGAAATCCATGCAGTGGTCAAGGATATTGTGGTTTGTGGGGGTCTTTTTTTTGGGGGTCTTTAGTGGCTACTTGCTTCTTTGTCTATTCGGTTTAGGGGTCTTAGTTTGTACTCAACTATGGAGATTTCTTCTTTTGCTTTTGTGGCCTTCAGGGCCCAGTCTTGGACCCTTATAAAAGACCACATTTTACGGGACAGTGGAGTAGTAGATATGGGCTTCTAGTTTTTTTTGGAGCGTTGGTCAATCTTCAAGCTTTTATTCATAGTTCGATCTTTCTGGTTTTATTGTCAAGATCCCCCCTAAAGTCCTACATGATTTGGCGAGTTCTCTTTTCGGTAAGACATTGCAGGTAATGGAAATGACTTTTGATTTGACCATTAGACAAAAAATGGTTTTTAAGTGTCTGCAATCAACGCATAACCAAAGTTTTATGCTTGTCATACCTATTGATGGACTTGGAAAGTGTATGTCTCTTGTTGAGTATCGCACGATCCTCAAGAATCGCCTTGTGATTCTTTTGTTTCCGGCGGATGCGATTTGTCCTATGTCCAATTGTCGGAGGGTTTTAGATGCTTTCGGGCAGCATGTGGTTCATTGTAAAGAATTCATTGGCTTCAAATATAGGCATAAAGCAGGCGCCTGTGACCTTCTTGACTGATCCACGTGAAGAAAGGTCTACGTTGAGGCTAGTAGATGTGTTAGTGTTTGGATGTGTGGGTGACAAACATGCTTGTCTTAATTTGACAGGGTCTATTTCTCTAGTTTATATGGGTAACAGGTCTTTTGTGGTGGGTAAGACGACCCTTTACACGGTCTTTGCGAAGGTGGCTAAGCATGAAAGAGTTTGCATCGAAACCAACATGCTTTTCTTCCGTTCGTTTTTGACAAGTTAGGTTTTCTTGCGCCCGATGCCGACGAAATTCCCAAGAGGGTGCAACGGGTCTTACAAGGTAAGGTTGTATTACCTAGGTCCTCATAAACGATTTACGTATTTATTTTAATGGGAAGTTAGCTGTTTGAATTTCATAAATCCCGGATAAAAATATTTTCCCGGGATTTATCAAACTCAAACAACTAACTTCCATTATAATAAATATGTAAATTGTTCATTCAAATTTTATGGAACAATAGTAAGATGTGAAATCATTCAAAATACTTTTTTTTCTATAAAAATTAGGATTTTTTTTCCAAAATAATAATAAAAGGAAAACTATTTCCGACGATAGGTACGGAAAAAACTAATTTCGGGAATAGGAAGGCACTTCAGGTTCGGGTAGGAGTCGCCGTATGAGACTGCGAGTTTTCAAATAACTCGCAGTTTCAGACGGCCGATTATTTTTTTAAATATTTACAAAGAACTTTTGTTTTTAAACCCAAAGAAAGTCGCCGTCTACACTTTTTTTTAAATGTATTTTTCTTTAATATTTTTTTAAAAATTTTATTTATTTATTTATTTTTAAATGTATTTTGTTTTTAAACCCAAAGAACTTTTTTTTTTTAATTTTTTTTTAAATATTTTTTTTAATTTTTTTTTTTAATTTTTTAATTTTTTTTTTAATAAATTTTTTTAGCCCACAACAATGATTTTACAGCCATGACTGTTGTTATGTTTTTATAATTGTTTAAATTACAAAGAACTCGTACAACCATGCTGTGGATTTAAATAAAAAAATAATTAAAAAAAAAGAAATTCGCCGTCTTAGACGGCGAATTTCTTTGGGTTTAAAAAAAATAAAAAATAAAAACAAAACAAAAAGACTTCGCCGTCTCAGACGGCGAGTTTTTTGTAAAAATTAAAAAAAAATTGAAAAAAATAATCGGCCGTCTGAAACTGCGAGTTATTCGAAAACTCGCAGTCTCAGACGACGACTCATACCCAAACCTAAAGTGTCTTCCTATTCTCAGAATTAGTTTTTTCCGTACCTATCTTCGGAATAGTTTTCCTTTTATTATTGTTTTGGGAAAAAATTACGTATTAGGTTTAATAAGTATTTTATTCATTGTTTCATATGTGATGTTAATATAACTATTATTTATAAAAAAAATCCCTCATAAAATCCTTGTATTAAATTAGTTTATATAATCCTGATTTTAAAAATTATGTTATCTACTATCTTATATATATTATAGGAGTAACACTCCTTGCCACGTGTCACGCAGAAAAATACTAACTGTCACGTGTCATTTTAGCATTTAACAACAGCCCACCAAAATATTAATTAAGTTTATTCATTACAAAATTATTTAACAAAATATTAAAATCAAATCTTAATTAAATTCATCCTTTCCAATCACTTTTTTTTACCTGAGATATGTATAACAAATTAGAATCACATCCATAACAAATTTTAACAATACAGAAAAAAGAAAAAAAATTAATTAAATCCACTTTAACAATTAAATGTTACAGTTTTCATCCTTTCCAATCACCTTTTTTGTTACCTGGATTGTGTTATTTCTTAAATTAATCTATATATAACAATTAATTTAACACCATATGCTACCAATGTACTATTTCTATTAATATATGAATCAGTATAATAAGGGGGAGAAAAATTAAAATATGAATTATTATACTGTTAGATATTTTATTAATGTATTATATAATATTATAGGTAAAGTGTACAATTGCTTATTATCTACTCTATCTAATGACAAAAAAAATAGTTTATATATAATCCCTTAAAGAAATATAATAACAAATAATATTTTTATCAAAATCCCGTGCAAGGCACGGGTAATACACTAATATATATATAATACTAAAATAGAAGTGAATATTGACACATGTCATCACTACATTAAATTCTCCACGTGTCATTTTTATATTAAACCACCTCACATTTTTTTCCACATGTCATCTTGAGGCTATGCCACCTCATTATTTCTTAAAAAAATTATATATATTTACTTCTACACAAGATATTAATATGTACTATATCCTAATTTAAAATTTAAAATTATATATATTTGGAAAGACTATATTATGAAAAACGAAATTAAAATATATATTAGACAAAATTTTACTACACAAGATGAAAATTATGGATAATCATATATATTGATGTCATAGTTATACCATATTTACCACTTATAATATTTATAAAAAAAATAAACTATTTTTATCATAACTTTTTATAAACATTTAATATTGTAATATATAAAGATGATCATATTGCTCTTTTTACTCTACTAACTTAAACTTATTTATATTTATCTTTTTTACCTTATTATTGCAATAAATTGGATCATAAGTATAATAGATTAGTTTAAATCAAACCCGTGCATGGCACGGGAACTAAGCTAGTTAGTATCTATATCAATACAGGTTTAATAAGTATGTTAACTTATGAGTAGGGGTTGACAACGACATCGGCAATTATTAGCCACGCAAATAGATACTCAATCTTCCATCTTTGCCGATGAAAATGGAAAGACAAATCAATACACGAGTTATTAAAAAATTAATAAGTAGTTGAACATGACACGATTATAAAAAATAATAAATAATAAAAAATTCTCTAACCGAAAATATATATATTAAAAATTGTGCTGAATATTAAAATACTCTAAATAGTTGGTCAAAGAGAATTAACTATTTTTTTTTTAATATTCTCTTTAGAAAATAGATGCTCATATTATGAAAAATGTCGTTGCACATATTTTTTAATTTTATTTTACCGTTTATTAATTATTTATCTTTAAACCAATGAATAAACATTATTGTGAAAATATTTATAAACAAAATTAAAAAAACTATCTCACTCTACTTTCTCTTGATTATGACCTTGCAAACATAAATAACATTTAAATTGATCAAAATTTAATATAAAACGATAATTCTTTCTTTATCGGAATGAGGGATCAGAAAAAATAAAAAAATTGATCAAAGACGACCTTTTGCAAAAGACGTAGTACTAAATTACTTTGTCTTTAATTAATAAATTTCTTTAAATAATTATAAAGATATATATTTTATATGTTTGCTCATCATGACGATGAGATCAAATACGAATTGGCTTCAGTTTCTAGCTGTCAATGTCATCTTATTATCAAATTTTAACCACATGAATTTTTTTTTATTTCTAAAACCTAAAGCATTAAGTTTGAAGTTAAACTTTTAGACATTGCGGGAATGCTATTTATAAGGATGTACGGGATAAAAATGTAAGAATGTATTTGTTTGTTGATAAACACTAGTTTATAATATAGGAGAGTGTTTATTATATAAAAAAAATGTTTAGAATATTATATTAATAGTCATTATTTTAATAAAAACTAGTAATTTATTTAAATGGGATATAAACGAAAAA
Organism: Fagopyrum tataricum; assembly: GCA_002319775.1. NCBI lineage: Eukaryota > Viridiplantae > Streptophyta > Magnoliopsida > Caryophyllales > Polygonaceae > Fagopyrum > Fagopyrum tataricum. The sequence continues at coordinate 22,772,835 of CM008282.1, forward strand.
CACGAATGGCCATGAATATATTTAAATTACTTAGTACTTTATAAAAAAAAAAATTCAATTTATTATTTTAGTTTTTCATTAATAAAAAGCAAATCAGTATATTTAAGATAAATAGTTAAAGTAAATTATTTTGTTACATTTAAACAAACAAATCAGAATATATTTAAATTAATATTATCTTTTATATATAACACTCATTGTCACGTGTCACGTAAAAAAATACTCACTGCCACGTGTCATTTTAGTATTTAATCACAGCCCACCAAAATATTAATTAAGTTTATTCATTAAAAAATTATTTAACGAAATATTAAAATCAAATCTTAATTAAATCCATCCCTTCCAATCACCTTTTTTGTTATTAAGATATGCTACCAATGTACTATTTCTATTAATATATGAATTAGTATAATAAAGAGGAGAAAAATCAAAATATAAATTATTATACGGGTAGATATTTTATTAATGTATTATATAATATTATAGGTAAAGTGTACAAATACTTATTTCTTATTATCTACTCTATCTAATTACAAAAAAATAGTTTATATATAATCCCTTAAAGAAATATAATAACAAATAATATTTTTTATCAAAATCCCGTGCAAGACACGAGTAATACACTAGTATATATTATAGGAGTAGCACTCATTGCCACGTGTCACGCAGAAAAATACTCACTGCCACGTGTCATTTTAACATTTAACCACAGTCCACCAAAATATTAATTAAGTTTATTCATTACAAAATTATTTAACGAAATATTAAAATCAAATCTTAATTAAATTCATCCATTTCAATCACTTTTTTATTACCTGATATATGTATAACAAATTATAATCACATCCATAACAAATTTTAGCATTAAAAAAAATAATTAATTAAATCCACTTTTAACGATTAAATTTTCATCCCTTCCAATCACCTTTTTTGTTACCTGATATTGTGTTATTTCTTAAATTAATTTATATATAACAATTAATTTAATACCATATGCTACCAATGTACTATTTCTATTAATATATGAATCAGTATAATAAGGGGGAGAAAAATCAAAATATAAATTATTATACGGTTAGATATTTTATTAATGTATTATAATATTTATTGGTTATTATCTACTCTATTTAATGACAGAAAAATAGTTTATATATAATCCCTTAAAGAAATATAATAACAAATAATATTTTTTATCAAAATCCCGTGCAAGGCACGGGGAATACACTAGTTAGTACTTTATAATATTAAAAAATTTCAATTTATTATTTTATTTTTTCATTAATAACAAACAAATCATAATATTTTAAGATAAATAGTTAAAGTAAATTATTAATAGTTAAATTTTCTATAGAAATTATTAATAGTTAAATTTTCTATAGAAATTATTAATAGTTAAATTTTCATTAACAATGTTTAGGTATTTTGGATCCATTGTTAGTTTATCAATATTTTATCTTAATATATGACCTTGAAGAGTTTGAATTTCAGATAATAATATATGAAATTATTAATAGTTAAATTTTCTATAGAATATTTTTTTCTATTTAAAAAAAATTATTTTCCCTATTCTCAAGAATTTAACCTATTTCTCAAAGGTATAACGTAGAGAAATTGCATTTAGGAAACGCAGCCCATCTTTGATTAGTAAAGTACTTGTTTTTGAACTGAATTCGTCTCGATGACTAATTGTATTTAAACAAGTTGTTGCATGCACTACTACCCTGCTGTTTTGGGTATAATAATAAAATCTTAGCTGAGGCACGATTCAACGTAACGAGTCTATGGGTACGTTTTACATAGACCTCAGATTATTTTGACATTATAACTATAATTTTATTAAATTTTTTATTAAAATAATCTACTCAACATTTGGTCAATAAAAGACAGCGGAAAATGATTTTTATGCGAAGTCTTGTTCAATCATAGTTAATTAATGCACATCCTTCATCCGGTGACGGTGTTCTGTAACATAAGTTCCTCTTTATTCTTCTTCACAACCTTCATTCGTACCTTTTAAAAAACATGTTTCGGGCTAACCCATTGGGTGTCAAATATAGGATATATGATTCCAACATCGAGGAGTTTAAGAATTTCTTTTTTTTTTCGACCTCATCATTGGTGGGTTAAGAATTGTTGTGCTTCCCTAGAAAGTCGGACCTCATCCTCTAAAGGATCTTGTGCATGTACAACGAAGGACTTATCCATGTAAAATCATCTATATTTTAGACGAGAAGTTTCAAATTGAGAGAGAGAAGAACAAACGATTATTAGATAAGTTTAGTTAGACCCGAGAAATTCATACCTGAGAGTGGACGAGAGTGGCTGAAGTTCAAGTTTGGGTCGACAAAAATGCATACCATGTGGATCTTCTAAGTCAACGGAGTTTCAAGTCTCTTTATATACAGATGAAGGGGATACGGCTTGTGAGACGGCTTGGAATCCCATCTTGCTCTTCGTCCATGGTCGTCCCTGTATCGTTTGGAGCTATGGAATTTTGAAGAAATTCCAAGATTTAATTGTGGCTAATTGATTTTGCACTTGAAATGGCATCGATACGGCTTAGAAAGCCGTTTAGCATGCCGTCTCGACCCCGTCTTTAGCCGTCTTGGTGCTGTTTTGATCCGGAATTTGCAAGACTAAGTTCATCCACTAGGTTTAGCTTTTACATGGGTTCGAAGGTCAATGTGGGGTCCTATCCAGCTTGTCAGAGAGAGTTTACAATTGATGCCAGTATGGCGTCTTCTACACAATCCTGCACATCTTTAGATCAACAAACTTGCAAAGGATGATCAGAACTCATGGTAAGCATGCATTCTTGGATAACGAGATATATATTATTTTTGAAGTTTACGTTATTCTAAATCGATGATTTCATAAGAACCTTCGAGAGGTTGTACTCCACTATTTGATCACTAGACGGAATACCAATATCTCATCTCTCACATCTATAAATGCGCATGCAGTGGCTAAGAAAGGTATACCAAGGATAACAAGAATAGGATTTGCAGCAACAATATGATACGGGGATTAGCCATGTGGTTGCCTTGATATTTTGACACCAAGACTCGAGAGAGATAATGATGAAAAACATAGGGTTGAACGATGGAGATGGCGGGTGATTGATCCGATGGTGGTGAAGGATCGGTAGCTGGATAGATCTAGTCGAACTCTTAAAGCAACTTGGACATACTAGGGAAACTAAGGCCCTAACACACAACCAAGAATGATTGAAGAACCCTTCCTCTATAATCTCATATAGTGGGAAGCGATTGTTCTCAAAGTACGAGAAGTCGCCTGAAGTTGATTGAGAGCACCAACTTGCCAATACATGTGATACAACTCAAACCAGTCCAAGCTCTGGGACGAGTAAGATTCCACGCACTCAATGAACAAGATTCCACCTATTTGTTCCCGATTTTACGAGAGAGTAAATACTAAAAGAATTCAATGTGTTTTTTTTTATTAAAATTGAGTTGGGGAAAAACGTCTATCTTGTATGCCTTATAAGATCAAACTATAGGCTGAAAATCTAATCCTAAAGCCCAAACAAAAGAAAGGATCGGATAAGATCAAACTATGAGTTGAAACTCGAATCGTAATAGCCCAAAACAAAGCAACTAAAAGCTAGCCAATAATAATAAAAGATCTAATTATGGGCTCAATTAAATGATCTAAAGAGGGCCTAAATTAGTTACTTAAATTGACCCAATATCTCCCTCCTTTCCAGCCTTCCTCAAGTAAGTTTTCTTCAAAGACATCACGCCAATCTCGGTCTTCTTCATGCATATCTTGATGTGCATACCTCGGCCTTTCTCCTTCCGATCTCGCCGTGCAGATCTCGGCCATCTTTACATGCTTCAACTCCCATGCATTCTCGCCCATGCACGCATGGACCACAATCATCTCTACCTATAACTCGGCCTTCACACTACACTTATTTCCATATATGCACGTCCTTCTTCATGTGATAAGCGTCTCTTCTTAGCACGGATGAGCTTTAATCCAATCACACATGAAGGTGCATAACTACGCCTCTTCTTGTGCATGAAGAGATGTACTCGTTCCTTGCAAAGCAAGCATGTAATCTTGCCTCCTTGCCCTTGTCTCCATGCATGTGTTCCGTGGCGTATAGGGCGATGTCCTCGCAACATGATCCATCTCCTAAATCTGTGCATATACCTCCTCCTAGCTCTCCACATGATCGTTTGTTTCATTGGCTTCATCCTGCTTGGTGGTGAAGTTAAGCTCGAAGATGCTACTGCATCATCCTCTCCCTCTTGAAAGGGTTCGACCACGAATCCGAGATTATATGGTTTTATCCTTGTTGGGGCATCATTTCTTGTTGGGACGACAATTCTTATTGGAGTGGCTTCTCCTCATGTAAGGTACCTATAGGAAGTGACAAGGCACAAATTCCCTTAGTATAGGGTGTAAAATTAGCACCTAATAATTTCAATTTCTTATCTCGAAGAGATGGGAAAACTTCCCTATGATAACTATTGTGCACGTGGGGTGTAGGGTTACGGTGAAACAAATCAATTATCACAGTTTCCTTACAATCAATGTCTTCAAAAGAAACAATAATATTGAATGAGGGGTGTTGAGTAGCTATATATGTCCAATGATATACTGCAAGTGACCTGTGAATGTTCTTGAGAGTCTCAATGAGACCATCAACAATACCAATCTCATACATAAAATATATATAAATTCCTTTGAAAATATAGTTGTAGACATTACATGAAAATATGTCAAAACGTGGAGTCCTAATTGTCCCTTTGTGATCATCATGGATTTCTTTTTGGTATCCTCATCTTTGTCCTTGCTCTTCTTATTCTTCTTATAATACTCGGTCACTTCCGTGGGTGTCAAGGGCTTGAGTATGAAATCCTTGTCCTGAAATGTAACACAATAACAGTTAGTTTTCCCTTTATGAGTTACATCTCTATCATACTCCCGAGGTCGTCCAAGTAGAATGTGACAGGCATGCATAGGAGCAATGTCACATAGCATTGTGTCCTCATATTCTCCAAATCTTGAAGGTGATGTTTGTCTGACATTTGATCTTGATATCTCCACAATCGTTCATCCATCCAAGCTTGTCAGATCGGAGATGTTGAACTGTACCAAGCTATAAAATTGTTAATAACCTTATTGCTACAACTTTCACCATCAATGATCATGTTACATACTTTTTCCTGGACTAAACAACGGGTATGAAACAAGTTTTCCCTTTGATTGTCATCATCTAGAGAAGATATAACACTTAAAGCTATCCTAATGACAAAACAATCAATAAAATCAGCATTAGTCAATGGATGAGGGGGACAATTATAACATTCATTTTCAGATCCCTGTAGATCACGAGATTCAACACAATCTTGGCCCTCCCTGCAACCTCCACAAACGTCTCAAATGTCACTAATTTAGCCTGATGCTCAACAAAATCAACAAGTGTATCAAAAGGTGAAATAACATTAATAGGGACTAAAATAGGTGAATTAATTTCAACAACATAATCAACAATTTCAGCACTCAAAACAGGAAGTATGACGTCATTAATACACAAGGATTGAGATGAAACAATTTCAGCAATAGCACTATCACCTAAGCACTTAGATATCTCCATATCATGACTAGAAATTTCAGCAGGTCTATCTAGAACATGTTCAACAACAACAATCTCATAAGAAACAACATCTAGAGTACTTACATCAATGCAAGAGTAAGGAATGATCTTACTAGTGTGTAAGCATATGCCGTCAGCGAATGGTGTCTCGAGATCGTCTCTATTGCCTCCCTTTTAGCCATTAGGTTCATCTTCTATTCTCTCTCTTCTTCCGGTCGGAATCTGACTCAAAAATCCCCTTGTCATTGATGATCAATGTCCTCCTATTAGGACATTCTCAAGGCATATGACCTTTTCCCTAACATTTAAAACAAGTAATATCTCTAGCTCTAGTTGTACAATTAGAATCATTTCCCTGAGGTGTTGGGGTAGGGGTATTGCTCGGTGTGGCTACAACCGCAATACTCGTGGTGCTACAAGGTGTATCTCGGCTTCTACTCTCTTGATCTCGGGCATAATCTCGGATGGATCCTCCTCTTCAGGTTTGCGAGTTCCGTCGGTCTTAACTTCGGTCCTTAAGCTTCTTCTCAACTCTCACCGCGAGATGTAGTAGATTTGTCAAGTTAGAATATGCATAAAAGTCTATCTCGTTAGCTAGGTGACGGTGTAGAATCCTAAGATACCTTGTTATGGTGGCTTCTTCTTCTTCTTGCAAATCAGTGCCATGGCCATTTCCATGGTGACAAAAGCCTCTTCCGTACTCATAGAACCTTGTTTAAGGTTCTCTAGCCGTTGAAGGAGATCTATCCCGTGATAGAGTGGAACAAAACGAGCTCCCATGATAGCTCTCATTTGATCCCAAGTAGTGATATCCGTGTCTAGATTTCTTCTTCTTTGCTTCACTAAATTATTCCACCACATTAAAGCATAACCAGTAAATTCAAGGGCAGCGTATTGTACCTTCTTGAGTTCTAGAACATGATGACAACTCCATATCTGCTCTACCTTTGCCTCGCCGATAAGGTACAAGTCAGCATCACACTTCCCTTTGAATGGTGGTATTTTTACCTTGGTCTTGGAGTAGACTTTAGTTTCTAGCACGGGATTTTCTTCCTCCCCTCCTTCCTCAAAATCCAATTCATTCCTTAGGAACCTTCTATGCATGATTCAAGGATTAGCTCGAGGTGGCATAGGCCTAGGAGGTGGTGGTGGCGGGTCCTATACGGCGACATTTTTGGGCGGTTTTCGTTCAGCCATCCGGGCATCTAAAGCATTGATCTTATCTATAACTTGCCTCATCATGTCATTGAATTTCTCAGCTCTTTGGGGATCGGATCCCTTGTTATCAACCTCATTTCCTAAAGTAGACATCACTCAAAGCAAGAAAACATGTCAAGTTAGTGAAAACAAAATGGTATCCCTCACAAGTGCATCTATCTTCTCATCTCACTATCTCGTCGCCTTCTATCTTCTCTTAGCCGGTTTGAGAAGATCACAGTAAATCTGCATGTAATACCACAAAGCAAAGACAGGTCAATGAGTTCAGGAACTACAATTAGATAAGACGTCGACCTCAGATCTCAAAGGGAAAAAGGGACTTTAAGTGGTGCTAATAAAAAGAAAAGCAAAACTAGACTCACTTACAATTTTGAACAAAAAACAATATCTTAATAACAACAAATGTAGCCTAAAAAAGATAGGGAAAGGTTTAAGATCAACAAGAGGATATGGAAAATTCTGAGAAAATACGTACCAGCCAGGAACTATGAAAAATATGAACAACCACTGTAACATGAGTAACAAACAACCTTTTTTTTTCTTCAACTGACTGCTCCTTTGGCTTTCCTTGCCGAAACTTGAGCTGCCCTGTTCTCGAACCACGGCTTTTAACCATTTATGATCAATGGAACTTAATATTTAACCCCACAAATAATAAAAATAACTCTCTTTTTTTAGATTTACTCCCATATGGTGCTTTTGAACTATTTCTTGTTCGAACTATTATTTATCCATCTTTGATTGAGATTTGTTCTCTATTTCAACCTTCGGTGGATCAATAAAACGTTATCTTTGTATTTGTTGGTACAAAATCATGAAAAAGACTAATGTAGAAAACTAGAACAAAAAATTTAAAAAACAATTGCAACAAAACATGATAAAACTAGATGTGTGTGGCTTTTAAACATGGTTGTATCGTAGAGTTCCCCATGACATCTATTACCAACCATCTAATGTGCACTAATTGAACTTCTACAACTTCATGGATGGTATGTCGAAGCAAAGGAGTGATCACATCTGGTAGTTTCTATTGGGTGAAAAAAGAGAAAAAAAATTAGGTCCTTCAATCATTCCCTTGGTTTACGGTCTATATGAACATGAGCTACGCATGATATGCTCAGTTTTGAACCCGTGGTTATGTTCTATGTTTTTCTGTTGATGGTAGTGAGTGTTTTGGGTCGTGTTTGATCGCGATCGTGGTCGTGTGCTTCCCGACAACTCTTTTTGATGGAAAATGTTTCCTTGGAGTCACGTTTTCACTTTATCAGGAGTTCATTTCCTGTTGTACCTGCTTTCGACGGTGCTACTTCAGTGGTGCTTGACTCGTTTTTCACCTGCTTCGTCTTCATGGAGTTCTCTCTTCACATCCCCGGTTCATCAGTCGTTTTTCTCCACTCCATCGTCTCCTTTCCATATCATGTTTTTGTTTCTTGTTGTTTTTTTATTGGTTTTGCTTGTAGTGTTCTCTTGACGGTTATTTCCGTATGCTGTCTTTTCGTGGCCTCTCGTGTCACCATTGGGTACGGTGATTGAGTCACTTACCTTGTTACTCAAAAAAAAATTCGTCGATATATTTAATCGATTTTCATCCAATGAAGTTAATATTAAATTCTAAAAACAAAAGTTAATACACAAAGATAAATATACAAAGATAAAAGAAATCAAATATAAATATTATCTACCACTAATAATTAAAATCATTCAAATATTAATGCTTTGTTTCGCAATATTTATCCATATGTTTCAAAGACATTTTTAAAAATAATTGTAAGTGAATTAAAAAATGTCATAACTTTCTAAAAAACAAAAATCATGCATTTGCTATTCATGAAATTGCATGTTACGCAACCACATTCGAGTTGCTCCTTCCGCGCCACTCCAGGTTTCATTCTTTGCTCTCCGTTGGTCCGTTCTCCGGTCATTCTACGTTTAACCGCCAGTAAGTTTAACATCTGGTAATCAAAAGTTTAGGTTTTCGGTTAAATCCGAAAATACTCGACGCACCCAATTAACCACGATTAGGATTTAAGGTGAAAGACAATTTGGATGGGTGATGGACCATATAACCGATTTATAATATGAGTTTATCGATAAAAGTGATGCAACCACCCACCGTCCGAAACCACTTATATTCGTAATACCAACAAACTTATTATGAATAAATGAAGCCCAAAATTGTTTAATGTATTTCTCGAGTAGTCATTGCCACTATAGCCGCTTTCCTTTTCAGAACGGTATCACCAAATGCAAAATCTTATCAACAAATAGAAAGTTAATGTTATAATATTTCCAGAAAGCATATTCTACGTACAAACTGAAAGCATCTTCCAATTGGATAATAATTTATCAATAAATTGCAAAGAGCGAATAAGGATAGGTGGAAGACTATTTTGGTCAGAGCAAGACATTTTCAAGCGGTTAAATTCAAACTAGTTTAATATTATGTTTTAGTATGAGTTTGTTATTTATAAAATTTATATAAGAAAATAGTAATTGATTTGTACAAAAATTGATCACTATTATTTTAAAATTGATGAGTTGATATAGTATAAGTAACTGCATGACTATAATAATTACGGAGTATTTTAAGATGATAGTTCAATTGAAAAGTTATCCAATGTTTTACGGATGCCGATTATATATTCTCAACGAGAATTTGTTAAATAGCCTATTAATAATTCGAAATTAACCTTGTCACAAAAATATAGTAAAAAATTGATCAAAACACTCAGTGATATTCTTAAAAAAAATATGATAGAGTAAATTATTTAATAAGAATATATAATTTTCGTGCAATTTACCTTGAATTTTATTTAAAAACTCTATGTCATTCTTTCTAAAACTCAATTGAAAGGTTATCTAACAATTTACCTTGTTTTTTTCTGTGTACCTTTTAGGCTTGCACACAAAATGTTTTAATCTATTTGGAAAAAATGAGTGATATTTTAGTTATTTATTTTTAATGTTAAGAACAAATTTTCTTTTGAATGCATTCCTATAATATATATATATATATATATATATATATATATATATATATTCAAAAGAAATGTTGTACTCAACCTAAGAAGTAAAAAAGATTGCAGATGATTCATTTTAAAAGGTAGATGAAAACATTAAGGTCCTGTTCAACGGGATTTTTTGAGGAGCTTTGTTTGTAGATTTTTCAAATTTAAAATTTGTTTGGTGTTTGATATGTTAAGCATATGTTCAAGCTTTAACTTTTTTAGAAGTTTTTCTGTAAGATTTTGTAAACTTTATCCTGATAGCTTTTATGAGCTCTCTTTGTAAATTACCTTTTTTGTTCCAACTTGCCCTTAAAAACATATACATAAAATTAATTTGTCTAGAGAATTCATAATTCAAGAGATAGGTTTACGTTTCTAAATAAAGAGCACAAAAGGGAATGTTTACAGTTGCCTTGATCTATATGCATTTGGTCGATTAGTTGTATTACCAAACTACATGAAGTTTACAATTGACGATTTGGGTGCATTGGTTCGTCTCTCTTTCACTTTCATCTTGTGTAGATTATTTCATCCCTCTTGAGTAATTTGTATGCAATAGTTCGACCTCTCTTTCACTTTCATATGGTAGATTAGCGCACAAATTTCCCTCATTAAATGTAATTATTTCATTTTATTATTAATTAATAAATACCTTTGGGTAATTTTACCCAACAAATTAATCAAAAAATCTCAGACCAAACAACTTATTAGGTTTTTCATGAGATTTTCAAAATTTACAAAATTTTCTAACAAAACTACCAAAAAATACTAAATCTTCCCAAAAACCTTAAACTAACGAAAAAGCTTTCGATACCAAACAAGGCCTAAAAATAATGTGCAAATTGAAGCCTCTAAAAGTTAACAATAAAAAAAATGTTTTGCACTAAATCTACTATGTAATACTAAAGTAGAAGTAGATTTTGTCACATGTTATCACCACATTAAGCCACCTAGGATTTTGCCACATGTCATTACCACATTAAGTCACCTAGGATTTTGCCACATGTCAAAACAATAAGCCACATCGGATTTTGTATATCTCTTATTTATATTTAGTCAATTATATTCATTTTTATTTTATTTATTTTCTTAATTAAAAGAATGATATGAGGTATCAGATATAAGAAATATTATGAGATAAATAAATAATACGTTCTATATTAAAAAATATTATACTATTTGTGTTTTAGAAAATTACACTATATAGATTTTTTTAAGTCAAGTTAGTTTTAAACCAAATATATATGAATGGTCATTTAATTTTTACATTTTAAATAATCAAATGTTTTGAATATCGGTAAAATAATTTGATATTTATTAAGTAACACTTTTATTTATCTATTCATTTATTTTAGTAATCAATTTATTTAATTTTCTTAAAAATATATTTTTATAAAAATTGAGATCGTCAATTGTTACGTAAAATAGAGCAAATATATTATAACCAATAAAGATATTATATTATTATTTATATATCTTATTTAGAAAAAATTTATAATAGGTAAGCCTTTACAATTTTCTTATAGAAATTTTTTACATTTAAAAAATTATTTTGTAATTAATATATAATAAATTATTGCTTAAAATATAAGAAAATAGATTAGTCGATTATTTCAATAGACTATCTTATATGTATGTTAAAAAGTTTATCTTTATTTTTAAATGAGATGTATGTGATATATTATTGTCATATATGAATATTCTTATAACAGGTTTTATTTATGGACAACCATATATATTCTAAAATCAAATATAGGCAAAGATTGATACTAACCTATTTTATCGCTACCAATATATTATATGACACAAGTTTTTAAGGAAATTTGATATATTGTTTCCTTAAAAACGGGAACTGTAAATAAATGTCTACTAAATTGGATATATAATATATTGTATCCTTGAAAAATGAAAAAGATTGATACTAACCCGTTTTACTCTTACCAATATATTATATGACACATATTTAATCATTCTTTATTTTACATTAATTAAGTTGATTGAGATGCTGCAAGATGGAAAACTTTTTGTAAAGAAGAACCACGGTAAAAAGACATCGTTTGAGTTTAATGTTGACTAAGGTAGGCCGTAGACACAATCCCACTATTTTTTACTTGATGAGGATTATTAATGTAATATTTACTTCTTTGATGATCCTTCAATTGAGTTTTTTTCTCACAACAAGTAACTGTTGATCCTTCAGTTGTGTTTCTTGCGCTTGCTACCTATTCAAGATTTATATTTGAATTCAAGACATTACTTTTTTTGCCGATTTATTATGTAAATATTTAGTTTATATTGGAATTCAAGACATATGTGCAGATTTTTTATGTTAATATTTAATTTGTATTGGGATTCAATATATTACTTACACGGCTAATCTCTATTTATTGAACATTATAAACAAATCTCGTGCAAGCTACAGTTACTAAGTTAGTTATTCACTGCATTTTTTTTTGTTCGCTTCTAACTCTCAAATGTGCCTTCGACTTCTTGTCCAATGACTAATAACTTTCCTTGAATAAAGAAAAATTATAGTGCCAATAGCGTTCTTGAAAAACAAAATAATGTCAATTGCAATGAAAAGGAAATAATCACTGAACAAGTCCAAGGGCATTTTGGGTAATAAAATTGAATTAATCAATTCTGAAACGGATTTAAAGCCCCTCTCCTCTTGCTTCAGACTCACCGCTTCGCTTGTAGCGAGCTCGTCTGTTCGTTCAAGCTTTGAAGAAGACGACAAGCGGGGAATCAATCGAATTGATCTCAGTTTGAACTTGAGCTAGGTATTTTTCAATCTCCAGTCTTCGGATCGTGTTCTTTAGATTTTGACCTCTTTAACGACTTTCTTTTATGAATTGTGTTGTTTGAGCTAGATAATTGATTAATTTCTATGCTTAACTTGTTTAATGTGAGGAGGATGAATCGATTGTTGGGGGAGTAGGTGTTATTGCTTCTCATAATTCCGAGTGAATGTTGATTAGTTCATTGATTTGCTTGTTTCTTTTTCCTTTAATCCTTTGAAGATATACACCTGCTTTACAATGGTGGTCCGGGAATGGGATATGCGGCGATGGCCTGCTTGTTGTGAATGTTGATTAGTTCATGAGATTGCAATGAATGGCTGATTTGTTACTTTTAACCATCAAAATAATGAAATGGAAGCTAAATCTTGACTTTTATTTGCTTTTGCAGCTTCCTTGGTTTACTTACTGCTTCTATCTCGCATCTGCTAAAGTTTCTATCCATGGCTCCTGTTCAAGAGTCAACACTAGAGTTCAAGGATGATAAGCCCTCTGCAATTCGGGTCATTGAATCTGCAAAAAAGTCACAACTGACTTATGGAACATACCAATTCGTTGTTTTGGTTGTCACCTTCTTGGCTTACACAACCTATCATTTGACCCGCAAAACTGCTAGCGTTGTTAAGAGTGCTTTGGATCCCCAATCATCTGCAGCTGCAAGCTCGAGATTCCTGCCATTGCAGGAACGTTATAATCAGAATTCGACTGTGCTTAATGGAGTGTTGAGGTCAAGCAGCAGTGGTTGGGCTCCCTTCAATGGATCTGATGGTACTGAGTTGCTCGGATACCTTGATGTGGCTTTCCTAGCGGTGTATGCTGCGGGCCAGTTCTGCTCAGGTCATCTAGGTGACAGGTTGAATTTACGCGTGTTCTTGACTATTGGAATGTTGGGAACTGGCTTTTTCACAGCTTGTTTTGGATTTGCCTATTGGTTAAACATCCACAATTTCTATTACTTTTTAGTTGTACAGATGTTTGCTGGTTTGTTTCAGTCTACTGGATGGCCATCTGTTGTTGCAGTGGTGGGAAATTGGTTTGGAAAGAGCAAAAGAGGTTTGATCATGGGTATTTGGAATGCACATACATCTGTGGGGAATATATCTGGCTCTTTGATTGCTTCCAATCTATTGCAGTATGGATGGGGTTGGTCACTTGTTGTTCCTGGCCTCATCATTGTTGTAATGGGTTTGATTGTGTTCGTCTCGTTGCCAGTTAGCCCTCTTTCTGTTGGGATACCTGTTGTGTATGAGGAATCCGAGTCTGCAAAAGAACCCCTTCTGGAGTTTGCTGCCAATGATTTATACTCTGTGGAGGAAATCAGTGGATCGCAAACAGAGGACACTGAGGTGAAAGCAATTAGCTTCATGGATGCCTGGAAGATTCCTGGTGTTGCTACGTATGCTTTCTGCCTCTTCTTTGCCAAGCTGGTTGCATACACTTTCCTCTATTGGCTCCCTTTCTACATCAGCTATACAGGTACTGTGCTGCGGCTTTTAACTAAACCATTTATCTTTGATGATGAGGAATTAGGAGCCTTTAATATTAATTAAGGGCTTGTTTGGAATCACTAAGAATCATGACACCGAATTATTCCGAATCAATATAAAAAATATGTTTGTTTGTTTAGATTAGATGTCTTATTAACACACAAAAGTAATTTAATAATTTCCATTTCCTTTCTTTTCCATTAACGTATTCCATTCAGTTTTCATTCCACCGCTCCAACCAAACGAACACTAAGGGCCTGTTCGTTAGAGCTTTTTCGTTGGATTATTGCAGAGCTTTGATAATTTTGAAAGGTAATAGGTGTTTGGTGTTAGAAGATTTTTGTGGAGATTAGAGTTTTAGTAGCTTTTTGGATAGTTTTAAAACCTTTGTGTGAAGCTATTAGTTTTCAACAATTTTGGTCAAAAATAGCCTCTCTAGTTTATTTCTATGGTAATTTATTTATATATTTATTTTTAACACCTACAAACCTACCCTTACCAAACAATCATTAGTTTTTTTGATTAGATTTTCGTAATTTACAAAGCTCTTTGAAATTCTACCAAAAAAGCTAAAGCTACTCAAGAAGAGAGGCTAACGGAGTGCATTTGTTATGTATGCAGAGATCGGCGGCGAGTACCTTTCCAGCTCGGCCGCTGGAAACTTGTCAACTTTATTCGATATCGGGGGTGTCATTGGTGGCGTTCTTGCAGGATACGTCTCTGACCGTCTTGACGCGAGAGCAATAACAGCTGCCACCTTCACATTCGGATCAATCCCGGCCCTATTCTTATACAAAACATACGGATACCTAAGCGTGTATGTGAACGGCATCCTCATGTTCCTCACCGGAATATTCGTAAACGGTCCTTACGCTCTTATCACAACGGCTGTTTCAGCCGATCTAGGAACCCACAGTTCCCTTAAAGGACAGGCACGAGCACTGGCAACTGTGACAGCCATCATAGACGGAACTGGATCCATTGGAGCTGCTATCGGACCATTGCTAACCGGCTACATCTCAAACGTAAGCTGGTCCGCGGTCTTCACAATGTTGATGTCCTCAGCTTTGTTAGCTGGCCTGCTTCTCTCGAAGCTGGTCGTGGAAGAAGTGAAAGCAAAACTTGACAAATCGAAAACACCTTCGCATTCAGCTGCGTCTCTTGTTTGATCATATAACCCAAAAGAGAAAATCATCTTAGTGTTGTTGTGTGTGATAGTAATGAGAGTGTTTCATCATCCTCGCTAACCTCAGAGATCGATCAAAAATGTTCTTAAAGAATACCTGGAGTCTTAGCGCCCAACTTCTGATGGTATCATGCTTAGTACGAGGTTTGTAGCTTTAGATCTACAGGCCACATTAACTTCTCCGAAGGCCACAAATGCGCCTTCCTTACACCTCTCCATGGATGTTTGGTTTTTGTATAGCAATAATATTATGGCATTTGTATGTACCACTGTACCACTTTTTCAATTTTCAATCAATATATTTTGGTTTGATATATCTATAGTTCATAATTATCCATGATATTGGGGTCTCATATACAAATCTGAGGATTAATCTGAAATAAAATTATTATTTTTTTAATGTTATGGTTTCATTTTAATCATCACGTTACAAGTTATCATTTTAACTAATCTCTTATGTTAGTTAGATAATGCTTGGGTGCGGAATTTTACCAAATCGATCCCAAAATATCACCCTAGACCAAAGATTGTAATCGGTTTAACTTTCCAATAACTTTCCAATCTCGGTAAAACTGTAAAACGTATAACCGATCTAAAAGAAAAGCACGAGAGAAACAATCTAGAATGATTGTTTCTAAGGGCTCGCTTGGAATCATTTCCCGTAACGGAATGATTCCGAATCAATCAAAAACTGTGTTTGTTTAGAGGTCTTTTTACACATGAAAGTAATCAAATCATTTCCATTTCCATTCCTTCCCCTTAACCGATTCCATTCCGTTTCCACTCCACCACTCCAACCAAATGGGCACTAAGTTTAAAACGCAAACGAATTTGTTGACGAGGTTCGGAGCAAGTCCTACGTCCCCGGGATCTCATATTCGATCCTATCCACTAGTTTTGAGCCAAAGCCGAAACAAGAGTTACAAAGATAGTGTCGTAAGCGTAAAACCAGGGCAAAGAAGCGTAATAATAGAAAGAACAACTAAACGAACAAGAACAACACATGAGTATGAGAATACAAGGATTATCTTCGTATTTCATAGTTTGTGGTTCGCATATACTTTCAAGCTAGCAACCGTCGAAGGCATCATCGCTCGATCTCACTTTCTGTTGGTGAATAACACTCAGACAAAGCAAAGACGTCGAGAGGAGACGATGCTCTTCGCTTAAGATCATAGAAGCAAAGCTAGAGAAGAGAGAGCGGCGAGAGAGGAGAATAGAGGTGGGAGAGAGTGATTAGGGTTAGGTTAGCTCTCGGCTAACCTTTTATGTCTCCACTCTAGAAGAAAACGGTGTCGTTCAGCTAAATGAACTAACACCTGTTACAAAAGCCGGTCCAACCTCCAATATTGACATCAATCCGGTTCTTCAAATGACAAGCGCTTCCAAGCCGGTTCTGATACGGGTTTAGCCGTCAGTTGGCCCGATCTTTCAACACCAAGACTCGCAATGAAGAAAATGGATAAAAGGTGGAAACTTGAAATAAAAAGATGGAGGAATGATCCAATGATTGTGAAGGATCGATAGATGGATAGATCTGGTCGAACCCTTAAGGCAACCAAGAGCACGATAGGGAAACAAAGGCCCTAACACACAACTTGGAATGACTTGAAGAAGCCCTTCCGCTATAATCTCACACAGAGGGGAAAACGATTGTCCCCAAAGCACGAGAAGTCACCTGGAGATGATTGAGAGCACCAACTTGCCAATCCAAGTGACACAACTCAAAACAGCGCCAAAGTTGTTGGTCAAACGGATTCCGCTCACACAGTAAGTTGTCTCGATTCCACGAGAAGAATATGGGATCGAAGAGAAACAATACTCGAAAGTACTTGTGTCTAATTTATTCAAAGGTGCGTGAAAAAGACGTCCACCCTAGGCCTTATATAGGCTAGAGGTGCGTCATCTAGGGTTTCCTACGGGCTATGGGCTTGATCCAAGATCGAGCCCATTCTAGCTTAAAAGATAAGATCAAATCTCCAAGAGATAAGATCAAATAATAACAGAGAAATAAAATAACTAGGGGGCTAAACTAACAAGTCTTTTAAAAAGCCCAAAACAATAATTAAAAGCAAGCCCATCTTTTATTTAAAAGATGTCCAAGAATGGGCTTTAAAATAATAAGCAAGCTGGGCCTAATTTAGCCACTTAAATTAGCCCGAAATCTTCTTCCTTCAAATGCAGCCCGACGGACCTCTTCTTCATATGGATCAAGTGGATCATGACCCCTCTTCTCTCCCCACGTCTCGGTCATAATCTCGGCTGCTCCTCTCCCCATCTCGGTCTTCATCTCGCGCATCTTCTTTTAGTCACTCTCTCCACGTCCAACTCGTGATTGTCTCCTTCCTGGTAACAACTCGTTGCCTCTTGCTTGTGTACTCCTCGATGCATGGAGATGAGGTCAGGCTGTGAGATGCCCGCATCATTCTCCCTCTCTTGAAAAGGATTCGACCACGAATCCGCAGAGTATAGACTGAACCGTGCTGAGATAGATCAGCTGAGCCACTCGAGCTTGAGGAATCTCCGTCTGAATCTCCAGTAGTGCGACTAGAGTAAGATGGCTCTGTCGGATCTTCTTCCTCGTCATGCACCTCATCTGGCTCCTGCATCTCCCAATCTACAAATTCTTCATGTGAAGTCTCCATAATGTCCACGTACTCATCATCTTCTTTGGGTGCTACCTCCAGTTCTGGAACAGGGTGGAACTACTATGTAGTCGGGTGCCATGATGTCCCACTCAACATCCTCCTCGGGTGTTACTTCTAATTCCGGGATGTTCGTTTCTGGCCTCATTCTGGAACGTGCTATCTTCCTGATCCGATTGCTCCTCGTCTTCCATCCATTCATCGGTTTCTACATCAATGGTCAAGGTACAATATCCATCAGTCTTAGGCACAAGGTCGACATCCATAATTCTTAATGTTCTATATCTAAGAGATGAGAAAGTCTCCCTGTTTTCCATATTGTATGGATAATCCGTGGGTATACTGTGGATAACTCAATCTGCGCAATCAAATGTACATCAAGATCATTAAAATCAGTGAAAATGTCCAAATTTGGGTATTCATTAGCCATATAACTCCAATGGTAAATAGACAATGCTTTACGAAGTCCATGGAGTGCCTCCACTAGACTCTCTACCATGCCAACACTTTGCCAAGAAGATAAGATTTCCTGATAAACATAGCTGTACGTGGGCATGTATAAGGGTCAGGAATTGAATTCCTAGGAGAGTGTTAGAGACAAGCAACGCTTCTTCCTCAACATTTCTTCGTTTGTCTTAATAGCAGCTTCTGCGGGAGTCATAGGTTTTAGAATGAAGTCTTTACCTGAAAAGTAAAACAATAATGATTAGTTTTCCTGTACGTTACATCTCTGTCATACTCCCATGGTCTACCAAGCAAGATGTGACATGAGTCTATAGGTGCAATGTCGCACAAGACCGTATCTTCATAAGCTCCAATCTTTAGCGTGATACGAGCTTGTTTGTTGATCATAAGTCCGTCACAGGCACTCATCCACCCAAGTTTATAGGGCCGTGGGTGATGTATGGTATCCAACTGTAACTGGCTAACAACCTCCGTGCTCACTAGATTGCTGCAACTCCCACTGTCAATGATCATGTGAAAATCTTTCCTTGAACCAAACAGCGTGTATGGAACAAGTTAACTCTTTGTTTGTTATCTTCCGTTGCTTCCTCTGTCTTAAAATTAGCTAGATGCTCAACAAAATTGGTAAGTGAATCAATCGTATCAACAGGGCCTAGTGCATGTGAATTAATTTCAGTAATATGCCCCCAATTTCAGCATTAATAGTAGGAAGCATTTCATCACTTAAACACATAGGTGAAGGCGCAATTATTTCAGTAATGGTTTCATTCCTTAAGCACTTAGACATCTCCTTTTATGACTAGAAAAATCAGCAGGTATTTCTAGTTTATGCTCATCAGTATGAATCATAGGAGATACATAATCTAAATTTCTCAAAATGGGGTAAGGGTCAGGAACGATCTTACTTAAGTGAAGGCATTTTCGGAAGCATATCCTTTTCCACCGTCATTCTCGTCTTCTTCGTCGAGTCGGAATCTGACTCGTAATATCCTTGATCATTAATGATCACTGTCCTTTTATTGGGACATTCCTGCGTTGTGTGACCTCGTCCTTGACACTTGGAACACTGGATATCTCTAGCTCTTATGGTCGGACCAAATCTAGTTCCCTGCGGTGTCGAGGTAGTAGCTCTGTCCAAGGTAAGTGCAGCCCGGGGTGGTGTTCGGATGTCTCGGCTGGAGCTAGCGACATCTCGGCCGTCGTCTCGGTTCAGGTGGAACACATCTCGGCCGGAACTGCCGAAATCTCGGCCGTAGTCTCGGTCTCGTCTCTCCTCCACGTGGCGCCTGGAACGCGTTCGTCCTGATCTGTCATCCTCTCATCCCGTGCTTCTAGTCTATCTAATCTTTCCAAGATACGGGCTAGCATAGCCTCGGGGCCCACAACTCGTGGCGCGTCAGGTATCCGGTTCCTGTTTTCTCTTCCTGCAGACATGACTCAAAGCAAACAAACTGTTAAGGTTAGTTAAAGATAAACTCGTAGGCTACCCTCTTCAAGTGTCTCACTCAGAACCTATCTCATAAGCTTCGCAACTTCCTCTTAGCCGGTTTGCGAGGATCACTGTGAATCTACAAGAAAGATGTCTCAAACAATCAACAGGTTAATGCGTTTAGGCAAGAAAACAAGGTGAACGAACCAGATCTCAAAGGGAAAAGGTTTTTATGTGGTGCTAGCAAGAAAAGCAAAACTAAACTCGCCTGCAATATTCTCAAAACAACAAATCAATAATCTCAAAATAGAAAAGATAATTTGCGGCTTTTTGAAAATTAAAATACAAAAAGGAAAAAGGGAAATAAAATAGAAAAAGGTAATAAGGGAAAACGGAAACAAGCAAAAAGGAAAGGGAAGATAAAAGGGAAACAAGGGAAAAGATAAAAGGGAAAATGGAAAGGGAAAAAGGCAAGGAGTGCAATTTATGGTTGCCTACAACGATGTAGGAAGCTTCCTAGGGAAACAATATATATCAATTATGCTCAAAGGGACGCCTGCCCAAAACAAAAATCGCACGAGATGGGTCGGGTTGGGCCGGTTTGATGAGGCCCGACGGCTAGGGTTAGGGTTAGCGACGCTAGAGGCCGACGCTAGGGTTTCGGGTAGGGTTTCGAGGGGGCGACGGCTGCGGCGCAGAGAAAATCTCGGCCGGGGTAGGGTTTTGGTCTCGGCCGAGACGAAGGCGGCGGCGGCGCTGGGATTCGGGCGGCGTCTCAAGGCCGAAGGCCGGGGAAGCGGCCGGGCTGCCGAAAGCAGCGGGGGTAGGGCAGCGGCTGATGGGCTGGGCCGGCGAAGCGGCGGGGAGGGGCGGCCGAAAAGACGGCGGGGGTGGCGGCGGGGTATTTTGTGGTGGTGGATGGTGAGATTCCGATCAAAACGAGAAAAGATCGAATCTTAGGCAAAAATATGTATTCAAATTCAACAATAGGCCACAAAATCCTTCTTTTCAAGAAATTGAATGCGGAATTGAAATTGCAGAAAAATAACGAGAATAGTAGAACTAACCGTTACGGATCCTGCTCCGGTGACTCTTTTGTGTAGAACTTCCTTGACGGATCTTGAAAGCTCGATTTTTTTTTTTGTGTGTTTTATATGGGACGTGTGAAGGTGTTGATGAACCTGAAGCTGGTACCAATTTGATACGGGTTAGCCGTCAGTTGGCCCGATCTTTCAACACCAAGACTCGCAATGAAGAAAATGGATAAAAGATGGAAACTTGAAATAAAAAGATGGAGGAATGATCCAATGATGGTGAAGGATCGATAGATGGATAGATCTGGTCGAACCCTTAAGGCAACCAAGAGCACGATAGGGAAACAAAGGCCCTAACACACAACTTGGAATGACTTGAAGAAGCCCTTCCGCTTATAATCTCACACAGAGGGGAAAGCGATTGTCCCTAAAGCACGAGAAGTCACCCGGAGATGATCGAGAGGACCAACTTGCCAATCCAAGTGACACAACTCAAAACAACGCCAAAGTTGCTGGGCAAACGGATTCTGCTCACACAGTCTGTTGTCTCGATTCCACGAGAAGAATATGGGATAGAAGAGAAACAATACTCGAAAGTATTTGTGTTTAATTCATTCAAAAGGTGAGTGAAAGAGACGTCCACCCTAGACCTTATATAGGCTAGAGGTGGCGTCATCTAGGGTTTCCTACGGGCTATGGGCTTGATCCAAGATCGAGTCCATTCTAGCTTAAAAGATAAGATCAAATTTCAAAGAGATAAGATCAAATAATAAGAGAGAAAAAAAAATAACTAGTGGGCTAAACTAACAAGTCTTTTAAAAAGCCCAAAACAAATAATAAAAAGCAAGCCCATCTTTTATTTAAAAGATTTCCAAGAATGGGCTTTAAAATAATAAGCAAGTTGGACCTAATTTAGCCACTTAAATTAGCCCGAAATCTTCTTCCTTCAAATGCAGCCCGACGACCTCTTCTTCATATGGATCAAGTGGATCATGACCCCTCTTCTCTCCCACGTCTCGGTCATAATCTCGGCTGCTCCTCTCCCCATTTCGGTCTTCATCTTGGCATCTTCTTTTAGTCACTCTCTCCACGTCCAACTCTTGATCGTCTCGGTCTTCCTTGGTAACAACTCGTTGCCTCTTGCTTGTGTACTCCTCAATGCATGGAGATGAGGTCAGGCTGTGAGATGCTCCTACATCAGGTTCTCTTCAAACTGATCTTGAGTTTGAATCTTGTTGGGATGTATGGAAGAAAAAGAAACTATCCCACATCGACAATACGAAAGCATGTGAACTAGCATATAAGTACTAGGGCTACTCCTCCTATCGCCAATTGGTTTTAGGATATATGGAACCCGGAATGCTTGTTTTGTGTGGTTCACTTGTGGCGTGTGCCCTCCACGTCGCTTGGTCCCGGAACGGATACAAGAAAAAGTTAACATGGTATCGGAGCAGGTCCGATCCGGGTCCGTTTTCCTGATTTTGGGATTCTTGAAAAAGAGAATGAGATTTGAAACCCGTCGAAAAGAAAAAAGAATTGTGGGCGAGTTATATCAAAAAGATTCTCGACCCGAAAAAGAAAAAATGTGTCAAGTGTTAACTAGTTCAGGTAGTTAACACTTGAGGGGGAGTGTTGGGATGTAGGGAAGAAAAAGAAACTATCCCACATCGCCAATATGAAAGCACGTGAACTAGCATATAAGTACTAAGGCTACTCCTCCTATCGCCAATTGGTTTTAGGATGGAACCCCGAATGTGTGTGATGCGCCCTTGACAACCATGACCGTGGATGAGGAGGACGATGCTTTGCGGGTTCGCTCCGATGGACCGCTCACTCGCTCCCGAGCCAAAGCCATCGCCTAAGCTGCCGGCTCAATCATCCGACGCACCATCGCATCACTTAGACCCATTAGTGGCATGCCATGTGTCCGCTCCACCATGGCATAGACTTCCGGCTCCATCCACCCTAGGCCCGCTAGCGGCATGTCTCGCCTTTCCGGCGCCACGTCATTAAGCTAGCAAATATTATTATTATTTTATTATAATTTTGCAATTTAAATAATAGGCTTTACTTTTCGGAACATTAACTCCGGAACTTAATTCCGTGAGTTAATTTCCGGCATTGATAGTCTAGACCTTTGGTTTCAGGAGTTAGCCCCCGACATTATTTCCCCGCCTTTATTTCAGTAATTTATTTCTGACTTTTGGTGTGACCTTCATCTACTATATAAGGGATGTTTGGCCTCACTTGTAAAGCATGTCTTATTTAATCAAGTTATTGAAGGAAAATCCTCATTCTTGATTTGGGCATCACTTCCTCTTCAATCCCCTCAAAGTTCTTCCTCGGATCAAGTCTTAGATCCAAGAACTCACATTCGAGGATTCTTCTAAAGAATCAACCGCTCAATCCACTACAACGTTTGCTCGATCTCTCTAGATCGAATCAAACTCTCGCTTCTGCATCCATTTCAAATCGCTTCCGCCTTACCAAAGTTCTGTCAAAAATACCTTTTGCACATCAACAAGGAGTAGTTGAAGCTCTAGCTTGGTCTAGATCCGGCGTTCGTTCTCCAATGATTCCAAGGAGGCATCAAATTGACATCAAAGCAAAGGGATCGAAGATAAGTTCTTTTTACTCTTGTTTTTGTGCGTTAGCTCTATTATCCTTTTTTTGTCTTTGTTGATCATCACCTCCTCAAGATCTTCATCTTGTTCTTCGTGTCAAAAATACCTTTTTTTTGCCTTTGTTGTTCTTTTTGCCAAGCAAATTTAGGAGATATTTGGTTTGCCATCAAACCATCTATCGAAAACAATTTGTTCTTAAACCGACCCAATCCGACAAGTTTATTAATTGATTTTATCAAATTTATTGGGATTTATTTGTTAAAATCGGATATCTCGCATTTTGATATTAAAAAAAAAACAAAAAGCAAAACTCTTCAACAAAGCGGATTTGTTTCCAAAGTGTTTAATCTCTTGCATCAAAAAGTTGCAAAGTTCAAAAAAAAAAGAAAGAACAAAGTGAAAAGACGTCCGGCAAACCGGTCCATCCGAAAAATCGGATTATTACAAAAGGTCAAAGACCAAACGCAAGTAAAACTTGTCGTTAAACAATCCGTCCATTTCTTATCTCTCCATTTTCTTATACACGTTGCAAATTTATCACTTGTTATTTGTGTGAATTGGTTCAAATTTTGTTGGATTTGCCTACCAAGCTTAACCGCCTAACGGCCTTCCCAAAAGTAGAACCTTAACGCACTTGAACTTGGGTAACTTTAACTTAACTCGTCACCTTTCTCATTTGATTGCTTGCAATTGTGTGTATCCATTTGGAATCATGACTAACGTTGATATGGAAAACTCTCAGGATGCTCGTGAACGTGAAAATGCCTCCTTATCCGAGGAAGTTGTTAATCTTAAGCAACAATTGGAGGAGATGAGGGCACAACTTTTGGCCCTTACGACCGCTCAATGTCCCGCTTCAAATCCAAATGACACCGTGGTCGAGACTTCCACGTCCGATGCCCATCGAAAAGGCAAAGGTCTTTTGGGAACCGACCCTTCTCAAGGTGTTAGACTTGCCTCAGTTATCGAAAGTCAAAATCAACATGACGGAAGGGACCACCTCAATGAGACCGAGAACAATGATGGCCCGACTCCGGATGATTTACTTTATGTAGATACGATGGATTGGAACAAGCGCTTCGAGCGCAATCGTAGATGGTACGGATCGCCCCCACCTCTACCTAATGCACACAATACTAACCGTCCCGTCCAGGAAGAATCCCGACACACCAATGAACAAGATCATCATCCTCGACATTCTGGTAATGATCGGTATGGACAATGCCGCCAACGACCTAGCCGGCGATCATCATACCGCGACTATGATGAGTATGACGAGAGGGATGATTTTGATGAGTTCTCCGACGATGAGCCCAACTTGGAACGGGTGGCTCATGTTTGTCCATGACACCCACCCGTCAGAGACCCATATGAGAACCAGGACCGAGGAGAAGAATGGTTGCCTCCTCCTAACCCACCAAGGCATACACATCAACGAGCTCATCATGATGATATGCCACCGCCCCGCCCGGATCCCTACAAAGCTCGTAGGGAAGGTAAAGTTAAATTTCTAATATTTTATGGTGACTATGATCCATGTGCGTTTCTTGATTGGGCACAGGACATGAAAAGGGCTTTGAAGCATTGCCACTATGAAGAAGATGAGAAGATCGAAGCGGCAACCTTGTATTTTGAAGGCGATGCAAAATCTTGGTGGAACCGGTACGAAACCGTCCGTGAAAACCGAGGATGGCCACCAGTTGCGACGTTTGATCAGTTGATCTACGTCATGACAAAGAAATATGTCCCCGACGACTTCAAAAACGATATGCGGTTGCAAATTGCCGAGCTCCAACAAGGCAATCTCACTCTGGTGGCCTACTTGACCAAGCTCGAGGACATGCATATGAAGGTCGGCATCTCGGCCTGCCCCTTCGCCCTCCGCACCAAGTTCATGAGTGGGCTTAATCCGTCAATCTGGCGCTCTATCGAGATCGTCCCATACAAAGATTGGGTGCATTGTGTCATGCAGCCATGAAACTTCACAAACAACAACAAGAGACGCCAATATATTCAAGGTATAACTCTTCTCAAAGTCAATACGCTTATATTACTAACAACCGTGCTCGAGACACGTTTAGTTCTCAAGAGTCCGGCGCCACTAAAGGAGTCCAACTGATGGTTCAACCCACCCGACAAGTGGCTACCGAGAGGGCACCACCACGTGGCCCCAATGCCCCGGCACAAGCGCCTCCCGTCCGCACCTCTTAAGGACCTCCACCGGCGGCACGGCCAAGAGAGCCCGTGTGTTACAAATGTAGCGGATTCGGTCACGTCCAATGTGATTGCCCGAACACCAAGCGTGTGTTGTTTGCCAACCCCTCATATGAAGACGAGAAAGATGAAGAAGACGGCTATATCATGATAGAGGATGACCAAGACGCCGACCTCTACTACGGAATGGAACCATGCGACAAACAAATGGGTTGCGGCCCGGCACAACCTGGTAAGTTTGCTTTGTATCTCGTCGTATTTTGGCCGTTAAAGAATTCATTCCTATTGACCAACGCGAGAATCTCTTCCACTCTCGTTGCTTGGTTAATAACACTAGTCTCTCTCTCATAGTTGATGGGGGTTCATGTTGTAACATTATCAACGAAAAAGTGGTAAAACACTTTAAGTTGCCTACAACCCCCCACCCAACACCTTATGGAATCCAATGGATTTCCGATAAGGCGTGTGGCACTGTCACACGACAAGCTTGGGTGACATTTTCCATAGGCGCCTATGTTGATAAGATCCTTTGTGATGTTATCAAGATGGACGCCACACATATATTATTAGGACGATTATGGCAATTCGATCGTCGTACATTCCATGATGGTTATCTTAATAGATATATGTTCCAATATAATGGAAAAAGAGTCACATTATTGCCTATGACTCCACATGAAATATTAATTGATTATGCGGAATGGAAGAGGCAACAAGCCATAGATGAGACCACTACGGCGCCGGCAACATCGGACCCTCCTAGGAGTCCTCCCGATGTTGTGGGTGCTAGTACTTCCGGATCCCGGAACACCGCCCCTAGTAGCTGATAACATGATTTATCGACCTGTTGCATTCATGTATTTTGTTAGATTTCCCCTTTCCGCATTCATGTTTTGGTCTTAGTTTGTGCCATTTATGCTTGTTTAGTTCTACTTTGCAAGAATAGATGTCTACACACGCTATTTGTGGCTTTGTAGGTAATTTGGCACATTATGGAGCTAAAACGACGTATTTGAGGATCAAGCCTCGAAGTGGATGCATTGGAGCGAGCGTACGTGCGCGGCAAAGGACCAGGAATCGAGCTAAAGGCGCGAAGGAACGAAGAAGATGGAATCCCGGACAGAGATGGCCTGATCTCGGACCGAGATAGCCAAATCTCGGCCGAGATTCCATGATCACGGACCGAGATAGCCAAATCTCGGCCGAGATTCCATGATCTCGGATCGAGATGGCTCGATCTCGGTCTGACCAGACCGAGATGGCCTGATCTCGGCCGAGGTCCATGGATCTCGGACCGATATGGTCCGATCTCGGCCGAGATTTCTGAAGCCCCGATGAGCTGAGTGTTCTATTGCCAAACCTCGGTCCCGACAGGCCTGGTCTTGGCCGAGATTTTCTGCCCGAGATTTCCTGTTCGGCGATTTTATTTTATTTTTGGATTAGTTTTTGCCCAACCTGTCCTTTGGAAGGTTGTTGGCTATAAAAGGGAAGTTGTAGGTTATTTCTAAGTGCCCGTCTTTTGTGCTGGGAGTCGCCTAGAGCTAGCCCTAGAGGGTTGAGCCGTCTCCTTCCTTTCCCTTCTTCTTCTCCATTGTTTTTCATTGTTTAGAGTAAAGTTAGAGGCTTTTTCATTCAGTTTTGTTGGGAATACATTGTTGAGAGATTGTTAATTCGAGATTGTCAAGATTGAAGATTTTCATTCATTGAAGTTAAGTTCTTTTTATTCCCCTTTGTTATTTATTTATTTGTCTTTCTTTGATATGATTGTTATTGGCAAGAACCTTGTGGTTCCAAGGTTGTCAGGGATTTGTTTATGCCTTGGATTATGATGCATTAGATTGTGCTTTGTTTTGGCTTTGAATTTCTTGAAATCTTAATGGTTGGTTTGGACTTGAATCTAGTTAGAATCCTTCTATCTAGTAACCTAAGTTGGAATTGAGACTTACCCGGTGATATTCCTTCTTAGATACAAGAGTGGTTGATCATAGGTAATAAAGGTTTATCCTTTATTGGTTGAATGTGCTTAGATTCCTTCCCAAGTAGGGTAATACCTGAGACTTACCCGGTAATAGTTTACCTTTCCCTTAGTTTGTAGTCTGGTTGTTTTAGAATTTCCTACCTCTCTACCTTGAGACTTACCAGGTAATAGGTAGTTGGTTTGGAACTAGATAGTCTTGAGACTTACCCGGTAATAGACTGTCAACCTAGAAACGTTCATCCATGTTGCTTTTCTACCTTATATCTTTACGAGTTTTCCTGAATCCATATGTATAAACAATGATGTTGAACCCTTGGAATCCATTTTCTTTCCTTTAATTTGATTATCTTTGTTTTCCTTTTTCTTTATTTGATTTTCAATCAATAGTGACAGTTGATTGCGAATCTATCAAAACCTTTTTGACTTCTTTCCGTTATCTTTTCCAACCTCTTGTCTTTAATTGAGATCTATTTTATATCTACTCTTTGATGCATATTAATCCTCCTAGTCCCTGAGATCAACCCTGGAATACTTGTCCTACTTTGTACGATCCATACACTGTGGGTTCGTTGCTATTTAGGGAACTATTACAGGTTATAAATTTAAGACTATCCCTTCCTAGTTTATAGGTGTGTAAAACCAGCGAACAAGTTTTTGGCGCCGTTGCCGGGGACTGAGAAAGTTTAATATGCTTGTTTTGATTATTTATAGTGTAGATCTTTCTTGTTACTTTTGATCTCGGTTTACCTTTTTCCTTTGTGTTCCCCAGGTTCAGCACAATGGCATCTACAATATTTGATGAGCTTAAGGAAACCAGAAAACGAATTGATTATCTAGAGCAGAACCTGGAGTATGAGATTTATTCGGTCAACCTACTGGGAGAAAGTGAAGAAAGCTTGGAGCAGATCCGTTATCTAGAGGACGAACTGAACTACCAAAGATATATAGAAAAACGACAACAGGGTCTTTGCTGCGCAAGTATTATAGAGAGGCTTGACAAGCTTGAAAGTACCATGACTCGTAGGGAAGAACTCCAAACGCTGAGCCAATTGTGGAGATCAAGGGAGAAATTTGAAAGCATCGCTACTCCCAGGGAAGAGGTTCGACCAAAGGAAGAGCGCATCGAGGATGAAGAGCTGACGAAGGAGGACGATGGATCGGACAGTCTTATCCCGATCTCGGCCGAGATCATTCCTATCTCGACCGAGATATCACGACAGAGAGTGATCTCGGTCGGCATCTCGGCCGAAATCCAAGATATCTCGACCGATATCATACCCATCTCGGCCGAGATTCCCTTACAAAAGGAAAATCTCGGCCTACTATGTACCAATCTCGGCCGAGATTTCCTCAAGTACTGTCCGAGATTTGCTGAAAATCGTCCCATATCCTTCCATCCTACCCGAGGTGTGCCTAAACGCTGGAGGGAAGTGCCAAAGGAACCTCCCAAGGTCAGATTGAAGCTTCCTCCTCATCAAGGGAAGTTTTCAAATAAGTATGGGGTAACCCACAAGACTATCCCATACCATCCTCCAAGGCTGGGAAGAGTGGAGATCTTCCATCAAGACATGAAGAGAGTTCTCAAGAAGAAGTTTTATGTGTCCTGTGAAAAGTGGTTGCAAGGACTGTATGAGCAGTCCAAGGTTTAGACTGTGAGCTGAGGCAACCACAGATTTGGGTCTGACTAGAGACCTTAAACCAAGCGCTTCTCGGGAGGCATCCCGAGGTAAGAGTCTTTGTGCTCTTGTTTTTTTTATTCTTTGCTTTTTGCTTTTGCGTTTCTGCGCGTTTTGGTGTCTTTTGTCTTTTCAGGTTTTAGATAATAAATGAAGAAGAGTGGCTTGAAGGAGTTTGCACAGCCGCTTGTTTCCACCACAACTTCCATTTACATGTGTCATATCACTGATTTTTACATTGTGAGTATTCTTTTTCACTTCTATTTATTCTTCACATTGAGGACAATGTGAGTTTTAAGTATGGGGTGAGATATTTACAGTCTTTTAGCATGTTTCTTTTCATTGCATTGCATATAGATAGTTTGAATTAATTTCCTTGTCACACGTTTGCTTTTAGCTTGCTTATAAAAAAAAGGTGCTTCTAGGAATTACATGACCCCTATGATAACATTGTGTAAGTGAATTAGCCTTTGATTATTACTTTTGAGCTCAATTTGATTTATGGCATATATGAGATTTGAATACTTTGCTTGAATTTTATGTTATTTATGAAAATTGCCTTGTCTAGTTGGATTGAGTTTGGATAGTTGAAGTTGCATGATAAGTTCTTATACATTGCATAGGGATGATTTAGGAAATTCGACTTCATTCTTCTTCTATCTTTATCATGTTAAGCCCCTCAAACATGAAATCCATTGTCTCCAATCCGGGAATTAGGAATGTTTCGTTTGAAGGTGTGTGTTGAAAATGTTGTGTTGAGATTTGTTTGAAGAAGTTTGAAGGATGTGAAATGTGATGTGAAAAAGAAAAGCAAAGCTTATAAGGGATTGTTGGCTATAAAAGATGAGTAACTCGGTACCATTCACATAGCCGGGTGTTTGTGCCTTGCCAAAGGCTGATTAGTTTTAAAAACATTCCCTTAGAGTTGATTTGGTATGTGCATTTTGGTGTGCGGTACGTGAAGGAAACTGAGCACCAAGGTTTCGGCTACTGTGCACCAATGCCTTTCACTCAAGAAAGAAGAAAAGAAAAGAAAAAGGAAAGAAAGAAAGAAAAGAAAAGAAAAAGAAGAAAAAAGAAAATTTATGCAAGGGTGGTGAATGTTGAGTTGAATTGATGAAGTGTGTTATTTCTTCTTCCCGGATGAGCACCACATGACCTAAAGAACATCCTACCCTTATCACGTTTCTTGGCCTTTGTTTGCTAAGTCCTTTTGATGTATGTACATGTATTTGACTTAGAAGGCTTAAACTTGAATTTCTCAATTGTATTAGATATAGTAATTTTGATGATGAATGTGAAATTCTTGTAAAGTATGATTCTCCTTTTTATGCTTATTTCATTTGATCTTATTTGAAATATATTTTTGGCTATGAAACTGCACTATTGAGGGTGATCATCTTTAGAAGCACTACACGTTTTTGTTTTTGTTTTGCATAGACAATTCATGTTATCTTATCTTAGATTTACTACTTGCTTGAGGACAAGCAAGGATAAGTATGGGGTATTTTGATAACATGATTTATGAACCTGTTGCATTCATGCATTTAGTTAGATTTCCCCTTTCCGCATTCATGTTTTGGCCTTAGTTTGTGCCACTTATGCTTGTTTAGTTCTACTTTGCAAGAATAGATGTCTACACACGCAATTTGTGGCTTTGTAGGTGATTTGGCACATTATGGAGCTAAAACGACGTATTTGAGGATCAAGCCTAGAAGTGGATGCATTGGAGCGAGTGTACGTGCGCGGGAAAGGACCGGGAATCGAGCTAAAGGCACGAAGGAACGAAGAAGACGGAATCCCGGACCGAGATGGCCTGATCTCGGCCGAGATTCCATGATCTCGGACCGAGATAGCCAAATCTCGGCCGAGATTCCATGATCACGGACCGAGATAGCCAAATCTCGGCCGAGATTTCATGATCTCGGACTGAGATGGCTCGATCTCGGTCTGACCAGACCGAGATGGCCTGATCTCGGCCGAGATCCATGGATCTCGGACCGAGATGGTCCGATCTCGGCCGAGATGGTCCGATCTCGGCCGAGATTTCCGAAGCCCCGATAAGCTGAGTGATCTGTTGCCAAATCTCGGTCCCGACAGGCCTGATCTCGGCCGAGATTTTCTGCCCGAGATTTCCTGTTCGGAAATTTTATTTTATTTTTGGATCAGTTTTGGCCCAGCCCGTCCTTTGGAAAGTTGTGGGCTATAAAAGGGAAGCTCTAGGTTATTTCTAAGGTCCGTCTTTTGTGCTGGGAGTCGCCCAGAGCTAGCCCTAAAGGGTTGAGTCGTCTCCTTCCTTTCCCTCTTCTTCTCCATTGTTCTTCATTGTTTAGAGTAAAGTTAGAGGCTTTTTCATTCAGTTTTGTTGGGAATACATTGTTGAGAGATTGTTAATTCGAGATTGTCAAGATTGAAGATTTTCATTCATTGAATTTAAGTTCTTTTTATTTCCCTTTGTTATTTATTTATCTTTCTTTGATATGATTGTTATTGGCTAGAACCTTGTGGTTCCAAGGTTGACATGGATTTGTTTATGCCTTGGATTATGATGGATTAGATTGTGCTTTGTTTTGGCTTTGAATTGCTTGAAATCCTAATGGTTGGCTTTGAATTGCTTGAAATCCTAATGGTTGGCTTGGAATTTAATCTAGTTAGAATCCTTGTATCTAGTAACCTAAGTTGGAATTGAGACCTACCCGGTGACATTAATCCTTCTTAGATACATGAGTGGTTGATCATAGGTAATAAAGGTTTATCCTTTATTGGTTGAATATGTTTAGATTCCTTCCTAAGTAGGATAATACCTAAGACTTACCCGGTAATAGTTTACCTTTCCCTTAGTTTGTAGTCTAGTTTGTTCAGAATTTCCTACCTTTCTACCTTGAGACTTACCCGGTAATAGGTAGTTGGTTTGGAACTAGATAGTCTTGAGACTTACCCGGTAATAGACTGTCAGCCTAGAAACGTTCATCCGTGTAGATTTTCTACCTTATATCTTTATGAGTCTTCCTGAATCCATATGTATATACAATGATCTTGAACCCTTGAAATCCATTTTCTTTCCTTTAATTTGATTATCTTTGTTTTCCTTTTTCTTTATTTGATTTTTAATCAATAGGGACAGTTGATTGCGAATATATCAAAACCTTTCCAAAATCTTTTTGACTTCTTTCCCTTATCTTTTCCAACCTCCTGTCTTTAATTGAGATCTATTTTATATTTAATCATTGTTGCATATTAATCCTCTCAGTCCCTGAGATCGACCCTGGAATACTTGTTCTACTTCGTACGATCCATACACTGTGGGTTCGTTGCTATAAATTTAAGATTATCCCTTCCTAGTTTTGCTACCCTGTGGATATCTATCTCTTTTGATAGTTATTTATAGGGGTGTAATCTAGCGAACAGTAGCCATGCTATTGAGTCTAGAGGTAGTAAAGGAAGCATCGTTCCCACAAATGCAACTTTACCATCTCCGGACCCAATAATCAAAGGCCGGTGTGAGCCGGGGGTACTTTTGGCCCGGAAACACGATTTGACACCGGTCAAGGAAGGCAAGTTACCATGCTTCTTGCTAGTCCCTTTTTGCTTATCCACTTCTCATGACCCTAGTAAAATGCCGCACGAGGTGTCTACTTTGTTGTCTGAATTTCAAGACGTCTTGACCGATGACCTACCACCCGACTTGCCACCGATCCGTGGAATTGAGCACCAAATCGATTTGGTGCCCGGCGTGTCTTTTCCCAACCGTGCCGCTTACCGTGCAAGTCCGGAAGAGACTAAGGAGCTACAACGTCAAGTCCAAGAGCTCCTAGACCGGGGATATGTTCTTGAATCGCTTTCACCATGTGCCGTGCCGGTTATTTTGGTGCCGAAGAAGGACGTACCTTGGAGGATGTTTGTCGATTGCCGAGCCATCAATCAAATAACCGTCAAGTACCGGCATCCCATTCCGCGCCTCGACGACATGTTGGACGAACTCCACGGTGCCACCGTCTTTTCAAAAATTGATCTCCGGAGTGGTTACCACCAAATCCGGATGGCCGAGGGTGACGAGTGGAAAATGGATTTCAAGACGAAGTACGGCTTATATGAGTGGCTTGTCATACCGTTCGGACTTTCCAATGCCCCATCAACGTTCATGCGTCTCATGAACCATGTTCTACGCCGGTTTTTGGGTAATTTTGTCATTGTTTATTATGACGATATTCTCATTTTTAGTAAGTCTTTGGATGAACACATCGGTCACCTTCTCCAATTGCTCGAGTGCCTTAGACAAGAGCAATTATATGTTAATTATGAAAATGTGTCTTTTGCTCGGACACAACAATTTTTCTTGGCTATGTCGTCTCTAAGGACGGACTCCGAGTAGACGAATCCAAAGTTTGCGCTATTCGGGAGTGGCCTACACCTAGTACGGTCACTATGGTCCGAGCCTTTCTCGGCTTAGTGGGCGCCGCTTCATGAGCTCACTACCAAGGGTGTCACGTTTGAGTGGCGTGATACCCATGCTCGAGCGTTTGATGCGCTCAAAGACCGACTTTGCAATGCACCATCACTCCAGCCCAAATTTCTCGAAAACCTTCGAGGTGGAGTGTGATGCATCTAATGTTGGCATTGGGGTGGTTCTCCTACAAGAGAATCGGCCCATTGCTTACTTTAGCGAAAAGTTTTCCGGTCCGCCACTCAACTATCTAACATATGACAAGGAACTATATGCTTTAGTTCTTTGTTTAAAGACATGGCAACACTAATTGTGGTCGAAGGAGTTCGTGATTCATTCGGATCATTCGGCTCTTTCGTATCTCAAGAGCCAAACTAATCTTAATCGGCGCCATGCAAGTTGGGTAGAATTTCTAGAAGTCTTTCCTTATGTCATTCGGCATAAGAAAGGAAAAGAGAATGTGGTAGCCGATGCCCTTTCTCGGCGATATATTCTTCTTGTGCATATGGGCGCCAAGATCCATGGCTTTGCTCTTATCAAAGAGTTATATGTCACGGATCTTGACTTCAAGGATATATTTGAAAAATGCCTTGACCTCCAAGAGCATGAGACCTTCTTTATAAATGATGGCTACTTGTTCCGCATGGGAAAACTTTGTATCCCGCGTTCGTCCATATGCCACTTGTTGATAAAGGAGGCCCATGAGGGTCGTGGTCACTTTGGTTCTACCAAGACTCTCGCCGCTCTCCAAGAGCATTCCTTTTGGCCCAAAATGCGCAAGCATGTGACACGGTTTTGCACAAGTTGCATCACATGTCATCATGCAAAATCGCGTCAAGGTCTTGACGGATTGTATTATCCTTTACCTATACCAATGGGACCTTGGGAGGATCTTTCCATGGACTTTGTACTTGGTCTACCAATGTCCAAACGAGGAAACGACTCCATTTTTGTGGTAGTCGACCATTTTTCGAAAATAGCTCATTTTATTTCGTGTAAAAGCACCCAAAATGCGAGCGATGTCGCCACGTTATTCTTTAACAATGTGGTGCGCTTACACGGGATACCACGTTCCATCCTTAGTGATCGGGATGTGAAGTTTGTGAATCACTTTTGGAGAACGTTATGGGGAAAACTTGGAACCAACTTGTTGTTTTCAAGTAGTTATCACCCCAAACCGATGGTCAAACGGAGGTGACCAATCGGAATCTCGGTGCTCTACTTAGAGCAACGCTTAGGAACAACCCACGTAAGTGGGAGGACTTACTTTCAGCTGTGGAGTTTTCATGTAATAGGTCTAGGCACTCGGCAACTAAACCCTCACCATTTGAAGTTGTCTACGGCCTTAATCCACACACGCCTTTGGACTTCACACCACGCCCACTCAAGGACGGTGAACACATCACCGCCGCAAGTCGAGCCGCCTCAATAATTGAACTTCATGAGCGGACAAGAGCAAAACTCCAACGTCGTGCCGCCCAACTTGCCGAACAACGCAACAAGGGCCGTCGCGACATATCTTTCGAGCCCGGAAATCTTGTTTGGATCCACTTAAGGAAGGAGTGTTTTCCATCTAGACGCAAGGGCAAGCTATCGGATCAAGGTGATGGCCTTTTCCGGATCCTATCCCTCCATGGTCCGAATGCTTACAAGTTGGAGCTTCCGGATTCCTACGGCGTGCACCCAACGTTCAATGTCAAGGATCTAGCCCCTCATGTTGAGCCCCTATTTGACGACGGTGAAACGGGGACGTTTCACATCCAAGATGGGGGGACTGATGCGCCCTTGACAACCATGACCATGGATGAGGAGGACGATGCTTTGCGGGTTCGCTCCGATGGACCGCTCACTCACTCCCGAGCCAAATCCATCGCCCAAGATGCCGGCTCAATCATCCGACACCCCATCGCATCACTTGGACCCATTAGTGGCATGCCATGTCTCCGCTCCACCATGGCATAGACTTCCGGCTCCATCCACCCTAGGCCCGATAGCGGCATGTCTCGCCTTGTCGGCGCCACGTCATTAAGCTAGCAAATATTATTATTATTTTATTATAATTTTGCAATTTAAATAATAGGCTTTACTTTTCGGAACATTAACTCTGGAACTTAATTCCGTGAGTTAATTTCCGGCATTGATAGTCTACACCTTTGGTTTCGGGAGTTAGCCCCAACATTATTTCCCGCCTTTATTTCAGTCATTTATTTCCGACTTTTGGTGTGGCTTTCATCTACTATATAAGGGATGTTTGGCCTCACTTGTAAAGCATGTCTTATTTAATCAAGTTATTGAAGGAAAATCCTCATTCTTGATTTGGGCATCACTTCCTCTTCAATCCCCTAAAATTTCTTCCTTAGATCAAGTCTTAGATCCAAAAACTCACATTCAAGGATTCTTCTAAAGAATCAACCGCTCAATCCACTACAACGTTTGCTCGATCTCTCTAGATCAAATCAAACTCTCGCTTCCGCCTTACCAAAGTTCTGTCAAAAATACCTTTTGCACATCAACAAGGAGTAGTTGAAGCTCTATCTTGGTCTAGATCCGGCATTCGTTCTCAAACGATTCGAAGGACGCATCAACGTGTATGTGTGGTTCACTTGTGGCGTGTGCCCTCCACGTCGCTTGGTCCCCCAACAATGAATTTTGTCTTTGACTGCTAGGACGGAAGAGAAGTTTTCTTTCTTTCTTTCTTCTATACATGAGTTTGATAGTTGTATGGAGTGGAGAATCAAAACTATTGCATCTTTTTTAAGGAACGCACTCTAATTAACTTTACATTCCTATTTTCATTACTCAATTTTTTCTCAACTCCTGGTCCTAACAAATCATATGAATAACTCCCTACATAATTTTATTTCATATAGTAAACCCCTTATATATATATATAACTAGTCCAAGAAAGGGGAAAAAAAAAGGCAAGCTAATGGCCAAAAAATGCGTCTAGTCTCGCCTATTTTCTCAACCTTTAACAAGAACTCAATCAAGACAATATGTAACCTTAAAATAAGGTCAACGTAGGCATGAGGGTAGGAAAAGATCAACTTCAATCCAAAACAAACTTCAACACACAACACAAACCGAAATGAACAAAATTAGCAACTAGAATACAAATAAATTTCATTTCTTTTGTTTTATAATGACTAACAAATGAATATCACAAAAACTTTAACCGGAACAAAAATGTACAAAATGCCATTCATCAAAACCAAAATCGGTTTACTCTTCATACGGGTTGATGGTTTGATTATGGGATAGACCGGAGAGGGTTTGGGCTCATATGCATTTGACCGGTCTAGGGAGAGGGTTCAGGGGTGAATTGGTTCAGGTTTGGGAGTTCTAGGATTTAAAGGGTCAAGATTTTACAGTTTAAGGGTTTCGGTGGCAACAAAGGGTATGGATTAGGATTCCAGGGGGCGTTTCCGGCGGTTGTGGGTGGTGTATGAGAGGTTTAAGGGTGGCACTCAGCTAGACAAGGGGGGAGGGGGGAGATCAAGTAGTGGTTGGTAGCAGTGTATGTCCGGCGGTACAAGGTGGTGAAAAGAAAGATCTCTCATGTCGATGGTGATAGGGTTTTCAAGGGTAGTTTCCAACGAATTTTTATCCGATTTAGATCGAAAAGGATAGGGATTGACGAGTTTCAAAAGGGAGAAATAGGTTATACACTAATCTATCAAATCACAAGCAATCGGAATTTCAAAATAGTAAGTTACGAGAGAGAAGTAGACTAATCGAAACTGTGTTTGCTCCAATGATTCTTTTTGTTATTTTTTGAATTCTTTTGACGTCGTCAACGCAACTCTGATAACATTTTGATACAAGGATAATTGTAGATTGTCCCGATCTTGGACACCAAAGCTCATCTTCAACTTGATGGACAATAATGGAGGGGGTTGAGTCGTGGGGTGATAAAACAAATGGTAGGTAGATCAAGGTAGGACTCCTTGCGACAACATAGAACACCTTAATCGTATAAAACCCAAGACATACCTATGAATGTCCAAGAATCCCTTTTGCTACAGTCTTACGCAATCTTAGATACAAGCTAGGAAGCACAAAAAGGAGGCTTGTGAGTGTTCGATAACACCAACTCTAAAGATCGGAATTGACACAGACGCAAGAAACGTCAAGCTATATAGACCACAAGGACTCTCTCACTTGCACTCTCCAATAGAGAAAAAGAACTCATGCAGAACGTGTATGTATTAGCAAAAACGAGGTTGTTTGGAAATGCCAAATTCAGCCAACATATAATGTGTGATTTTGGCTAAGGATAACCTAAGAGAAAATAATTAACTCGCGCTACAACAAATTAAAAAAGCCCACAACAAAATATAGTCCAATAGTAATGATAAGTGTCTAATTGGTTTGAAAATAACACAAGAAAATTCCGCTTGTTTCCTTAGACATTGGACCTTGTATTTCATCTCTTGGATCGAACTAGGCTGGTCCAGAATTGGTTATGGGCTGGACATGTAACACAATCTGTCATACTTGTCTCTAGAGATCCCATCTTCACTAAATAACTCTCTATCTCATAAATCTCCTCTCCTAGTTTTTTTTTTACTACTCGAGCTCTTGTCAATAGTCCTTTAGGTTTTCTTGAGATGATCCCGCATCAACCATCTGGTAGATCTCCAAAACATCAAAGGGAAAGAAATATATAAATAGGTAATGTAATTATACCCAAAAGATTAAGGGATGAATAAGAATAGTTATGGAGAAATACACTAAAAATGGATGATATCAATGTTTATATGGTATGTATATGTTATTTTTTTATTCTACATTTAAGAAATATAAAGATCGACTAATGATTTAAAATATAAACATGAATTAATCGTCAACCTAAATAGATACATAATTTGTTCTTTAAAAAAAAATTTCATCTAATTGAACCAATTCTATTGTTTTCGAGCATTTTTCGATATCGTACTATAGTTAATTATTAAATTTAATTGTTCTTTTGAAAAAAGAAATCATTATTCATAAAATAATTGGAAAAAATTGGAAGGGGGCCTTTTGTGTAAATATAAGCCTTAAGAGGCTGATTATTTTGTGTAGTGACTAAGTAAGTCTTTGTTAATTAAAACAAAAAAAAGTTAAATGGGAAAGGAAAAAAACACCAATTATATCCCTGATTATATCCTATTGATAATTTATGCTCAATTGAAAAATCCCAAATATTCTCTATCCATAAATATCTCCTATGATGCACGGACACGTATACGAAAACGGACACGGCGGAAACGGTGAAGCGGCAATCCTCAAAATCATAGGAAACGGGGACACGGTGAGTAAAACAATTAACCTATCATTTTAAAACTATTGAAATGTAGAATCATATATCTCACACACACACATGAAAAAACCCAATGATATATGAGTAGATAAAAACATTAATATGACAACAAAATAACCGAAACAAAAGCTTAGAAATAAACATTTTCAGTCTTACAATACATAGAAATAAACATATTTAATATTACAATAAATACCGGTTGAAAATTAGCATCATGTTAAGTTGTTTGAATATTATTCCATGTATCATAAAGCTTCCAGTTGACCTTTCCAAAAGTGAACATATCCTTTCTGTTTTGTTGAGCATGTTTGTAATCTATAATTCAATTTCTTCACTAAAATCTTTTTATAGTACAAGTGAAAGTAGTAATTATTAGGTGAACCACGTTAAATCTTGTGTCTTCGAACCAAATTTTACAAAAACTTTATTATATGTTCTAAATTTACTAGTCAAAATGGAACATCTAAAACCATTACCAAAATTTCAGTAAAAATCCTTAAGGTTCCTTCACACCAAACTAGCTAGCTCCTTCCATGCTTTGCCATTTTCTCTTTATTTCA
This sequence comes from Fagopyrum tataricum, assembly GCA_002319775.1. Classification (NCBI taxonomy): domain Eukaryota; kingdom Viridiplantae; phylum Streptophyta; class Magnoliopsida; order Caryophyllales; family Polygonaceae; genus Fagopyrum; species Fagopyrum tataricum. Next base: position 22,812,538 of record CM008282.1, read on the forward strand.
TCCCAATACAATTACAAAATTCAATGTAGAGTATACAATAAAATCATTCATTAAAGATAGGCACTCTTGCTTTTAAAGGTAAAGAGGTGGATTGAAATGGTTAGGAGAGGGATGGGTATGAAAATCACAAAAAATTCTAAAGAATAAGATATCTTATAAATCAAATAGTATAATGTAGAGCAAGAAATTCCTTAATCTCAAAATTATTATATTTAAATTAATCAAAATGAAACTTTAGCATGAGTATTACATCTTATTTATCCCAAGCTTTAACAAAATTAAACTCGCCGTCTGGAATATAATACAAATAAATCCCTTCATCGGTAAACTTCCATATACAATGCCTACCACCACACTTACCGTCGACAAAGCTTTCTCGATCTATGAACGCTGAAAATTGGTTGACAGTGTGATCGGCTCCCCCGTCTGCACGACATAAGATTTCCCTAGCTTCGAAGACGTAAGGATGAAATGTCCAATTGTAGCTACTGTGTGGCGGTATCACCAACTCGGGCTCTTCATCTTTCAAGTATTCTGTACTAAAACAATTGAGCTTTAGTGTAGCTTGCGATAACTCGTTCATCATGGATAGATGATTCATCCTGAAGGGGTTTCATGAGTAGCCTTCTCCTGACTTCAACATAAGGAAGGTGATTGCCAATACAATTAGAGTCATTACTCTACACTTCATCATTTTGAATCGAGTTGAGTTGGGTACTTCGTTCTTGCCTATTTATATGACATATTATAGATGGTTATTGATATGGTAAATGTAGATTTGTTATCATCGGGTAATTCTATACTATCTAAAAGATACCTAGTATGTTTTAAATAATTCGTTCACTTTATCCAATTGTGATTTTCTTTCCAAATTAAGAAAAGATATTTAGTCATTTTTAAATAGTTTCACGCATTTGTTTTGTCCTATTTTCTGTAACACCCCAAATCCGTAGGACTCGGAGTGCTACTGAACTAGGATCTCACAATGGATCCTGGCCCTAGCTTGACAACAACTTCACTGAATCTTACAACAAGGCACTGATAGATTAAAACAAAACATAAAACTGATGTATATATATATATACTGATCAAAAGTAATACACAATACTGCTGAGTACAAAAGTCAACCATAAATCCGTACAATATAAATAACCCAAAACCCACGAGTACGCTCTATGTACGGAACCCTCAGCAGATCACCCCTCCGGATCACTCTGCAGTTCTCCTAACCTGCAAAGGATCTACAACACGGTATAAAACCGTTAGCTAACCATACACAAATATAAGATAGGCAAGAGCACAACCACACATCATATAAACAATAACACATCAACATGATATCACACATTTACCCGGTTTATTATCTTTATAACGTTAAACACACAGGAGTATATATAAATCAGTATATGAAAATAAGTGACACGAGGAATATAATCCTCGCCTTTGCGTGCAATAGCTAGCTGGAGTGGTATCAGCGCACCTTCCTGTATACCATAAGGAGTGGTATCAGTACCTTCCCGTATACCAAGTCTAGCTAGCGTACAGAGAACTTCCCAGACTCCTCTAAGGGATGAAAGGGTAAGTTGTCACAACCACTACAATGGGCGGTCAATATAACATAGGTCGGTGACCCACATGAAGCATGATATAAAGCATATAACAAACACCACTTATGCACACATCCAATATAAGGATGGCAGGTAAGTAACTCCTATAGACTTACCTCAATCTCAGAAGTATCTCGCTACGAGCAAAACCCAGAAACGTCCACTCCAACTGGAGGACAACACAACCTATACAAGGCACTCAAATATATATCACAATCCTATCACACACAAAGGGTCACACCTAGACCCAAGGGATCAATTCCAACTCGTAAACCTCAAAGCCGTAACCGGCATAACTATACCATACTCATCATCATCTGAATCCTAGCATGATACTTGTTCCCTCGTACTAGAAAGGAAAGGAAACTACTTGACTATAAGTAGTTCCGGGACAACACGCACCTGCGTGAACTAAGACCGCAGGGGCGGAAGGGGTCACCCGCAGGCGCGGAAGGTAGAAGCCGCAGGGGCGGTGACACAAAACGCAGGCAAGCGCAGGCACGACGCAGGCGCTGTGGCACGGTAGCCGCGGGGCGGTGGCTCTTGGCCTCGGGAGCGACGACAGTGCAGAAGGCAACTTCGCGGCTTCTCTTCGGTTCTTCACGTGATCAAATCACGTCTATACTCTTCCAGATTCATACACATACACATAAATATACATTCAACATCATCCTATGATCAACATACATCTAAACGTAAGCTCAAGGGATGGAATCAAAGAAGAAGAGAAGGAGAAGAACAAGCACTCACCACTGCACAAGGTTCTAGGCTGCAGGGAGGATCATCAAACACCAAGGCTGGCTTCCAAGCACAGAAAAACACACACTAGCATCAGCACACAACCACAAGCACACTTCCAAAGCCAACTCCAAGGAAAACAAGAACAACCTCACAAGGGAAGAAGCATAAGCAAGGTGGACGTAGGTAGCTGGAGAAGTAAAGTGAAGAAGTGAAACCCTTGCTCAACAAGGTAAGAGAAGGTAAGGTAAGAAGGTAAAGCACGGGTCAAGGAAGTCAACAAAACCAGCTGCAGCCGCCGTAACCCGCAGGGGCGGATCACAGGGCCGCAGGGGCGGGAACCCGCAGGGGTGGCATACGTGCCCGCGGGTGCGGCAAGGCCAATCTCGGCCACAGCCAATCTCGGCTATGGTCCGATATCGGTCCGAAAGAAAAGGGCTCTCACATCTCACCCCCCTAAAAACAAGTTTCGTCCCGAAACTTGCAAGGTCCTCAAGCCACTCGGACTCAGAAGCCGAGGTAACACTCTCTATAACCTCAAACACACGCATGGAGGGAAACATCAACTCCAGCAGTAAACTATACTATCTAGAGCCTAGAGGAAAACCCTCTCTAGCCAAACCATAAACATATCACAAGGCATAGAGGAAGCACATCTCTAGCCGTATCATAACATAACAAAAAGGCATGGAGGAAGAAAATCTCCAGCACTACTAGGTCCATCAAATAGCATGGAGGAAAGAACCATCTCCAGCTATAAACAAGTATCACAATAGCATGGAGGAAAGAACCATCTCCAGCTATAAACAAGAATCATACTAGCATAACAAGATCTACTAAGATCATAATCACATCAAAGCTAGCATGAAATAAACATATCACAGCATATAAGCATGTAAGTACATAAGACTCACCAAGCTAGTACTAAGATCTACTAGGTGATCCTACTGGTGCACCCATCTCTGCATAGAACTTTGGATAGTTCCTCTGGATACTATCCTCAGTCTCCCATGTAGCCTCCTCCGGTCCTCGTCTCGACCACTGTATCCTAAGCATAGGTATGTCCTTCGAACGCATGCGTCTCATACCTTGTTCTAGGACTGCAATCGGATGCTCAACAAAAGTATGGTCCGGCTCAACCACCAAATCCTCATAACTCACAATGTGTCTCGGATCTCGTATGTACTCCCTCAGCTGAGACACATGAAATACAGGGTGAACACCCTCTAATCTCGGAGGCAAGGCTAACCTGTAAGCTGCACTCCCAACCCGATCCAGAATCTCGAACGGTCCGACATATCGGGGACTCAACTTCCCCTTAATGCCAAAACGCCTAACACCTCGTGTCGGGGACACTCTCAGCCACACATGGGCTCCAACCCTGAACTCTAGAGGTCTACGCCTCCTGTCAGCATAAGACTTTTGGCGGCTCTGTGCAGTCAGCATACGCTCTCTGATCAATGCTACTCGAGCCATATCATCCTGAATCTGATCAGGTGCTAAACCATTGACACTACTCTGCTCATCCCAACATAACGGGGTACGACATCTCTGTCCATACAGTGCCTCATATGGGGCCATCCCAATAGATGCATGCCAGCTGTTGTTGTAGGAGAACTCAACAAGTGGGAGATGATCTGTCCACACTTGCCCCCAATCCACACACAAGCTCGCAGCATATCCTCCAAGGTCTGAATGGTCCTCTCTGACTGACCATCTGTTTGAGGATGAAACGCAGTCGTGAAGTGCAAACTCGTCCCCAGGGCAGTCTGAATCTGCTGCCAGAATCTCGAGGTAAATCGCCCATCTCTGTCTGAGACGATCGTCCTCGGTACACCATGGAGTCTCACTATCTGCCTAGTGTACTCCTCTGCTAATCTGCTCACTGGCCACGTCTCCCTGGTAGGAATAAAACGTGTCGTCTTCGTCAATCTGTCTACTATAACCCAGATGGCATCAAAACTCCGGCTCAGCCTCAGTCCGGTCACAAAATCCATGGTTACGTCCTCCCACTTCCTCTGTGGAACAGGAAGTGGATGGAGCTCACCTCCAGGTCTGAAATGCTTGATCTTGACCTGTTGGCATGTCGCACACTGAGCTACAAATCTGGCTACATCGGGCTTCAGCCCTCCCCACCAGTATGAACGTCTCAAATCCTGATACATCTTACTCGTACCTGGATGTACAAAATAAGGTGTACAGTGAGCCTCTTGTAAAATCCTCTGCCTCAACTCTGTATCAGCAGGTACACAGACGCGACCGCGGCGCCTCAAAACTCTATCTGCTCCAAGCAGGAACTGTGGTGCCTCATCTCGAGACATCCTATCTTTGATCCTCTACAAAGCCGGGCAGTCTCTTGTTTCTGTCGGATCTCATCCAACATATCAGGAAGAACCTCTAAAGTACGTAGCTGGGCACCCTCATCAAGAAACTGAATATCCAACTCTAACCATATCTGGTCTCTCTGTAATTGAGATTGCACTGTCAACCTCGCAATCGCCTGCTCTCGAGGTGTCTTCCTGCTCAGGGCGTCGGCGACAACGTTCGCCTTCCCTGGATGGTACAAAATCTCTAGATCAAAATCCTTGATCAGCTCAAGCCACCTACGCTGACGGTTATTCAATTCCCGCTGCGTGAAAATATACTTCAGACTCTTATGGTCTGTGAAGATCTGACATGTAGCACCATATAGGTAATGTCTCCAGATCTTTGGTGCCTGAACTACCGCTGCCAACTCCAGATCATGAGCCGGGTAGTTCTCCTCATACGTCTTCAGCTGTCGAGACGCATAAGCAATCACTCTGCCTCGCTGCATCAGAACACATCCCAAGCCTAGCTTGGATGCATCACAGTAAACCACAAAATTCTCAGTACCCTCTGGTTGTGCCAAAATAGGAGCAAAAGTCAAACGCCTCTTCAACTCCTCAAAACTCTGTCTGCACTGATCAGACCACACAAATCTGGTAGTCTTTCTCAGCAAACTCGTCAGTGGACGGGCAATCACAGAAAAACCCTCCACAAAGCGTCTGTAATAACCGGCTAAGCCAAGGAAACTACGTACTTCCTTGACGTTCGTCGGTGTAGTCCAAGCTGCTACAGCCTCAATCTTCGCTGGATCCACCTTGATCCCCTCAGCTGAAACCACATGACCCAGGAATGCTACCTCTGGCATCCAGAACTCACACTTAGAGAACTTAGCATAAAGTTCTCTATCCCGCAAAACCTGCAATACAGTCCTCAGATGTCCTGCATGCTCCTTTCCACTGCGAGAGTATACCAGAATGTCATCAATGAAGACCACTACAAACTGATCCAGGAAGTCGATGAAGATACTGTTCATCAACTCCATAAAGACGGTTGGGGCATTCGTAAGCCCAAATGGCATCACTACAAACTCGTAGTGGCCATATCTGATCCGGAATGCTGTCCTATGCACATCCTGCTCCCTCACCCTCAGTTGGTGATACACGGAACGCAGGTCAATCTGGAGAACACAATAGCTCCCTGTAACTGATCCAACAAATCATCAATGCGCGGCAGTGGATACTTGTTCTTGATAGTCACCTTGTTCAGCTCTCTGTAGTCTATGCACAACCTCAGTGATCCGTCCTTCTTCCGTACGAAGAGGACAGGTGCTCCCCAAGGGGACACGCTAGGGCGAATGAAGCCCTTCTCAGCCAACTCCTCGAGTTGCTTCTTCAGCTCCAACATCTCAATAGGCGGCATCCGGTATGGGGCCTTCGAGATGGGTCTAGTACCAGGCTCCAACTCGATACTGAAATCCACACTCCTCTGAGGCGGCAAACTGGACGGCTCAGCAAAAACATCTGTATACTCACAAACAACTGGGATATCCTCTAACGTTGGACTCTCCCCCTCCTTCATGGCATAACACCAGAAGGCCTCGCAACCCTGTGCAATCAATCTAGCTGCTCGTATGGCGCTGATAACTGTACCTGTCTTTCCAAGGTCCCAACCTCGGAAAACCTCTATCTGGCCTAACTCGGTAGAGAGGGTAACAGTCCTCCTACCTACATCTAAGACTACAGAGTGTCTATCCATCCAGTCCATACCTAGAATGACTTCTTCATGCTCTAATGGCATGACAAAGAAGTCAACTAGTAACACACGGGTCCCTACAGAAATGGGACAACCGTGAATCTCACGGGTACCTCTGACCCTACCACCATCGGGTAACCCTATAATAAAAGGCATACCCTCAACTGTATCTAACCCAAGACGCTCTACACAGGCATCAAAAATAAAAGAGTGCGTAGCACCAGTATCAAATAAAACTCTAACAGGTAAACCATGAATCAGAATGGTACCTGTAGCAATAGGTGTAGCTGGCTCCTCTGCACTCCTCAACTCAAAGACACGACCCTGTGGGCCTCTAATATCAGTGGTGCCTCCACCACGACCTCTGCCTCTACTCGGCCCAGGAGCAGATCCCTGAGCATATAGGTCCGGGTAGTATCCCTCAGTCGTCGGGAAAAGAGATAAACGTGTTGATCTGCAGCAGGTGCAGTTGGTCCCAGTAAGGCCAGCTCCTCCTGAAACCTCCTGATAGCCTCAGAGACTGGTACATCCTCGAACCCAGCCTCCACAAAATCTCGCAGTTTCTCCCTCCTAAGAGAGGCAGGGCAGAAACGCTCTCGGATCAGAGTCCTCATCTGCTCATAGCTAGTAACCTGGACTCGTACAGACCTCCACCAGTGTTGTGCCAGATCTCTGAACAAGGTCTGCACCATCTCAATCTGCCTGTCAGCTGGACATCTAATAGAACCCAGAGCTGAGTCTTCATGTCCTATCCACAGCTCCACGTCTAGCCCCACTTTCCCAGTGAAAGGGGGTACACCCATCTGATGAAATGCCTTCAACCAGGTATCTGGTCTAGGCCCTCTATGCTCCTCCGGTGCTCTAGCAATCTCAACAGCAGGTACCTGTACAGCTGGTACCTGAGTAACAGTGTGGGACCTCTCAGATGGTCCCTCCTGTGCCTGTAAATCTAGGGCACGCCTACCGGCTCTGGCAACCTCCTCTACTCGTCTGATATAATACTGAAACTCTGATCTACTCATAGAGACGCGATCAGACTCACCAGACTGGGCTCTATGTGGCCCTTGTCTCTCAGCTGCCCCGTTCCCAGTCTCAGGAACGACGCTCTCAGCAACCTCCTCATGCATCTCTCCCGCATCTGAACCGTCAGCAGGAGTCCTACCCCGTCCTCTATCTAGAGGGGGTCTATCTCTACCTCGTCTTGCTGCAGGTAAGACTCTAGTCTGAACCATCTGCAGAAGACGTAAACCTATCTTAGAAGGTTATATATATGCCATATGTATAGATATATCACAAATCAATCACAACAGAATATCTATATATATCTATACTGTCGAGATCTTCAGAGGGGCGATGGTTCACGTACACGATATCCCAAAACATTTGTACTCATTTCAAAACCAAAACCTTTTGAAAAGTCAAACCCCTTTCGGCTTTTGTTTATTTATCTATTCGAACTTTATTGCAGATTACTAGTGCCATTGTTGTCAACCTCGCTCTGATACCAACTTTGTAACACCCCAAATCCGTAGGACTCGGAGTGCTACTGGGCTAGGATCTCACAATGGATCCTGGCCCTAGCCTGACAACAACTTCACTGAATCTTACAACAAGGCACTGATAGATTAAAACAAAACATAAAACTGATGTATATATATATACTGATCAAAAGTAATACACAGTATTGCTGAGTATAAAAGTCAACCATAAATCCGTACAATATAAATAACCCAAAACCCACGAGTACGCCCTGTGTACGGAACCCTCAACAGATCACCCCTCCGGATCACTCTGCAGTTCTCCTAACCTGCAAAGGATCTACAACACGGTATAAAACCGTTAGCTAACCATACACAAATATAAGATAGGCAAGAGCACAACCACACATCATATAAACAATAACACATCAACATGATATCACACATTTACCCGGTTTATTATCTTTATAACGTTAAACACACAAGAGTATATATAAATCATTATATGAAAATAAGTGACACGAGGAATATAATCCTCGCCTCTGCGTGCAATAGCTAGCTGGAGTGGTATCAGCGCACCTTCCCGTATACCATAAGGAGTGGTATCAGTACCTTTCCCGTATACAAAGTCTAGCTAGCGTACAGAGAACTTCCCTGACTCCTCTACGGGATGAAAGGGTAAGTTGTCACAACCACTACAATGGGCGGTCAATATAACATAGGTCGGTGACCAACATGAAGCATGCTATAAAGCATATAACAAACACCACTCATGCACACATCGAATATAAGGATGGCAGCTAAGTAAGTCCTATGGACTTACCTCAATCTCAGAAGTATCTCGCTACGAGCAAAACCCAGAAACGTCCACTCCAAATGGAGGACAACACAACCTATACAAGGCACACATATATATATCACAATCCTATCACACACAAAGGGTCACACCTAGACCCAAGGGATCCATAAGGGATCAATTCCAACTCGTAAACCTCAAAGCCGTAACCGGCATAACTATACCATACTCATCATCATCCGAATCCTAGCATGATACTAGTTCCCTCGTACTAGAAAGGAAAGGAAACTACTTGACTATAAGTAGTTCCGGGACAACACGCACCTGCGTGAACTAAGACCGCAGGGGCGGAAGGGGTCACCCGCAGGCGCGGAAGGTAGAAGCCGCAGGGGCGGTGACACAGAACGCAGGCAAGCGCAGGCACGCCGCTGGCACGACGGAGGCGCTGTGGCACGGTAGCCGCGGGGGCGTTGGCTCTTGGCCGCGGGGCGGCGACAGTGCAGAAGACAACTTCGCGGCTTCTCTTCGGTTCTTCACGTGATCAAATCACGTCTATACTCTTCCAGATTCATACACATACACATAAATATACATTCAACGTCATCCTATGATCAACATACATCTAAACCTAAGCTCAAGGGATGGAATCAAAGAAGAAGAGAAGGAGAAGAACAAGCACTCACCACTGCAGAAGGTTATAGGCTGTAGGGAGGATCATCAAACACCAAGGTTGGCTTCCAAGCACAGCAAAACACACACTAGCATCAGCACCCAACCACAAGCACTTCCAAAGCCATCTCCAAGGAAAACAAGAACAAGCTCACAAGGGAAGAAGGATAAGCAAGGTGGACGTAGGTAGCTGGAGAAGTGAAGTGAAGAAGTGAAACCCTTGCTCAACAAGGTAAGAGAAGGTAAGGTAAGAAGGTAAAGCACGGGTCAAGGAAGTCAACAAAACCGGCTGCAGCCGCCGTAACCCGCAGGGCGGCAGGGGAGGCATACGTGCCCCGCGGTGCGGCAAGACCAATGTCGGCCAAAGCCAATCTCGGCTATGGTCCGATCTCTCGGTCTGAAAGAAAAGGGCTCTCACAAACTGATAGGTGGAAAGTGTGTGTCTCGGGCCTCCACCTCTCGACCAAAGCAGTAATAAGTGACATCTCCATCTCAAATGTGGAGACCAGTCGGTGAATACCATAAAATCCTGCTCTCCGTACGTAATAAACGACCCTCTCATCCTACGGAGGTAATGCTTGATGGCCTGTCTACCCTTAAGAGGAGTTATGGACTGCATATATAAAGAATTTCAATAGGTTATTTAATACAAGTGCAATAAAAAGTTAGTAACATAAGTGCAATAAAATAAATTCAAATCACATACGCTAGAATCACGGTCCAAACATCCTCACTCTTATGCTCCCGCTGGAGTGAAAAAGTGATCCCTCGTATGGTCCGGGAGGGATACTAACGGGTCGATACATCCTAGATAATAAAAAATTCAAATACTTAGTGTTGCAATTAACATACTTAGAGAGTTTCACATACTTAGAGTTGCAATAAGATCATAAAAATTCAAATACTTAGTGTTGCAATTAGATCATAACAAGTCACATACTTAGAGTTTAAGATCCAAATAAGAGTTGCAATAAGATCATAAAATTCAAATACTTAGAGTTGCAATAAGATCATAAAAATTCTAATACTTGAGTTGCACTTAATTACATAATATAAATTCTAATACTTAGTGGCCAAGGCCTGAGGTGCTAGCCCGTGTCGGACAAGTCTTCTTGTTGTGTCCTGGTTGTTTGCATATTCCACAACATTTTCTTCCTGGAACACCCCTATCCATCTCATTCCTTATTCTAGTTGACCGAGGTCTCCCTACAGCTCTTGACATCGCCGGATCTGGAATCAATTCTGGCCCTTGGACATCTGGCCAATCTAACTTATCACCGACCGGGTGAAATGATGCGCTATATGTCAAAGAGTAAGCTTCTGTTTTATATAAAGGATCGATGTAAGGTGTGTAATCAAACCCTCGCATGCGGCACACTGCTAATACGTGGGGACATGGCACCTTAAAAATCTTCCAACTTGAACAAGTGCAAGCTTCGGGTCAAATCCACCACAAACTGTCGACGACCTCCCATCATGATGCCCGGTAGATGAATTGAAACCTCGTAGATGAGTTGTCGATCGTTGAATCTGGTGACCATAGCATTACCCTGCACTTCCATGTTTTTTACAATCATCTCTTCCACTTTCTTTGAAAACTGATGATCAGCGCTACGTTGTAAACCCTGGGCATCTTTGGACAAAGTATGCATTGCAACGATAGAAGGAGGACTGAACAAGTGCAGTAATAGGCAAACATCTAGCACCCTTCATCACACCATTGAAACACTCTGACAAGTTTGTGGTAGTTATTCCATACCTTCGGCCACCATCATGATACAAAGACCATTTTTCCTTCCGGCAGATTCCAAATATTGATGAGCTTCTGCATTCATTTCACCAATTGCATGAAACCCTTTGTCAAAATCTTCTTGTTCATGTCGATAAGCAGTGTATCCAAGAAGATTTCTCAAATGCCTATTCTTGAACTTTGATTGAAAATTTGATGACAGATGACGCATGCAAATCCTATGATAAGCATTTGGCTCCCTCCATCTAGAAGATTCTGACATGGTCTTCATGATACCTGCATGTCTGTCCGATATAACACACAAACCTACTCTTTGTGTAACACGTTCACCAAGCAAATCCATGAACCACCTCCAACTTGATCCATTCTCTCCTTCAACTATGGCAAAAGCTAGAGGCAAAATCTGATGTTCTGCGTCCACGGCCATAGCAATCAACAATACACCCCTATACTTTCCATACAAATGCGTTCCATCAATAGAGATAACTGGTAAACAATGTTCAAATGCTGCAATGGACGGACCAAATGCCCAAAAAACACGTTCAAATATTTGTGCATGAAGATGAACCCTACTCTCCCATTCGACCACAGTCCCTGGATTTGTATTTTGAAGTGCAGACATGAAACGAGGAAGATCAGAATATGATTGAGACCAATCGCCATAAATTGATGAAATTGCACGTTGTTTTGCATCCCATGCTTTTTTGTATGAAACCTGCACATTATACTTATCAGACATAAATGCAATGATAACAAGTGGCTTGATTGTCTTGTCCGCACGGATAAGAGAAATAATTTCTCCACAAATGAATGCAGCAGACACATTACTACTATCCACATGCATGACGTCTCTAACACAAGTAGGGATGTGAGGTCCGGAAGTAAGATTTTCATGAACCCTAGCAGCAGTCAACTTCCATGGACAATTGCATGATTCACGTAGCTTGCAAATAACTGTGTAGTATTTTTCTTTTGCAACTTTCACCGTATATTCTTTGCCTCTAGCAACAGAATAAATTGTGAGTTGTCTTTTCAACTCATCTAAAGAACTGAAATGTTGGCCACAAGCAAATTCACCTCCTTCTACATATTGCTCTGTAGCATTCCAGTTTTGCCATGAGTTTATTTGAGATGGATCACACTCTTGAACGACATTCCAAGAAGGATCTATAGCTGATGCTTCTCTAGCCACTACATCTTTCTCGATTACGGTGTCCATATCTTCAACGGCATTACCATCTTCTTCTGATTGATACATGTCATCCTCGTGATCGATACCAAATTCATCGGTGTGAAAATCGGTTTGATCATTTGTGAGTAATCTCGTGTAAAATCCCATATCTTGTGTCCATGAATTATCCATATTGTTATCCACATTGTTATTCATGCCTATATTAGTTAATTTAGTTAATAAACAAGAATTGCATACTAATCCATAAACCCTAACAGATTTGATAAATCCAATATTCCAAACTAATCCATAAACCCTAACAAATCCATAAACCCTAACAAATTTGATAAATCCAATATTCCAATATTCTAAATTAATCCATAAACCCTAATAAATTTAATAAATCCAATATTCCAATATTCCAAACTAATTCATAAACCTAACAAATCCATAAACCCTAATAAATTTGTAATGGTGTCCATATCTTTTTTTTTTATTAATGTATTATGTATACTAAATCGTAATTTCATTTTTAAGATGTATAAACCCCAATTCTTTATTTGTTTTTTATTTATAATCTTTTATTTATAATTTTTTATTTATAATATATATCCATTACCTAAACTAATCCATACCTAAACTAATCCATATAATTAACAAAATAATAAACTAATTACACATAAACTAATAAATATTATATTAACAAAATAATAAACTAATTACAAAATTATAATACAAACTTAATTACCTTTAATAGAGAGGGAAGCCGATTCGATTAGGAGGGAAAAGAAGAGAGAAGCGAGAGAAGCAAATGGTGGAGGAAAAAGCAACACAAAGTGAAGGAGGAAGGTTCGATCTGTGGATGTGGAGGAAGGCTGTGAAACAAAGTGAAGGAGGAAGGCTGAAGTCCGAAAAGGGTGAGAATCACGGTTGGGTTACAGGTTACAGGACTGGTGGCAGTTGGGAAGCAGTAAAGTCTGGCATCCATCGGCATTTTTTAAAAAAAAAGAAAAAAGGATCGCCGTCTCACGGCGATTTCCTTCATAATTTTTTTTTTTTTAAAAAAAGGAATCGCCGTCTTAGACGGCGATTTCCTTGTCAAAATTTTAAAAAAATTATTCGGGGCGACTGAAACTGCGAGTTATTCGATAACTCGCAGTCTCAGCCGGCGACTCCCACCCGAACCTCGGATGCCTTCCTATTTTCGGAATTAGTTTTTTCCGTACCTAATTTCAGAAATTATTTTCATTCTTCTATTTTTTGGAAAAAAATCCACTATTTTGTTGGTCGTTGGCCTATTGATATGTGAGTCGTTGACCTACTGATATATGGGTCGTTGGCCTATCAAAATTTCAATCAACATAAATGTACTAAAGTATAGTATATGAATTCTGACGTGATGCGTTGTGAGGATTATAAGTCCAATCAATTCACGTTTAATATTTTCAGGAATTTTTCTATCCCACATCGACTATATGGAAGATTGATGGTTGAGAACTTCTATAAATAGAGGTTTTAAAGATTGAATAAATTATACATTTCTTGGACTTTTGACTAAGTTCAAGTATAATTTGTATTCATATTGCCATTAACCTACTATTTTGTGGTTGTTGATTATGTGAATTTTTCTTTCGTTGATCTAATGTATGTAGTTTATTGATCTAATGTATTTGTGGTCATTGACCTATTTTATTGTGTATTGACCCTTTGACCTATCAATCATTATATATATATATTATATATATATATATATATATATATATATATTATATATATATATATATATATTCTATCAAAATAAATATACAAAAATAGGGTGAATGACTGTTGACAGGCATGTTATGGAGCGCAGTATTTTGAAATACAAATCTCTCATTAAAAGCTATAAAAAAAAATTCTTTTTCTAACAAATACCCGTACACGACGGATCCTAAATTAGTTGTAGACATTCTCCTTGCCGATTTCTGCTCTACTAATACATCTTTCCTTTCAAAAAAAAACTATCACATTTAACTTATTCTTTTTATAAATATAATAAGCTTCCATTAGCTATTAAAACAGTTAATAAGGGTCGTAAACTAAAAGAACGTGGAGATCCGGATGCAAGATTGGGCGAATAAGTTTCATGTGACACTTGAAACTTCACGGCTAATGCACATCATGTGAAATGATTTTTAATCATCTACCACCTAATTATCACACCAATAATAATTAAATCAAATCCCTATGTTTTGGACAAACCAATATGCTACATATAATTAATTCATTTATTTCTTTTTGTAAAGAGTGAGTTGGGTCAATAAATAGGCTTGTTTATTATTATACCAAGACAAAATATATCCCATGTATTTTGGGTAAAAAAAAACACTAAAAATCAAGTAGTTTATGAGTTTCGAATGATTAAAAGACTCTTTGTCTTAACATATCAATATAAATATGCTAAAGTAGAGTACATCAAAGTTATGCGACGTTTCACGGATTTAATATTTTGAAATTCATCTCATTCATTAATCGCCACAAAAATATTTTATAAAATTATATTTGGCCATTAAAATTTTATTTTAAATAAAGTTATTTTTGTAATGACTTCGCATTACTTTTTATCGTTTAAACAATTAATATTTTTTGGATTTTGATTTTTAAATGATTTTATTATAATTTTAGTAAGAATTCTCTCTTTTTAAAAGATTACAGGCACAATCTATTTACATTAAATATTTTCACGGCTTGCTATCTCACATCGACTATCAAGTAAGGCTGATGGTTTTGAGAACTTGTATAAATAAAGGATATAAACGTAATTACACGAGGTGACAAACAATCTATTTATCCTTTGACACCCCAAGTCGGTTGAAGTTGAGAAAATGCATATTAAAGACTAGAACAAAAGTCATTAAACAATGGAGATGAGAGATCCTTAGTAAATATGTCCGCATATTGAGGAATGACGAAACATGGAACACTTGGACTTGGGCTAACGGGAAATTGTCCTTGACAAAGTGAATGTCAAACTCGATGTGTAAAATGCGTTGATGGTGGATGGATTGGGAGACATCTATATGGAAAATACATTGTCATAGCACACTATAATGGCAGACGATAACTTGTTCCTTAGCTCGTGTATAGTGGCTTGATGTTTCGATGACGAAGACAAAATGCTGTCTCCAAGGTAAACACACGGGATGTAAAGTGGTTAGTATATAGGAAGCCTACACAATTTGCATATGAATAGGAAGTGTCATTGGAAGTAGAGGAACGGCTAATGTGAATGCCGAGATTGGATGTCCCACTAATTAACAGTTGCACTTAAGAAAATGGAGGTGATGCATCCTAAGATCATGCATGGAGAGATAAACCTATTGGATAAGTAATATCTTTGGGGTAAATGAGATATTGAATAGCCGTTACAAGACTTCTATAGGAAAATGGATCAATCATTTTCGGGCTTGAGGCTGCCCAAAGCTTCACCTTTGTTTTAACTGAGCATTTCCTTGCGGAATGACCTCATACTCACTAACTTGTCATTAGTTATCTTTTAGGACAAACTTGTCATTAGTTAAAGACATGATCTGGTAGTTACAAAGATCTTATCTTATTAGAAGATAGATCTTGGGGAGATATGTTAGATTATTTTCCTTTAAGGCTTTGAACCATTAGGTTTTAGCATCTTCTATTTTGCATTTTACTAGTTTATGTCGTCGGTTTTGTACCCTAAGACCGTCGGTCGTTATAATGTTCGAGCATGTGTGGCTAAATTCTCATATTTTTTAGGGTAGAGAGCCCAACTGTATCGATTTATGAAGTTGAATTGATTTTACAGTATTGGATGTATGTTTGTATGAGTTATGCTAGTCACTGGATTATTTGCAAAATTTGAAAGCGAAGTTTGAAATCTTTTTTTTTGCTATATGTTCTTCTAGGTGTTGATGACAAAATGATAGTCAAGTCAGTCATGCCTCCATGCGGAATTGATTTGAAGAATAAGTGCCGTCTTGTGTACATGACAATCAATTGGGATGAACCATTAATGTATGCTAAGCAAAGTCTTATCAACATGACAATCAAATAAAGTTGTATCCTGCATAACTAGATTTACATTCAATTGTGCAATTATCATTCGAGATTTACTTTATATTCATGTTGTATTGATGTTGAATTTCTTATTGATTGATATCTTATTCTCTATTCTACCTTCGAGCTAATCGGGTTTTGGTTATGCAAAAAAATATTGTCCATCCCCCTTTCTTTTTTAATAAAAAACTTTTTTACGTTATTTTATGAGGTGGTTGATCAATATCACCTTTTATGGCCAATCAACCTTATTAACATCTTTCACTCTTTTCGATTCAATTTCGTTTTTTGGTTTTGTTATTTATCTATATTAGGTCAAAGTTCATGTCTTTGGACGATCGACTTTTTTTGAGGTCGATCGCCTTACTTTGTTTTATATTTAGTTTATTGCTTATTTTAGTTTCTTTAATTAATTTGTCAAAGCTAGACATCACATTCTTTGTGTTCGATCTTGACTCCATATACTATAGTGAATCTTGTAATTATTTGCGAGATGTGAAGCTCACTTTAACTCTCATCATTAACCCAACAATTTTTTTTTATGAAATATGGTTTGAAGGTTACAAAAACCGATAATATGTGTGTTTATTTTCAAAGAGTACATTCACCAAAATTCCAAAACTTGTCTATAGAACAGTTGAACAATGTGTGGAATAGTTAATCAATTTGCCATATATTTGAACAATTTTATATATAATGAACAACATGGAGAATATTTTTCAAAAAGGGTTTTTCTTTTTTTTTTCGAGAATGAAGAAAGTACAGTCGATCACTTTTTCATTGTCGATCTTCGTCGATTGTGAACGAAATGGTTGTAGAGTGTAATTATATTACGGTTGTTTTCAAAATTGAGAATTTTCTCGAAGTTTTATAGGTTGTTTTGGGAGAAATATTTCAAAAAACGTATTTGCTATTTTTAATTCTTCGAGAACGAGAAAACCAATCACTTCTTCTATGTCGATCTTGTTTGGATGTTGCTTCGATATTACGATGTTTTTGGTCGGTTGTAGTTGATATTTGTAGATTGAAATTTCGATATTAAATAAGCTTCAATTTTGCTCCGAATAACGTTTTATAACACCATTTGTTCATTAAAACACTACTAAATAGTCGGTTCAACCACAACCATTTTTATGATAATTGTAATTCCTTCACACTTTTAACCATAAATCACCTTACCTTAAGTTAATTGTGATATATGTAATCTAGGACTAGAAAGAATCCTTGAAGATACAAACGTAGTTACATGAGTCGATTAACAATATAGCAATATATGTACCCTATTACGACAATATGAAAATATAAGATGAGACAATACCGGCTCTTAAAGTTGTATTACCTAAATCGCCCATTTTCCCGCTGCTTATAATCACGTAATAAAATCCATTACATGCCTACAAAATTGATATGAGATAAGCCGACAATTTTTGTTCGAACTTGAATAAATTATTTGTACCTGTTCATGTGAAGTATATTGTATGGTATTTGACCTGCTAAATGTAATGAATCAAATTTATAAAATATTCATAAAAATATGTACAAGACATAATAGGTGGAAGCTAATGAGCTATGTTGATGAGAATGTTAATTGAATTTAGTCATGTCCCTTAAATTCTCATGTTTATATATTTCCAAAACACCTGCTCACCATAAAACATCAACCTAGCTACAAGACAACTCGTAACTACTAATCCAAAATTGTAATTTGAAAAATATATTTAAAGGATAATGAGTACTTTACGGGGGTGGATTATAGTTTAATAAGGAAAATTATATGTATGGCACTCGGTAGAAACTCTGAACAAGCTCTTCTATCCGGAGAAAAAAAAATCTAATGAGTNTATTTCATGGTTAGGTGTTCAAGGTCATTTATGGAGCATAATTGCATGAAAACAATACCTAAGCAAGAGAGTTCAATCTTCCCTGGAGTTGGAGAGAGTGCATGGAAACATCAAGATCAGATGAAGATTGAAGAATTCAAGTGAACACCGAGGGAGTTGGATGCAAATTTATGATGACCTCCGAGTGATTCCCAATTTCGATGATCTTGCCTTTGAAGTTTGACATTTGTGTCAACTAAAAAGTTGTAGATCTTCGATAGATCTTTGAAAGATCTTCGAAAGTACTACTCATGGGTTACGTATTTCCATCTAGAGCAGCATGAAAGTCAGTTTTAGAGAACTATCAAAATGTTGTCCAAAGCTAAAACAAAGCCTAGACGGACAACCATACGGGAACCAGACAACTTGGATTACCATCTCTATGCCGTATTTATCTATTTACTGTCCGTCTTCATCTCGTCTGAGTTATTACTTTTGCAAATTTAATTTATGGGAACTAGACCATGAACCATACCATAATATAAACCACATACAAAAGGGCAAGCATCTCGTCTCTATCACATCTCGCTATTGGTCTCGTATGCGCAAAATTTCTAAATAATATCTTATGATATTATTTTCGGTTAGGATAAAATATTTTTTGGAGCCGAATGGTACCCTATATAAACACATGTATACGCCCTAGTTTAGCATCTTATCATATCTTCTACCCTTTGAACTTTTCAATTACCGCATACGTCTTTTACTTTCAAGGATCGTCTTGTTGCGCTCGAACCAAACTATTTATGAGTTTTAACGTGATTTTGGTTTTATAAAATATTTCTTTCTTTTATTATGCCAAACTAAGTTACTAATTGATCTAAGGATTAATTGATCCATATAATAATTTTATTTACAATTGTGTATATGAATTGTTGAATTTAAAAATCATATGAATTTGCTTCTCATTAATGTGCTGAATTTCTACATTCGATTTACCTTCGAAAGAAGTGGCATTTATAAAAGATTTTAGATAAAAACCGTCTTTTGCCAAAAGCATGTTAGTTTTACTAGAAAGAATTAAGAAGAACTTGGTTTAAAGGATGGGACCTACTTTATACTTCGAGGATTTCTAATTATCATAGGAAGTTCCAGTATTTGTATATTTTCTTCCTCATCCGCCAAAAGCGAGACTTTTCTTGGTATTTTCTAGATTTTTAAATGCTTAAAGGATTTTTCATATTTTATGTGATTGCGCAAGCACCTTCAAGACAATTAAACACATTCTTTTTTTGTTTGTTTGTGGCAAAGGTGATTTTAGATAGTTACCTACAATATTCATTGACCAATGTTCATGATGTTACATGGTTTTACTTTAATTCATTATGTTGGTGATTCATTTTCCTTAGATCGTATCTTTTTATATATATTTTAATAAAACAATAATTTCTTTCTATGTTCTTTATGTATTTGCAAAACCTTTCCAAAACATATTTTTCTCTCCTTCTCTTTCTATTCATCATTTAGCATAATTTTCTATCAATTACTTCCAAATAAGACACAACCCCGTGATTCAACACTCGATACACTACAAATGACCCCGTCACACTTACAGGTAGGTTTTAGGACTACCACAAAGTCACGGGATTGGTCCATAGTTGCTCTAGAATCTTCCTTGAAACAACGGAAGGACATTTTTTAAGTCTAGTGCAAAAGTGGGATAGGTAGGTCGGCCGAGCTAGGGCAGGTTGAGCAAGCTTCGTCAAGTCGAGCACTTGTGCATGTTCCCTGATGTTCTTCAATCTACTCTCAAATTTAATTCATTTCCGTCTTGATCACAACTTCTTTGACCACAAGAAAATCCTTAGTGTGTATCGGGTCATTGTGCTACATATGTACCATTTGTACTCTACAAATGCATATAATGCATGCAATTATATAAATCAACGAGGTATCCAAAAAACTAATACAAAGGAAATAGACCAATAGGGTATGTTATATAATCCAAATGAGCTAGGGATTAGAATAGAATGATTCATACCAAAAACATAGAATAGAATGATGATGGAAAAAGACGTTAATTCGTGTGCTATCAATCGGCCCGCTTCAATGTTTATCATTCTTATAATTTTTCTCTTTTTCTTGAGTTAGACTTTTGGCCCGTCCACTTGGACATTTTATCGTTAAGGTTGATCTTGTCATAATAAAAGAGAAGTTCTTAGTAGATTTAGGGGTTTAGGCTATACCCTAACCCTATAAATATGGTGTTTCAGCCATTAGGTTATTTATCTCATTCTTTTGCTTTTCACAAGTTTCTACCACCTTTCTCTATACTTGATCGCTCGACTGTCCCCACCGGTCACTTAACTATATTGCGTTTGATCAATAATAAAGCGTTGTTAATTTGTTTTAGGTATGTTTGGCTAATTTTCATCTTTTATAGGTTTGGTGAGCCCGTTTACATCTATGATATTTCATTGATTCTATGTATTGGATGTTTGTCTATGTGAGTTGTGGTAGTATTTGGAATCTTCCGTTGCTATATGTAATTTGTTCACTACTTTTGGAGCGCACAAATCCCCAGCAACGGTGCCAAAAACTTGTTCGCTGATTTTAGAGCGCACAAATCCTTGATGAAAACGCCAACAACTTGTTCGCTCACAAAATACGATATGTTTAGTATTAAATTTATAATTCTCGTGATAAATACCGAAAGTAGTAGCGAACCCTTAGTGTATGGGTCATTACGTAGTACGGTATGTCTTGTGAGGTCGAACACAAAAACTGTGGCGGTTCAATTTGCAAAATTGATCAAAGATAGTAAAGATCTAGAATAAGAAATAGAAGGAAGGAGTAAGGGTTAGGAAATTCATATTTTTTGTTGGTTTTGAAATGTGTTCGATCAAGGATCAAGCTTAAGTAACAAGTGAATTAAATAAACACACAAAGCAAGATGTTATCAAATTATCGAAAAAGAGATTATTTGGTTTCAAGATCATTATTCGTGGCATCGGACTCAAGATAGTTGCAATCGAACAAGGTAAAGAAATGCTACAAAGACGGGTGTTTCCTCATTGACGATCTATTACAGGGGAGGTCTTAAGATCGTCTTGTTCCAATCTTAACTTCCCATAATCGGGTAAGTATCAAGGGAACTAGGACGGAAATTCGGCGCGGATTAGATTCTCTACCTAAGGAACAAGCAATTCATTACCGGGTAAGTCTCTAAATGTCCTACCTTAGATAGTAACCCAACACACCACAATCCAATAGAGGGATTTTAATCCTCTACTACCTAGAGTTCATCATCTTCAACATCTAAGGTAGGAAATTACCAGGTAAGTCTCTTTCCTAGCTTAGCTTGCTAGCTTAGAAGAATTCTAACCTAGATTCAGCCCAACAAACTTAGTATTTCTACAATTCTATACCTAAAACAATCATGCAACTAGTCCATCATCATCTAAGCCACAAATAACTTTTCTTTCACCCTAGAATCTCTAAAATTCTAGCCAACAATAAACATAATAAAATATGGAAAAGTAAAGCTAGAAAACATAATTCATGGTGATAAAATGCAAGGAAGAACGAATACAATCTCAGTTTTTATTACCTTCGACATCCAGCGAAAATGGACTACAATAGAGTTTCAGCTTGCTCTAGAAAATATTTAGAAACACACATAAATTTCACTCCTAAAATCAACTATAATAATCAAGAACAAGGACTATCGAGGTGCAAGAGAAGTGAGGAATTTCATAATTACAAATCTAATCCAAAGGTCAGTCCCCCTGGAACAATGTCTGCCACTTTACATTTTATACTCAACCTCTACAAACAACAAAGGACAAAAAGCATTTGAAAAGCAAAACTGACACATTTCAGACAAGGAATCTCAGCCAAAATATGCCAAATCTCGGCCCGAGGTCAGTACACATCGGGCCAGATTTCAGGCTTCATTTAAATTCCTTCAGAATCTTTAAAATCTCGGCATGTTATGTCTCCGGCCACCTCGGGCCGAGGTAAGGGGCCCAGATTTCTCTCTGTTGTGAAAATCTCGGCCTTCCTTGTCCTGATCTCGGGCCGAGGGTTGCTCTATGTTGTGAAAATCTCGGCTTCAACTAGATCCTTCCTTGTGAATCTCGGCCGAGGTGTGAACAAGTCCAACCGATATTTGTCACAAATTGTTGCTTTGCTCCATGGCTCAATGCTTTGCCCTTCCTCCTTTCATGTGGGCTTCTCCTTGGCTTCCACGGCTCGCTCCACCCCGAGGCTTGATCCTCATATGTGTAGTTTAGGTCCGAAAATCGTCAAATCACCTACAAAAACTACAATAGTATGTGTAGACATCTATACTTGTAAAGTAAACCAAAACAAGTCTAAATGACACAATACTAAGGTTTATTCATGCTAAAACAAGGGGAAACCTATCTAAATGCATGCCTAAACTAAGACAATGAACCATGCATGTTATCATAATTCAAGGTGATGTTGGATTAAGGTGATAGTCTATCCCTCATACCTCCATGATGAGTTCCATGTGAAAAAAAAGATGACGTCTTAGGTACATGACAATCCACGGGTGACAAGATTGATGTATGCATAACAAGGTCCTAACTATTTGACAATCAGATGAAGTTGTCCCGCATAACTATGACTTACATTCGATGTTATGGAATTTTCATTTCAGATATAACTTATATCCATGCCGTGGTGATCTGGATTTTGGAATTGTTTTATTTGTTGATACCTATTTTGTGTTTTTTCCCTTCAACTATGTGGTTTTGAGTTTTATATAGATCCAAACGTTTGCCTTAGTTTCTCCCTTGTCTAATAATCTATTTTACGAGGCATTTGAGCGTAACTCCTCAAGGTGATTGGTCGACCATACTGAGGAAACTCGAGCCTTTTCCTCATATTTAGTCCCTCGTTATTCATCTATAAATTTGTTTGTTTGGTTTTGCATTTTAATCAGGACGATCAAACTATACTTGGTCGACCAAAATTTCCGATCTTTGGTTTCTAGTTTGAAATGAGGGAACTCGAGCCTTTCACAGCCTTTCACACTTATGGAATCTCACAACTTAAGAAGAAGAGCATAGTAACATTGAAAAAAGAATAAATGTAGTGAATAAAAGGAAAATAAGAAGAATTTATTGGGTTAAGCCAATTAAAATAAGCCGTGATGCATAAAAAAACAAAAGAAGGAACGCTCATATGGCTACATCCTATGAGACTATAATGCGCAAGTAGTAAATTACTAGTGGTGAAAATGTGGTAATATCTCAATTGTTAGATCACATTGCGTTAAGACGTGATATTCTCAAAACCCAAAAACTTTAAATTGACCAAATTAGTGTGAAAGGTGACAATGTTATGGTAATCAATATTATTAAGAAGGTATGGACTTCTCTTGGAAAATCAACATGATTATATATAATATTGTTTTTTTTCACCGACTATTGAAGAAGTTAGTATTACTCACATTTTCGAGAAAGTCGACGTAAATAATTTGCTTCCTAAATATGGACATGCCATCTTTGACGTCGGTTTGTCACATTTCTTAGAACTTTAGGTACTGTTACATAAAGCATCATTCCTAATTTACTTCCTATATCATAAAAAAAATACAATCTCTTCACCAAAAGAATACAAATTAGACTCTATTTCTTATTATATTGTCACCTTCATTGGCCACATGGACATAAATTTCTACACTAGTGTTATAGTTACTAAATGAAAATCCGAGATAAATACAAGAGAAATTTGACCACATGTATAATACCATTTTTACTAAAAATACTGAAAAAGTAAATTTATTACTTCAATGATGTTTTTTTGATAAAAATAGTCTAAAAAAAAGAAAAAGCACGGGGATGTTGATAAGAAAAGAGGTGTGCAACCTACACCTGTAGGTTGAAGGTCACTTTTGAAGGTGTCGGTAGTCACCGTTGGCGGTGACCTCTACCGGACAACGCGGCATTCTGGTCTTGCCCTTGCGTAATCTTATATCCTCTGTTTTTCTCTCCACTTCCCTTCTACTCCACTGGGCAGAAGCCGAATCACTCGCAATTAAAATACCAAGAAAAGTAATTCGATACAACCGCCGGAAAGTAAAGATTCCGATCAATCGTCTCCTTCATGCTTCCGATTTCCGATGACTCCTCCTCCGATCGCCATTCTATTTTCAAGTCCAAATCTCTTTCCCCTTCCCCTTCTCTCGCCTCCCTCTATCCTCTCCTTGTTCACCCTCGCTCTTGCTTCATCATCTTCATCCTCGTTCTTCAAACCCTAATCGTCGTTCTCTCTCAGTTCTCTCCTTTCCCTTCCTTCGCCTACTTCTCAACTCGCCCAAAGCAGCGGCCTTTTACTGCTCCGGTGAGTTTCCGACATCTCAATTCTACAATTGACTCTACCGGAAACCCTAACCGCTGCAAATTAGGGAAATTCTTTGTCTACGATTTGCCTCCGGCTTTCAACACTGAAATCTACGAGAATTGTGATAAGCTTAATCCATGGGGTTCTCTCTGCGATAAGCTTTCTAATGGAGGATACGGCCGACCGGCGGAAGCTGCGGTGGCGTCGCTTGTCCCATCTGGACTTGCCGGAGAGTGGTTCTGGACCGATCAATTCTCCTTGGAGATTATCTTTCATAACCGTCTTCTTAAACACAAGTGCCGTACCACCGAGCTTGGATCCGCTACGGCGTTCTACATCCCGTTCTACGCTGGTCTAGCGGTCGGGAAGCATCTTTGGTCGTCCAATTCGACTGCAAAAGATCGTGACCGTCCATGCGATTCGATGCTTGATTGGGTTCAATCTCAACCGTCGTTTAATCTCTCCAACGGCTGGGATCACTTCATCACAATGGGACGAATCACTTGGGACTTTCGTCGGTCAAAGAACGACGATTGGGGGTCACACTGTCTTTACGCACCAGGCATGCGTAACATCACGCGCCTCCTCATCGAGCGTAACCCATGGGACTACTTCGACATCGGTGTACCCTACCCCACCGGATTCCACCCCTCCACCGACGCCCAAATCGCCGAATGGCAGAGCTTTATACGGTCCCGCGTCAGAAACACACTCTTCTGCTTCGCCGGAGCGACACGTGGCTTCATCAAGAACGACTTTCGCAGCCTATTACTGGATCAGTGTCGGTCCGAACCAGGTCTATGTCGGGTAGTTGACTGCTCCGGTTCAACCCGATGCACAAATGGAACCTCTGAGATCCTCGAAACGTTTCTTGATTCAGAGTTCTGTTTACAGCCGAGAGGGGATAGTTTCACTCGCCGGTCGATATTCGATTGTATGATAGCCGGTTCGATTCCGGTATTTTTCTGGCGACGAACGGCGTATCTACAATACGAATGGTTTTTACCCGGTGAACCGGAAAGCTACTCTGTTTTTATTCACCGGGAAGCGGTAAAGAACGGTACGGCGTCGATCAAGAAGGTTCTAGAGAGTTATAGTAGAGAGGAAAGAGAGCGGATGAGGGAGAAGGTAATAGATATATTACCCCGGTTGCTATATTCAAAACAACCGGGGAGATTGAAGGATGCAGTGGATGTAGCTGTGGAAGTTGTTCTTACACGGATCAAACAACAGAAAGAGAATGGCTTCTGGTGGTAAAAGATGAGTGATTTTACTTGTTATAAATGTTGTTTGTTTGTTTGGTGATATACTTTGGAATATTACTGTATTGTAAAATAGTGGAATGTTATTGTATAGGAAGATATTGACATTATTGTTGTGACCCTACGGGTTATTAGCTTACAATGACGTGGATAATAAATAGCAGGGAGAAATGTGTGGTGGTGGGATTGTATTGTAAAACAAACCAAGCTTGTCCTTATTGTACAAGATGCTTTATTCTTTCTATGCAATATTGCTACCCGAGTTTTGTGTAACAAGTAGGGCTGTGTATTCTGTGTATTCGGTTCAGACTGGACAAGTGGACCAGAATTTTTAAAAATTTAGAACGGGACCGGTTCAGTCTATTCCGATCTGGATCGAAATAAAATTAAATAAATATATTTTTCACAAATTTTTTTATAAATATATAATTAAATTCCGGTCCAACCTGATCTTTTCCGTCCCGCATTGCGACCGGACCAAAACTAGGCCGGAACCGAAATTTTCAAGAATTTAGACCGTAGACCGGACCGATTTGATATGGGACCGAACCGGACCGGAAAACCGGTGCAGACCGGTCCGGTTTTCCGATTCGGACCGATCCGGTTCAATTTTACACACCCAAGTAACAAGGATGGGTAAATTTCTTATTTAAGTAGGCATGCTCTTGGAGGCAACTTTTATGAAAACGACGCACTAATTGAGTACATTGCAGTTCAAAGCATCCCATGTGCCCCCAATTAAATCATCATTATGCTTCAATCTCTTAGAAATTCGTATTTAGAAGCGACACCCTTCAATAAATGAAAATACAAGACAAAACTATAAACTTTTGATACATTTTTATTTGTTGCATCGAAATACAGCAAGTGTATGTGTAGATTTATATTCATTATGCTTTACCATTTTTTGGTCCATATACCGACAAAGAATCACTCTTTCTTTCCCATTTCTCATTGCGTATAGTATAGATTAACATCACATTAAAATAGAATTCATTGATTTTGTTACTTTGGTTATCTTTCTTTATGTTAATTTATGATTTTAATTTGTTAAATATGTCTTTTCAAATCTCTATATATTATTATAGTTCTTATTATTATTTATACGAGATGTGAAAGTTGAGTTTAAATAATTTATAGATTTCAAGTGCTTACAGGTTAAAGGCCATTTTGATCATTTAGAAGACTTTGTTCAACTTCAAAAATTATGCCTAAACATATATTATGTAGTTTAAAAATATATTTAATAGTAATTTAATGATAAAAATGTAAATTAAATAAAGACTACTATTATTATTTATTTATAATTACAAATGAACAAAAATGTAGAAAAGAAGAGTTAGCCTACCAATTAAGCTAACAATTCTAATTCGGATATATACACTTTTCTTTTAATATATACTGGGCCTGTTCTAATGAATCGTATGGACTGATTTTCAGGTCGGGCTTGTTAAAGGTTATTATTTGTAATATGTGAGATGAGGATATACGTAGGTTGTACTGATCTTCCACACCAAAACACAAACTCGAAAATTTGATTGGTGATGGGGCGGCGGTAGTTTGATTGACCCAGGAATGGATGGTGATGATAAGGGTCGGTAGTATAGATCAATGTCATACCCCTTTAAACAACTTAGAGCACCTTGGTTATATCAAAATCGCGGCACAATTTAGAATGATCAGAAAACCCTTCCGCTTTAATCTCACATAACAAAGGAATTAAACCTAAGAAGCATGAGAAAGAGACTTGAGAACGATTGAGAGCACCAACTCAAATAATTAAAATTGACACAACACAATGATTCAAGCTATAGGATGAACGAGAATCACTTACTCTAGAAGAAACTAAGAAATGTGTAAAATGTCAAAATTTGAATTCAATCTAAGGTGTCTCAAGATTCACGTCTAAATGACGTTTTATACTTCATTATAGAAGAAACTAAGAAATGTGTAAAATGTCAAAATTTAAATTCAATCTAAGGTGTCTCAAGATTCACGTCTAAATGACGTTTTATAGGACATGCTTTAGGGTTGGAAATTAAAACATAAAATTCGGGTTAGAACCCTTTCTAATTGCGCTTACAACAATCAAAAACTTAATTAAAAAGATGGGTACACAACCTTAAAAAAATCCAACTATTGAAAAACCCATAAAACATAAAAGAGTCTAATATGTGTTCAAAATATAGATGTTACTAAATGACCATGCTAACAAATTTTCAGGTCCTAGGTATGTCAAAAGCCGTAGAGTTTGTCACCGCCCAAAATCAATTAAATGACGATGCTATATCTTTACAGGTACACCCGTTCCAATACAAAATGTGAAAGAAGTAAACTTCATGAAAGAAAATTAAAAAGATCATATTCGTAATTTGAAACAAATTAAGTATATCCATACTCCAACTTTTATAATCCTGGATGGAATGACCACCTGTATTTCATGTATTGCAATACGAAAAATGTGGAGAACCCGCCACAAGAAGCGACTGCATAACCCCTCGAACAAATTGCAAAGCACCTTTAAGATGCACGAAAATATTGGACATGGTGGAACAACAAGTTTTGAGCGGTGAAAGCACCAATACCACATGACAACTACCTGAGCAACCCGAACTCAATCCCAAAGGGCAAGAAATTTAAGCAAGCTAGGTCCAACTAAAAGAACTAAAATAATCGCTTGTAGGGAGACAACTGATCACTGTCAAATGTAACATCATATAGCCTCTAGAATCATGCATTTCATATATCATTTATTCTCCCATATATCATTATTTATATAGATAGCATCCATTCTCCATATTTCGGTATCTACCTTAGACTTTTTGTGTTTCACTCATTTATGGCATCAATTGTTCCAAGAGTACGTCATCTCTAAAGTCAGAGCCGAACAAATGATCATTCATGAATGAGGAACAACAACATGTAGTCCCTTGAAAAAGACCAAACACAAGATCCAATATCGGAGCTTCATCACAAGCTAGACGGCTTGTGAGACGACATCCCAAGCTGTCTAGACCCATGTTCCACTCTGCATAAAAGGCTTCATTGAACCAGTCCAATGCAATCCCAAAAAGATGTCAAACGGCATCAATGCATTCTCAAGTTGTCTCCCAAGCCGTCTCTATGTCGTTTGGACTACACAAGAATTATATCTTTCGATTTTATCTTTTGTTGGATATATTTTGTAAAACCCTAGAATCCGGTTTTTCTAGCCCTTTATAAGCATGAATCAACCCTAGGGTTAAAGTATCTAGCTCGTATCCAGCAATCACTCTTGCCTTGAGTCCTGTAGCCGTCAAGTAGCTTTAGAAGTAGAAGTTTTTCCTCGTAGTGCTGGAGCCAAAAAAATTGTGAGTTTATGTCCTTGTTGATTTTACACAATAATTTTTCTTTATATTTAATCACGTGTAGCTAATTTCCATCTTGATTTAAGGAGTTGATGATCTCTTAAATGGTTTGAGTTATTACTACACATATGATTTGTGAATGGAGATTGTGATAATGCTTCTTTTCAAAGCTATTCGTTTTCATCTTTTATTTATCTTCAAAAGAAATCACGTTGATAAGGGATTTAGATAAAAGAAATGTGCTAACGGAGCGGTTATTTTATTATAATTATTGAAAAACACTTGGTTTAAGGGATTAGATCCAACCTTTTACTTTGAGGATTAAAAAATAACTTAGAAAGTTCCAATCTTTGTACCTTTTCTAGCTTGCGCTAACCGACTAGGATTTTCTTGGTCTTTTTTGGCTTTCTAAGTTTTTAAAAGGCTTTCCTATTTACTTGACACCACTACCGGCGTGAGGGCGCAATCAAGTTGGATAACAACGATCTTTGTTGTCTATGCCAAATCTTATTTTAGATAGTTACATGTAATGTTTACATATCAATGTTCATGAGTTTCATATTTACAATATTACTTTAATTTATTATAGTAGAGATTCTTGTTTCCTTAGAATACTTAATGCATGAGCATCTTGGAGTTTAACTTCAGCACCGAGCAAGAAGAGGCCAAGGAAGCAAACGATAATATGGAGAATTATGAGGAGATGTATGCATAGATTTAGAAGATGGATCAAGTTTCATGGATCTCGCCTTGTACGCCAGGGACCACATGCATGGAGACAAGGGTAGGGAGGCAAGATCACATGATTTCTTTGCAAGGAACGAGTAGAGCTCTTCATGCACAATGAGAGGCGTGGTTATGCACCTCCATGTGTATTTGTTTTAAAGCCTATGAAGAGACGTTTATCACGTGAAGAAAGGCGTGCATATATGGAGATGAGTGTACGTGAAGAAGGCCGAGGTACACGTAGAGATGGACGAGATACATACGGGCATGGACGAGATTGAATGGGAGGCGAAGTACTTGAGAGGGCCGAGATCTGCATGAGGAAGGCCGAGATTTGCGCGAAGAAGACCGAGATTGGCGTGATGTCATGGAGGAAGACTTACGTGAAAAAGGCTGGAAAGGAGGAAGGAATTTGGCCAATTTAAGTGGCTCAATTAGGCTCTATTTAGATCATTTATTTCAGCTCGTAATTGGACTTTTTTTTTATTATTATTGGCTAGCTTTTAGTTGCTTTGTTTTGGGCTATTAGGATTAGAGTTTCAGCCCATAGCTTGATCTTATTTTTTACTTTGTCCTTTAAAGTTAAATTTGAAACTCTTATTTTGATCTTATCTTTTAAAAAACCCTAACTAGACTAGGAGAAGCCGGGATGCCTATATAAGGCATTCACGCAAGACATTTTTCTCACTTCAAAATTAATCAAAATTACATTGAATACTTTCAGTATTTACTCTTTCGTGAAATCGGGAACGAATAGGTGGAATCTTGTTCATGGAGCGAGTGGATTCTCATTAGCCGATAGCTTGGACTCTTTTTAGTTGTGTCACTTGAATTGGGAAGTTGGTGCTCTCAATCAACTTCAGACGACTTCCCGTACTTTGGGAACAATCGTTTTTCCCTTTATGAGAGATTATTGGGAAAAGGGTTCTTCAACAATTGATGTTTGTGTGTTAGGGTCTTATTTTTTCCTAGTGTGCTCAGGGTTGCTTCAAGAGTTAGAACATATATATCCAGCTACCGATCCTTCACCTCAATTAGATCAATCACCCGCCATCATCACGTCCAACCCCACATTTTGACCATCTTCATTCCACTCGAGTCTTGGTGTCGAAAGATCAGGGCAAACACACGGCTAATCCCCGTATCAAGTGGTATTAGAGATGCGTTGATCGACACTTATCCCCCAAAGAAAAAAAAAATCAGAATTTCAAGATCCGTTAAGAAGTTCTACCAAAAAGAGTCACCTGAATGCATTGTCTTTGCTTTAAGGTCGAACCTCTAGAATCAATCATTTCATACATCATTTATTCTCCCATACATCATTATTTATATAGATAGCATTCACTCTCCATCTTTCGGTATCTACCTTAGATTTTTTTGTGGTTTACTCATTTTCGGCACCAATTGTGCCAGAAGTACATCCTCTCTAAAGTCAGAACCGAACAAATGATCATTCATGAATGAGGAACTACAACATGAAGTCCCCCGAAGAAGACCAATGACAAGATCCAATATCGGAGCTTCATCTCAAGCTAGACGGCTTGTGAGACGGCATCCCAAGTCGTCTAGACCCATGTTCCAATATGCATAAAGGGCGTTATTGAACTAGTCCAATCCAAGCCCAAACAAGATGTCAAATGGCATTCATGCATTCACAAGTTGTCTCCCAAGCCGTCTCCATTCCATTTGGACTATGCAAGAATTGAAATTATATCTTTCGATCTTATCTTTGGTAGGATATATTTTGTAAAACCCTAGAATCCGGTTTTTCTAGCCCTTTATAAAAATGAATCAACCCTAGGGTTAAAGTATCTTGCTCGTATCCAGCAATCACCCTTGCCCCGAGTCCTGTAGCCGCCAAGTAGCTTTAGAAGTAGAAGTTTCGCCTCCTAATGTTGGAGTCAAACAATTGTGAGCTCATGTCCTTATTGATTTTATACATTAATTTTGCTTTATATTTAATCATGTCTAGCTAATTTCCATCTTGATCTAAGGAGTTTATGATCTCTTAAATGGTTTGAGTTTTATTGCATATATGATTTGTGAATTGAGATTGTGATATCGCTTCTTTTCAAAGCTCTTCGTTTTCATCTTTTATTTATCTTCAAAAGAAATCGCATTGATAAAGGATTTCGATAAAAGACACGCGCTAACGGAGAGGTTATCTTATTCCAATTATTGAAAACACTTGATTTAAGAGATTGGATCCGACCTTTTACTTTGAGGATTTATAATTAAATTAGAAAGTTCCGGTCTTTGCACCTTTTCTAGCTTGTGCTAACCGACTAGGCTTTTCTTGGTCTTTTTTGGGTTTGTAAGTTTTTAAAGGGATTTCCTATTTACTTGACACCACCGCCGGCGTGAGGGCGCAATCAAGTTGAATAACTACGGTCTTTGTTGTTAATGTCAAAAGCTATTTTAGATAGTTACTTGTAATGTTTACAAATCAATGTTCATGAGTTTAATATTTGCAATATTATTTTAATTCATTATAGTGAGAATTTTTGTTTCCTTATATCACTTAATGCAGGATCATCTTGGAGCTTAACTTAACCACCGAGCAAGAAGAGGCCAAGGAAGAAAACGATAATGTGGAGAGCTAGAAGGAGATATATGCATAGATTCAGAAGATGGATCAAGTTGCATGGATCTCACCTTGTACGCCAAGGAATACATGCATGGAGACAAGGGCAAGGAGACAAGATCACATGCTTGCTTTGGAAGGAATGAGTAGAGCTCTTCATGCACAAGGAGAGGCGTGGTTATGCATTGTTCTCTGGTTTTACACACCTATAAACTCCTATCAAGAGTGATAGAAATCCACAAGATAGCAAAACGAGTCTGCTTTAAATTTATAATCCCGTGATAATTACTTAGTGCAGCGAGCCCACATTGTATGAGTCGGATGCAGCAATGAGCAAGTATTCCGGAGTCGATCTCAAGGACTAACTTAGATGACAATGAAAATGATTTATAATATTATAAATCCAGAATGAGAAGGGGATTGGAAAAGATAGGAAAGAAGGATCAAAAGGTTTGAAGGGGGTTTTCTCGACTCGCAATCAATTATTTGAATTGATTGAAAGTCCATGCAAACAAACAAAAAGGACAAGTTTAAATGAGATAAATATGTAGTTCCAGGTATTCAAGATCATCATTTATACATATGAACTCAAGATATATGAAATCTCACGTGGCATATAAAAGAATGAAACGCTTAGGATGAATGTTTCTTAACCTGTGCTCTTTTACAATGACGTCTCAAGAACATAAAGGTCCGCAACCTAATTGTAAGNCCCGCGCTAGCGGCTGCAGGGGGTGGCGGTGGCCTCTAGCTCCGGCGAGGACAGAACCGCGGGGAGAAGTGTGAGCCGCTGCTCAACCGAGGCCGAAGGAAACGGCGAGGCGCAAGAGAAAAGTGGCCGGCGTCGACGGGGCTCGTGCAAGCAAGGCACGGCGAGGGCGG
Organism: Fagopyrum tataricum; assembly: GCA_002319775.1. NCBI lineage: Eukaryota > Viridiplantae > Streptophyta > Magnoliopsida > Caryophyllales > Polygonaceae > Fagopyrum > Fagopyrum tataricum. Next base: position 22,845,873 of record CM008282.1, read on the forward strand.
AGGCGAGGCTTTCCTGGCGGCGACGGCGTGCTGTGGCTCTCCGTGCTCGAGCGGCCTGGACGCAGAGGGAGAGAGAGATGAAGAAGAGGTGGACGGGGTAGCTGGGCACGGTGAGTGAGGGAGTGAGGCGAGGAGTGTGTGTGTGCAGGTGTGGAGGAGAGATGGCGTGAATGAGGGACGGACGCAGGGACGAGGGGTCGGGTAGGCGGGCGGCACTCCTGCAGGCCTAGGTGCCAGGCTAGGCGGCCGATAGGCGGGCGGGCGGGAGCGGCTCCAAAAGAGAAAAGAAGAAAGAAAAAAAAAAAAAAAGAAAAGAATAAGGGATAAATAATAATTAATTTAAAATAGGAGTAAGTAACCCGAAAACCGGAACCGGAATTGTTTTGACTCGGGAAACTTTTCCGACGTTTTTTACGAAAATAATAATACGGATATACGTGAACGTATTCCAACCAAAATAAATACTCGGGAAAGATCCATAAAACGCTCTCAGTCCGGAATAAAATTCCCGGACGTTACAACTAACCCCCCTAAAATAAGTTTCGTCCCGAAACTTGCTAAACCCATCACTCTCCAACATACCCGTCTCGTAACCCCGTAGAACTTATAAAAGGTACACTATCGGCTCTAAACCAAGTCTACGTATAGAAATCATATCACGACCTCGTAAGGTACTCATAACTCAAACAAAATCACATAACATATAAAGCAAACAAGGAAGATCTCGGGACTAACCCGACGGTCCTATCGATGTCGCTAGGTCTTCATAAAACTCGGGATAGTTCCTCCGGATACTATCCTCCGTCTCCCACGTAGCCTCATCGGCTCCTCTCCTCGACCACTGCACACTCAGCATCGGTATCTCCTTCGATCGAAGGCGTCTCGTACTCCGATCTAAGACCGCTATCGGGTGCTCTGCGAAAGTGTGGTCCGGCTCGACCACTAGGTCCTCATGACTGATGATGTGTCTCGGGTTGTGTATGTACTCTCTCAGTTGAGAGACATGAAGTACTGGATGTATACCCTCCAACAGTGGTGGTAATGCTAACCGGTATGCCACCTCACCGACTCTCTCCAAGATCTCGAATGGACCGACATATCGGGGGCTTAACTTCCCCTTAATGCCGAATCGCCTGACGCCCCGCGTCGGTGATACCCTCAACCACACCTGAGCTCCTACCCTGAACTCGAGAGGTTTACGCCTCCTATCCGCATACGACCTCTGACGGCTCTGCGCAGCCAACATCCTCTCTCGGATCAAGGCAACTCTAGCCACGTCGTCCTGTACCTGATCTGGAGCTACAACGCTAGAACTCCCCGGCTCATCCCAACATAAGGGCGTACGGCATCTCCGTCCATACAATGCCTCATACGGTGCCATCCCAATCGACTCGTGCTAGCTGTTATTATATGAAAACTCGACCAACGGGAAATGATCTGGCCATACCTGACCCCAATCTAGTACACATGCTCGCAACATGTCCTCCAATGTCTGAATAGTCCGCTCAGACTGGCCGTCGGTCTGGGGATGGTATGAAGTGGTGAAATGGAGACTCGAACCTAGGGCGGCGTGTACCTGCTGCCACAACCTCGAGGTAAAACGCCCGTCCCTGTCCGAGATGATGGTCCTCGGGACTCCATGTAGTCTCACAATCTGACGGGTAAACTCCTCGGCTAAACGACTCACCAACCACGTTTGCCGTATAGGAATGAAACGTGCGGTCTTCGTCAGCCGGTCTACTACCACTCATATCGCGTCAAAGCTCCTACTCGGTCTCAGACCGGTCACGAAGTCTATGGATATGTCCTCCCACTTTCACTGCGGCACGGGCAGTGGGTGAAGCTCTCCTCCGTGTCTCTGGTAGTCGATCTTGACCTGTTGGCAGGTCGCGCATCGGGCCACATATCTAGCTACATCGGGCTTGAGCCCGCCCCACAAATAAGATCTCCTAATGTCTTGGTACATCTTACTCGCGCCTGGGTGCACCGAGTAAGGTGTGGAATGGGCCTCGTCCAAAATCCACTCTCTCAGCTCCTGATCCGACGGTACACAAATAAGTCCCTGACGTCTCAATAGTCCGTCTGCTCCCGTGACAAACTGCGGTGCCTCTCCTCGGGACACCCTGTCCCGGATCCTCATCAAAATGGGACATCCCTCCTGCTTCTGCAGGATCTCGCCGGACAGGTCAGGTAATACCTCTAACTCGGACAAACGACCGCCTGTACCCGGGAACCGGATATCCAACTCCAAACCCATCAAATCCCTCTGCAGCTGAGGCTGAACCGTAAGCCGAGCTATCACCTCCTCCCGAGGTGTCCTCCAACTCAAAGCATCGGCGACTACGTTCGCCTTCCCGGGATGATATAAAATCTCCAAGTCAAAGTCCTTAATGAGCTCCAGCCATCTCCTCTGGCGGTTATTCAACTCCCGCTGAGTGAATATATACTTCAGACTCTCATGGGCTGTGAAGATTTGACACGTAGCCCCGTACAAGTAGTGTCGCCAGATCTTCAGGGCGTGAATCACTGCCGCTAGCTCGAGATCATGGGTAGGGTAGTTCTCCTCGTACTGCTTTAGCTGCCGAGAAGCGTACGCAATAACCCTACCTCTCTGCATCAAGACGCATCCCAAGCCTAGCTTGGAGGCGTCACTATAAACCACAAAGTCCTCTACGCCCTCAGGCTGGGCTAACACAGGAGCGGAGGCCAACCTCCTCTTCAGCTCCTCAAAGTTGCGTTGGCAAGGCTCGGACCAGACGAACCTGGTAGACTTCCTCAGCAAGGAAGTGAGCGGTCGTGCAATCACGGAGAAACCCTCAACAAAACGGCGGTAGTATCCCGCTAAGCCCAAGAAACTGCGCACCTCCTTGACCGTCCTAGGAGGCGGCCATGAGGAAACAGACTCTATCTTCGCCGGGTCGATCATGACACCCTCGGTGGAAACTATATGTCCCAAAAATGCCACCTCGGACATCCAAAACTCACACTTAGAGAGCTTAGCGTAAAGCTCTCTATCCTGGAGGACTCGAAGTACCGTCCTCAGGTGTCCCTCATGCTCCTCCCTACTCCGGGAGTAGACTAAGATGTCGACAATAAATACCACTACGAACTGGTCCAAGAAGTCGATGAAGATGATGTTCATCAACTCCATGAAGATGGCGGGTGCATTCGTGAGCCCGAATGGCATCACGACAAACTCATAATGGCCGTATCTCGTCCTGAATGCCGTCTTCCGCACGTCCTCCTCTCTCACACTAAGCTGGTGATATCCCGACCAAATCGATACATGAAAAAACGGAGGCTCCCTGCAACTGGTCCAACAAATCATCAATGCGCGGTAATGGGTACTTGTTCTTGATGGTGACTTTTTTCAATTCCCGGTAATCGATACATAGCCTCAAAGATCCGTCCTTCTTCCTAACGAAGAGGACCGGTGCACCCCAAGGGGAAACGCTCGGGCGTATGAAACCCCTCTCGGCTAACTCCTCGAGCTGCTTCTTCAGCTCCAGCAACTCGATCGGCGCCATGCGGTATGGAGCCTTGGAGATCGGCCTGGTGCCGGGCTCCAACTCAATCGTGAAGTCAACGCTCCTCTACGGTGGTAGCCCCGGTGGCTCCCCGAAAACGTCCTCGAACTCGCATGCCACAGGGATCGCCTCTAGTGAGGGTCCCGTCTCCTCCTCCTTCACGGCATGATGGCGGTCCATCCAATCCATCCCAAGGATGACTTCTTCATGCACTAAGTGCATGGCAAAGAAGTCGGCTAACCAATCTCGGTTTTCCAAACGAATGGGACAACCGCGTACCTCTCGGGTACCACTAACCCTACCTCCATCGGGTAACCCTACAATGAAAGGTCTCCCCTCTACCGTAGCTAAGGACAACCTAGCTACACAATCATCGGATATAAAAGAGTGCGTAGCACCCGTATCAAATAAAACTCAGACCGAAAAGCCGTGAATCTGAATGGTACTTGGGGCTGCCGGCGCTGGAGGATCAACGACGCCCCTCAACTGAAATACCCTGGCCTGTGCGCCTCTGGTCTCTTGGGTACCTCCACGACGGCCTCTACCTCGACCTTGTCCCTGAGCTGATCCCTGAATACGAGTCTGACCCTGACCCTGGCTCCTCTGCTGAGGGCCCTGTGACTGATATTGGGGCGGCTTCTGACTGCCCCCTGCTATGCCAGCAGGCGAAGAACCCTGCTGTGACTGGGACTTGCCCTGACGGAAAAAAGCAGCTCGGTGACCCATCTGACCACAAGTGAAGCAAGCCACTGGCGGCTTCCTACATGTATTCTTCATGTGTCCAAACCCTCCACAACCGTAGCACTGACGTCCTCCGTCTGATGCCTGTCTCGACGTCTGAGGACCGGAACGTCCAGGGGTCTGGATACGTCCCTGACCTGCTACTCCGGCCCCTGAACCCGCTGGTGCCGTCCTCTGTCTCTTGTCCGGTCCCCCGGACTGTGCTGCTCTCCTAGACCCAGGGCGGTCTCTCTCATAGGCCGAAGCCCGATCCTGGTACTCCGCCAATGAGGTACAATGGAATTCCGCAAGGTAAGCACGGGTGGACTCCCTCAGTCTCCTGGAAAAGAGATAGACATGCTGGTCCGCTGGGGGTGCAAAGGGTCCCAGTAATGCTAACTCCGCCCGGAATCGCCTAATCGCCTCAATGACTGGGACATCCTCGAATCCTGCCTCCAGGAAATCCTGGACTCTGTCACTCCTCAGTGAAGCTCGGCAAAAGGTCTCCCTAACGAGGCTCAGTAGCTGATCCATCCTGGTCACACCGCCTCTAACTGTCCTCCACTAGTACTGGGCCTGCTCTCGGAACAAGGTCTGGACTATCTCAACCTGTCTCTCCTCTGGGCAACGGATCGCCTCTAAAGCTGACTCTACGTGACCAATCCAGTGCTCAACCTCTAACCCTACCTTCCCGTCGAAGTAGGGTACATGTTACTGGTTGAACGCCTTCAACCAAGATCACGTCTCGGAGACCTCAGCTCGTCTCTCGGCCTAGCAACCTCCACAACTGGCTCGGGTGCAACCACTTCCGGTCCAACTATCTCTGGTGCAGCCCGAATCTGGGTCACCCTCTGTGTGACCTCAGCTGATCTCGCCGGTGCAGGTGCAGGCACCGATGGTGCCGGGGGTGGTGCTCCAGTCCTAAATGCCTCCTCAACCTGTCGTACATAATCCCCGAACACAGTAGCTCCTACCGACGCTCCCCCAGTCCTGCCAGATGGAGAACCCTGCGCCCCGGACTTCACCACTGTCCTATCCCTAGCCTCGGGAACGATGCTTTCTGCGACCTCTTCTGTTGGGGCCTCTGCTACTGGTGCACCTACAACTGGTGGGTCCGCAATGGGGATGCATCCCCGACCTCTACCTCTCGTACCTGGAGGTCTTCCTACTCGTCCCCGCCCTCTTGGGGCGGTAGGGGGAAGTGGTGGTCTACCCCTGGCAGGTCTCACGTAAGCGGTAGCTCTCGTACGTGCCATCTGATTTCGTATGACGTTTACTAAAGTATAAATGCGTAGGTACTACTTATAAATCCGGTATAATAAACTTCTAAAAGCATAAAGGTAACATGATCATAATATACATCCAAGGCATGCAAGCCCAAACATCCTAAGGTCGCATACATAGCTAGGTACATACAATATCCACAAACATCCTAAGGTCATATATATATATATAACTATATATACCTATTTCTAATCCAGAGATCTTTGTCGCCGAGGTTTGCGGAAGGAGTAGTGGTCCCGTACATTCTAACCCAAACCCGACTCATGCATATGATTTTGAAAACGAAAAGTCAGAACCCGTGGGGGTTCTGTTTTATGCTTCATTCGGCCTTTAAAGGATTGCAAGTGCCATTGTTGTCAACCTAGGGCTCTGATACCACTTTTGTAACACCCCAAATCCGTGGGACTCGGGGTGCTACGGGCGAGACCTCACAATGGGTCCCGACCCTTAGCTTGACAACAATTTCACCGGACCTTCCAACAAGGCACAAATAAAGGCGAAAACTCAAAACGTTTTTAATATATGTGGAAACCGAAAAGTAAGAAACTACAACTTGGAAACTCAGCCGAGTCCTCAAAACAACACAACTCTAATACGAAACTTAAACCGTACAACAAAAACCACAATACGAAAGCATAACCCAAAAACATCCCCATCCTATAATGTACGGAGACCCTGACTATCCACTCCTCCACCTCACTCGGCGGGGTCCCTAACCTACAAGTCATCTACAGCACGGTTTAAAACCGTTAGCTCATATTCTAGGCATCAGAAAAGCGGTGAAAGCACAAACACATATATAACACAAAACATAAATCACACAAGTCCGGTTTATTATCTTTTTTATTTTTAAGTCGTATTCCGTTCTAATTCAACTTCTGTTGTGACGCGAGACCACCGTGGTTTCGCCTCGGTCCCTACTTACCGGCAAAGAATGGTACAGATGCACCCGACCATCTAACCCGCCGGGCTAGTCGCCGAGAACCTCCTAGACTCACTCGGTCGTAGGCAGTGATGTCACTGCCCGTTATCATACACTTGTGCCAACATATACATATAAGGTCGGTGGTCCTAATTACCGGTTTAATTGTTATAATATAACATAAACACACACCACCAAACACACATAAATGCTAATACAAAAAATACGAGCTAAGTAAGTCCGGAGACTTACCTCGTCCCAAACGCTAACTCACACAACGCTCTCGCTTCCCTTGGGAAGAAGTATACAACCTGCTCACAACAAGATATCATAAAAACCCGCTCAACTCAAGAAGTCTAGGACTTCTACACAAATGATCTACGCAAGATCATTTGACTCACATTCTAGGACCGCATCCTAGAATCTATCATAATCATAGTCAAGAATGACGTAAAAGCCAACGAGGTCTAACACGCTCGTCACACTCTCCTAAGGTCCCAAAAGCCACTACATGGCATTCAATCTAAGTTATGCTAGATCCAACCTAACATGATACTACTAAACATAACTAGATCGAGATAAGATTATTAGCTCGAGGGAGAGGGTACTCACGGGACCTCAAAGGATGGAAGATGATCTATGAATGTCGATATGGATCCGTGGCCTTTATCGGGCTTCGGAACCTAGCATCCAAACTACACAGTTTAGCTCATACGCTAAATTGATCATAAAATATAATATATAAAAACCTAAGATAAAACTTGTTTCTAAAATCCAAGGTTAAAAACCGCTAACACATTTTCCGGGGAAATTATACATTTTCCAAACATATGGGTCAAAACTGTAATAACTAAAACACTGGGTATATTCTGCAATTAACACAAACTGAGGGGGGCCGAAATGTAAATATACTAAAAGAGAGGGGCCCGATCGGAAATAAGCCAAAAGGTTGTTCAAGCTCACGGCGGCGGTGGCAGGGAGGACGCAGGCGCGGGGGAAGGCTCCGGCCGGGAGGAGGGTGGCTCCGTCGGTCCCGCTGACGGCTGCCTTTAGCTCCGGCAAGGACGTTACACTTGGCTCGGGAAAGATCCATAAAACGCTCTCAGTCCAGAATAAAATTTCCGGACGTTACACTTGGCTCGTGATCAAGGGTTTCCACTTCCTTTCTCCAACCCTCACGTCCTCCTTGCTTCTCCCTTCTTTCCTCTCCTTGATCTTGTGTGTGAGTTTCTCTTGAAGTTTGCAAGAGAGTTGGTTGTGTGGATTGTTGAGGTTGATGTTATGCTTTGTGCTGAGCTTAGAGGCCAGTTGTGGTGTGGTTTGATCTTCCTTGCAGCCTAGGACCACAAGTGTGGTAAGTCTTCTTCTTCTTCTCTTCTTCCTTTCTTTGATTCCATCTTCCTTAGCTTAGGATTAGATGAATTGATCATAGATTGATGTTGGTATATGTATGTATATGTATGTGTGTTACTTTGGCATGAAGAAGACGTGATTTGATCACGTGAAGAGCCGAAGAGGAACCGCGGGATTACTTTCTGCACTGTCGCCGCCTCCACGCCTGGATGCCGCCGCCCCTGCGGGATCCTTCTCACCGCACCCGCACCTGGAAGCCGCCGCCCCTGCGGGAGCCGTGTCACAGCACCTGCGCCCGTGCCTGCGTTGCCTGCGGCCACTGTCACCGCGCCTGCGGTCGAACTTTGCCGCGCCTGCGGGTTGCCTTGTTCCGCCCCTGCATCCCTCTTGTCACGCAGGTGCGTCTTGTCTCGGGTCTACCTAGAGTAAGGTAGATCCTTTCCTTTCCTAGTATGAGCGGGTTAGTAGCATGCTAGGTTCGTGTACGAGGATAGAGTAAGGATGATCATAATATCGTTTATGCCGGTTATGGCTTTGAGGTTTATGAGTTAGGATATGATCGTTATGATCCCTTGGGTCTAGGTGTGACCCCTTTGATGGATATGAGTTTGATATATGGTTATGCCTTGTTATTAGGCAGTGTTGATCTCCAGAGTTTGAGCCGATCGGGTTTAAGACTACTACGAGGTTGAGGTAAGTCCATAGGACTTACTTAGCTGCCATCCTTATATTGGATATGTGCATGAGTGGTATGTGTTATATGATTGAGAACATGCGTTATGATGATTACCTACCTATGGTTTAGTGACTGCCCATTGTAGGGTCGTGACAACTTGTCCTTTCATCCCGCTGGGAGTCTGGAGGTTCTCTACGGGCAGGCCAGTATGGCTCAGTGGGCCGGCAACCTGCACCACTCCCATAGGGTACACGGGAGGTGGGACCGGATCACCACTCCATCTGGCCACATTCCTGAGAGGCGAGGGTTATATTCCTCGTGTCACATATATTCATATTGATATATATATATACGTTTGAGTGACTGTAGTTTATAAAGTTAATAAACCGGGTAAATGTGTGAAAGCATGATGATATATTATGATTCCTGATGTGTGTTTGTGTTCTTGCATCTCTATATATATGTGTATGGTTAGCTAACGGTTTTATATCGTGTTGTAGATCCTTTGCAGGTTAGGGGAGCTGTAGAGTGATCCAGAGATGGCGATCCGCTGAGGGCTCCGTACACTGGGACGTTATCGTGGGATAGGGAACACTTTGTTATGTACAGTTACGTTTTATTTGTACTCAGCGGTACTTCTGTATCACCTTTTGATACTTATATATATCAGTTTCATGTTTTGGTTTTAATCTATCTATGCCTTGTTGTAAGATCTAGTGAACTTGTTGTCACGCTAGGGTCAGGATCCATTGTGAGATCCTAGCCTAGTAGCGCCTCGAGTCCTACGGATTCGGGGTGTTACACTAATACCTATAGCTTTCAAGGTAAAGAGGGAGAAATATATAAACAAACCTTATTCTTTCAATCAAGGAAACACAATAACCCTTTACAGTTACGTCTCAGGAATTATTGCCTTAAAGGAAGGAATAATTGCACATTCTATCCAATAAAGGTTAAACCTTTATTACGTAGGAACAAGTTCTCTTATGTATCTAAATAGGAATATCTCAGTACGATCACTCAATTCCTACTTAAGTTAAGGTGGTTTAGATTGAGTTTAAACCTGTAAAAACCAAACCTTTCCACAAGATTTAAAGCGATTTACACAAACTAGAAATAAGAACAATTCAATACATCATAGTCCAAGATATAAACAAATCTCTATCTACCCTGAAACCATATAAGGTTTCTAGCCACTAAAATTCATATCGAATACTGAATTCAAATTGGTAAAGGAAAGCAATCGAATTGAATAAGAAAAGGGAACGAAGAGAGTACCCGACTTTATTGAATCTTGAAAACAACTGTCTTTAACTTGCAAAATCTCAAACAAACTCTAAACAAACTGCCAAAGCTGGATCTTCCTCTAACTACTCTAACTAACAATGGTGAAACAAACGAAGAACAAAGGTAGGAGAAGAATTCTCCTTTGAACAATCGAATCTAAAAATCAAACCTAAACAAACTTCTTTACTCTTCGGTGGGATCCTTTTTCACATGTTCGGAACTCTATTTTTTATAACCTAAAACCCGTCGAGAGATGTGGGTTTGGCTGAAAGTCCGAAGTAAAATAAGAATCGACGCTCAGGAAATATCTCGGTTTTAGATCTCGGCCAAGATGGGTCAACATCGGGGCCGAGATTTCGACTTCGTACTTCAGCGTCATGGGATCTCGGTCGGTTCACCCGAGATAGGGGCGAGATTTTACTACAGTAGCCTCCAACACGACAGAGATATATGGATCTCGGACGAGATTTTTCTCGATCTCTGGCACTTCGTCTCGGTTGCTCCAAATGCGTAGTCTTCTCTTTTACAATGCTCGTATGACAACTCCTATGCGTCCACTCTGAGGCTTTGTCCTCAAATGCATAGTATAGCTCCAAAAAACGCCAAAATACCTACAAAGTAACAAAAGCGTGTGTAGACATCCATACTTGCAAAGTAACACTAAACAAGCATAAAAAACACAAACTATGGCTAAAACATGCATGCGGAAAGGGAAAAACCACCGATATGATCAACTAAACTTGGTTGATAAATCATGTTATCAAAATACCCCATACTTATCCTTGTTTGTCCTCAAGCAAGTAGTAAATCCAAGAAAGGATAAATGAATTATCTATACAAAACAAATATGAAAATCTCTTTTTGGTGTGTTGTGCTTCTATACATGATCACTCTCAAAGGTGTAGTCATATAGCTAAAGAGATATCATCAATAAGTTCAAACAAATTAGGCAAGTGAAGGAAAATCAAACTTTACAAGGAATTCACAATCATCATAACAATTCTCAATGCCTAATATCCATGAAAGTCAAGTCTAAGCCATTAAGTCAAATACATGTATACATAGATCAAAAGGACTTAAGAATGAAGAGGCCAAAGAAACGTGATTCAAGGTAGGATGATATAGGTAATGTGGTGGTAATCCGGGAAGAAGAACAACACGATAAACTATTTTCTCAACATCCAACCTTTCTTGCATTTTTCTTTCTTTCTTTTGAGTGGAAAGAATTGGTGCACAATAGCCGAAACCTTGGTGTTCAGTTTCCTACACGTACCTCACACCAAAATGCACATACCAAATCAACTCATAGGGAATGTTTTTAAAACTAATCAAACTTTGTCAAGACACAAACACCCGATTATGTGAATGGTGCCGAGTTACTCATCCTCATAGCCAAGAATCCCTTCATAAGCTTTTGCTTTCAAATCACATCTCATACATCACATTCAACTTCTTCACATAAGAACTTTTTCTTTTTAAGCATACACCTTCAAACTTTAAATTCCTAATTCCCGGATAGGTCAAAGGAGGCAATTATGATCAATGTTTGAGGTGTTAAAGATGAATAAGATACAGAAGAAGAAGAACTCGAATTGCCTAGATTATTCCTATGCAATATATAAGAACTCATCACATATCTTCAACTATCAATTTCAATTAAATCAAACATCAAAATTCCATCAATCATATAAATTTCAAGTAAAGAAATCAATTCCTGCAAATTCCATAATTCGTTCAAACTTAAAAATAACAATCAAGAGCAAATAACATACACCAATTTTCATCATAGAGGTTCCATCAAGTATTAGAGAGCACAATAGCATTTTTTTTCCGATGCAAGACATAAAAGAAATGTGTGACATGCAATACAAAATATAAAAACATGTTGAAAAATATTGTAAGCATCCTACCCCATACTTAAATCTCACATTGTCTCCAATGTGAAAAATAAGAAGGAATAAAAACAATAAGCACAATGTAAAAATGATGGTGCAGGTGTTCCGGCGCGTCCTACTGTGGTGGAGATGGCTATTGGACGCCAAATCAGGAATCTTGGCTGAGATCCATATATCTCGGGCCGATATTTTTCTTTTGTCGTGATATCTCGGTCGGACCTTTGGGGATCTCGGCCGAGATAATACCAAAGGTGGCCGAGATTTCTCCTTTCGCGTGTATTTCGTCCCTTTTCCTCCGTTCTTCTCCCTTCTCACGTAGATCCTACAAAAACAAAAACAAAAACGCGCAAAAAGCAAAAGAAAAAGAAAAAGACACGGACAAAAAGAATCTTACCTCGGGTTGCCTCCCGAGAAGCGCATTGGTTTAAGGTCACTTGCTAGACCTAACTCCGCTATGGAATTAGCTTAGGTGATTGGATGAGAATTGATCTACCGGGATGCCCGGTGTGTATTTCTTCAATCTCTGTCCGTTCACCTTAAAAATTCCGGAGTACTCACCCCATACATCAACTGCACCATGGGGGTAAATCTTCTTCACAACATATGGTCTTGTCCATCTTGACTTTAACTTTCCTGCAAAAAGTCTGAGCTTAGAGTTAAAGAGAAGAACAAAATCACCTTCCCTGAAGTTTTTTGGCACAATGTGTTTGTCATGCTACTTCTTTGTTCTTTCTTTATAGGTCCTTGCATTCTCATATGCATTTAGCCGGATCTCCTCCAACTCATTGATGTCTAGCAACCATTTTTCTTCAGCTTCCTTCATGTCAAAATTTAGCAATTACACTCCCCAATATGCTTTATGCTCCAACTCTACTGGCAGGTGGCAAGACTTCCAATAAACAAGCTGGAATGGTGAAGTACCTATGGGAGTCTTGTACGCAATACTGTATGTCCAAAGTGCATCATTGAGCTTTATTGTCCGATCTTTCCTGGACCCGGAAACTGTCTTTTCAAGCATCCCCTTAATTTCTCTATTTGAGATCTCTACTTGACCACTGGTCTGAGGATGGTATGGGGTTGCAACGTTGTGTGTTAACCCATACTTAGACAAAAGAGTCCCAAATTTTTTGGCTGTGAAATGCTTTCCTCCATCACTAATGATTACTCGAGGTTCACCAAATCTAGGGAAGATAGTCTTATTAAAGAATTTGAGCACAACCTTTGCATCATTTGTAGGAGATACAATGGCTTCAACTCATCTAGACACGTAGTCAACTGCCAAAAGAATATAGAGATTTTCAAAAGATGCTGAAAAAGGGCCCATGAAATCAACACCCCAAACGTCAAAAATCTCGACCTCTTGGATGTTATTCAAAGGCATCTCATTCCTCCTGGAAATATTCCTTGCCCTTTGGCATGCATGACATGAAGTGACGAAAACCTGCACATCCTTGAAAAGATTAGGCCAAAAGAATCCAGGTTGTAATACCTTGGCAGATGTCTTATGCGCCTAGTATTTCCTCCACAAGGCAAGGAATGGCAATGCCGGATTACACTCTCGATCTCATCGTCTGAGATGCATCTCCTGAAGATCGCATCTGGTCTTCTCTTAGATAGCAACGGTTCATTCCAATAGTATTGTTTCACATCATTGTAGAACTTCTTCCTTCTACTGGGAGATAATACTGGAGGAATTTCACCACAAACTATGTAATTAACAAAATCAGCAAAACAAGGTTCCTGAATAATTGATATCTGTAGGAGATGCCCTTCCAACATATGGAGCTTACATCTATGAAGGCGTCATCTATGGGAATGTCACCATTCTCCATAAGCTCCAATGGTAACATGCTAAGATGGTCAGCGACATAACTTTCCGTCCCTTTCTTGTCTCAGATTTCTAAATCAAACTCTTGAAGGAGAAGGATCCATCTGATTAGGCGTGATTTAGCATCTTTCTTGGTGAGAAGGTACCGAATCGCAACATGATTGGTATACACAATAACTTTATCTCCTATAAGGCGTGATTTAGAGAAATCTTTAATAAATATCTGGTAGAAACCGGCATATATCTTAGAAAACTCCTAACTCCTCTTACCGATGTTGGTGGAGGTATTTTCTCAATGGTCTCAATCTTTGCTTCATCAACCTCAATGCCACGGCTAGATATCAAGTGACCTAAAACAATGCCCTCCTAAACCATGAAGTGACATTTCTCCCAGTTGAGGACAAGATTACAATCCTCACATCATGCATCTTTGATCATCCGGGTGGATGGGAATCTGAAAGAAACCACTATATCCGTCAAGATAGCAAAAATATGAATGTTGGGCGAGTCTTTCCAACATTTGATCAATAAAAGATAGAGGAAAGTAATATTTCCTTGTAGCTGAATTCAGCTTCCTATAATCAATACACATTCTCCACCCTATGACAGTCTTGGTAGGGATTAATTCATTCTTTTCATTAGTAATGACAGCCATCCCTCCTTTCTTTGGTACGACATGTACCGGACTAACCCATTTGTTATCCGAAATAGGGAAGATTATACCTGCATCAAGAAGCTTAAGGATTTCCTTCATAACAACTTCTTTCATATTAAGATTCAATCTTCTTTGAGGTTCAATATAAGTTTTATGATCTTCTTCTAACATGATCCTATGCATGCACATGGAAGGCTTAATCCCAACAAGGTCATCAATGGTGTATCCTAAAGCCTTTCTATGTTTCCTAAGGTACTTCAAAAGTCTTTCAAGTTCATCTTCACTTAGGTTGGCATTAACAATAACAGATATGAAGAGTTAGGACCAAGAAATGCGTATCTTAGGTGTGCTGGGAGTGGTTTCATTTCGACCTTAGGAGGTTCGGGAGATGAAGATGATGATTCGGGAGTTTTGGATGAATCACGAGAAGTGTATAGTGCATCGGAGGGGTTATCTTTGACTATCGAAGACGCTTCCAAAATCTTGGTCGAGATTGATAGATCTCGGGCCGAGGTTGAGTCTTTTGTTGCAAAATCTTGGCCGAGATATTTTATCTCAGACCGAGATGCTTCAGACGATCTCGGCCGAGATAGTTCTTCCTCGGTTGGGTTTTGAACTTTCTGTCGTGAAATCTCGGCCGAGATTTTTGCATCTCGGGCCGAGATTTTGTGAACGTAAGTTAATTCTTCGAATCCAGTTTCTTTGTCGACGGGAAGTAGACTCAAAGCTTGGATATCCTTGAAACGTTCATCTTCTTCCTCCACATCCATGATGCTCATGGTCAAAACCTGTTCAAGAAAATCTAAGGATAGGATTGAATGTACCTGTTCCCAAGAATCTTCTTTGTCATCAAGGATGTTATACATGTCATCTTCAAAGGCCGGTTCCTTGAGCAAAGAGGGAGCTCGAATTTTACCATCTCTTCATCAATGTTGAAAGTAAGTGGTACTGCCTTACAATCAACTAGACACCCGGATGTAGCAAGAAAAGGTCTCCCAAGGATGATAGGGGTGGAACATTCAACTGGAATGTCCATTACCACAAAATCAATAGGGATGAAGAACTTTTAAAGCTAGACGGGAACGTCTTCAATAATCCCAACCGGACTGGTAGTAGATCTATCAACTAAGTAAAGAGTCATCTCTACAGGTTTCGGATTGCCAAGTTCGATTTTCTTGCACAATGTAAGTGGGATTATGCTCACACTAGCCCCCATATCGCACAATGTTTCATATGTTTTGTCTCCAACCTTGATTGGTACGCAAAAAGATCCGGGATCTTTTAACTTTGGTGGCATCCTTGTTTTATTCCTCTAGATGAGCTCGATGGATTTTCGGGTCATCTTGATTTAATTATGCCATCTCCTCTAGTTTTCTCTTGTTAAAGAGGATTTTTTTTAAGAACTTCCCATAGGTTGGCATTCCTAGAATAGCAACAAAAAAAAAGGGATGTTAATTTGCATTTTATTCAAAATATCAAGGAACTTACCAAATTGCTTGTTCAGATTAGCTCTGGCTCTAGATTGAGGGAATGGGAGAGGATGCTTGTATGGAGGAGGTGGAACGTGGACGAGTTCCTTCTCCTTATGCTCCTTTTCAATGCAAATTCTCTCCTTCTCTACTTCTTTGGGTTGTGGATCATTGGTTTCCAATCCACTCCTAGTAGTAATTGCCATGGCTTGCTTTCCCGCATCAATTTCAGTTCTTAATATTCCTTTGCCATTGAATTTCCAAATCTTTTTGAGTTTTGGTAATTCTAGTAATGGAGCTCTCTAGGTTACTCATCTTTTCCATCATTTGCTCGAACATCATCTCAACTCGATCTTTCGGTTGAGCTTGTTTATCCGGATGGGACGTTTTTCCTGCATCACTAGAAGATGGTTGAGGGTTCAAAGCACCCTCAGGATTGGAATAAGAAAAGCCTGGATGATTATGGTTAGGTTTGAAATTGTTTCCTTGAAAATTCTTGTTGAAGTTGTTATTATAACCTCTTTGATTTTGATATCCTCCCTAGAAGTTACCTCTATTAACATAATTTACATCCTCTGTCTTTGATGGTACCGGCACTTCGGCTTGTTGATTATTCACATTAGATGCAAATAGTTTTTTTAAAGATTTAATTTCATTATATAAAGAATCAAACCTTGCATCATTCCGGGTGTTTTCACTTACCTCATACACCCCGGGTCTAGTTTTCTTCTCTTCAACCTTCCTGTGAGAGTACTTCTCCATAACTAAGCCTTGCTTCTCAACAAAGTCTCAAGCCTCATCTTCTTCTTTGTCCATGAAAGTACCTCCAGAAAGTGACTGCAACTTGAATTAAGTGTCCTCATCAAGTCCCTTGAAGTAGATTTCTAGCAATTCAATTTTAGGAATCCCATGATGTGGACAATCCAGCGATAGGTCCTTGAACCTCTCCCAAGACTTGAATAAGTTCTCCTTATTCTTCATGATGAAGGCATTTATCTTTCCTCTAAGCTTTGTAGTCTTGGAAGGTGGGAAGAATTTGGTGAGAAACTCCGTGGTAATCTCTTCCAAGTGCCAATCCGTCCATATGGTATAGATTGATATCAAGCTAGAGCCTTATCCTTGAGAGAAAAAGAAAAACATCTTAGCTTATGACTATTACCTTCCATACGGGGTGATCTTACCGTATCTATAAGAATCTCGTAGTTCATTCCCTGTTTTACACACCCTATAAACTCCTATCAAAATAGATAGAAATTCACAAGAATGCACAAAACTGAGCAATCATTGCTTTAAATTTATAACTCTTAATATCTACTCTAAAATTGCAATGAACCCATAGTGTATGGATCTACCGCAATATAGAATAAGTATTCGAGATCGATCTTAGGGACTAAATTAGATGAAAGAAAATGATCAATTATAGTACAAATCTAGAATGAGAAAGAGGTTAGAAAATAAAGGAAAGAAAATCCAAAAGAGTTTTGAAAGTTTGTAGATTCGCAATCAATATAGATTGATTGAAAATCAAATCCAAACAACTAACAACTAATGAATATATGGAAAGAAAAATACAGTTCTAAGGATTAAGATCATTGTTTATACCATAGGACTCACGATTATAATTCACGTGGCATATATGTAAGGTTGAAGAGTTTTGGATGAATGTTTCTTACATCTATGTTCTTTTATAGTGACGTCTCAAGAACATAAAGGTCCGCAACCTAATACGTATTGCTTTCAGGGTAAAGAGGGGAAAATAAATAAATAAATAAACCATATTCTTTCAATCAAGGAAATACAATAACCCTTTACAGTTACGTCTCAAGAATTATTGCCTCAAAGGAAGAAATAATGGCACATTCAATCCAATAAAGGTAAGACCTTTATTACCTGGGAACAAGTTATCTTATGTATCTAAATAGGAATATCTCAGTTACGACTCAATTCCTACTCAGGTTAAGGTGGTTTAGATTGATCCTACACCTGCAAAAACCAACCTTTCCATAGGATTTAAAGCGATATATACAACCTATAATAAAGAACAATTCAATCCATCATAGTCCAAGGTATAAACAATTTTCTAACTATCTTTGAACCACATAAGGTTTCTATCCAACAATAGTCATATCAATTCCTGAAAATAATTCAATTAAAGAAAACATGCAATTGAAATAAGAAAAAGGGATGAAGAAAGTACACAACTTTATTAAATTGTAAAATAAACTGTCTCCAACTTGCAAATCTCTTAAAAAAACTCCAACAAACTCTAAAGACTAGATCTTCCTCTAACCTAAAACTAAACTAACAATGGTGAAAACTATGGAAGAGAAAGGAAGGAGGAAAAATTCTCCTTTCAACAAACTAACACAAGACTAAGTTTTTCACTTAGGTGGGATCCCTTTTCGGATGTTCGGGACTTTACTTTTATAACCTAAAACCCGTCGAGAGACGTGGGCTGGGTTGAAAGTCCGAAATGAAATAAGAATCGATGCTCAGGGAAGAATCTCGGTCTGGATCTCGGCCAAGATTGGTCGACGTCGGGGACGAGATTTCGACTTCGTACTTCAGCGTCATCGGGATCTCGGTCTGGGTCACCCGAGATCATGACCGAGATAGGAGGGGAGATTTCACTATAGTAGCCTCTAGCTCTACCGAGGTATGTGGATCTCGGTTGAGATTACTCGTGATCTCGGGCACTTCGCCTCGGTTGCTCCAAATGCATAGTCTTCTCCTTTCCAATGCTCGTATGACAGCTCCTATACGTCCACTCTGAGGCTTTGTCCTCAAATGCATCATTTTAGCTTCAAAACACGCCAAAATACCTACAAAGACACCAAAAGCATGTGTAGACATCCATACTTGCAAAGTAACACTAAACAAGTATAAAAGACACAAACTATGGCTAAAACATGCATTCGGAAAGGGAAAAACTAACTATATAATCAACTAAATTAGGTCGATAAATCATGTTATCAAAATACTCAATTCTTATCCTTGCTTGTCCTCAAGCAAGTAGTAAATCCAAGATAGGATAAGATGAGTTATCTATGCAAAACAAATATAAAAAAAACTCTTTTTGGTGTGTTGTGCTTCTATACATGATCACTCTCAAAGGTGTACTCACAAGCTAAAGTGATATTTCAATTGAATTCAAATGAAATAGGCAAATGAAAGAAAATCAAACTATACAAAAAATTCATAATCATCATAAAAATTTCAAATGCTTAATATCCATGAAAATCAAATCTAGGCCATTAAGTAAAATACATAATACATAGATCAAAAGGACTTAAATGAAAATGCCATAGAAACGTGATCAAGGTAGGAAGATATAGGTAATGTGGTGGTAATCCGGGAAGAAGAACAACACAATGAACTCTTTTCTCAACATCCTTCCTTTCTTGCATTTCTTTTCTTTCTTTTTCTTGAGTGAATGACAGTGGTGCACAATAGCCGAAACCTTGGTGTTCAGTTTCCTTCACGTACGTCACACCAAAATGCACATACCAAATCAACTCATAGGGAATGTTTTTAAAACTAATTAGACTTTGGCAAGACACAAACACCCGATTATTTGAATGGTACCGAGTTACTCATCTTCATAGCCAACAACCCTTTTGTTTTCTTTTGCTGTTTCACGTCTCACATATACACAACTTCTTCACATAACACATGATTTTTTTTTCTTTTAAGAACACACCTTCAAACTTCATAATTTTCCTTATTCTCGGATAGGTCAAAGGAAGGTAAATATGATCAATGCTTGAGGTGCTAAACTTGAATAAGATAGAAGAAGAAGAACTTCAATTGCCTAAATCATTCCCATGCAATGTAAAATAACTCATCATATAGCTTCAACTATCAAATTCAATTCAACTAAACATAGAAATTTCCATCAATCATATAAATTTCAAATAAAGTAATCAATTCTTACAAATTCCAAATTCCATTCAAACTCAAAATAATATTCAAAAGACAAATAACATACACTAAATTTCATCATAGAGGTCCTATCAATGTCTTAAAAAGCACAATCACACATTTTTTTCCCGATGCAAAAACAATAAGAAACTTGTGACAATAATCCGAAAAATTGTTCAATGCAATACAAAACATGTTGAAAAGAATTATAAGCATCCTACACCATACTTAAATCTCACATTGTCCCCAATGTGAAAAATAAGAAGAAAAAAAACAATACTCACAATGTAAAAATGATGATGCAGGTACTGGGGCGTGCTACTTTGGTGGAGATTGTGGGTAATACAGGTTGTTCGGGTCATAGTGATGTCCGAACATCTGGCGATACATGTCACTATACAGTCCCTCGGAGACGGAATATCTCCTATCCTACTCTGCCAGCTGGTCCCGAATCTGTTGTTGGCCATGCTCAATCCTCTCCTGGCCAAGCTGAAGTTGGAAGATGTCGTCCGTAAGCTGATCCATGGTAACTGACCCTCTGCGTCTGGGTCTGGGAGCATGTGAGGACGATGCTCCTCCTACAGGCATACTTGAAAAGTATGTATCTCCATCTATACCTCTACCTGTACATCCCCTCATCTCGATCACAAAGTCATCTGCCTCAGTGGCAGGGTCCATATCCTCATCACACTAGGCAACGTCCTCGTCATCAGACTACCCCTCAATCTCCTCATCTGAACTCTAGGGCTCTAAAGCCTCTCTCCAAAATCTCATGTCTTGAATAGTAAACTCACAACTCTAAACTATCCCATATACCTCATCCCATTGCATGGCTACTCTAAAGGGCTTCTTACCCCTCTGGATCAAAATTTTCCTATTAACTAGGTGCTTCCTCCCCACAACAATAGGGCAATCTGTGACCTCCAAATCAAAGAGATCAATGTCAAGTCTCTTGGCGATGTGAGTGATCAATCCACCCACACAAACATATCCTGCACTCTTCTTGGATACCTTTTTCAGGTGCTCAAGCATCAAAGTGGCAGAGTCAAGAGTGCATGCCTGAGTAATGCACCATAATACCAACAACTCCCCAAGCAGAACCTTGTGTTGTGTCTCACGGTGAGGTAACATCACCTCGCTCATTATCCTATGTGCTAGCCTAAAGGTCAAGTTCACAATGAACTTGCATTTGGCCTCTCCGGCCTTCCACTCACTGTCTAAACCCATAGGTTTTGCAATCTCGTGCTAGAATGCACGTTGATCCACTTTACCATCAAAAGCACTAATCTCACTAAGAGGAAAATTAACAAATCTCCAAAGTCATCTTTAGACATTTCATAATCATTATTCATGAGTCTAAATTTCACACTCCTACGTCCATTTCCACCCTTAAACAAAAAGGAACTCAAGAATACCAATGTCAATTTGGCATAGTTTGGTTCCTTGACATCAATCAAATGATACCATCCACATCTCTCCATAACCAGAAAGAAATCATCACTAATACCTAACTCAGCTATATCCTCCATATCAAGATACTTAGGTGGATCAAAACTAATCTATGCAAGTCGAGCATAGTTAGACTTACAAGAGTCGGGAATGATTGGAACCTTCCTTTGGGGTTCGGAGGGCTAAACTTGCTTCTTGCCCTTCCTCAAGGAACTACTTCTTGTCAATGAACGCTTCAATCGGTTCATTTTGGATCAAAAAATGCAACAAAGGCAAATCTTGGTCTTGATATCGGTTAGAATCTCGGTTGGTCGACCGAGATAATCTAGGCAAAATCGGCTCTTTGAGTCTCGGTCGGGATTTGATGGTTTCGATTGATTTCTTGCTTGTTCCTTACTTGTTTGATGCTCCTAAGGTCTTTTTGAGCAAAATCCCTCAAAGAGTTGAAGGATTTACGGGTTCTTTCTTAGAGGGGATTTTTGGTTAGGGTTTGAGTTTGGGAGGTGAATGTGGATGGTTTTTGATGAAATTTGTTGTGGAAATGAGTTAGGAATTGGATTTGGGATTGATTGTGAGTAAAATGAGTGATCTTGGTGAAGATTTGAGTGATTTTGGGAAATTTGAGTAGGGTTTAGAGGTTTAGAGCTATGGAGGTTTTGTGAGAAATGAGGAAGGAAGAGTAAAGGTGTCGGGTTAAATCCGACAAGTCCCGATCTCAGTCGGGATCTCGGTCGGTATCTCGGTCAGGTCGACCGAGATTTTGGGTTTCCGTCCCGATTTCCTTCGTTCTTCGTTCCTTCGAACTTCGAGTCTCGTTTCTAGAAATTTTCCGAGCATAATCTTCTTTTCTTTCTCCATTGATACCTAGATCCTACAAAAGAGAAAAACAAACACATGAAAAACTTACCTCGGGTTGCCTCCCAGGAAGCGCATTTGTTTTAGGTCTCTTGCTAGACTTGACTACGTCAATGCTTGTCCGGAGATATAGGTGAAGGGTGCTTCACCGAAGGTTCCGACTTACACGTCTTTAACCTATTCTCATTAACTTTTATTGATCCAACATGTTTACCCCATTCTTCAATTGAACCATAGGGGTGAATCTTCTTCACAATATAGAGACCTGTCCATTTCTTCTCAAATTCTCCCTGCACAAGATGATATTTAGAGTTAGATAACATAACTAAATCACCTTTCTTATACTTACAATGGACTTTCGAGCTCTCTCTATAGATCTTTGAGATCTCATATACGTCAAGCTTTCCTCCCTTTGCTAGAATGGAGGTGAGTGATGTAGGAGGCCTTGAAACTCCTTTGATGAATTGTCAGTAGAAACCGACTTCTCTCGCGGGAATGCTCTCCTTTCTCCCAGGCTTTGGTTTTGCCAACTCCTCTACTTTTTCCTTCCCTTTTGTGGACGAGAGAGGTGTATCGGGAGGTTTAGGAACTTCGGAAAGCGTTTCCGAGCCTTTCCTGACCCCATACTTGAATCTCGCCCGAGGTGGTTGGATCTCGGACCGAGATTGTTGGATCTCGGACCGATATGGTTGGATCTCTGACCGAGATAGACCTCTCTCTCGTGAAACTTCGGTCGGTTCAGTAGGGATCTCGGCCGAGATCTCGACCTATATTTTCTTTGACGGTCCTTTTTTGATGTTCAGTGATCCGTTTGCAAAATTAGCTTCCTCCGCGATCTTTGGGAGCCAGTATTTCTTCTCCTTATTCACCTTCACTCTCTATGTTGAATGTAAGGGAGAAGTAGCTAGGGAGGGTCTTCATAGAATTAAAGGTACAGGAGAATCAGCAGGAATGTCAAGTACAACAAAATCAATAGAGACATAGTACTTCCCTAGCAGTAATGGTACATCCTCTAAAATTCTTGTAGGTTCAACTACCTACCCATCCGCTTTGCGGAGTGTCATCTTCATTGGCGTTGGTTCCCCAAGGCCAATTTCCTTGCAAAGTGCAAGAGGAATCATGCTTACACTCGCACCAAGATCACATAAAGTTGTATATGATCCTTTTTCAAGTCCTACTTGAACACAAAATGATCCGGGATCCTTAAGCTTTGGTGGCATCTTCTCCTTTGATGATTTGATGAGCTCACTTGATCTTTGAGTCATCATCACTTATTCTTCCACTTCAATAGCCTTCTTGTTGGAGAGGGTCTTCTTCAAGATCTTTTCGTACTCAAGCATCCTTAAAACAACATCAAGAGAAGGGATATCAATATTTGAATTTTTAATAAGCTCCATGAAATTACCAAAAGTCTCATCTAGCAAAGCTCTGGCACGGGCTTGTGAAAATGGAAGTGGAGGCTTGTACGGTTGCGGTGGAAGTATACTTCTTCCTTCTCAGTGGGCCTTTTCTCCACGTTTCCAAGCTTTTCTTCTTAAGGCAAGGGATCTCGACCGAGATTTTTGATCACGGGCCGAGGTATTACCTTTTGTAGTGAAATCTCGGTTGGCCATATGGGGTTTGGGGCCGAGATCAGCCCACAAGTGGCCCAGATTTCTCCTTCTACGTGCAACTCGCCCTTCCTTAACTTGTCTTCAGCAGTAATGATCAGAATCTGTCCTTTCGGGTTTTCTTCAGTCTTTCCAGGAAGTCTTCCCGGATCTTGAGGAGCCTCTTCAGTCTTCTTGAACATTTGAGCTTCCAAAACCTTTTGAGTTTTGGCAACACCAGTGACAGAACTCTCCAGATTGCTCATCCTTGTCATTAGTTGCTCAAACATTGCTTCAATCCTATCTTTCGGTTGAGCTTGCTTAGCTGGCTTAAATGATGGACTTGCACCACTAGAAAAAATGTTGAGGGTTCAAAGCGCCCTTAGGATTAGAATAAGAAAAGCCAGGGTAATTGTAATTAGGCCTTAAATTGTTTCCCTGGTAATTCCTAATGAAGTTATTATTGCCATAACTTCTTTGATTTTGATATCCTTCATGGAAATTACCTCTATTCAGGTAATTAGCATCCTCTTCCTTAGATGCTACTTGCACTTCTTCTTGCTGAACTTTCACATTAGATGAAAATAATTCTTTCAAAGATTTGATTTCATTATACAAAGAATCAATCCTTGCATCATTCTGGGTGTTTTCACTTACCTCTTATACTCTGGGTCTAGTCTTTTTTTCTTCTACTTTCCTGTGAGAGTACTTCTCCCTAACTAAGGCTTGTTTTTCAACAAAGTCACAAGCTTCATCTTCTTCTTTATCCATGAAAGTACCTCCAGAAAGTGACTGCAACTTTAATTGCGTATCCTCATCAAGTCCCTTAAAATAAATCTCAAGCAATTCAATCTTAGGGATCCCATGATGTAGGCAATCAAGCAATAAATCTTTAAATCTCTCCAAAGACTTAAAAAGCTTTCTTTATCCTTCATGATGAAGGCATTTATCCTTCCTCTAAGCTCTGTAGTCTTTGAAGGTGGGAAGAACTTTGTAAGAAATTTTGTGGTCGTCTCTTCCCATGTGTTGATCCGTCTGTGTGGTATAGATTGATACCAAGCTAGTGCTTTATCCATGAGGGAAAAAGGAAAACCTCTTAGCTTATGATTAATATTACCTTCCATACGGGGCGGTCTCACCGTATCCATTAGAATCTCATAATTCATCAAGTGTTGATGAGGAGACTCCAAAACCATCCCTCCAAACTGATTTTGGCGAATCATTTGAAGTACATGCGGTCGCAATTCATGCTCATGTGTTGCGGGATCTCCAAAGTTAATTCCAGGACGGTTAATCCTTTGGGCAGGATTCATTCGTTGTCCGAGTGTTTGTGAATGATCCACAATAGGCTCGTATCGGATAGGTCTGAGAAGTTCAGCTACTGGTGGTGGTGGTACAACACGTGGCATAGGAGGTGGAATGACGCGAGGTGCACCATCTGGGACGTTCCCCTTCACGTTTACCACTAGTTGTGGAGCAGCTCTTCCTTCGTTTTGTCCACGAAGCATCTCTCTAAAGTCATCTCTAAGTTGCTCCATTAATCTCGTATTAGTTGCCTCCCTTTCTCTTGAGGCTGCTCTTTCAGCTTCCAGCTCTTTTGTGACTCATTTGAGCTCAGCCTCATAATCTCTTTCTTGAGACATCTTTGAAGTTCTCAAAGCTCTAAGTCTTCTTCTAAGTGTTTTCTCGGGTTCGGGATCAAAAGGAACTAGTTCTTTTGAACTCCGAGTCATTCGCATTCACTGCGAAAAGTACCTAGTGTCTTGAAAATATCAAAGACAAACACAAAAGCGAGATCAAAAGAAACAAAAAAGATCTATACTATAATGAATCAAATACTAAATCAACTAATTAGTCCCCGGCAACGGCGCTAAAAACTTTGTTCGTTGTTTTACAAACCTTATAAACTCCTATCATAATAGATAGAAATTTACAAGAATGCACAAAATTGAGCAATCTTTTCTTTAAGTTTATAACTCTTAATATCTACTCTAAAATTGCAGTGAAACCACAGTGTATTGATCAATCGCAATATAGAATAAGTATTCGAGATCGATCTCATGGACTAAGTTAGATGAAACAAGAAAATGATCAATTATAGTACAAATCTATGTTCCAAAAGAGTTTGGAAAGTTTGAAGATTCGCAATCAATATAGATTGATTGAAAATCAAATCCTAACAACTAAAAACTAATGAATATATATGGAAAGAAAAATGCAGTTCCAAGGATTAAGATCATTATTTATACCAAGAGACTCACGATTATAATCCTCACGTGGCATATATGTAAGGTTGAAGAGCTTTGGATAAATGTTTCTTATATCTATATTCTTTTACAGTGACGTCTCAAGAACATAAAGGTCTGCAACTTAATACATATTGCTTTCAAGGTAAAGAGGGAGAAATAAATAAATAAACCTCATTCTTTCAATCAAGGAAAAACAATAACCCTTTACAATTACGTCTCAAGAATTATTGCCACAAAGGAAGAAACAATGGCACATTCAATCCAATAAAGGTAAGACCTTTATTACCTAGGAATAGGTTATCTTATGTATCTAAATAGGAATATCTCAGTTACGACTCAATTCCAACTTAGGTCAAGGTGGTTTAAATTGATCCTAAACCTGCAAAAAACAACCTTTCCATAGGATTTAAAGCGATATATACAACCTATAATAAAGAACAATTCAATCCATCATAGTCCAAGGTATAAACAATTCTCTGACAACCTTGGAACCACATAAGGTTTCTAGCCAACAATAGTCATATCAATTCCTGAAAATAATTCAATTAAAGAAAACATGCAATTGAAATAAGAAAAAGGGATTAAGAAAGTACCTAAATTTATTGAATTGTAAAACAATATGCCTCTAACTTGCAAATATCTTAACAAAACTCCAACAAACTCCAAAGGCTGGATCTTCCTCTAATCTAAAACTAAACTAACAATGGTGAAAACTATGGAAGAGAAAGGAAGGAGAAGAATTCTCCTTTCAACAAACTAACACAAGACTAACTTTTTCACTTCGGTGGGATCCCTTTTCGGATGATCGGGACTCTAATTTTATAACCTAAAACCCGTCGAGAGACGTGGGCTGGGCTGAACGTCCGAAATAAAATAAGAATCGACGCTCAGGGAAGAATCTCGGTCTGGATCTCGGCCGAGATTGGTCGACGTCGTGGCCGAGATTTCGACTTCGTACTTCAGCGTCATGGGGATCTCGGTCTAGGTCACCCGAGATCATGACCGAGATAGGGGGCAAGATTTCACTGTAGAAGCCTCCAGCTCGACCGAGGTATGCGGATCTCGTCCAAGATTACTCTTGATCTCGGGCACTTCGTCTCGGTTGCTCCAAATGCATAGTCTTCTGCTTTTCAATGCTCGTATGACAGCTCCTATGCGTCCACTCTGAGGCTTTGTCCTCAATTGCATCGTTTTAGCTCCAAAACACGCCAAAATACCTACAAAGACACCAAAAGCGTGTGTAGACATCCATACTTGCAAAGTAACAATAAACAAGTATATAAGACACAAACTATGGCAAAAACATGAATGCGGTAAGGGAAAAACTACATATATGATCAACTAAACTAGGTCGATAAATCATGTTATCATAGTTCATCAAATGTTGATGAGGAGATTCTGAATCCATCCCTCCAAACTGATCCTGCGAATCATTAGGAGTACCTGCGGTCGCAACTCATGTTCATGGGTTGCGGGATCTCCAAAGTTAACTCCAGGACGGTTAATCCTTTGGGAAGGATCCATGCATTGTCCAAGTGTTTTTGGATAATCCAGAATAGGCTCGAATCGGAGAGGTCTGAGGGTTGTAGAAGGTGGTGGTGGTGGTGGAACACCTGGAGCAGGAGGCGGGACAACGCGAGGTACATCGACCGGGACATCTGGCTGCATGTTCACCACGGGATGTGGATCGGCTCTTCCTTCGTTTTGAATACAAAGCATCTCTCTCATCTCAACTCTAAGTTCCTCTAGCTCGCGTGTAGTAGTTGTTGCTCACTCTCTTGATGCTGCTCTCTCGGCTTCTAGCTCTTCAGCGGCAGCTCTAAGCTCCGCTTCATAATCTCTTTCTTGAGACATCCCAGATTCATTCAAAACTCTAAGTCTCCTTCTTAGCGTCTTCTCAAGTTCAGGGTCAAAAGGAACTACTTCTTTTGAACTCCGAGTCATTCGCATACATCGCAAAAAGTACCTAGTTTCTTGAAAATATCAAAGACAAAACAAAAAGCAAGATCAAAAGTACAAGAAAGACCTATACTATAATGAATCAAATAAAAAAATCAACTAAATAATCCCCGGCAACGGCACAAAAAACTTGCTCACTGGTTTTACACACCTATAAACTCCTATCAAGAGTGATAGAAATCCACAGGATAGCAAAACAACGAGTCTGCTTTAAATTTATAATCCCGTGATAATTACTCAGTGCAGCGAACCCACAGTGTATGGATCGGATGCAGCAATGAGAAAGTATTCTGGAGTCGATATCAGGGACTAAGTTAGATGACAATGAAAATGATTTATGATAGTATAAATCCAGAATGAGAAGGGGACTGGAAAATATAGGGAAGAAGGATCAAAAGGTTGAAGGGGGTTTTATGGACTCACAATCAATTATTTGAATTGATTGAAAGTCAATGCAAACAAACAAAAAGGACTCAAATGAGAGAAATATGTAGTGTCAGGTATTCAAGATCATCATTTATACATATGGACTAAGGATATATAAAATCTCACGTGGCATATAAAAGAATGAAACACTTGGGATGAATGTTTCTTAACCTATGCTCTTTTACAGTGACGTCTCAGGAACATAAAGGTCCGCAACCTAATACTTATAGCTTTCAAGGTAAAGAGGGAAAGATATATAAACAAACCTTTTTCTTTCAATCAAGGAAACACAAAACCCTTTACAGTTACGTCTCAGGAATTATTGCCTCAAAGGAAAAAAAAATAATAGCTCATTCTATCCAATAAAGGTTTTTATTACCTACGAACAAGTTCTCTTATGTATCTAAATAGGAATATCTCAGTTACGATTCAATTCAACTTAGGTTAAAGTGGTTTATATTGAGTCTAAACCTACAAAAACCAAACCTTTCCATAGGATTTAAAGCGATTTACACAAACAAGAAATAAGAACAATTCAATCCATCATAGTCCAAGGTATAAACAAATCTCTATCTACCCTGGAACCCCATAAGGTTTCTAGCAACTAAAATTCATATCGAATACTGAATTCAAATTGGTAAAGGAAAGCAATCGAATTGAATAAAAAAGGGAATGAAGAAAGTACCCGGCTTTTATTGAATCTTGAAAACAACTGTCTTTAACTTGCAAAATCTCAAACAAACTCTAAACAAACTACCAAGGTTGGATCTTCCTCTAACTACTCTAAATAACAATGGTGAAACAAACGAAGAACAAAGGTAGGAGAAGAACTCTCCTTTCAACAATCGAACCTAAAACTCAAACCTAAACGAACTTCTTTTTCTCTTCGGTGGGATCCTTTTTCACATCTTCGGAACTCTACTTTTAAAACCTAAAACCCATCGAGAGATGTGGGCTGGGCTGAATGTCTGAAATAAAATAAGAATCGACGCTCAGGGAAATATCTCGGTCTGGATCTCGGCCGAGATGGGTTAACATCGGGGCCAAGATTTCGACTTCGTACTTCAGCGTCATTGGGATCTCGGTCGGTTCACCGGAGATCATGACCGAGATAGGGGCGAAATTTTACTACAATAGCCTCCAACTCGACTGAGATATATGGATCTCGGCCGAGATTCTTCTCGATCTCGGGCACTTCGTCTCGGTTGCTCCAAATGCGTAGTCTTCTCTTTTCCAATGCTCGTATTACAGCTCTTATGCGTCCACCCGAGGCTTTGCCCTCAAATGCATCATTTTAGCTCCAGAACACGCCAAAATACCTACAAAGTAACCAAAAGCTTATGTAGACATCCATACTTGCAAAGTAACACTAAACAAGCATAAAAGACACAAACTATGGCTAAAACATGCATGCGGAAAGGAAAAAACTACCTATATGATCAACTAAACTAGGTCGATAAATCATGTTATCATACACCTCCATGTACATTTGGTTTAAAGCCTAAGAATAGACGTTTATCACGTGAAGAAGGACGTGCATATATGGAGATGAGTGTGCGTGAAGAAGTCAGAGGTATACGTAGAGATGGCCGAGATACATACGGGCATAGACGAGATTGCATGGGAGGTGAAGCACGTGAAGAGGCCCGAGATCTGCACGAAGAAGACAGAGATTGGTGTGATGTCATGGAGGAAGACTTACGTGAAAGAGGCTGGAAAGGAGAAAGGAATTGGGCCAATTTAAGTGGCTAAATTGGGCCCTATTTAGATCCTTTATTTCAACCCATAATTGGACATCTTTTTATTATTATGGGATGGCATTTAGTTGCTTTGTTTTGGGCTATTAGGATTGGAATTTTATCCCATAGTTTGATCTTATCTTTTACTTTGGCCTCTAAGATTAGATTTACAGCTCTGAGTTTGATCTTATCTTTTAGCAAACCCTAACTAGACTAGGAGAAGCCGGGATGCCTATATAAGGCATTCATGCAAGACGTTTTTTTTCACTTCAAAGTTAATAAAAAAATACATAGAATACTTTCAGTATTTAGTCTCTCGTGGAATCGGGAACTAATAGGTGGAATCATGTTCATGGAGCGAGTAGATTTTCGTTCGCCAATAGCTTGGACTGTTTTGAGCTGTGTCACTTGAATTGGCAATTATGTTCTCTCAATCAACTTCAGGCGACTTCTCGTGTTCTGGGAACAATCGTTTTTCCCTTTAAGAGATATTATAGCGAAAGGGTTATTCAATCATTCATGTTTGTGTGTTAGGGCCTTAGTTTTCCAAGTGTGCTCCAAGTTGCTTCAAGAGTTAGAACAGATCTATTCAGCTATCGATCCTTCACCTCCATTGGATCAATCACCTGCCATCATCACGTCCAACCCCACGTTTTTACCATCTTCATTTCACTCGAGCCTTAGTGTCGAAAGATCTGGACAACCGCACGGCTAATCCCTGTATCGAGTGGTATTAGAGCTACATTGATCGACACTTATCCACCAAAGAAAGTAAAAAAAACCAAAAATTCAAGATTTGTCAAGAAGTTCTACCCAAAAGAGTCACCAGAGAAGATTACCGCTATGGTTAGTCTACTATTCTCGTTCTTTACTTCTTTTTAATTCAAATTTCAATTTCTTAAAAAATTTATTATTGGTGTTATGTTCTTCACCTCCTCATAACCCTTCCCTATCTTATTTTCAAGCTACATTTGTCTTTATTGACATATTGTTTTTGGAAAAGAATTACATGAGAGTCTAGTTTTGCTTTTGTTTTTTTTTTCCTTATTAGCGCTACTTAAAAGCCATTTCCCCTTTGAGATCCGAGGTCGAACGTCTTATTTAATTGTAGTTCCTGAACGCATTGACTTGTCTTTTCTTGGAGGTATTACTTGCAGATTTAATGAGATCTACTCAAACCGGCTAAGAGAGATACACTTGTGATACACTTGTGAGGGGTGCCTTTATGTTTTCACTAACTTGACGTGTTTGCTTGCTTTGAGTGATGTCCACTTCAGGAAAGGAGGTTGATAATAAGGGATCTGATCCCTATAGAGTTGAGAACTTCAATGACATAATGAGGCAAGTCATGGATAGGATGGATGTTATGGAAGCCCGGATGGCTGAACGAACGTTGCCCATGAACGCCACCGTACAGGACCCTCCTTCCCCACCTCCTAAGCATATGCCACCTCGAACTAATCCTAGAATCATGCATCCCAGAAGGTTCCTAAGAAGAGAGCTGGATTTTGAAGAAGGAAAAGAAGAAGAAAATCCCGTGCTAGAAACTGAAGTATACTTCAAGGCTAAAGTGAAAATACCACCATTCGAAGGGAAGTGTGATGCTAATTTTTACCTTATTTGGGAGGCAAAGGTCGAGTAGATCTAGAGCTGTCCTAATGTTCCAGAACTCAAGAAGGTACAATACACTCCCTTGAATTTACTGGTTATGCTTTAATGTGGTGGAATAATTTTGTGAAGGAAAGGAGAAGAGTTCTAGACACGGATATCACTACTTTAGAGCAAATAAGGGCTATCATGAGAGCTCGTTTTGTTCCACCTTATCACGGGAGAGATCTCCGCCAACGGCTAGAGAATCTTAAGCAAGGTTCTATGAGTGGAGAACAGGCTTATGCCACCATGGAAATGGCCATGGTACGGGCTGATTTGTAGGAAGAAAAAGCCACCATGGCAATGTATCTGATAACATGATTTGTCGACCTAGTTTAGTTGATCATATAGGTAGTTTTTACCTTTCTGCGTGCATGTTTTAGCCATAGTTAGTGTCTTTTATGCTTGTTTGGTGTTACTTTGCAAGTATAGATGTCTACACACGCTTGTGGTTACTTTGTAGGTACTTTGGCGTGTTTTGGAGCTGAAACGATGCATTTTGAGGACTAAGCCTCGGAGTGGAAGCATAGGAGCTATCATACGAGCATTGGAAGGAAGAGAACTACACTTAAGGAGAAATCGAGGCAAAGTGCCCGAGGTCAAGAGAAATCTCGGCCGAGATCCACTAATCTCCGTCTGAGACAGGAGGCTTGGAAGCCACTGTAGTAAAACCTCGGTCACAATCTCGGGTGACCCAAACCGAGATCCCATGACGTTGAAGTACGAAGTCAAAATCTCGGCCCCGACGTCCATCAATCTCGGCCAAGATTCCAACCGAGATATTTCCCTGAGCGTCGAATGTTATTTTATTTTGGACTTTCAGTCCTGCCCGCGAGTTCCGTAGGGTTTCAAAGTTATAAAAGAAGAGATCCTAAGTCCAAAAAAAGGACGCCCACCGAAGAGAAGATTGTTGAAGTTGTAAAAGTGGAAGTTTGATTATTGAAGAAAATTTTGTCTTTTTTATTTCTTTTTCATCTTTGTTATTTAGTTAGTTTTGAGAAAAATCCAGTTGGAAGTTTGTTAGTTTTATTTTTGGAAGTTTGTTGGAGTTGTTAGAGATTTCAAGTTTGGAAGTTTTGATTCAATAAAAATGGATACTTTCTTTATTTACTTTTCTTTGTTGATTGTTTTGATTTCCTTTTTCATATCAAATTCAGGATTAGCCATGAGTTTGAGTGGCTAAAAACCTTGTGTGATTCCAAGGCAGATATAGATTTGTTTATACTTTGAACTATGATGGATTGAATTTTCTAGTTTGTGTAAATCGCTTTAAATCCCATGGAAAGGTTGGTTTTTGCAGGTTTAGAATATTTCTTAACCCCTTCAACCTAAGTGGGAATTGAGACTTACCCGGTGATATTCCTATTTAGATACATAAGTGAACTTGTTCCTAGGTAATAAAGGCTTAACCTTTATTGGTTGAATGTGTCATTATTCCTTCCTTTGAGACAATAATTCTTGAGACGGACCTGTAAAGGGTTATTATGATTCCTTGATTTAGGGAATAAGGTTTGTTGATTCATGTCTCCCATTAATATCTTGAAAGCTACAGATAATAGGTTTTTGACCATGTGTTCTTGATACGTGATTGTCAAAGAGCATAGATGTAAAGAAACATTCATTTCAAAGCGTTACTTTCTAGATATATGTCGTGTGATGATTTCATTATATCCTGAATCTATGTTAATAAATAATGATCTTGAATCCATGGAATTGCATAAGTTCCTTATTTGATTTTCGTTTGATTGTTTTAACTTTTAATCAAGAGTGACAATTGATTGCGAGTTCCTTTACCCTCACAAACCTTATTGCGCTTCTTCCCTTTTTCTTTTCCAACCTCCTGTCTTTATTTGAGTTCTATCCTATTTTTTATCATTTGCATTGTCATTAACTTAGTCCCCTTGTGTTCGACTCCGGAATACTTAAATCTTTGCTGCAATCGATCCATACACTGTGGATTCGCTGCATAGAGTTATTATTCAGAATATAAATTTAAAGCAGGCTCGTCGTTTTGATATCTTGTGAATTTCTATCTCTTTTGATAGTTGTTTATAGGGTGTGCAAAACAAGCGAACAATATCTTAGAATTCTACACCCTCACTTTGCTAACGAGATAGATTTGTATGCCTATTCTAACTTGACAAATCTACTACATCTCGTCGGTGAGAGTTGAAAAGAAGCTTAAAGCCCGGAATCAAGACAAATGGACCCTGCAACCCTAGAGAGGAGGCTTTGGCCGAGATTATCCACGTGATCATGGGTCTACAAGCCGAGATACACCTCATAGCTCCACGAGTCGTGTGGTTGCACCCACACCGAGCAAGACCCCTACCCCGACACCTTAGGGAAATGATTTTAACTCTACTACTAGAGCTAGAGATATTACTTGTTTTAAATATCAGGGAAGAGGTCATATGGCTCAAGAGTTTCCTAACAAGAGGACATTGATCGTCAATGACAAGGGGATTTTTGAGTCAGATTCCGATCAGGAAGAAGAGAAGTTGGCCCTAATGGCTGAAAAGGAGGCAACGGGGGACGATATCGAGACACCATTCACCGACGACCTACGCCTACACACTAGTAAGATCGTTCATGAATCTTGCATTGATTTAAGTACTCTAGATGTTGTTTCTCCTGAGATTGTTGTTAGACGTGTTCTAGATATACCTGTTGAGATTTCTAGTCATGATATGGAGATATCTAAGTGCTTAGATAATAGTGCTAGTGCTAAAATTGTTGAGTATGTTGCTGAAATTATTTCATCCTTTACATTTCCTATTAATGTTATTTTATCTCTTGATATACATGCTGATTTTTTTGAGCATCAAGTTGAATTAGTGGGATCCAATTCGTCTATGAATGTTGCAGGGAGGTCTGAGATTAGTGTTGAATATCGTGACCTATAGGGAGATGAAAATGAGTGTTATAATTGTTCCCCTCATCCCTTGACTAATGCTAATTTTATTGATTGTTTTGTCTTTAGGAGAGCTTTAAGTGCTATACCTTCTCTAGATGATGACAATCAAGGGAAATTGCAACAACTTGGGTAGCAATGAGGTTATTAGCAAATTGCAGCTTGGCACCGTTCAACATCCACGACCCTACAAACTTTGGTGGATGAACGATTGTGGAGAGATCAAGATCAACCGTTAGGCCAACATCAATTTCAAGATTGGAGCATATGAGGACACAATCTTATGTGATATTTCTCCGATTATGCCTATCACATTCAACTTGGACGATCTTGGGAGTATGATAGTGATGTAATTCATAAAGGAACAACTAACCGTTATTGTTTTACATTTCAGGGAAAGGATTTCATACTCAACTAACCGTTATTGTTGATGGTCTCATTGAGACTCTCAAAGACATTCACAAGTCGCTTACAGTATATCATTGGAGATAAATAACTACTCAACATCCTTCTTTGAGTATAATTATTTCTTTTGAGGACATTGATTGTAAGGCAACTGTGATTGTTGATTTGTTTCACCTTACCCCTACACCCCACGTGCACAATAACTATCATAGGGAAGTTTTTTCATCTCTCCGTCATACGAAACTGAAATTGCTAGGTGTTGAATTTACACCCTATACTAATGAAAGTTGTGCCTTGTCACTTCGTATAGATATTGTACGAGAGAAGATGTCATTCCAACAGGAAGTGCCGCCCCAACAGGAAATGATGCCCCAACAAGGATCAAATAAGGACATCTCGGATTTGTGGACGAATCCTTTTCAAGAAGGGGAGGTTGATGTAGGAGCATCTTGGAGCTTAACTTCACCACCGAGCAGGAAGAGGCCAAGGAAGCATACAATAATGTGGAGAGCTACAAGAAGATATATGCATAGATTCAGAAGATGGATCAAGTTCCATGGATCTCGCCTTGTACGTCAAGGAACACATGCATGAAGACAAGGGAAGGGAGGCAAGATCACATGATTGCTTTGTGAAGACTGAGTAGAGCTCTTCATGCACAAGGAGATGTGTGGTTATGCACTGCCATGTGTGTTTGGATTAAAGCCTAAGAAAACACGCTTATCACGCGAAGAAGGAGCTTAACTTCACCAAAAGGAATCTTCCTTCTAACCGTCACGTGGCCGAGTTGGTTGTAACGGCCTGCCACTTTATCCGAGTCGAGCCTAGATCTACTCGAATGACGTTGAAATTTAAGTTGGTGTAAGAGATTTCTTCTTCTTGCGAGTTAATGACCTCACTTGGATGACACTTGGTGGCATGTCATGACAAGTCTTGGCTTGGCTCACCGACGATCGAGTCACTCTTCTTATGTCTTTGAATGCACTCCAACTCGATCGGGAGGCTTGATGTCTTAGCTTCATTCCTTTGTGGGAGAGCCTAAATATTCTAGATTGAGTCAAGTCCTTCTTTGTGCGAGTAAAGATGAACCTTCAATTAAGTTTGCACATGCACTCGATATATACAATACTTGCATCTCCTTGGTGGTCTTTGACTTTCGCATGTATGCTCGAGCCTTTCTCCGAGCATTGCTCCAGGGATTTTCCTTGCAGATTCCTTCCTTCCTTCCATACGATGATGAGGTATTGAGCTTCCTTGGGCCTTGATAGATTTGTCCTTTTTAAGCTCCTTTTTGGCCTAGAATCACTTAACAAGAGACAAATTAAGGGGAGTAGACCTTATTCGATGCAAATAAGCTTTAGCAAAGATATAAATGTCTAAACTCATGCAAATCAACATAAAACACATTAAAACAACTCTATAAAAGATAGCATAAATCTGCTATCACTTTATAAAAGACTCTTCCGCCTACTTCTAATGATATAATTCCTACTTCAAAGGGTACAAAACACTTATGCCGAAAAATATCTAACTCTTGTTTTATCAAGGTGTCGCTCACCTACTTAGAAACATCCCATTTGCCTACTTCTAAAGGCCTTAGTTGCCCGCCTCGCTAGTTCATAAAACCAAGGAAATAATTCAAATAGTTTGCCTACCTGAAGAGAGTAACCCCATGTACAAATCAACTTTATGCCCCAACCAAGCCTCCGAAGCAAAGATGAAGCCCTACTTTTACAAAACAAAGTGCATTACAACGCTGATATGTCAACAAAGTCAATATGATATACCAAGCATGAAACAAGACCATTACCAAAGCAGAAGGATATACAAAGAACATCCTAAACCATTGATTGAAGAATGTTAAGGAATTAAATGGCAAGGATTCACGCAATAAATGGAGGAATTTAATCCATAAAATGGTGAATATTAAGCATTGAATACAAAGATAAGACATTGAAGAAACAAATCGGTTACAAGCTAGCTTGATTGTATTAAATATTATTCCTCTGGTTCTCAATACTTGTCATTTAAACTCTAAAATTTTGGTTCATAATATTTGGCCATATAAATGTTATTAATACTCAAACTTTCTGTAAATATAATTTTAACTACTTTTTCATTTATTGTTGTATTTTCAAAGCACTATTTAATCTCTTTTTATACCACTCTCTACATTCCACCATCATTTTTATACAATTTGTTTAAATTATTATGTATCATTAAATATTATAATTTCTACTTTTAGATTTCTTAATATGTGTGTTTTTTACCCTAACGACATCTATTGAGAACTAGAGGGAGTAGTCAATTATGGTTATCTTAATATATATTATAAATAGGCTAGGCTTGTTCGAACGACAACTAGAGAACATTTACACTCAATGTCTAGAAAATGCTCTTTTGTATTATTTTCCTCATTATGAAATAATACAACCGGTCACCATACTTGTTAAATTTTGCTTGTATTTCAAGTTCTTGTTTGTTTTTATTCTTGATTACCTTATTTCTTGTTCTCATTCTCAAAGCTCGTTCTAGTGCGATTAGTTTTTTTTAATTGCAACGAAGCAAATTGGATCTTACTAAGTGAAATTTGCCCAATAAAAAATACAAGAATCTTACCTTATATCATGTTCGCATTATCAAAACTTGTCCTAGAGTTCCAAGGATATTCCTTAGTTTGATGGGATAATCTCATCAAAGAGATCCGGTCATCACTAAATGGGAGCAAATTAAGGCATATGAGGACAAGATTTGTGCCTGAACATCATACTAGAGACCATAGGCAAAGGTTGGAGACTTTGAGGCAAGGATCCATGAGTGTCAAGGAAGCCTACACATCCATATAAATGGAAATAGTGAAGGTTAATGTGCTAGAAGATATATGAGAAGACAACCATGACAAGGTATCTACATATTTTAAATTCTTATTTCTTTGATTAGGTTGATTGTGAGATATTGATGAGTATTGATGTTTGATTGATTGTTTGTCGCTTGTGGGTAATTGTGTGACATTTGAGTAAGCTTACCGAGACAAGCACTTGTGGGCATTTATATGAGCATGATTAAGTTTAACATCATTTATTTGTTGCATGAATGACTCTGATGCTTTGAAAAAAATGTTGGATTACAATCTATGAACTATACATTTGTGATACTTCGATGAAATTAGAATTTTTTTTATCTTGCTTATAAAAGCTTTGATTTGTTCCTTGACCTAAGCTGCAAATTTGGCAACATTGATTTTTTTTCGAGATTTCCACTTTTTGCTCCTCGATTTAGGCAGACCATGTGATACGGGGTTAGCCGTGTGGTTGCCTTGATCTTTTGACATAGAGACTCGAGTGAAAAGAAAGGTGAAAAGACGTGAAAATGGAAGAAAATATGTGGGGATGGAGGAAGATCTTGATGATGGTGAAGGATCGGTAGATGGATAGATCTGGTAAATCCTTTAAGAAACCAGGAGCACACTAGGAAAACTATGGCCCTAACACACAACCCAGAATGATAGAAGAATGTCCCCGCTATAATCTCACACAAAAGGGAAAGCGATTGTCCCCAAAGCACAAGAAGTCATGAGATTGATTGAGAGCACCAACTTGCCAATTCAAGTGACACAACTCAAAATAGTCCAAGATGCTTGGCGAACGAGAATCCTGTAACACCCCAAATCCGTAGGACTCGAGGTGCTACTGGGTTAGGATCTCACAATGGATCCTGACCCTAGCCTGACAACAAGTTCACGGAATCTTACAACAAGGCACCAATAGATTAAAACAAAACATGAAACTGATGTATATATACATGTCAAAAGAATGATACAGAGTACTACTGAGTACAAAGTCAAACTGAAATCCGTACAAACGATAAACCCAAAATCCCACGAATATGCCCAGTGTACGGAACCCTCAGCAGATCACCCCTCTGGATCACTCTGCAGCTCTCCTAACCTGCAGAGGATTTACAACACGGTATAAAACCGTTAGTTAACCATACACATATATAAGAAGATGCTAGAGCACAAACATATATCAAAATATTAACACTTCATCATGATATCACACATTTACCCGGTTTATTATCTTTAATAAGTCGAATCATTCAATCGTATAAATAGATGTATATGAAGATATGTGATACGAGGAATATAATCCTCGCCTCTGAGTACCATAACCAGTTGGAGTGGTATCAGCACACCTCCCGTGTACCCTATGGGAGTGGTGAGGGTCCTTCCCGTATACCAGATCTGGCCTGACTACAGAGAACCTCCCAGACTCCACTACGGGATGAAAGGGAAAGGTTATCACGGCCACTACAATGGGCGGTCAATATAACATAGGTCGGTGACCATCATAAAGCATATAACAACCATCACTCAAGCACACATCCAATACAAGGATGACAGCTATGTAAGTCCTATGGACTTACCTCAATCTCAGGAGTAACCTCAACCACGATCAACTCTCCGACTGGTCCACTCCAAACTGGAGGACAACACGGCCTATACAAGACATACATACATATATCAAACTCCTATCACACAAAGGGGTCACACCTAGACCCAAGGGATCCATAAGGATCATGTCCAACTCGTAAACCTCAAAGCCGTAACCGGCATAACTATATCATACTCATCATAAACCGATACCTTTCATGGTACTAGTTCCCTCATAATAGGAAAGAAAAGGAGCTACCCAACTATGGGTAGTCTCGGGACAAGACGCACCTGCGTGATCAAGGGACGCATGGGCGGAATGGATAACCCGCAGGCGCGGCAGAGAGCAGCCGCAGGCGCGGTGACAAGGAATACAGGTGACGCAGGCAAGGCGCTGACGCTACGGCACGGCTTCCGCAGGGGCGGTGGTTTCCAGGCGCGGGGGCGGCCTCTGTGCATAATGTAAACCCGCGGCCTCTCTTCGACTCTTCACGTGATAAAATCACGTCTTCTCTCCATCACAAACACACACATGCCACAACAAACACATTCCATCATCATCCTATGTCCAAACATCTAATCCTAAGCTAAAGAAATGGAATCCAAGAAGAAAGAAGAGAAGAGGAAGAAGGAAGCTTACCACAGCTGTGGTCCTAGGCTGCAGGGAAGATCAACACACACCAAAGCTGGCTTCCAAGCTCAGCAACACACATCACTAGCATCAACAAACACCAAGGTCACTCAAAACTCTCTTCCAAACTCAAGAAACCAAGACAAGGTCAAGGGAAGGGATGAAGAAGCAAGAAGGACGTAATGGCTGGTTTGGAAATGTGATGAAACCCTTGCTCAGCAAGATGAAATGGGAGAAGTAAGGAAAGGTAAAGCACGGGTCAAAGAAGTCAACAAAACCGGCTGCAGCCGCCGGAAACCACAGGGGAGGTTCCATGAGCTGCAGGGGCGGAAACCCGCAGGGGCGGCAGTCAGGCCTGCGATTGCGGAAAGGCCAGTCTCGGCCCAAAGCCAATCTCGGCTATGGTCCGATCTCGGTCCGAAAGAATAGGGGTCTCACATCTCACCCCCCCTAAAAATAAGTTTCGTCCCGAAACTTGCAAGGTCCTGAAATCACTCGGACTCAAAAGCCGAGGTAACACTCTCTATAAACTCAAACATAAGCATGGAGGAAATTAACTCCAGCAGTAAACTATACTATCCAGGGCCTAGAGGAAAACCATCTCTAGCCAACCATAAACATATCACAAGGCATAGAGGAATCACATCTCTAGCCGTATCATATCCATAACAAAAAGACATGGAGGAAGAACATCTCCAGCACTACTATGTCCATCAAAATAGCATGGAGGAAAGAACCATCTCCAGCTAAACCTATCATATCACAATAACATGGAGGAAAGAACCATCTCCAGCTATAAACAAGAATCATACTAGCACAACAAGATCTAATAAGATCATAATCACATCAAGGATAGCATGAAATAAACACATCATAGCATATAAGCATGTAAGCACATAAGACTCACCAAGCTAGTACTAAGATCTACTCGGTGATCCTACTGGTGCACCTATCTCAGCATAGAACTCTGGATAGTTCCTCTGGATACTATCCTCAGTCTCCCATGTAGCCTCCTCAGGTCCTCGTCTCGACCATTGTATCCTCAACATAGGAATGTCCTTCGAACGCACGCGTCTCATACCTCGCTCTAGGACTGCAATAGGATGCTCAGCAAACGTGTGGTCCGGATCAACCACCAAATCATCATAACTCACGATGTGTCTCGGATCTGGTATGTACTCCCTCAACTGAGACACATGAAATACAGGGTGAACACCCTCTAATCTCGGAGGCAAGGCTAATCTGTAAGCTGCGCTCCCAACCCGATCGAGAATCTCGAACGGTCCGACATATCGGGGACTCAACTTCCTCTTAATGTCAAAACGCCTAACACCTCGTGTCAGGGACACTCTCAGCCACACATGGGCTCCAAATCTGAACTCTAGAGGTCTACGCCTCTTATCAGCATAAGACTTCTGACGGCTCTGCGCAGTCAGCATACGCTCTCTGATCAATGTTACTCGAGTCATATCATCCTGAATCTGATCAAGTGCTAAACCACTGACACTGCTCTGCTCATCCCAGCATAACGGGGTACGACATCTCTGTCCATACAGTGCCTCATATGGGCCATCCCAATAGATGCAATCCAGCAGTTGTTGTAGGAGAACTCAACAAGTGGGAGATGATCCGTCCACACTTGTCCCCAATCCAACACACAAGCTCGCAGCATATCCTCCAGGGTCTGAATGGTCCTCTCTGACTGACCATCTGTTTGAGGATGGAACGCAGTCGTAAAGTGCAAACTCGTCCCCAGGGCAGTCTGAATCTGCTGCCAGAATCTCGAGGTAAATCGTCCATCTATGTCAGAGACGATCGTCCTCGGTACACCATGGAGTCTCACTATTTGCCTAGTGTACTCCTCAGCTAATCTGCTCACCGGCCACGTCTCCCTAATAGGAATGAAACGTGCCGTCTTCGTCAACCTGTCAACAATAACCTAGATGGCATCAAAACTCCGGCTCAGCCTCAGTCCAGTCACAAAATCCATGGTGACGTCCTCCCACTTCCTCTATGGAACAGGAAGTGGATGGAGCTCACCTCCAGGTCTGAAATGCTCGATCTTGACCTGCTGGCAGGTCGCACACTATGCCACCAATCTGGCCACATCGGGCTTCAACCCTCCCCACCAATATAAACGTCTCAAATCCTGATACATCTTACTCGTACCTGGATGTACCAAGTAAGGTGTACAGTGAGCCTCCTGTAAAATTCTCTGCCTCAGCTCTATATCAGCAGGTACACAGACGCGACCGCAGCGCCTCAAAACTCCATCTGCTCCAACCAGAAACTGGGGTGCCTCTTCTCAAGACATCCGATCTCTGATCCTCTGTAAAGTCGGGCAAGTCTCCTGTTTCTGTCGGATCTCATCCAACAGATCAGGAAGTACCTCTAGAGTACGCAGCTGGGCATCCTCATCAGGAAACTGGATGTCCAACTCTAACCAGATCAAGTCTCTCTGTAGCTGAGACTGTATCGTCAATCTCGCAATCGCCTGTTCTCGAGGCGTCTTCCTGCTCAGGGCGTTGGCGACAACGTTCGCCTTCCCTGGATGGTACAAAATCTCCAGATCAAAATCCTTGATCAGCTCGAGCCACCTACGCTGGCGGTTATTCAATTCCCGCTACGTGAAAATATACTTCAGACTCTTATGGTCTGTGAAGATCTGACATGTAGCACCATACAGGTAATGTCTCCAAATCTTCAGTGCATGAACTACCGCTGCCAACTCCAGATCATGAGTCGGGTAGTTCTCCTCATACATCTTCAGTTGTCGAGAGGCATAAGCAATCACCCTGCCTCTCTGCATCAAAACACATCCCAAACCTAGCTTGGATGCATCATTGTATACCACAAAATCTTTTGTACCCTCTAGTTGTGCCAAAATAGGAGCAGAAGTCAAACGCCTCTTCAACTCCTCAAAACTCTACATGCACTGATCAGAACACAAATCTTGTAGTCTTCCTCAGCAAACTCGTCAGTGGACGGGCAATCACAGAGAATCCCTCCACGAAGCGTCTGTAATAACCGGCTAGGCCAAGGAAACTACGTACTTCCTTGACGTTCGTCGGTGTCGTCCAAGCTGCTATTGCCTCTATCTTCGATGGATCCACCTTGATCCCCTCAGGTGAAACCACATGACCAAGGAATGCTACCTCTGCCATCCAGAACTCACACTTAGAGAACTTAGCATAAAGTTCTCTATCCCGCAAAACCTGCAATACAGTCCTCAGATCTCCTACATGCTCCTCTCCACTACGAGAGTATACCAGAATGTCATCAATGAAAACCACCACAAACTGATCCAGGAAGTCGATGAAAATACTGTTCATCAACTCTATAAAGACGGTTGGGGCATTCGTAAGCCCAAATGGCATCACTACAAACTCATAGAGGCCATATCTGGTCCGGAATGTTGTCCTATGCATATCCTGCTCCCTCACCCTCAGCTGGTGATACCCGGAACGCAGGTCAATCTTGGAGAACACAGTCGCTCCCTGTAGCTGATCTAACAATCATCAATGCGCGGCAGTGGATACTTGTTCTTGATGGTCAGCTTGTTCAGCTCTCTATAATCTATGCATAACCTCAGTGATCCGTCCTTCTTCCATACGAAGAGGACAGGTGCTCCACATGGGGACACGCTAGAGCGAATGAAGCCCTTCTCAGCCAACTCCTCGAGTTGCTTCTTCAGCTCCAGCATCTCGACAGGCGCCATCCGGTATGGGGCCTTCGAGATGGGTCTCGTACCAGGCTCTAACTCGATACTGAAATCCACACTCCTCTGAGGCGGCAAACTGGACGGCTCAGCAAAAACATCAGTAAACTCACAGACAGGTGCAGCAAGTGACTAATGGCCTGGATCTCCACAATTAAAGCACTGACATCCGGTATGTGACCTTGCCTACCACAGGTGTAGCAAGTCACTAATGGCCTCGTGCACTCTGGCCTCATATGCCCTGGATTTCCACAATTAAAGCACTGACATCCCTTCTCTACAACCGGTGCAAATGAGGGCTGACTCTGGCGTCTCTGACCACGCCAACCACTAGCAGAACCACATGTATCACTGGTCTGCCTTGTACGCTGCCTCTTATCAGACCCTCCGGTCTGAGAAGCTCTCCTCTGAGTCGCCCGCTCACGCTCATAGTCGGCGGCTCTATCCTGGTAGTCCATCAAGGACTCACAATGAAATCCCGCCATATAGGCCGGGGTAGTATCCCTCAGTCGTCGGGAAAAGAGATAAACGTGCTGGTCTGCAAAAGGTGCAGCTGGTCCCAGTAATGCCAGCTCCTCCTGAAACCTCCTGATGGCCTCAAAGACTGGTACATCCTCAAACCCAGCCTCAACAAAATCTCACAGTTTCTCCCTCCTTAGTGAGGCAGGGCAGAAACGCTCTCTAATCATCGTCCTCATCTTATCATAACTGGTAACCTGACCCCGTACTGATCTCCACCAGTGTTGTGCCAAGTCCCGGAATAAAGTCTGAACCAGCTCGATCTGTCTGTCAGCTGGACAGCGAATAGACTCCAGAGCTGAGTCTACATGCCCGATCCAGAGCTCAACCTCCAACCCCACCTCCCCAGTGAAAGGGGGTACACCCATCTGATGGAATGCCTTCAACCAAGTATCTGGTCTAGGCCCTCTATGCTCCTCTGGTGCTCTGGCAATCTCAGCAGCAGGTACCTGTACAGCTGGAACCTGAGTAACGGTGTGGGACCTCTCAGATGGCCCCTCCTGTGCCTGTAAATCTGGGGCACGTCTACCGGCTCTAGCAACCTCCTCTACACGTTTGATATATGCTCGGAACTCTGATCCCCCCATGGAGACACGATCAGACTCGCCAGAATGGGCTCTCTGTGCCCCCTGTCTCTCAGCTGCCCCGTTCCCAGTCTCAGGAACGACGCTCTCAACAACCTCCTCATGTATCTCTCCCGCATGTGAACCGTCAGCAGGAGTCCTACCCCGTCCTCTACCTAGAGGGGGTCTACCTCTACCTCGCCTAGCTGCAGGTAAGGCTCTAGTCTGAACCATCTGGAGAAGACGTGAACCTAGCTTAGACTGCTATATATATGCCATATGTATAGATATATAACAGATCAATCACAACAAAATATATATATATATATATATCTATACTGTCGAGATCTTCAAAGGGGTGA
Source organism: Fagopyrum tataricum (assembly GCA_002319775.1). Classification (NCBI taxonomy): domain Eukaryota; kingdom Viridiplantae; phylum Streptophyta; class Magnoliopsida; order Caryophyllales; family Polygonaceae; genus Fagopyrum; species Fagopyrum tataricum. The sequence goes on from CM008282.1 coordinate 22,890,870, forward strand.
TGGTTCACGTACACGATATCCCAAAACATTTGTACTCATTTCAAAACCAAAACCTTTTGAAAAGTCAGACCCCTTTCGGGTTCCGTTTATTTATCTATTCGAACTTTATTGCAGATTACTAGTGCCATTGTTGTCAACCTAGGCTCTGATACCAACTTTGTAACACCCCAAATCCGTAGGACTCGAGGTGCTACTAGGTTAGGATCTCACAATGGATCCTGACCCTAGCCTGACAACAAGTTCACGGAATCTTACAACAAGGCACCAATAGATTAAAACAAAACATGAAACTGATGTATATATACATGTCAAAAGAATGATACAAAGTACTGCTGAGTACAAAGTCAAACTGAAATCCGTAGAAACGATAATCCCAAAATCCCACAAATATGCCCAGTGTACGGAACCCTCAGCAGATCACCCCTCTGGATCACTCTGCAGCTCTTCTAACCTGCAAAGGATCTACAACACGGTATAAAACCGTTAGCTAACCATACACATTAATAAGAAGATGCTAGAGCACAAACACATATCAAAATATTAAAACTTCATCATGATATCACACATTTACCCGGTTTATTATCTTTAATAAGTCGAATCATTCAATCGTATAAATAGATGTATATGAAGATATGTGATACGAGGAATATAATCCTCGCCTCTGAGTACCATAACCAGTTGGAGTGGTATCAGCACACCTCCCGTGTACCCTATGGGAGTGGTGAGGGTCCTTCCCGTATACCAGATCTGTCCTGACTACAGAGAACCTCCCAGACTCCACTACGGGATGAAAGGGAAAGGTTATCACGGCCACTACAATGGGCGGTCAATATAACATAGGTCGGTGACCATCATAAAGCATATAACAACCATCACTCAAGCACACATCCAATACAAGGATGACAGCTAAGTAAGTCCTATGGACTTACCTCAATCTCAGGAGTAACCTCAACCGCGATCAACTCTCCGACTGGTCCACTCCAAACTGGAGGACAGCATGGCCTATACAAGGCATACATACATATATCAAACTCCTATCACACAAAGGGGTCACACCTAGACCCAAGGGATCCAAAAGGATCATGTCCAACTAGTAAACCTCAAAGCCGTAACCGGCATAACTATATCATACTCATCATAAACCGATAACTAGCATGGTACTAGTTCCCTCATACTAGGAAAGAAAAGGAGCTACCCAACTATGGGTAGTCCCGGGACAAGACGCACCTACGTGATCAAGGGACGCATGGGCGGAATGGATAACCCGCAGGCGCGGCAGGGAGCAGTCGCAGGCGCGGTGACAAGGAATACAGGCGACGCAGGCAAGGCGCTGACGCTGGCGCAGGCGCTGCGGCACGGCTTCCGCAGGGGCGGTGGTTTCCAGGCGCGGGGGCGGCCTCTGTGCATAATGTAAACTCGCGGCCTCTCTTCGACTCTTCACGTGATAAAATCACGTCTTCTCTCCATCACAAACACACACATGCCACAACAAACACATTCCATCATCATCCTATGTCCAAACATCTAATCCTAAGCTAAAGAAATGGAATCCAAGAAGAAAGAAGAGAAGAGGAAGAAGGAAGCTTACCACAGCTGTGGTCCTAGGCTGCAGGGAAGATTAACACACACCAAAGCTGGCTTCCAAGCTAACAACACACATCACTAGCATCAACAAACACCAAGGTCACTCGAAACTCTCTTCCAAACTCAAGAAACCAAGACAAGGTCAAGGGATGGGATGAAGAAGCAAGAAGGACGTAATGGCTGGTTTGGAAATGTGATGAAATCCTTGCTCGGCAAGGTAAAACTGGAGAAGCAAGGAAAGGTAAAGCACGGGTCAAAGAAGTCAATAAAACCGGCTGCAGCCGCCGGAAACCCAGGGGCGGTTCCATGAGCCGCAGGGGAGGAAACCCGCAGGGGCGGCAGTCAGGCCTACGGTTGCAGAAAGGCCAGTCTCCGCCCAAAGCCAATCTCGGCTATGGTCCGATCTCGGTCCGAAAGAATAGGGGTCTCACAAATCCACTCACTCTATTTTGAGTAGGAATCCACCTATTCATTCCCGAATCCACGAGAGAGTAAATACTAAAAGTATTCAAAATGTGTTTGGTTTATTGGTAAGTTTAAGAAAAACGTGCAACCTCTATGCCTTATATAGGCAGGGAGACGTCCTCTAGGGTTTACAAGGATAAGAGAATAACTATGGGCTAAGAAGTTGTAAGAGCCTTAGTCTTTTGGAGCCGTTTTGGCCTTAGCCGACCCCGCGGGTTCAGGGAGCCGCCCCTGTGGCTCATGTAGCTTTCCGCCCCTGCGGTTTCTTGCGGTTGCAGTCGGCTTTGTTAACCGGTTGACTCGTGCTTTACTCTCTTCTTTACTTCTTCTTACCATGTTGAGCAAGGGTTTCATCTTCATTTCCTTTTCAACTTCTCACGTCCTTCTTGCTTCTCCCTTCCTCCTTCTTGATCTTGCTTGAGTTCTCCTTGGAGTTTGATAGAGTTTGTGTGTGGCTTTGGTAGAGCTTGGTGTTGTGCATGGTTGCTGAGCTTCAGATGCCAGCTGAGAGTGTGTTCTGTTCTTTCCTTGGTTGATCACAACAGTAGGTAAGTCTTGGTTCTTCTCTTCTTTCTTTCTTCCTTTTCTTCCTTTCTCATAGCTTAGGATTAGATGTGCTTGGTTAGATGTTGATTTTGGAATGTGCTTGTGTATGTATGTGTGTGGTTATGAAATGGAGAAGACGTGGATTGATCACGTGAAGAGTGAAAGAGAAATCGGGACTCTACGTTCTGCAGAGTCGCCGCCCCCGCGCCTGGAATTTGCGGCCCCTACGGAAGCCTTTTCACCGCACCCGCTCCGGAAGCTGCCGCCCCGCGGCCACGGTCTCAGCGCCTGCGCCCGTGCCTGCGTTTGCCTGCGGCCACTGTCACCGCTCCTGCGGCCGAGCGTTGTCGCGCCTGGGGTTTACCTTGTTCCGCCCCTGCGTGTTTCTGTTCCGCAGGTGCGTCTTGTACATGATCTACTTAGAGTAGTATGATCCTTTCCTTTCCTAGTATGAGCGGGTTAGTAGCATGCTAGGTATGTGTATGAGGATAGAGTGATGAGGATTGTGATATATCTGTATGCCGGTTATGGCTGTTAGGTTTATGAGTTAGGATATGATCCTTATGGATTCCTTGGGTCTAGGTGTGATCCCTTTGATGGATAGGAGTTGATACCTTGTTATGCCCTTGTTTTAGGCAGTGTTGTCCTCCAGATTGGAGTGGACCGTGTTTGAGAGTTGATCGTGGTTGAGACTACTTCTGAGGTTGAGGTAAGTCCATAGGACTTACTTAGCTATCATCCTTATATTGGATGTATGCATGAGTGGTGTGTGTTATATGCTTGATAGCATGCGATGTCGTTTATTACCGACCTATGGTCTAGTGATTGCCCATTGTAAGGCCGTGACAACTTGTCCTTTCATCCCGCTGGGAGTCTGGAGGTTCTCTGCGGGCATGCCAGTTTGGCTCAGTGGGACGGGCACCTTCACCACTCCCATAGGGTATGCGGGGAGGTGTGACCGGCTTACCACTCCAGCTGGCACCATTCCCCAGAGGCGAGGATTATATATTCCTCGTGTCACATATGTTTATATACATTTATATATACGATTGAGTGATTGGATTCTATAAAGATAATAAACCGGGTAAATGTGTGGAAGCATGATGATGTGTTATTATTCCTTGATGTGTGATTGTGCTTATGCGTCTTCTATATATATGTGTATGGTTAGCTAACGGTTTTATACCGTGTTGTAGATCCTTTGCAGGTTAGGAGAGCTGCAGAGTGATCCAGAGGGGTGATCCGCTGAGGGCTCCGTACACTTGGGCGTTATCGTGGGATATGAGATCTTTTATTATGTACAGTTATGTTTTAGTTGTACTCAGCGGTACTTCTGTATCACCTTTTGATATATATATATATATATACAGTTTGATGTTTTGTTTTAATCTATATGTGCCTTGTTGTAAGATCCAGTGAACTTGTTGTCAGGCTAGGGTCAGGATCCATTGTGAGATCCTAGTCCAGTAGCGCCTCGAGTCCTACGGATTCGGGGTGTTACAAAGTTCGTATCAGAGCCTTAGGTTGACAACAATGGCACTTGCAATCTGCGATAAAGGTCGAATAGATAAATAAACAGAACCCGAAAGGGGTCTGACTTTTCAAAAGGTTTTGGTTTTGAAATGAGTAAAATGTTTTGGGATAGTGTGTACGTGAGCCATCGCCCCTCTGAAGATCTCGACAGTATATATATATATATATATATATATATATATATATATATTATGTTGTGATTAATTTGATATATATCTATACATATGGCACATATATAGCCTTCTAAGCTAGGTTTACGTCCTCTGCAGATGGTTCAGACTAGAGCTTTACCTGTAGGTGGACGAGATAGAGGTAGACCCCCTCTAGGTAGAGGACGGGGTAGGATTCCCGCTGGTGGTACATGTGCAGCGGAGGAGACTCATGAAGACGTTGCTGAGAGTGTCGTTCCTGAGATTGGGAACGATGCAACTGAGAGACAGGGATCCCAGAGAGTCTAGTCAGATGACTCGGATCGTGTCTCCATGGAGGGACCAGCCTTCCGCGAGTATATCAGGCGAGTTGAGGAGGCTGTCAGGGCAGGTAGACGTATTCCTGATCTGCCAGCACAAGAGGGATCATTTGAGAGATCCCACGGAGTTACTCAGGTGCCAGCTGTACAGGCACATGCTGCTGAGATTCCTCAGGTTCAGGAGGAGTATAGAGGGCCTAGACCAGATACTTGGTTGAAGGCATTCCACCAGATGGGTGTACCCCCTTTCTTTGGGAAGGTGGGACTAGAGGTTGAGCTATGGATAGGACATGTAGACTCAGCTCTGGAGTCTAATTTAGATGTCCCGTAGACAGACATATCGAGTTGGTGCAGACTCTGTTCAGAGATTTGGCACAACACTGCTGGAGATCAGTACGGGGTCAGGTTATCAGCTATGACCAGATGAGGATCATGATCAGAGAGCGTTTCTGCCCTGCCTCACTGAGGAGGGAGAAACTGTAGGACTTTGTGGAGGCTGACTTTGAGGATGTACCAGTGTCAGAGGCCATTAGGAGATTCCAAGAGGAGCTGGCATTGTTGGGTCCAGCTGTACCTCCTGCAAATCAGCATGTATATCTTTTCTCCCGACGATTGAGGGACACTACCCGGACTTACATGGCAGGGTTTCACTGTGAGAGCTTGGTGGATTATCAGGACCGGGCTTCTAATTATGAGAGAGAGAGAGCTGGATAGAGGAGAGCTTCTCCGACCAGAGGGTCTGAGAAGAGACAGCGGACAGGGCAAACCAGTGGTGCTGGTGGTGTTGCTAGTGCCGAGCGAGGCCAGAGTCGCCAAAGTTATCCCTCATTTGCACCGGCTGTAGATAAGGTACGACAATGTTTCAACTGTGGTGGGTATGGACATATCCGACCAGAGTGTACGAGGCAGATAATGACTTGTTTCACTTGTGGCGGACGAGGACACAAAGTTGTCTTCTGTAGACAAGGTGGAGCATCATCTCAGCAGGGTTCTTCTCCTGCCAGTGTAG
>CM008282.1:22898915-22974621 GCA_002319775.1 Fagopyrum tataricum
ACTGTAATTTTGCAGAAAATGGAATTCCAACAAAAACACCTTTGTTGTACAATAACTTTTAGCAAAAAAGGTTATATTATTAGACAACAAGTAGATATCTGTCTATCTAACTAGTACCTATAATAACTATATTTACTTAACTTCACATTATCAAGAAAAGTTAGTAAAAAGTCAATGTAATTGTCTTCTTAAGAATATTAGATTCATAGTTAGTAAAAAGTCAATGTAATTGTCTTCTTAAGAATATTAGATTCATAAAGAAATTTATCAGGCGATCAAAAGTAAGTAGTTTGTCCTGAATAAAACAATTTTCAATACCTTATAAAAAATTTTGAAAAAAGGATTAGCTCATAGTGCAAGGTACTTTCAGTTGATCTCTTTTTTCTTTAGTTTGCTTTTTTTTTCTTTCTTTCTTTTTTTCTTCCTCGTAAAAATGAAGGTTTGATAAGATACATTGAATAGATAGATTATACAAAATTTTAATTTAGAAAGTTTTGTGGGAAAAGAGATGTCCAATTAGTTTTGAAATTGTGAGGATTGATAGTCAAATAGTATTTGAGTTGTAAGAATAAAGTACTAACGATAAGTTTTAGAAGTCAAAACTGCAATTTCAATTATATGCATCTATTGATCTTAAAATCTAAACTTTAGTATGCTTTTATGATCCCATAGAATGCTTTGCTGCTATATTTATCTTCTCATATGAATAGATTAGTTTACTCTCTTTCTAATATATAAGTGTAATATGTGTTGCTAGAACATTCAAACTTCTAGTTATATGCATTGGAAAGTGTTAATTCAACTATATTTATTGTAGAGGTTTTTTCTCTTTTCATGAGAGGATTACATCCATTCCTAATATATACATATAGATTACTATTACCGAGACAATAACTAGGTCAAGTTTGTAACGAGTAACTTTTTTTTCTTTTTTTTCGTCATAAAACTGAAGGTTTTTCACTAGAAAGTATTGATTCAACTATATTCATTTTCGTCTCTACTATATTTTATTACTGTCATTGTACTTAACTTCTTCAAAATATTAGAGTTGAATGAGATCTCTTTATTTGGATTGAGTTTTTTTTTAACTTGTGCCAATATCATGTCTCCTTTTTGTTAAATTTAGATCCATTCATTGTGGAGATACTATTTCCAGAATACCCAAGGACTAACAAACCATCTAAAACAACACACTTTGAAGGTTAGTTCAGTTTTTTGTTTAGTAATGCATTCATTATCTTCCATATATCTACACTCAAAGAAAACCGTTGATGACTTATACTACACCGTTCTTTTTTTAGATCACATTTTCGAATTGGTGGAATTTTGATGAATCTATACTCTAGAGAAAACTATAATGTAACCAAAATGAAACATGCTTTACTAGATCGGAGTATCATCCCCATTTTAGATCCTAGTTGTGTATAATTTTGTGTTAAGAGGCTAATATGTTGTTAAGAGTTCCGTTTAGTGAATTCAGCCGTTCTTGTACGTATTGCAGCCTACAATTTTGGGATTGATTTAATGTCAACTTACATGTGTAGTCATTTAAGGTGAGGTTTTCCACTAGAAAATACTCAGTAATCTAATGCCTCAAATATTAAGAAGCACTTGATGAATTAATAGTGGCAAGGATTTGTTGAGGCTTTCTCTCATTTCATTTAAAGGATTACATGCATTCCCTAGATATCATCTTAGTGTCTAACTAGGCAAAGTTTGTATAGAGTAACCTTTTTTCTTTCTTTCTTTTCTTTTCTTTTTCTACATAAAACTTATGATGCAATTTTATCCCTTTAGTTTCTCAATTGATAGATATGCATCTTATATTTATGATATTTGTTATTTGTATTTTATTTCTTTAATTAATTTATGTTAGGTTGTTAGTTCATGAACATAAAAAACTCAAACTAGTGGTTGTTATCTCGATGGAGTAAAGAATACGAAAAGGGGTTTGATATGTACATAGAAAAAAATATATGCAACTGATGCACAAGATGATGAAATTCGGTGTCCATGTATATCATGTTATTATCGTAATTGGTCATGTTGGTGCATCAAATGAAGCATCTTACTTAGATTAGAATACTACTTTAGATAAGGTCATTCTTTTTTTGGATAATGGTCTCATATTGTACCAATACAAGTCTATTAAAAATTTAGTTATATTAAAAACTTGTATTCTTATTTTTGTGCAGGATGACGAACAAGTGGTAATAGATGATTAAGTTTGCTCTATTAACATGTACGTCTAGATTTGCTTCTTTATATTTTGATTATGAATTGACGAATTTGAGTATGTTGGTGAACTATTTAGAGATCGGTTATTGGTTTTTTTTTGTACTTGTATTTTGCAGGACGATGAACAAGGAGGAACATAGTAGTGTATTGCTCCATTCCCATTATGAGTATGAATGAACTAAGATTATGTTTGTGAATTAGAGCTTTGGGTTTTTTTAGCTAATGTTTGTGGGTTTTTTGAGTTAATGGTTGTGTGTCCAACTTGACAATTATCAAGCACATCCATATATATACATTGCTTATTTTTTTGCGTTGGTGTTTGTAAACAAGCAAATGTTAATTATTATTGAGTTGGTATTTATAAACAAGCAAGTGTTAATTGTCTAATTTTTGTATAGGTATTTGATTACACTGTAATTAAGCAGGTGATAATGTGGATGATGTGTTTCTTATATTAGTACACATTGACAATGTGGATGATGTGTTTCTTATATTAATTCACATTGACGGTTTTTTTTTTAATTACAAAACCGTTTCATTATAAGCGGTATGTGTTGCCTTAAAAGTGTACAAAAAACGCTTCAAAAGATATGCATATTTGTTGCATTAAATACGTAAAAAGCGCTTGAAGTAGAGTTGCATTAGGTAAATTGCAAATGAAGCGGTTTATTAATCTCATGTAGCACTTTTTTTTAGGTTGGGAAAAACCGCTACAAAAACCTAATTTAAACGCTTCACTATGCCTAATGCAACACGAGCGGATGAAACGGCTCAAAACCGTTTCATTATATATTAGGAAGCAGTTTTTAGAGTTTATGAAGCGAAATTTAACCGTTTCTATAAAGCTTTAATGTAGTAGTGCATGCTATTTTGGTGGACATAGTTTTGCTGGAGATGTTTTCCTCCATGCCTTTTTGTTATGTGATGTGATTATCGTTTAGCTAGAGATGGTTTTCCTCTATGCCTTGGATAGCGATTTTGTTGCTAGAGTTGATGATTTTATCCATGCTTGTGTTTAAGGTTATAGAGAGAGTTGTACCTCGGCTTGTGAGTCCGAGTGGTTTGAGGATTTTACAAGTTTCGGGATGAAACTTGTTTTTAAGTGGGAGAGATGTAAGAGCCTTAGTCTTTTGGAGCCGTTTTGGCCTTATCCACCCCCGCGGGGTTCAGGGAGCCGCCCCTGCGGCTCGTGTAGCTTTCCGCCCCTGCGGCTCGTGTAGCTTTCCGCCCCTACGGCTCAGGGAACCGCCCCTGCGGTTTCTTGTGGCTGCAGCCGGCTTTGTTGACCGGTTGACTCGTGCTTTACTCTCTTCCTTACTTCTTCTTACCTTGCTGAGAAAGGGTTTCATCTTCATTTCATTTCCAGCTTATCATGTCCTTCTTGCTTCTCCCTTCCTCCTTCTTGATCTTGCTTGAGTTCTCCTTGGAGTTTGATAGAGTTTGTGTGTGGCTTTGGAAGAGCTTGATGTTGTGCATGGTTGCTGAGCTTCAGATGCCAGCTGAGAGTGTGTTATGTTCTTTCCTTGGTTGATCACAACAGTAGGTAAGTCTTGGTTCTTTTCTTCTTTCTTTCTTTCTTCCTTTGCTTCCTTTCCCATAGCTTAGGATTAGATGTGCTTGGTTAGATGTTGATGTTGGAATGTGTTTGTGTATGTATGTGTGTGGTTATGGAATGGAGAAGACGTGAATTGATCACGTGAAGAGTGAAAGAGAAATCGGGACTCTACGTTCTGCAAAGTCGCCGCCCCCACGCCTGGAATCTGCCGCCCCTGCGGAAGCCTTGTCACCGCACCCGCGCCGGAAGCTGCCGCCCCCGCGGCCACGGTCCCAGCGCCTGCGCCCGTGCCTGCCTTTACATGCGGCCACTGTCACCGCTCCTGCGGCTGGCGTTGCCGCGCCTGCGGTTTACCTTGTTCCGCCCTTGCGTCTTTCTGTTCCGCATGTGCGTCTTGTATATGATCTACTTATGTACGGACCTTGGGCTAATTATGTACGGACCTCGGGCTCCTCTTTGTATGTTAATCTCCACATAAGCATGTCTTTCCTTTCGATATAATCGTCTTTTCTTGGTCTTACTCCCACATATACATGGAGGTACATGTATACGCTTCCTCTCTTATGCATGAATAACTCTACTCGTTCCTTGCAGCTTGAGCATGTGATCATGTCTCCCGGTCCTTGTATCCATGCATGTGTCCATGAGGTACAAGTCGGGATCCATGCATCTTGATCCATCTCCTGAATCTATGCATATATCTCCTCCTAGCTCTCCACATGATAATATGCTTACTTGGTTTCTTGGAAGAATGGTGAAGTTAAGATGCTAGATGCTCCTGCATCACCATGTTTACCAATGGTTTCATTATTTGTGCGGGCCGAGGTTGTGCTCAACCATTGTGTGTTTGTTGAGGATTCACCTGATCAGTGATTGTCGTATTCAACCTGTGGTTGAAGTTAGAAGGTACCTTCGTGTTCAAAAAATAGGCTTGCCCATGTTTTGAAAATATTTATTTCATTTTGAACACAATTTCAAAAATAAAGAATGCTCGAACATGTTTTAAAATTGTTTTGCTAAGGTTCTTTGAGACGGATTTCATAATGGAAACAAAGCTTTAACTTGTTATCACGTTACTGGCACTTGACACGTTTAGTTACAATTACATACTTGTTTAACATCGTTTATGGGCATATTTGAAGCATGCTTACTATTGTACTCAATTGTGTATTTTTTTTATAACGAATCATGTAATATTATTTATGATTTTATACTTGTCTAGTAAATATAATAAATCGCTTATGTACTATCCGTTTAACAAGGGGTGCCATTCAGTCCAACAACACAGGACCCTAGTTTTTTTGGGCCTCATAATATTTATTTTTAGTTAGTTTAATAAATAAAAGAGTGATTGTCATAATGGTTAGAACTTAGTATTTGATGCAAATGGTCAAGAGTTCAAATCCTTTTATTAGTATTTTTTTATTTTTTCATACATGTTTTATAATTTTTTTTCCTCTTCTTTTAAATTTTGTTCTCCTAAAAAGATATTTAAAGATAAGAAACGGTCATGTTTTACTTTTTATTTTCATTTTTCATTTATGTTTTATTAAAAAAATTCAAGAGATTAAATCTCATTTCTACAATATTCTTTTTTTTTCATACATGTTTTATAAGTTTTTTTTTTTCTCTTTTGTTTAATTTTTTTTCTCATAAACAATATTTAAAGTTAAGAATGGTCTTGTTTTTCTTTTTGGTTGTCATTCTTTCATGTATTTTTTTAAGAAAAAGTATTTTTAGTTTCTTTTTTCCTGATAAAACATATTTTTTAAAATTGAAAAAAATAATAATATTACATTGACACAAGGCCTCCGAAATTCATTTGATGGCCCTGTGTACTGGCTTAGTCTAGTTCAAGAGTCACCCCACCACGGTGAAACTGACTATCTTTTCACTACAAGGTTCATGAGCATGGAGGTCGGGCGATATATATAGTTAGTGGGATGGTGTCATCTGTTGGTTTGGATATCGTTGCCTTTTGACTCTTCTCTTGTGAGTTGTTTCAGTATATTTATTTCTTTCGACTCTTCTCTTGAGTCTTAGCCGATTGTTTGGTTTTGAACATTTATGTTGGTTGTCTTAAACTCCTTTTTATCATATCATGTTTACCAATATAAGAAAAGGCCGAAGAAATTCTTATTCAAATTCTTTGCGCTGTAGCGTTTTCATTTTTAGAGCGTTATAGAAGTCCGGCTTGTACAAAAATTTAGTTTTACCAACATTGTTATACACTATTTGATTTATATGTACCGGTACATTACTCTATACACAATTTTAAATTTATTAGTTTAATAAATTTATTAAAATGAAAAAACAAAACTCATTAATTCAAACACTAAATAATTGTAATTGTAGAAGTTATTTAAAAATATAATACAAAAAATATTGTGGATGATATATGAAGTTGAAATATAAAAGTGAAACATATATCTTTGGACAATTAAACCCAAAATATGCTTAAAGAACGCGTGTCGCGTGTTCACTCCAAATTCTAATATCATGAACAACTAGAAATATTTTTCTCTTTTTCTCTTGCAATCTCTACCTCAAAAACATAAAGATTTGATGAACACATATCTCGTAATGATAAAGAGATGTTCGCTCGGAACAAATTTTAGAATCTCTAGATGAACAATATGGTATTCCTCTTGAAGAACAAAGGGTAGTATCTTTGAAGATTTTAAGCGTTAAGCTCCTCATAGTTCTTATAACAAAAAGCTTTGGTTTATCAAAGTAACCTCCTATCCATTGAAAATATTTGAACCCTAATATTCTAAATCTCTTCAAGCATAAATTTGAGACGATGGGCCTTCGATTGTTTTTTTTATTTGTATTTCACTTTGAATTATGCTTTCATTTCGAAAATTTTAAACCGAATGTGAGGTAAAGAATAAAATGGAGAGCCCAAAGCTTGTTTGGTATATTTGGAACAACTCGATTGAACCCCTAAACAATCCAATTTCTCATTTGATCTTATGCTTGATCAACAAGCTGTGGTTTTTAGCTTTGCTCTATGAATAGTGAACCGAAGGAAAAAAACAAGAGTTCATTTTCTCTTTTTTGAACAAACTTGAGCAATTAGTTCTTTTTTGAACAATTTTACATTAGAATCTATATTTCGGTTTTCGAAATATAAAGTTAAAAGCTTTTTTCTTAAATAATGTTAGCATTTTTGTGGATTGCGGTGTTTGTTTTACGAGGCAAGTCCTATCACGATGTCTAGGGCTCCGGTGTATTTATGATATTAAGTTCTTCTATTCTCTTTGGCTTTGGTGTATGTTTTGAGTGGTATTTAGATTGTGGTCGTAGTTGTGTGTTTTCATTAGGGGTGGACATGGAATGAGACGGGATTGAGGTTATTCCAGTCCCGTCTCGGCTAATTTAAATATGAACGGGATCGGTACGAGCATTGGGTATTTTAGATTGAATCTCACCGGGTTCTATCTCGGCTGAGAGCGAGACGGGATGAGATGAACCCAATCCCGTTTGCACATTAGTTTATTTAATGTTTTAAAACTTTATGTTTTATTCACAAAATATTCGTATATATCGTACTTAAAACGCAAAAACATTAAAACTTTCAAGTATTGATCATAACCTATTACATATACATTAAAGTTTCCAAATATATATATAATAAAATACAACTTAATGAATTTCGTACATTTGTCAATTTTAACGGTTTGACCAACATGATTTATTTTAAAATATATAAACGTAACTATATAACAATTATATAGTTTTTTCACTAATGCTTAGAGATTCTAATTATATTTATTATATTAAATTAAAAAATTTATTATATACGGGACGAGACGGACCTAGCGAGATGGACAAGTTAAGACCCATATCTTGTCGCGAATAGTTTCCGACCGGACGGGTTCGGGACGAGATTTATAATTTTGAATGAAATCCCGCAATGATCGGACTGCGGGCGGAATGATTCGAAACGGACCCGAAATTGGCGAATATGTATCCATCCCTAGTTTTAGTAATAATTCTTTTTGACGGAGACGATTCCCCAAGGTTACACCTTTTATTTCTCTAGGCTTTAACTTTTGCCTTACCTGCTTCCTCACCTGCTTCATCTTGGGAGATTATTTATTTCGACCTCTTAATTTTCCTTTTTATTTAGGATAATGGGATCTCTTTCCATTGTGATTAAAAAAAAGTCTTTGAACAGCTGGTAAAGAGGGCAGGTGCAAAAAGTAGAAACTAGAACCCAACTTGTAAAATCGTAAGTCGTAGTTGCGATTTCTGCTTTATTCATTCATTCCACGGAAAATCTAAACTCAATTAGAGGAATTCATTTCCTGAGTACTAGCTCCCCTTTACCATGCCCTAATTTATTCTCCTACCATGCCACCACCGCCTCCTACCCACCACCGTCATCACAGTCTTCTTGCTCCCCTCACCGGAGCCACCGCCTCCCTCTCCGTCTTTCTCTTCTTCGTCCTCCTCCTCTGTCGCCGCTTCTTCCGTCGCCGTCCCTCTTCATCCAGCGACTATCCCTCTGAGACTCTCCGCCGTTTCTCTTACTCCTCCCTCCGCCGTGCCACCTCCTCCTTCTCCCCCTCTCGTCGCCTCGGACAAGGTGGATTTGGTGCCGTCTACTCCGGTTCTCTCTCCGATAAGAAGCTTAAAAAGAAACTCGATGTCGCTGTCAAGGTTATGGACTCCGGCTCACTTCAAGGCGAGCGTGAGTTCCATAACGAGATCCTTATGGCTAGCAAGCTTTCCAACTCCGATCATGTCGTTCACCTTCTAGGATTCGCCTCCGACCGCCGACATCGCCGTATGTGTCTTGTATACGAGCTCATGCCAAATGGTAACCTCCAGGAGTGTTTACTCCACCGTAAGTGCGAGGACCTTTTGAGCTGGAACCGCCGTAGACAGATCGCGGTCGAGGTTGCCAAGGGCCTCGCTTATCTCCATCACCAGTGCGACCCGCTGATCATCCACGGCGATGTGAAACCTAGTAATGTTCTCTTGGACGCCAACTTCTCGGCGAGGATTGGGGATTTTGGGCTTGCTAGGTTAAAACTGGCTGATCAGTGCGAAATTAGCATCAATTGTGACGAATGCCATATTTCGAGTCTTACAAATGGGAATAACAAAGAGGAGTTGGGGATTCATGTCGTTGAAGATACCGGATCGATTGTTGAGACGGAGAGCGTTATTACGTTAGGGTTGGAGGAGGCGAGCACCGGCGTTGACCAGTCCCCTGAGAATTTCGTTAGGGTTCCGGTGGTTGAGACTTCGCCAGAGATGTTCTCAGCCGTGGCGTCCCCATCAGAGGTTGTTGAGATCGACGAAGATCCTAGACCGGCAAAAGTAAAGGACTACGTAATGGAGTGGATTGGATCAGAGATGGATAAAGCCGCAGCTTCTACTAGCTCTGCAACAACAGTAATCAAACCAGATCAAAAGAGGAAGAGCAAAGACAAGAAACACAGATTAGACTGGTGGATGGCCATGGATGATGATCTTAACTTGAAGAAGGGGAAACGAAGGCCAATTAGGGAATGGTGGAAGGACGAATACTCAGAAGATCTAGCAAAGAAGACCAAGAAGAAGAGGAAGAAGAAGATGAAGCAAGATGGGGGAGAGTTGAGTGATGATCATAACAGTGAAGAGAATTGGTGGCCTAGAGATGATGAATTACTGTATATAGACCGGAAAGCGAAGAGCAAGACAAGGAAGAACAGCCGTGGCAATCTGGAATGGTGGCTTGATGGTCTGAGTGGAGATCTCTGGAAAATGAGACACAACAGCTACGACTCCGCTAGCGGAGAGATCCCGAAGAGCGGTGGCATTAGCAGTACACCAAGCATGAGAGGAACAGTTTGCTACATTGCCCCTGAGTATAGCGGTGGCGGAGATCTCTCAGAGAGATGTGATGTTTACAGCTATGGTGTTCTGCTTCTGGTTGTGATTGCCGGTAGAAGACCATTACAAGTATCGGGGTCTGGCATGTCGGAGTATCAGTCGGCGAATCTGATAAGTTGGGCTCGGAAACTAGCTCGAATGGGGAAGCTTCTTGATCTGGTTGACAAGAACATTGAATCATTTGATAAAAAAGAAGCTCAACTTTGCATTGAAGTGGCATTGCTTTGTCTGCAGAAATCTCCAGCTAGACGACCTTCTATGAAAGAAGTTGTCGGAATGCTGACCGGTGAATTGGATGCTCCATCTTTGCCACCGGAGCTTTCTCAGTCCCGGCCATCGCGGTTTCCTTATAAATCACAGAAGAAAGCGCCGGTGAGATCTTGAACCTCTTCTTTTTTTGTGTTTTTGTATGACTGAATTGCTTTTTAGATGTAATCCCACTTCCCTGTATAGTGATTTCCTAGTTAAACAGCAAATTAAAGAATTAAAACAGTTGTATTAGCTGAAAGTGAAATTCTGTTATAATTGTGTTGTTCATCTACGTGGATATGGTGTGGAAGGTATATCATCATTCATTGTATTCGTAGGAGATTACTTACTGTTCCTGTTTAGCTCTTACGGTGAAGATTCATTTAACAATAAACTTGACTCTTCTGACTTCATGCGCTAAATGCATATCATATGCTACAGGAGATGGTGTACCTCATATGTAGAATTACTACTGTGTAACAGCATTTGTGGTTTTTGCTTTAACTAGCTGCTATCGCGCAACCTGCTCTGAATAGGGCTGTGCATCCGGTCCAGACCGGACTGGACCGGAAATTTCAAAAACCTGGATTGGACCGGACCAGACCGGGAAAAACCGGTCCGGTGCTGGGAACTTTTTTGACTTCACTAAATTGGGAGATGCATATTTGTTCATCTGCGGTGACTAATTTGTTCATCTGCAAACAAGCTTCAAAAGAAGAACAAACTCGGATACAATTGTCAGAAAGTAACTAAGGTTAGGAATTAAAATCAAAATGAGTCAGTACTCGTAAGTCATACCCATGCTCGGTAAGACTTGAATCAGAATAAATAATTTCATGGAATGAATTATCCCGACTCTGAAGAGAAAAACTTTATTTTATTATTAATTAATGTTTGGTAACATAGATCGTAAGATATTAACCATTTTAAATTTAAAATCACATTTATATATTTTCAGTATA
Source organism: Fagopyrum tataricum (assembly GCA_002319775.1). NCBI lineage: Eukaryota > Viridiplantae > Streptophyta > Magnoliopsida > Caryophyllales > Polygonaceae > Fagopyrum > Fagopyrum tataricum. The sequence continues at coordinate 22,909,809 of CM008282.1, forward strand.
TTGCGTAAAACTGTTAATATAATTTTACAAAAAAATTCCCCTTCAATTATTTTGAATTATATTGAGAACATTGGGCTAATATAGAGCCTTTATTGTAATTAAAAACAATTAAAAAACAGGGTTGTTATTTGGTCAGACATGTGAGCCAACACACGCATTGTGTGTGCGCCTTCCGGACGAATTTTGAATGTGCCGGAGGTGCATTCTGACTGTGCAGCGGAGGTGCATTTTGGTTGTGTAACGTTGCCAACATTAGATTGTGTCTGGGCCTTGTGGGTCTCGCCCGTCTCTCTTCCCTTTAACTGCCACATCGCCTTTTTTTTCTCTCTTTGTGTTCTTCATAAGCTGCCGCCTAATTATATATATTTACGTAAATCCAAATCACTAATCACATCCTAATTGAGAAAACCTCGTAAAATATGTCGACATTTTCCGAAGAAATCAAAGTTGAATCCGTTGATGAAAGCTTTAGTATTCCGTTCGATTAAAATAAGTATAGTGATCCAAATGAGATTATTACACATATGGAAGTAAGTATATTATTTGCAATTAACATGATTATTACCTTCTTTTTTGTCATTCTATTTCCTAGTTTTAGGCATCGTAGACATGTTCTTGAGAATTGAAATTTTAGAATCAATAGTTTATTTCCTTTTTATTAGTTTTAGACATGTTAGAATACAAACTATAATGTTTGATTTAATACTTTATTTCATTTTTAATAGGATGTTATGGAATATTCTTGTGTGATCGGTACCGATTTTTCGTCCAAGTTTGAGCTTCAGGGATATTTTTTGGATAAATATAACTGATTGGGTTGGACTCGATTTGTGGTGTACTCGATGAATATGGTGTTGGTCATAAACAAATCATGGTTGGATAGACGGGGGTTCCGTACCTTTCATTTGGCATGCGATAGACACGACGGGGCACCTAGAAAGAAGAAAGATATTGATCCCGATCACGTGTCAAGTACTAGCCAGAAAAATAACTCGAAGAAGTGTATGTGCAAGTTTAATGGACATTGAGAGTTATATGTGGAGTCCACACCACATAATTATATCGGTTTTACGGAGTCATGCATATGCCGGACGTTTGACTCCTACCCAATATCGAAAGGTGGAGCATGAATTGGGGTCAGGGTAACCGAGGCATATATTGAAATCCGTGCAATTAGACGACCTTGAAAATGTCACAACTATCCGGAAAGTTTACAGTACCGGTTTGAAGACGAGGATGGAACAAGCTGAAGGAAGAGGGACATTTCAACAAGCACTCCATGCGTTGAAGGAACGCGGATACTATGTGAGTGCAAGGAGATGTCCAAACTCCGATGAGGTGGCTGATTTTTTTTTTATCTCACATCCCGATTCTAGACATTTGCTCTAGATGTTCCCTTATGTTATTGTGATGGACTCGACGTATAAGACCAATGAGTGAGTATTCTTGTTCTAACTTTGTTTGATAAACGTCTTTCTTATTATTGCACAATATTTTTCCTTAATCCTTCTTTTGTATTATTTGTAGATATAATATGCCTTGTTGGAGATTGTCGGCATCACAAGCTCGAAGAAACACATTAGCAATTGCTTTCGTATTCTGGCACACGAGAATAGAGATCACTACGAGTGGACTTTGAGAAGGCTTCGTCATTTGTGCTACAACAAAATACCGGAGGTGATTGCCACCGATCGAGAGTTAGGTCTTATATGTGCCTTGGGTGAAGTTTTACCTGAGGTGAAGCATATTTTATGCACGCTCCATATAAAGTGAAACATTTGACATAGAGCGGGTGTTATGTTGCGTTGTAAGGAAGTACAAGCCGTCTTCATATCACAATGTCATGCCTTGTTCGAGTCGAAATCGAATGAAAGCTACGAATGACGTTTGACGGAAATGAGGATACATTGGGCACCATATCCAAGGTTACTGAACTACCTCGAGACGACGTGGTTCACCCCATACAAGGAGGCAATCATTCGAGCATGGTGTGACTTATATCATCATTTCGGCACAAGGACGACAAATGCGTACAAAAGTCAATTGTTATCCATTTTCTTCTCATATGATTAAAGTTTGTTCTTGTGGATAATTAATTAATTTTTTTTTGCATGTATAGGTCCACACAAGTTACTAAAACACACTCTATATTCAAGTGTTAGAGGATTTTAGTTGGTGTGTAACAATATACATTTGATGGTCACAAATCAAATCCAAAAGATACAAGCTTCGTTAGAGATGTCACGGGAGAGGATTCCTCAGGAGGTGCGTATACCGATATTTAAAATGGGTGTTTCACGCTCATGTGGGATAAGTACACCAAAGCTAGGAGAACAAGATATGATGTTGTATGCCGGGGTAATTATTGGAGGGAGGTTCATGGAGTGCAATGTGTGCATGATTTCATGGGGTGTCATGTCTAAAACTAATAAAAAAGAAATAAACTATTGATTATAAAATTTAAGTTCTCAAGAATATGTCTACCATGCCTAAAACTAGGGAATAAAATGACGAAAAAGAAGGTAATAATCACGTTAATTGCAAATAACATACTTACATATGTGTAAGAAGCTCATTTGGGTTTTTATCGAACGGAATATTAATGCTTTCACCATCGGATTCAACTTCGATCTCTTCGGAAAATGTCGACATATTTTACGAGGTTTTCTCAATTAGGATGTGAATAGTGATTTGAATTTACGTAAATATATAATGAGGCAGTAGTTTGTGAAGAACACGAAAAAAGAGAGCGATGCAGCGGTTAGGGTAAGAGAGACGGGCGAGGCCTACATGGCCCAGGCACAATCTAATGCTCACAACGGTGCATAACCAAACTGCGCCTCCACTACACAGTCTGAATGTGCCTTCGACGCACATTCATAATCCTCCCGGGAGGCACACACCCAATGCGTGTGTGCTGGCTCCCATATCTAGCCGAATAACATCACTCCGTAAACAGTCACAACTATTGGGCATCAGTCTTCTCAACCGGCGGCAAAATCATTCCGAATCATCACAACTAGCATTACCTCCATGTCGATTCAACTTCTTCATCCTCTCTTGCGTTAAAGCATATGTTTTTTCATCCTCTTCCCTCGCTCACAATCCTCTCTTTGCTCACTCTCAATCGTTATTGTCTTCTCTCGATCTCTCGACAATCTTCGTCTTCGAAGTTCTAAAAAAATCACAACTGGTTCGTAACCTAATCTTGTCGATTCTTTGTATTTAAGTATATTTTATACTTGTTTTGCCTGTTTCTTGTTGAATTTGGCTTTTGAAGGCGCATTGCGTAGACATATTACGCTCGTTTGTTTTTGGTTTTTAGAGTTTCCTTGTGTAGACATATTAGGTTGTGTTTTTTGTTCATTTGCATGAGTTTGTTGAGACTCTTGTATAGTTTCGGTTTAGGTATAGTTTATACTTGTTTTTGATGTATCTTCTTCACTTTCGGTTATTGATGGTTCCATATGTAGATATATTAAGTTGTGTTTTTTGGTTATTAAAGGTTTAATTTGTAGACATATTAGGTTGTGGTTTTGTATATTTTCATGTGTTTTTTAAGCTTCTTGTTTGGTTTTTGTTTAGTCAAAATCGATCTATATATATATATATATATATATATATATATATATATATATATATATATATATATATATATATATATATGTTTATTGTGTATGATGTTTATATTCCAATTATGTATGTATCTAAGAAGGGATATCACCGGGCAAGTCTCAAATCTAACTTAGGTTGCTAGCTTAAAAGGTTATAACCTAGATTAATTCCGAACCAACCATTAGGGTTTCAAGCAATTCAAACCAATTCTAAGGCACAAGTTATTCCATCATCGTCCAAGGCATAAACAAATCTCTATTCACCTTAGAAACACAAATGTTTCTAGCCAATAATAGTCATATCAAAATATGAAATCAATTCAATTAAAGAATGCATAAAAGTGAAATAACAAAAGGGGAAACAGAAAGTATGCAGCTTTATTAACTCGAAAACCATCAAAACAATGAACCCAAATATCACAAAGCGTATCTGAACTTGATAAAATGTAAAAGGCTGAATCTTTCTAAAACTAACTAAGGTCTAACAATGGTGGAAGGTAGAGGAATGAAGAAAGCGAGGTAGGAGACGACTTCTCCTTAGGTCTAAACTGGAATGAATCTAACTTCTCCGAACAGCGAATGAGGATAGACGAGAACAAGTGAGAACCCTTAGGAAAAAAATCGGAGATTCCCTTTTATACCCAACAACCTGCCAAAAGACACGGGCTAGGATAAAAGGTCCAAAATAAAATAAAACCGACGCTCAGGGAAGAATCTCGGGTGACATCTTGGCCGAGATTGGTCATGGTCAGGGGCGAAATTTTGTCTTCGAACTTCGATTCTTCAGCGTCTTGGGATCTCGGTCAAACGTACATAAATCTCGGCCGAGATGCCGACCGAGATAACTCAACATAATCTTCAGTCACGGGCCGAGATGCTTCTATCTCGATCGAGATGGCTCCTTGAGTCGGGATCTTGTCCGGGCATGATGATCTCGACCGAGATCAGTGACAATGTTGCAAGAAACTCGTCTCTTGTGTTCCTAGCTCGACTCCTTCGCCTTTCCTTAGCTCGTATGGTCGCTCCTAAGCATCCACTCTAGCGCTTGATCCTCAAATGCATCGTTTTAGCTCCAATATGCGCCAAATCACCTACAATGACACCAAAAGCGTGTGTAGACATCAATACTTGCAAAGTAGAACAAAAAAAGCATAAAGGACACAAACTAAGGTTAAAACATGAATGCGGAAAGGAAAAATCTACCTAAATGCACATCTAAACTAGATTGATAAATCGTGTTATCAGCCAACTAGGCCCTAAACTAAGGAGACTTGACTCTAAAAAATGAGAGAAATTAGAGAGAGTTGTGAAGTGGTGAAATTGGCAAGGATTGCCAACATCAACATCTAGATTCCCTTGCGTCGTCACGTGGGGAGTTTTTCATAACCGCACAACACATGCAGCGTGTTGGCCCAGAAATGACTCGATCCACGTTTAAAATAGGTCGGTGACACTATCGTCTTCTTGAGTCAACTCGGTTGTTTGACTCGACCGCCACTTGAGCGACACTTGACATGTCTTCCGCCTTGGTTCGATGTCTTCGTCGTGGGAGAGACTATGTCTTTGATTCCGAGTCGCTTCCTCCTTCTTTGTGCGAGTGAAGGGGAACCTTGAGTAGGGTTACACAAGTGACTCGGCCCTTGGGATTTGCATCTCCGGATGATCTTTTAACCATTCCTTCTTCTCCTTTAATGCGCTGGAGCTTCTCTTTTCTTCTTATTTTCTTTTTTTTCCATTGATCGCGAGGTGAGGGTTGTTTTCTTGAGTCTTTTTGTGTTCATTGATGCTCCTTTTGACCTAAGATTACCTAAGAAGAAGAGACAAATGGGAGTAGACATTCTTTGATGCAAATAAGCTCTAGAAAAGAAGTAAATGCATAAACCCATGAAATTCTACTTAAAAACATAAGAAAACAACTATACAAAAGATAGCATATAAACATGCTATCATAGCCTTCAAGATCGGTCTCGTGGCAAGCTCCAACTCTAGGCTAAAATCAACACTCCATTGTGGCGGTAGGCCGGGGAAATCATCCCAGAATACCTCCGTGAACTCGCTTACCACTAGGTTGTCCTCCAATCTGAGGCCCTTTGTTCCTTAATAGCGTAGCACCTGAGGCCTCACATCCCTTTCCAATCAATCTAGCGGCTCTAACTGCACTGATGACTGTCCTTGCTTTCCCAAAATCCCAACCTCGGAAAACCTATAGTTGTCCCTCTAAAAAAGTGATCGTGACTGTCTTCCTACCTATGTCCGATATAGCTCAATACTTAATCATCCAGTCAATCCCCAAGATGACATCCTCATGCACAAGGCGCATCATTAGGAAATCTACTAGCTATTCCTAATTCCCCAAGCGTATCGAAAAATTATGAATTTCCCGGGAACCACTAACCTTACCCCTATCTAGTAATCCTACTACAAAAGGTACTCTTGCTATTGTGCCTAAGGACAACCTATCTACACATGCATCCGAGATGAAAGAATGGCTAGCACCCGTGTCAAGTAAAACTCGGACTGTTTCGTCCTTAATCCAAATAGTACCTGTAGAGTTGGGAACAGTCGGCTGATCGGCGCTCCTCAGCTCAAACACCCTGGCATGTGTGCCTCTAGAACTACAAAGTCGATTAGCAAAATAAATCTTCTAATCCTTATTGAAACATATTCTAGAATACCATTTGGAGTGATTGAGCTTCTATCCGTCATAAATAATACCATTTTCAACAGTTTAGGCTCCCCAAGACCTAGCCTTCTTGCAATAGAGAGAGGGATGACACTTACACTTGCTCCAAGATCACACAAAGCATCAAGCGGGTGGGGTCCAAACCATACATCAACCATGAATTTCCCTTGATTTTGTTCTTTCTTTATCTTCGTTATCCTTTCCTTGTGGTTAATGTGGTAGGTGGACTCACTTTTCATAGCCTCCTCCTCTAACTCATCTAAAATTTCTTGTTTGACAAAATTTCCTTCAAAAACTTTCCATATGATGGCATACTCTTGAGAGCTTCAACAAAAGGAATGTTGAGATGCAATTTAGTCATACTCTCTATAAATCTTCCAAATTGCTTATCAAGCAACGGTTCCTTTTGAGAAAAAGGAAGTGGAAGCTTGGGTGTGGTTACATCAAGGCCTTTTAGTTAGACATCTTCCTTATAGCTTCCTCCTCACAAGTCTCCTCTTCTTGCACTTTTTTCTTTTTCCTTGTGATGCGTCCTTGGAGGCAACCAAGGATAACTCCGGATCTAGATCAAGCAAAGCTCCAACTACTCCTTGATTCTTGGTGCGTCGTTGTATCATTTCAGATCCAAAAGGGCGGAAGCGATGAAGAAACGAGGGTTGATTCGATCTAGAGAGATCGAATAAACCCTTTTGTGTGGATCGAAAGTTGATTCTAAAGAAGAATCCTCGAATATGGATTTCTTGGATCAAAGACGAGATCCAAGGAAGAAATCTGAGAGATAGACGGGAGGTTCGATGCCCAAGCTAAGTAAGAGGAAAATCTTCTCCAAAACTTAGTAATATTGAACATGGAAAATAAGTGAGGCAATATATCCCTTGTATATAGAGTCTTGCCTACCTATGGGCCAACGGGCCAAACAAACATACATAACGAAAAGCCCAAAAAGGGGCAAACCCTAAAAGATAAGATCAAAGAGAATATTCTATAAGGAATATCCCTTTTATTACATAAAAAGGAAAAACATGAAAAATATAGTCCGAAAGTAAGTTCGCTTCATGCCATGGAGTCGGAAGACGAGACATGCCGCTAACGGGCCTGAGGCGTGGACGGGACCGGTAGCCTATGCCATGGTGGTGTAGAGACACGGCATACCGGCAACTGGTCCAAGTGACGAAGTGGTGCGGGCGATGATGGATCCGGTGGCTCGGGCAATGGCCTTGGCTCGGGATGGGGTGAGCGGTCCATCTAAGCGAACCCTCAAAGCCTCGTCCTCATCGTCTACGGTCAACGTAAAAGGAACATCCAAGGGCGCATCAGTCTCCCCATCTTGGCTGTGAAACGTCCCCGTTTCACCATCGTCAAAGAGGGGCTCAACATAAGGGGCAAGGTCCTTGACGTTGAACGTCGGGTGTACTCCGTAGGAATCCGGAAGCTCTAACTTGTATGCATTCGGGCCATGGCGGGCTAAGATTCGGAATGGGCCATCACCATGGTCCGAGAGCTTGCTCATGCGGCTAGTTGGAAAACGCTCCTTCCTTAGGTGGAGCCATACAAGATCATCGGGCTCAAAAGAGACGTCGCGGCGGCCCTTGTTGCGTTGTCCGGCAAGTTGGGCGGCACGACGTTCAAGTTGTGTCCTAGTCCGCTCATGAAGGTCAATGATTTGGGTGGCTCGGTTTGCGGCGATGATGTGTTCTCCATCCTTGAGTGGTTGGGGAGTGAAGTCCAACGGGATGTGTGGATTAAGGCCGTAGACAACTTCAAATGGGGACAGTTTAGTTACCATGTGCCTAGACCTGTTATACGAAAACTCCACAATAGAAAGTAAGTCCTCCCACCTACGTGGGTTGGTCCTAGTGGTGGCTCTAAGTAGAGCACCAAGAGTCCGATTGGTCACCTCTGTTTGACCATCGGTTTGGGGGTGATAACTACTTGAAAACAACAAGTTGGTTCCAAGTTTTCCACATAGCATTCTCCAAAACTGACTCACGAATTTTACGTCCCGATCACTAACGATAGAACGTGGTATCCCATGTAAGCGCACCACATTGTCAAAGAACAAGGTGGCAACTTCACTAGCATTTTGGGTACTCTTACATGCAAGGAAGTGAGCCATTTTGGAGAAGCAATCGACTACCACAAAAATGGAGTCTTTGCTTCGTTTTGACATAGGCAACCCGGCCACAAAGTCCATGGATAGATCCTCCAAAGGTCCCATTGGTATAGGCAAAGGAAAATACATTCCATCGGGACCTTGGCGCGACTTTGCATGATGACATGTGATGCAACCCTTGCAAAACCGTGTCACATGCATGCGCATCCGGGGCCAAAAGAAATGCTCTTGGAGAGCGGAAAGGGTCTTGGTAGCACCGAAGTGACCACGGCCCTCATGAGCTTCCTTGATCAACAAATGGCGTATAGATGAGCGCGGAATACAAAGTTTTCCCGCTCGGAAAAGATAGCTGTCGTTAATAAAGAAAGACTCGTGCTCTCGGAGGTCGAGGCATTGTGCCCATATGTCCTTGAAGTCAAGATCCGTGGCATATACCTCTTTGATAAGAGCAAAGCCATGTATCTTGGCGTCCATATACACAAGGAGGGCATAGCGGCGCGAAAGGGCATCGGCTACCACATTCTCCTTGCCTTTCTTATGCCGAATGACATAAGAAAAGGTCTCTAAAAACTCTACCCAACTAGCATGGTGCCGACTTAGATTTGTTTGACTCTTGAGATACGAAAGAGCCGCATGATCCGAATGAATCACGAACTCCTTCGGCCACAAGTAATGTTTCCATGTCTTAAGACAACGAATTAGAGCATATAGTTCCTTGTCATATGTAGGGTAATTGAGCGAAGGACCGGAAAGTTTTTCACTAAAGTTGGAAATTGGACGAGTCTCTTGTAAGAGAACTCCTCCAATGCCCACATTTGATGCATCACACTCCACCTCGAAAGTTTTCGAAAAGTTTGGGAGTTGGAGTAATGGTGCATTACAAAGGCGGTCTTTGAGCGCATCAAACGCTCAAGCATGGTTATCACGCCACTCCAACGTGACACCCTTGGTAGTAAGCTCATGGAGCGGTGCCGCTACCGTGCTAAAGTCCTTGACAAAACGTCGGTAGAAGCCCGTTATGCCGAGAAAGGCTCGGACCATGGTGACCGTAGTAGGAGTAGGCTACTCCCGAATAGCACGAACTTTAGATTCGTCTACTCGTAGTCCGTCCTTAGACACGACATAGCCAAGAAAGATAGTGGTGTCCGAGCATAAGACACATTTTTCAAAGTTGACATACAATTGCTCTTGTCTAAGGCACTCGAGCAGTTTGCGAAGGTGCCCGATGTGATCCTCCAAAGACGTACTAAACACCAAAATATCATTGAAATAAACAACGACAAATATACCCAAGAATCGGCGCAAGACATGGTTCATGAGGCGCATGAAGGTGGATGGGGCGTTGGAGAGACCAAATGGCATTACAAGCCATTCATAGAGTCCATACTTCGTCTTGAACGCCGTCTTCCATTCGTCTCCTTCGGCCATCCGGATTTGGTGGTAACCGCTCCGGAGATCAATTTTGGAGAAAATGGTGGTGCCGTGGAGCTCATCCAACATGTCATCAAGGCGCGGGATCTGGTGGCGGTATTTGACGGTGATTTGGTTGATGGCACGACAATTAACACACATTCATGGCCATCTTTCTTTGGCACTAATATGACCGGGACGGCACATGGTGATAAGGATTCACGCACATGTCCCCGGTCTAGGAGCTCTTGCACTTGACGTTGTAGCTCCTTCGTCTCTTCCGGACTTGCTCGGTACGCGGCACGGTTTGGCAAGGAAGCACCGGGCACAAAGTCAATTTGGTGTTCAATCCCTCGGATTGGTGGCAAGCCGGGTGGTAGGTCTTTGGGCATAATATCCTTAAATTCGGACAACAACAAAGACACCTCGTGTGGAACATTACTCGGGTCATGAGAAGTAGATAAACAAAATGGAACAAGCAAGAAACATGGAAACTTGCCTTCCATGACTGGTTGCAAATCATACCGGCGAGCTAAGAGTATCCTCGGCTCACACCGTCCTTGAATTACGGGGTCCGGAGATGGAAAAGGTGCGCTCGTAGGAACGATGCAGCCTTTACTACCTTTGGACTCGGTAGCATGAACAAGAGGGGCGGTGTTCCAGGATTTGGAAGTACTAGCACCTACAACATCGGGACTCCGAGGAGGGTCCGATTTTGCCGGCGCCTTAGCGGACTCATCTATAGATTGTTGCCTCTTCCGTTCCGCATAGTCAACCAAAATTTCGTGCGGAGTCATAGGCAAAAGTGTGACCCGTTTTCCATTATATTGGAACATGTACCGGTTAAGATAACCATCATGAAATGTTCGGCGATCGAATTGCCATGGTCGTCCTAATAGGACATGTGTGGCGTCCATCTTGATAACATCACAAAGGACCTTATCAACATAGGCGCCAATAGAAAACGTCACCCAAGCTTGTTGTGTGACGGTGTCACACGCCTTATCGGAAATCCATTGGAGTCCGTAAGGTGTTGGGTGGGGGGGTTGTAGGCAACTTGAAGTGTTTTACCACTCGTTCGTTGACAATATTGCAACAAGAACCCCCGTCAACAATGAGAGAAAGGCTCGTATTATTGACCAAGCAATGAGAGCGGAAGAGATTCTCGCATTGATCAATAGGGATAAACTCTTTAATAGCCAAAATACGACGAGAAACAACAACGAATTTACCGGGTTGTGCTGGGGGCAAGCAAGCTCGTCGTCACATGATTCCATTCCAAAGTGCGGGTCGGCGTCTTGGTCATCCTCAATGATGATATCGCCATCTTGATGATCATCTTCGTCCTCAAAATATGATGGGTCGGCAAACAAAACCTGTTTGGTGTTTGGACAATCACGTTGCACGTGACCAAAACCGCTACACTTGTAGCACACGGGCTCCCTTGGGCGAGCCACCGGTGAAGGTCCTTGTTGACCTCTAGCGGGAGGCGCCAGGGCCTTGGGCCCACGGTTTGGTGCCCTCTCATTACCCGCTTGCCTATTGGATTGACCCATTCGTTGGGTTCCTTTGGAAGCGTCGGCATCTGGAGAACTAGGCACATCTCGAGGAAGAATTATACCTTGAACACCGAGGCTGTAAGAGCCTTAGTCTTTCGGACCGAGATTGGACCTTAGCCGAGATTGGCTTTGGCCGAGATTGGCCTTTCCGCACCCGCGGGCATGACTGCCGCCCCTGTGGGTTTCCGCCCTTGCGGCTCAGGGAACCGCCCCTGCGTTTTCCGGCGGCTGCAGCCGGTTTTGTTGACTCCTTTGACCCGTGCTTTACCCTTTCCTTGCCTTCTTCTTTAAGTACTTCCCTTGGCCGATGAGCAAGGGTTTCTCACTCCATTTCCAGTACCACGTCCTTCTTGCTTTCCCTTTGCTTCTTCTTGATCTTGTGTGTTTTCTCCTTGGTTTTGGAAGAGAATGAATGTGGCTTTGAGGATGATGATGCTAGTGATGTGTGTTGCTGTGCTTGGAAGCCAGTAAGGGTGTTTGGTGATCAGTTCCCTAGTTAACCACAGTTGTGGTAAGCTTCCTTCTTCCTCTTCTCTTCTTTCTTCTTTGATTCCATCTCTTTAGCTTAGGATTAGATGAATTGAATGTAGGTTAATATGGGAATGTGTATGAATATGTATTTGTGTGAATTTGGATGAGAGAAGACGTGATTTGATCACGTGAAGAGCCGAAGAGAAGCCGCGGGATCACGTTTTGCACCATTGCCGCCCCTACGCCTGGAAGACGCCGCCCCTGCGGAAGCCGTGCCACAGCGTCCGCGCCAGCACCCGCGCCTTGCCTGCGTTGCCTGCGTTCCTTGCCACCGCGCCTGCGGCTGCTCCTTGCCGCGCCTGCGGGTTGTCTACTTCGCCCCTGCGTCCCTTGATCACGCAGGTGCGTCTTGTCCCGGGACTACCTATAGTTGGGTAGCCCCTTTCCTTTCCTAGTATGAGGGACTTAGTACCATGCTAGGTATCGGATGTTGATGAGTATGATATAGATTTGCCGGTTACGGCTTTGAGGTTTACGAGTTGGATATGATCCTTATGGATCCCTTGGGTCTAGGTGTGACCCCTTTGTGTGATAGGAGTTTGATATATATATATATGTATGCCTTGTATAGGCCGTGTTGTCCTCCAGTTTGGAGTGGACCTGAGTGAGAGCTGATCGTAGTGATACTACTTCTGATATTGAGGTAAGTCCATAGGACTTACTTAGCTACTATCCTTATATTGGATGTATGCTTGAGTGGTGTTTGTTATATGCTTTATAGCATGCGATATGGTTCATTACCGACCTATGTTATATTGACCGCCCATTGTAGTGGTTGTGACAACTTACCTTTCATCCCGTAGTGGAGTCTGGGAAGTTCTCTGTAAGCTAGTTAGTTCTGGTATACGGGAAGGGCACCTACCACTCCATATGGTATACGGGAAAGTGCGCTGATACCACCCCAGCTAGTTATTGCACGCAGAGGCGAGGGTTATATACATTCCTCGTGTCATGTATATTCATATATACCGATTTATATACTCTTGAGTGCTTAACGTTATAAAGACAATTAACCGGGTAAATGTGTGATATCATGATGAGGTGTTAATATTATTGATATGTGTTTGTGCTCTAGCATCTTCTTATATATGTGTATGGTTAGCTAACGGTTTTATACCGTGTTGTAGATCCTTTGCAGGTTAGGAGAACTGCAAAGTGATCCAGAGGGGTGATCTGCTGAGGGTTCCGTACACTGAGCGATATCGTGGGATGGGTTATTTATGTTGTACGGATTTATGTTTTGACTTTGTACTCAACAGTACTCTGTATCACCTTTTTGATATGTATGTATATATATATATATATATATATATATATATATATATATATATATATATATATATATATATATATATATATATATATATCAGTTTTATGTTTTGTTTTAATCTATTGGTGCCTTGTTGTAAGATTCAGTGACCTTGTTGTCAGGCTAGGGTCAGGATCCATTGTGTGATCCTAGCCCTGTAGCACCTCGAGTCCTACGGATTTGGGGTGTTACAAAGTTGGTATCAGAGCCCAGGTTGACAACAATGGCACTAGTAATCTGCAATAAAGTTCGAATAGATAAATAAACAGAACCCGAAAGGGGTCTGACTTTTCAAAAGGTTTTGGATTTGAAATGAGTACAAATATTTTGGGATATCGTGTACGTGAGCCATCGCCCCTCTGAAGATCTCGACAATATAGATATATATAGATATTCTGTTGTGATTGATTTGATATATATCTATACGTATGACATATATATAGCCTTCTAAGTTAGGTTTACGTCTTCTGCAGATGGTTCAGACTAGAGCCTTACCTGCAGCTAGACGAGGTAGAAATAGACCCCCTGTAGGTAGAGGACGGGGTAGGACTCCTGCTGACGGTTCACATGCAGCGGGAGAGATACACGAGGAGGTTGCTGAGAGCGTCGTTCTTGAGACTGGGAACGGTGCAGCTGAGAGACAAGAGGCACAGAGAGCCCAGCCTGGTGAGTCTGATCGTGTCTCCATGGGAGATCACAATTCCGAGCTTATATCAGACGAGTAGAGGAGGCTGCCAGAGCTAGTAGACGTGCCCCAAATTTACAAGCACAGGAGGGACCATCTGAGAGGTCCCACACCGTTACTCAGGTGCCAGCTGTACCGGTACCTGCTGCTGAGATTGCCAGAGCACCAGAGGAGCATAGAGGGCCTAGACTAGATACCTGGTTGAAGGCATTCCATCAGATGGGTGTACCCCCTTTCACTGGGAAGGTGGGGTTGGAGGTTGAGCTCTGAATTGGGCATGTAGACTCAATTCTGGAGTCTATTCGATGTCCAGCTGATAGACAGATTGAGCTGGTGCAGAATTTATTCCGGGATTTGGCACAACACTGGTGGAGGTCTGTACAGGGTCAGGTTAGTAGTTATGATCAGATGAGGACCTTGATTAGAGAGCGTTTCTGCCCTGCCTCACTGAGGAGGGAGTAACTGCAGGATTTTGTGGAGGCTGGGTTTGAGGATGTACTAGTCTCCGAGTCTATCAGGAGGTTTCAAGAGGAGCCGGCATTGCTGGGTCCAGCTGCACCATCTGCAGATCAGCATGTATACTTGTTTTCCCGACGTCTGAGGGATGCCACCCGAGCCTATATGGCGGGATTTCATTGTGAGTCCTTGATGGACTACCAGGATAGAGCTGCCGACTATGAGCGAGAGCGGGCGAGTCAGAGGAGAGCTTCTCAGACCGGAGGGTCTGAGAAGAGGCAGCGTACAAGGCAGACCGGTGGTACTGGCGGTGCTGCTAGTGCTTGGCGTGATCGGAGACGCCAGAGTCAGCCCTCATCTGCACCGGTTGCAGATAAGGGACGTCAGTGTTTTAACTGTGGTGATCCAGGACATATGAGGCCCGAGTGCACGAGGCCATTAGTGACTTGCTACACTTGCGGTAGGCAAGGCCACATAGCTGTTTACTGCCGCCAGGGCGGAGCTTCATCTCAGCAGGGTTCTTCTCCTGCCAGTGCAGCGGGAGGTGGGCAGAGGCCACCTCAGCAGCAGCAGATTCAAGGACAGCAGAGGGTCCCAGATCGCCCTACAACTCAGGGATCTGCTCTAGGGCCGAGTGGAGGCAGAGGTCGTGGTGGGAGCACCACTGATACTAGAGGCCCACAGGGTCGTGTTTTTGAGTTGAGGAGTGCAGAGGAGCCAGCTGCACCTACTGCTACAGATACCATTCTGATTCATGGTTTACTTGTTAGAGTTTTATTTGATATTGGTGCTACGCACTCTTTTATTTCTGATGCCTTTATAGAGCGTCTTGGTTTAGATACAGTTGCGGGGATGCCCTTTATTATAGGGTTACCCGATGGTGGTAGGGTCAGAGATACCCGTGAGATTCATGGTTGTCCCATTTCTGCAGGGACCCGTGTGTTACTAGTTGACTTCTTTGTCATGCCATTAGAGCATGAAGAAGTCATTCTAGGTATGGACTGGATGAATATACACTCTGCAGTTTTAGATGTAGGTAGGAGGACTGTTACCCTCTCTACCGAGTTAGGCCAGATAGAGGTTTTCCGGGGTTGGGACCTTGGGAAGACAGGCATGGTTATTAGTGCTATACGGGCAGCGAGACTGATTGCACAGGGTTGTGATGCCTTCTGGTGTTATGCCATGAAGGAGGGAGATAGTCCAATTGTAGAGGACATCCTAGTTATTTGTTAGTTTACATATGTTTTTGCAGAGCCGTCCAGTTTGCCACCTCAGAGGAGTGTGGATTTTGGGATTGAGTTAGAGCCTGGTACGAGACCGATCTCGAAGGCCCCATACCGGATGGCGCCTGTCGAGATGCTGAAGCTGAAGAAGCAACTTGAGGAGCTGGCTGAGAAGGGCTTCATGCGCCCTAGCGTGTCCCCATGGGGAGCACCTGTCCTCTTCGTACGGAAGAAGGACGGATCACTGAGGTTATGTATAGATTACAGAGAGCTGAACAAGGTGACCATCAAGAACAAGTATCCACTGCCTCGTATTGATGATTTGTTAGATCAGCTACAGGGAGCGATTGTGTTCTCCAGGATTGATTTGCGTTCAAGATATCACCAGCTGAGGGTGAGAGAGCAAGATGGACACAGGACAACATTCCGGACCAGATATGACCACTACGAGTTTGTAGTGATGCCATTTGGGCTTAAGAATGCCCCAACCGTCTTTATGGAGTTGATTAACAGTATCTTCATCGACTTCCTGGATCAGTTTCTGGTGGTTTTTATTGATGATATTCTGGTATACTCTCGCAGTAGAGAGGAGCATGCAGGACATCTGAGGACTGTATTGCAGGTTTTGCGGGATAGAGAACTTTATGCTAAGTTCTCTAAGTGTGAGTTCTGGATGCCAGAGGTAGCATTCCTGGGTCATGTCATATCAGCTGAGGGGATCAAGGTTGATCCGGCGAAGATTGAGGCAGTAGCAGCATGGACTACACCGACGAACGTCAAGGAAGTACGTAGCTTCCTTGGCCTATCCGGTTATTACAGACGCTTCGTGGAGGGATTCTCTGTAATTGCCCGTCCACTGACGAGTTTGCTGAGGAAGACTACCAGATTTGTGTGGTCTGATCAGTGTATGTAGAGTTTTGAGGAGTTGAAGAGGCGTTTGACTTCTGCTCCTATTTTGGCACAACCAGAGGGTACTGAGGATTTTGTGGTATACAATGATGCATCCAAGCTAGGCTTGGGATGTGTTTTGATGCAGAGAGGCAGGGTGATTGCTTATGCGTCTCGACAGCTGAAGACGTATGAGGAGAACTACCCGACTCATGATCTGGAGTTGGCAGGGGTAGTTCATGCACTGAAGATGTGGAGACATTACCTGTATGGTGCTACATGTCAGATCTTCACAGACCATAAGAGTCTGAAGTACGTTTTCACGCAGCGGGAATTGAATAACCGCAAGCGTAGGTGGCTTGAGCTGATCAAGGATTTTGATTTAGAGATTCTGTATCATCCAGGGAAGGCGAACGTTATCGCCGACGCCCTGAGCAGGAAGACGCCTCGAGAGCATGCGATTGCGAGGCTGACAGTTCAGCATCAGTTGCAGAGAGACCTGATCTGGTTAGAGTTGGACATCCAGTTTCCTGATGAGGATGCCCAACTGCGTACTTTAGAGGTTCTTCCTGATCTGTTGGGTGAGATCCAACAGAAGCAGGAAACCTGCCCGACACTAATGAGGATACGAGATAGGATGTCTCGGGATGAGGCACCACAGTTCCTGCTAGGAGCAGATGGAGTTTTGAGACGCCGTGGTCGCTTCTGTGTACCAGCTGATATAGAGCTGAGACAGAGGATTTTACAGGAGGCTCACTGTACACCTTACTCTGTACATCCAAGTACGAGTAAGATGTATCAGGATTTGAGACGTCTATATTGGTGGGGAGGGCTGAAGACCGATGTGGCCAGATTTGTGGCACAGTGTGCGACCTGCCAGCAGGTCAAGATCGAGCATTTCTGACCTGGAGGTGAGCTCCATCCACTTCCCGTTCCACAGAGGAAGTGGGAGGACGTCACCATGGATTTTGTGACTGGACTGAGGCTGAGCCGGAGTTTTGATGCTATCTGTGTTATTGTGGACAGATTGACGAAGACGGCACGTTACATTCTTATTAGGAAGACGTGGCAAGTGAGCAGATTAATTGAGGAGTACACTAGGCAAATAGTGAGACTCCATGGTGTACCGAGGACGATCGTCTCAGACAAAGATGGACGATTTACTTCGAGGTTTTGGCAGCAGATTCAGACTGCCCTGGGGACGAGTTTGCACTTCACGACTGCGTTCCATCCTCAGACAGATGGTCAGTCAAAGAGGACTATTCAGACCCTGGAGGATATGCTGCGAGCTTGTGTGTTGGATTGGGGACAAGTGTGGACGGATCATCTCCCACTTGTTGTGTTCTCATACAACAACAGTTGGCATGCATCTATTGGGATGGCCCCATATGAGGCATTCTATGGACAGAGATGTCGTACCCCGTTATGCTGGGATGAGCAGAGCAATGTTAATGGTTTAGCACCTGAACAGATTCAGGATGATATGGCTCGAGTAGCACTGATTCGAGAGCGGATGTTGACTGCGCAGAACCGTCAGAAGTTATATGCTGATAAGAGGCGTAGACCTCTAGAGTTCAGATTTGGAGCCCATGTGTGGCTGAGAGTGTCCCCGACACGAGGTGTTAGGCATTTTGGCATTAAGGGGAAGTTGAGTCCCCGATATGTCGGACCGTTCGAGATTCTGGATCGGGTGGGGAACGCAGCTTACAAATTAGCCTTGCCTCCGAGATTAGAGGGTGTTCACCCTGTATTTTACGTGTCTCAGCTGAGGGAGTACATACCAGATCCGAGACACATCGTGAGTTATGATGACTTGGTGGTTGAGCCGGACCACACTTTTGTTGAGCACCCTATTGCAGTCCTAGAACGAGGTATGAGACGCCTGCGTTCGAAGGACATTCCTATGTTGAGGATACAGTGGTCGAGACGAGGACCTGATGAGGCTACATGGGAGACTGAGGATAGTATCCAGATAAACTATCGAGAGTTCTATGTTGAGTTAGATGCACCAGTAGGATCACCGAGTAGATCTTAGTACTATCTTGGTGAGTGGTATATGCTTATATGTTTACATGCTATGATGTGTTTATTTTCATACTAGCTTTGATGTGATTATGATCTTATTAGATCTTGTTGTGCTAGTATGGTTCTTGTTTATAGCTGGAGATGGTTCTTTCCTCCATGCTATTGTGATATGATAGGTTTAGCTGGAGATGGTTCTTTCCTCCATGCTATTTTGATGGACATAGTAGTGCTGGAGAAGTTCTTCCTCCATGTCTTTCTGTTATGGATATGATACGGCTAGAGATGTGATTCCTCTATGTCTTGTGATATGTTTATGGTTTGGCTAGAGATGGTTTTCCTCTATGCCCTGGATAGTATAGTTTACTGCTGGAGTTGATGAGTTCCTCCATGCTTATGTTTGAGGTTATAGTTAGTTCTGGTATAAGGGAAGTGCACCTACCACTCCATATAGTATACGGGAAAGTGCGCTGATACCACTCAAACTAGCTATTGCACGCAGAGGTGAGGATTATATACATTCCTCGTGTCATGTATATTCATATATACCGATTTATATACTCTTGAGTACTTAACATTATAAAGATAATTAACCGGGTAAATGTGTGATATCATGATGAGGTGTTAATATTATTGATATGTGTTTGTGCTCTAGCATCTTCTCATATATGTGTATGGTTAGCTAACGGTTTTATACCATGTTGTAGATCCTTTGCAGGTTTGGAGAACTGTAGAGTGATCCAGAGGGGTGATCTGCTGAGGGTTCCGTACACTGGGCGATATCGTGGGATGGGTTATTTATGTTGTACGGATTTATGTTTTGACTTTGTACTCAGCAGTACTCTGTATCACCTTTTTGATGTGTGTATATATATATATCAGTTCTATGTTTTGTTTTAATCTATTGGTGCCTTGTTGTAAGATTCAGTGAACTTGTTGTTAGGCTAGGGTTAGGATCCATTTTGAGATCCTAGCCCAATAGCACCTCGAGTCCTACGGATTTGGGGTGTTACAGAGGCGTCTCAAGTTGT
Source organism: Fagopyrum tataricum (assembly GCA_002319775.1). Classification (NCBI taxonomy): domain Eukaryota; kingdom Viridiplantae; phylum Streptophyta; class Magnoliopsida; order Caryophyllales; family Polygonaceae; genus Fagopyrum; species Fagopyrum tataricum. The sequence continues at coordinate 22,929,333 of CM008282.1, forward strand.
TGCTTGTAGAGCTTCATGGCAGCATGGTATAATGCTCCCAAATCCTTATATGGGACAATCTCAAGCGGGCGCCGAATGGAAGCTTTAAGCCCACTCATGAATTTGGTGCGAAGGGCGGAGGGAGAGGCCGAGACGCCGGCCTTAATGTGCATGTCCTCGAGTTTGGATAAGTAAGCCACCGGAGTGAGGTTGTCTTGTTTGAACTCGGCAATTTGCAACCGCATATCATTCTTGAAGTCCTCGGGCACGTACTTCTTGGTCATGACATAGATTAATTGCTCAAAGGTCCCAATCGGTGCCCATCCTCGCCTTTCACGGGTGATCTCATACCGGTTCCACCAAGACTTGGCATCTCCTTCAAAGTAAGGAGTTGCCGTCTCGATTTTCTCATATTCATCCTCATAATGACAATGTTTCAAGGCTCGTTTCATATCCTGCACCCAATCAAGAAAAACACATGGATCATATTCACCATGAAAGATAGGGAATTTAACCATACCTTCCCTACGAGCTCGGTAGGGGTCCGGGCGGGGCGGTGGAATGTAGGCATCATCGGCACGGGCTCGCCGGTGGCCGCCTTGAGGCCGGTGGCGCCCATGAACGGGTGGTTCATGCCTAGGTGGGTTTGGGGGAGTCAACCATTCTTCACCTCGGTCTTGGTTCTCATAAGGGTCCATGATGGGTGGGTGCCATGGACGGTCATGTGCCACCCGTTCCAAGTCGGACTCATCACCGGAGAACTCGTTGAAGTCGTTTTGCTCATCATAGTTATCAAGGTCAAGGGTCGTCGGTTGCCGGGTTGACCGTTGGCGACGGCGTCCGGAACGATCATTCTCACGACCATGATTGTTGGTCGGTTGGGACGGTACCGGGGCTCTTCCCGGGTTCGACGGTCGGTGCGGAGCACACTAGGTGGAGGTGGAGAAGGGACATACTGTTGGTGTTGATGATCATAATGCTTGTGCCGATTTTCCGTATCGACCATGCGCAAGTGATCTTGAGTCGGGTCGGGGAATTCTTCGTCCTCTTCATGGGACTCATTTCCGTCAAGAGGTAAAGGGCGTTGACATTCAATGACGGACGCAAGCCGGGGACCGTTTGATGGTCCGGCTCCTAAAATTCCCTTGTCTTTCCGTTGTGCATCAGATGTGGAAGCATTGACCATGGTCTCAATCGGAATTGTTGGGGTGGGACGTTGGGCAAGCCGTAAGGCCTTAAGAGCTTCTAACTCTTGCTTCAAGGCAATGTTTTATCGGGTCAATGCATCAAACTTTTGTTGTGCCTTCAAAGCTTCCAATTCTTGCCTTATGGAGTCATTTTCGAGGGACAACGAAGCATTTTCTTGAGCCAAAGGTTCATTGGACTCTTGCGGACCAGAATCTTGAGAAGTTTCCAATTCAATGTTAGTCATTGCTCCAAATCAGCACACAATTGCAAGCAATCAAATGAGCAAGGTGACAAGTTAAGTCAACTTTACCCAAGTTCAAGTGCTTTATCGGGTTCTACTTTGGGGAAGGCCGTTTGGCGGTTAGGCAAGTAAGGCAAATCCAACAAAATTGAACAAATTACACACAAATAAACAAGTGATATTTTGCAAACGTATGTAAGAAAATGGAGTGACGGAAGATGGACGGATTGTTCAGTCGGCAAGCTTTGCTTGCTTTCGGTCTTTGACCGTTTTGTAAAATCCGATTTTTCGGATGCACCGGTTTTCCGGACGTCTTTTCACTTTTGTGTTTCGTTTCATTGAAAAGTTTTGAGCAACACTTTGGTATTTGTTTATTTTTTTTGAACACAAATCCGTATTGATGAAGAGTTTTTGCTTTTCTTGGAATATCAAATGCGAGATATCCGAACTTTCGTTAACAAATATACCCCAAGAAATTTGGTGAAATTAATTAACAAAATTGTCGGATTGGATCGGTTTTAAGAAAAAGACGGGTGTGATAAATGGTTTGATGGCAAACCAAATATCTCCTAATTTTTTTTTTCCAAATTGATCAAAGGAAAAAAAAATTTCAGGAAAAATGGATAAACATGAAGAAGAACATGATGAACAACATGAAGATCATGAAGAACAAATGAAGAACATCATGAACAAACGAAGAACATCATGAACAAAAGGCTAAATAGGTTGAAGATAATAATGCACAAAAAAAAGAGTAAAGAAAACTTAGCTTTGATCGCTTTGCTCTGATGACAATTTGATGCGTCCTTGGAGGTAACCAAGGATAACTCCGGATCTAGATCAAGCAAAGCTCCAACTACTCCTTGATTCTTGGTGCGTCGTTGTATCGTTTCAGATCCAAAAGGGCGGAAGGGATGAAGAAACGAGGGTTGATTCAATCTAGAGAGATCGAATAAACCTTTTTGTGTGGATCGAAAGTTGATTCTAAAGAAGAATCCTCGAATATGGATTTCTTGGATCAAAGACGAGATCCAAGGAAGAAATCTGAGAGATAGACGGGAGGTTCGATGCCCAAGCTAAGTAAGAGGAAAATCTTCTCCAAAACTTAGTAATATTGAACATGGAAAATTAGTGAGGCAAGATATCCCTTATATATAAAGTCTTTCCTACCTATGGGCCAACGGGCCAAACAAACATACATAACGAAAAGCCCAAAAAGGGGCAAACCCTAAAAGATAAGATCAAAGGGAATATTCTATAAGGAATATCCCTTTTATTACATAAAATGGAAAAACATGAGAAATATAGTCCGAAAGTAAGTTCGCTTCATGCCATGGAGTCGGAAGACGAGCCATGCCACTAACGGGCCTGAGGCGTGGACGGGACCGGTAGCCTATGCCATGGTGGTGTAGAGACACGGCATACCGGCAACTGGTCCAAGTGACGAAGTGGTGCGGGCGATGATGGATCCGGTGGCTCGGGCAATGGCCTTGGCTCGGGATGAGGTGAGCGGTCCATCTAAGCGAACCCTCAAAGCCTCGTCCTCATCGTCTACGGTCAACGTAAAAGGAACATCCAAGGGCGCATCAGTCTCCCCATCTTGGCTGTGAAACGTCCCCGTTTCACCATCGTCAAAGAGGGGCTCAACATAAGAGGCAAGGTCCTTGACGTTGAACGTCGGGTGTACTCCATAGGAATCCAGAAGCTCTAACTTGTATGCATTCGGGCCATGGTGGGCTAAGATTCGGAATGGGCCATCACCACGGTCCGAGAGCTTGCTCATGCGGCGAGTTGGAAAACGCTCCTTCCTTAGGTGGAGCCAAACAAGATCATCGGGTTCAAAAGAGACGTCGCGGCAGCCAAGCTAAGTAAGAGGAAAATCTTTTTGTGTGGATCGAAAGTTGATTCTAAAGAAGAATCCTCGAATATGAATTTCTTGGATCAAGACGAGATCCAAGGAAGAAATATGAGAGATAGACGGGAGGTTCGATGCTCAAGCTAAGTAAGAGGAAAATCTTCTCAAAAACTTAGTAATATTTAGACCTGGGCATCCCCGGATTCAGGGCGGGTACGGGCCGGACCCTAGCTCGAAAGTTGCCCGTTTATGCGGGCCGGACTCGGGATGAGTCCGGACTCCGGACTCAGAAGTATGTCCGGATCCGCCCGGAGCCGGACAGCCCGCCGGGTCCCTCTTTTTTTTTTTTTTTTTTTTCTCTTTTGTCTAGAGTCTGCACAGAGGCCAAGGAAGATGCCAGAGGCCGAGGAAGATGCCAAGGCCGGAGGAACTGCCAGCGTGGAAGAGAAGACGGGATGATGCTGATGCCGATGCCGGTGCTGAGGAAGATGCCAAGGCCGTGGAAGATGTTGAGGCCAAGGCCGGGGAAGATGTTGAGGCCGAGGCCGAGGAAGATGTTGAGGCCGATGGCGAGAAGATGAACTGTCTTTGGGGAAGAGAAGACGAATTGCACCAGCGGAGGAAGATGCCGATGCCGAGGAAGACGGGAGGAGAAGATGGGAAAAGAAGACAGGAGGAGAAAGAAAGCGGGGAAGATAAGCTTTTGGCTTTTGAGTTCTGGGCGGCGGGAGGAAAATTGAAAGAGAGGGATGGGTTAGGGATTTAGGGTTACTGGTTACAAGTTCTTTTTTTAAAAATATTTTTTTTAAAACGGGCCGGGCCTAGCGGCCCGTCCGGACTCAGTCATCTTGTCATACCCGCCCGTTTTTGCGGGCGGGCGGGTCGGGCGGGCGGGCCGGCCCGCGTTTGCCCAGGTCTAGTAATATTGAACATGGAAAATAAGTGAGGCAAGATATCCCTTATATAGAGAGTTTTGCCTACCTATGGGTCAACGGGCCAAACAAACATACATAACGAAAAGCCCAAAAAGAGGCAAACCCTAAAAGATTAGATCAAAGGAAATATTCTATAAGGAATATCCCTTTTATTACATAGAAAGGAAAAACATGAAAAATGTAGTCCGAAAATAAGTTAGCTTCATGCCATGGAGTCGGAAGACTAGACATGCCGCTAACGGGCCTGAGTGGTGTGGACGGGACCGTTAGCCTATGCCATGGTGGTGTAGAGACACGACATACCGGCAACTGGTCCAAGTGACGAAGTGGTGCGGGCGATGATGGATCCAGTGGCTCGGGCAATGGCCTTGGCTCGGGATCGGGTGAGCGGTCCATCTGAGCGAACCCTCAAAGCCTCGTCCTCATCGTCTACGGTCAACGTAAAAGGAACATCCAAGGGCGCATCACCTTGCTTACAAAATCTGACTCAATTGGAGGTCTTAACTCTACTTGTCTTCAACTTCTTAATCCAATTGCTTTACAAGAATCCTCTTGAACCATGTTGCAACTCTCTTTAGGGTTTGGCTCGGTATCTCCCGGTAATCCCTTACTTGGCTTGCTTGAAGATACTTAGGATGTAATTTGTTTCTCCACCATCTTTTTCCCTTTTCCCAATGCTTCTACCTTCCTAAAGATCTTTTTCATCATTTGTTTCAGTTCAACCTCCCAACTTGGCCCATTTCCTTTGTGTCTTGGTGGTGGTACATACGCTTCTTGTTGTTGGTTCTCTCTTTAGTAGGGTGGTCTTTCATTATTATATTATGGTCTTCTCTCATAGCCTATATTGTTGGTGTAACAAGTTTCTTCTTCTTTAGCTTCCAAACTCCTAAGATAAAACTCACAATTAGAAATAGTATGATCAACATTATGACAAAATTGACAAGAAATATTTTTATGAGAAGAAACTCCCTCTATAGCTTCTAAAAGCTTTTTGAACTCGGCCACTTGTACTTGAAGAACATCCATTTTGACATCTCTTGGCACTTATTCATTAAACTTGTAGAGCTTTGTTCATTGGTTTTACCCCCCTATAAATTTCTATCAAAATAGATTGAAATTCATAGGGTAGTAAAACAAAGGTCTGCTTTAAATTTATAATCTCGTAATATCTACTCTAAAATGTAGCGAACCCACAATGTATGGATCAATCGCAATAAGAGTAAGTACTCCAAGGTCGATCACATGGACTAAGTTAGATGATTATGAAAACTGATCTAGAATAGTATAAATCTAGACTAAGAAAAAGATTGGAAAAGAAAAGAGAAAGAAGGATCAAAAAGGTTTTGAAGAGTTGTGTAGATTTGTAATCAATTAGCAATATTGATTGAAAATCAAATAAAACAAAAAGACAAACAAATATAATTGGGAGAAAAATATAGTTCGAAGGATTCAAGATCATTATTTATACACATGGACTCAAAATATATGGATTCTCACGTGGCATATGCATGGATGAAAAGCTCCAGGGATGAATGTTTCTCAACTAATGTTCTATTATAGTTACATCTCAAGAACATATAAATCTGCAACCTAATAGCTATTGCTTTCAAGGTAAAGAGGGAGAAATCGTAAATAAACCTTATTCCTTAATTAAGGATCAATTAGCCTTTTACAATTACGTCTCAGGAATTAAATGCCTTAAAGAAGGAATAATGACACATTCAATCCAATAAAGGTTAAACCTTTATTACCTAGGAACAAATCTCTTATATATCTAAAAAGGAATATCTAAGTTACGACTCAATTCCAACTTAGGTTGAAATGGTTTAGATATTTCTAAACCTAACAAAAACCAAACCTTTCCATAGGATTTAAAGTGATTTAATCACCAATTATAAGGAACAATTAATCCATCATAGTCCAAGGTAGAAACAAATATCTAACTACCTTGGAACCACAAAATGGTTTCTAGCCAATGATATTCATATCAAAACCTGAAATCAATGTAATAAAAGAAACACACAAATGAAATATGAAAAAGGGATGAAGAAAGTACCCAGCTTTATTGAATCTCAAAACAAACTGTCTTTCACTTGCCAATCTCAAACAAAACTCCAAACAAATGATCTAACAATGGTGAAAAATAGAGCGAAGAAGAAAGGTAGAAGAAGAATTCTCCTTTCTAATCTAACGCAAACGATCCTCTCAAGAACGCTTTTTCCCCCTAACCGAGCACACCTGGATCCAATCAAGCACACCATTTGAAGTATTCGGAACCCTACTTTTATAACCTAAGGCTTGTCGAAAGACACGGGCTGGGCTAAAATGTCCGAAATAAAATAAGATCGACGCTTAGGGAAGAATCTCGGGTGGCATCTCGGGCCGAGATTGATCAGATCGGAGCCGAGATTTCGATCTTCGATCTTCAGCATGATAGGAATCTCGGTGAAGTCACCCTGGATCTCGGTCCGAGACGTAGACCGAGATATGTGAACAATAGCTAACATCACGGTCCGCGATATATGGATCTCAGCCGACATGTTTTTTCACTCTGGCATTTGGTCTCGTTCGCTCCTAAATCATCTTCTTCTCCTTTTCTAGGCTCGTATGATTGCTCCTAAGCATCCACTCCAAGGCTTTATCCTCAAATGCATCGTTTTAGCACCAAAATGTGCCAAATCACTTACAAAGTCACCAAAAGAGTGTGTAGACATCTATACTTGCAAAGTAACACTAATCAAGCATAAAAGACACAAACTAAGTGATACAAGGTTAGCCGCGATGTTGCCCGATCTTTCGACACCAAGACTTCGTATGAAAGAAAAATGGAAATAGAATGAAACTTGAAAGAGAAAGATGAATGAATGATCCAATGATTGTGAAGGATTGATAGAAGGTAGATTTTGTCGAACCCTTAAGACAACAAAGAGCACACTTGTAACACCCCAAATCCGCAGGACTCGGGATGCTACGGGCAAGACCTCACAATGGGTCCCGACACTTAGCTTGACAACAATTTCACCGGACCTTTCCAACAAGGCACAAATAAAGGCGAAAACTAAAACAATGTTTTTAAAGTATGCGGAAACCGAAATGTAATGAATACAAAGTGGAAACTCAGCCGAGTCCTCAAAACAACATCACCCCAATACGAAAGTCTAAATCGTACAATAACATCCACAAACTAACGATATGAAACATAACCCAAAAACGCCCCCGTCCTATAATGTACGGAGATCCCGACTGTCCACTCCTCCACCTCACTCTCCATTGTTCTCGTCGTACGTAGTCCTCAAACACGGTATCTCTAATGGACGCTTCCCCGGTCCTGACAAATGGAGAACTCTGCGCCCGGACCTCCCAACGGTCCTATCCCCAGCCTCGGGAACGATGATCTCGACGACGTCCTCTACGGGAACCTCAACTGCTGGTGGATCCATAACTGGCGGGTCCGCAATAGGGATACGTCCCCGACCTCTCGCGCTTGGAGGTCTTTCCACACGTCCCTTCCCTCTCGGGACGGTAGGAGAAAGAGGGGGTCTACTTCTGGCGGGTCCTACGTAAGCGGTAACTCTCGTATGTGCTATCTAATAGCGTATGACGTTTACTTATGTATAAATACATAGGTACTACTTATGATTTCGGTATGATAAAACTTAAAACGTAAGGCAAGCATGGTCATAAAGTACATCCAAATCATACAAGTCCAAAACATCCTAAGGCCACATACGTAGCTACGTACGTACAAATCCACAATCATCCTAAGGTCATATATTTATATATATAACTATGTACTATTATATACATACTTCTAATCCAGAGATCTATGTCGCCGAGGTTTGCGGAAGGAGTGGTGGTCCCGTACATTCTAACCCAAACCCGACTCATGCACATAATTTTTAAAACGAAAAGTCAGAACCAGTGTGGGTTCTGTTTATTCCTCATCCGGCCTTTAAAAAGCTTGCGAGTGCCATTGTTGTCAACCTAGGGCTCTGATACCACTTTTGTAACACCCCAAATCCGCGGGACTCGGGATGCTACGGGCGAGACCACACAATGGGTCCCGACCCTTAGCTTGATAACAATTTCACCGGACCTTTCCAACAAGGCACAAATAATGGCGAAAACTAAAACAATATTTTTAAAGTATGCGGAAACCAAAATGTAACGAATACAAAGTGGAAACTCAGCCGAGTCCTCAAAACAACATCACCCCAATACGAAAGTCTAAATCGTACAATAACATTCACAAACTAACGATATGAAACATAACCCAAAAACGCCCCCGTCCTATAATGTTCGGAGACCCCGACTGTCCACTCCTCCACCTCACTCTCCATTGTTCTCGTCGTACGTAGTCCTCAAACACGGTATCTCTAATGGACGCTTCCCCGGTCCTGACAAATGGAGAACAATGCGCCCGGACCTCCCCACGGCCTATCCCCAGCCTCGGAAACGATGATCTCGACGACGTCCTCTACGGGAACCTCAACTGCTGGTGGATCCACAACTGGCGGGCCCGCAATGGGGATACGTCCCCGACCTCTCGCGCCTGGAGGTCTTTCCACACGTCCCTGCCGTCTCGGGACGGTAGGAGAAAGAGGGGGTCTACCCCTGGCGGGTCCCACGTAAGCGGTAACTCTCGTATGTGCTATCTAATAGCGTATGACGTTTACTTATGTATAAATACATAGGTACTACTTATGATTTCGGTATGATAAAACTTAAAACGTAAGGTAAGCATGGTCATAAAGTACATCCAAATCATACAAGTCCAAAACATCCTAAGGCCACATACGTAGCTAAGTACATACAAATCCACAATCATCCTAAGGTCAAATATTTATAAATATAACTATGTACTATTATATACATACTTTTAATCCAAAGATCTATGTCGCCGAGGTTTGCGGAAGGAGTGGTGGTCCCGTACATTCTAACCCAAACCCGACTCATGCACATGATTTTTAAAACGAAAAGTCAGAACCTGTGTAGGTTCTTTTTATTCCTCATTCGGCCATTAAAAAGATTGCGAGTGCCGCCCCTGCGGCTAGCCGCTCCCGCGGCTGTGCTGAGCCGCCCCACGGGTTCTGTGCAGAACGTCGTCTACTTCGTCTTTGATCGTGGATCCTTGGCTCCAAAGTCCTTCTTTTCTTGCTAGATCTTCTCCAAAAACCCACAACTGGTCTTAGGCACCTCTTCTTGTCCTAATCGAGCTAAGATCCTAAGCATGTAAAGAGTTGAGCAAAAACTCCTCAAGATCTTCCTCCATAGCCATGGATGAAGGAGGGAGGAAGAAGAAGGGAAAAACAGCAAGGAAGAGAGGGGAGGAAGAGGAAGGAGCTTACCAACAAACTAGGATCTTCTTCTGCAGTCCACAACTTGGATCCTCAAGCAACAATGGAGAAGAGATGAGAAGGAAAGAGAAGAGAGGGAGTGTAGAAGAGTGAAAGAAAGAAGTAACGTGAAATGTGAGCAAGGGAGGAGAGAGAGAGAGACAAGGGTTGGAAAGGAGGTGTGGGGATCAAGGAGAGAGAAAGAGAGACAAGGGTTGGAAAGGAGGTGTGGGGAGGGAGAGGAAGGAGCTTACCACAACAGATCTGAAACCTCTCCAAGCTGTCCACAGTCCAAGAGTTGCAAGAGATTCAACACAATGGAGAAAGAGCAAAGAGAAGAGAAGAGAAGGAGAGTGGAAGGAAGAAATGACGTGAGAGAGAGTAAGGGAGGAGAGAGAGAGGGAACATAGGCTGAAAAGGGGTGAGGGGACCAAGGGGTCAGCTGACATCTTGTCCCTCCCCACGGACCGAGGGGTCGGAAATGACCCCTTGTCATTTTTAACCCGGAACGAAGGGTCGGAACGCGGAAAAAGAGGAAAAACGACGAGTCGGCTCGGGATTTTCTTAGGAATAAATCCCGGCACTCGGCATCTCGGGACTACGGGATAAACTACAAGGCGCTCTAAGTCCGGAATAAATTCCGGGCATTACAACTAACCCCCCTAAAAACAAGTTTCGTCCCGAAACTTGCTAAACCCAACACTCTCGGACCAACACGCCTCGTAACAACGTGGAACTCATAAAACATACACTACCGGCTCTAATCCAAGTCTACATATTGCATCACATCAAGACCTCGCAAGGTACTCATAACTCAAACAAAATCACATAACATATAAAGCAACCAAGGAAGATTTCGGGACTAACCCGACGGTCCTATCGATGTCACTATGTCTGCATAAAACTCGGGATAGTTCCTCCGGATACTATCTTCCGTCTCCCATGTAGCCTCATCGGCTCCTCGCCTCGAACACTGTATCCTCAACATCGGTATCTCCTTCGATCGAAGGTGCCTCGTACTCCGCTCTAAGACCGCTATCGGGTGCTCTACAAAAGTATGGCCCGGCTCGACCACTAGGTCCTCGTGACTGATGATGTGTCTCGGGTCGTGTATGTACTCTCTAACCTGAGAGACGTGAAATATCGGATGTATACCCTCTAACCGAGGTGGCAATGCTTACCGGTATGCCACCTCACTGACTGTCTCCAAGATCTCGAATGGACCGACATATCGGGGGCTTAACTTCCCCTTAATACCGAATCGCCTGACGCCCCGCGTCGGTGATACCCTGAACCACACTTGAGCTCCAACCCTGAACTCGAGAGGTCTACGCCTCCTATCCGCATACGACCTCTGACGGCTCTGCGCGGCCAACATCCTATCTCGGATCAAAGCAACTCTTGCCACGTTGTCCTGTACCTGATCTGGAGCTACAACGCTAGAACTCCCCGGCTCGTCCCAACATAAGGGAGTATGGCATCTCCGTCCATACAATGCCTCTTATGGTGCCATCCCAATCGACGCGTGCCAGCTGTTATTATACGAAAACTCGACCAATGAGAGATGATCTGGCCATACCTGACCCAAATCTAGTACACATGCTCGTAACATATCCTGGTACATCTTACTCGTGCCTGGGTGCACCGAGTAAGGAGTGGAATGTGCCTCATGAAAAAAAAATCCGCTCTCTCAACTCTTGGTCTGACGGTACGCAAATACGTCCCTGGTGTCTCAATCGCCCGTCTGCTCCTGTGATAACTGCGTTGTCTCTCCTCGGGACATCCTGTCCCGGATCCTCATAAAAATGGGACATCTCTCCTGCTTCTGCAGGATCTCACCGGACAGGTCAGGTACTACCTCTAACTCGGACAAAAAACAGTCCGTACCCGGGAACAGGATATCCAACTCCAAACCTATCAAATCCCTCTGCAACTGAGGCTGAACCGTAAGCCGAGCTATAGCCTCCACTCGAGGTGTCCTCCTACTCAAAGCATCGGCGACTACGTTCGCCTTCCCCGGATGGTACAAAACCTCCAAGTCAAAGTCCTTAATCAGCTCCAACCACCTCCTATGGCGGTTATTCAACTCCGACTGAGTGAATACATACTTCAGACTCTTATGGTCTGTGAAGATCTGGCACGTAGCCCCGTACAAGTAATGTCTCCAGATCTTCAGGGCAAGAATCACTGCCGCTAACTCAAGATCATGGGTAGGGTAATTCTCCTCGTACGGCTTCAGCTGCCGAAAAGCGTACCCAATATCCCTACCCCTCTGAATCAAAACGCACCTCAATCCTATCTTGGAGGCGTCACTATGCACTACAGAATCCTCCACGCCCTCCGGCAGGGCTAACACAGGAGCGGAGGTCAACCTACTCTTCAGCTCCTCGAAGCTGTGCTGACAAGGCTCGGACCAAACGAACCTGGTAGACTTCCTCAGCAAGGAAGTGAGCGGCCGTGCAATCACAAGGAAACCTCAACAAAATGGCGGTAGTATTCCACTAAGCCCAAGAAACTGCGCACCTCCTTGACCGTTCTAGGAGGCGGCCATGAGGAAACAAACTCTATCTTCGCTGGGCCAACCATGATACCCTCTACTCTCAGCGGCCATGACAGCCGGTAAAACACTTTCCAAACTTGCGCTATGATCTCAAAAAGGTCCGATGTATCGGAAACTCAACTTCCTTCTCGGGTCTTCCTCACTACAACATTTCCATTATGTTTCTTCTTTGCTTGTCTCTAACAAAGAAGATCGAACTTCCACTTTACACCGTTGGCTTTGGTTCTTGTCAAACCACACTTTGATGTTACGTTTTCTCAATTCTTGTTGCAAGTTCTAAGTAATGAAGGAAGTACTTTGCTTCACACTGCTTCTACTAACGAGACATGTATGCTATAACTTTTACATCGTCTTTCGATATTCAGTCAAGACCATGTTTTGGAGAATCGCTCGTACACTTCAAACCGATCGTACCTCGAGGCAATTTCAAAACAGGTGCACCTATGGATATCCTCTTAACTCTCAATGACTCCATTGTCCATTTTGTCCCATTCAATACTTCATCGTCATCCGGAGTAGGTTAGCCCTAGATGGTGTCACTTGGAGAATCTCTCCACAAATCCGGTAATGATCAGCCCATCCAAGAAACTTGCAACTTCTTTCACATCCTTCGGGGGTTGTCATCCCGAGACAACTGGTCATACAACTTCTCTCTTCTTCGAGAGTAGACCAGAATGTCCTATTCGGGCATTAGTAAGCCCATATGGAATCACTACAACTCGTAGTGACCATGGTTTGTCCAGAATGTCATGTTTGCACTACCCCAGTCTCGACTTCTCAATTGGTGACAATCAAACCTTAACTCGATTTTAGAAGCGACCACCGACCCTTGCAACCGGTCGAGTAGATCATCTATACGTCGTAAGGGTGTACTTGTTCTTCATTGTAGTCTTGTTCTGTTTATTGTAGTCGATGTACAAATGGAGATAACCGTCATTCTTTTCGCAAACTGGTGTTCTCCATAAAAACTTCAAATCAAGAGTTTAATATATCATCTAAGCTCTTGTTACCGTTCCTTTATGATTCCACAACCTGGTTACTCTCCCCCACACCCATCCATAGACCACCCGCACATGCGCGTTCTCGGTTGTCACCTATTAGTTGATAATTGACATTCTCCTATGTCAATGACTTACCATTCTTCTATGCTTCCATGTAACCATTCTCATGAAGGCTACCCCCTCGGGGTACTCTACCTTAAACTCCGTTATCTCATTCTTCATTCCACGGTTCCTTTTCCTTATGCGAGATAAATATACCCTTCTCGGCGTTGTTGAGTCACATGACCCACCTTTATAGGCTTAACCGCGCTTCATGATATCTTGTAAGTGCGTCTTCTCAAAATCTCTAAAGTTAGTTAGCATCCACGTGTTGCTCTCATCTTCTTAGGATCATCATTTACGTACTTCCTTCTTTTTGGCGTTTCTTCGCCTTATCGTCGTAACGGAAACCGGTCAACTCCGCGTAAATCCCCACCTTGCCATTCTTCTCATAACTCTCGTAATGTTAACTCTTCACTTAATGGTACCTCGTAAGCTTAACTTAAGGTATCTTACATTTTTCACACTTGGTTCGATCACGTTTCTCATCTTGACTCCAAAGCTTAGGAGCGTCTAAGGAAAGCTTCACTTCTCGTGATGGAACACCGACTTTAACCTTGTTAGAATGCACCCATCTCCTCCTCGATTCGCATCTTTAGTTGTCCACGCGTCTTCTCGAAGAGCTTAAGTTTGTCATCTCCATTGTTCTCGTCGTACGTAGTCCTCAAACACGGTATCTCTAATGGACGTTTCCCCGGTCCTGACAAATGGAGAACTCTGCGCCCGGACCTCCCAACGGTCCTATCCCCAGCCTCTGGAACGATGATCTCGACGACGTCCTCTACGGGAACCTCAACTGCTGGTGGATCCACAACTGGCGGGTCCGCGATAGGGATACGTCCCTGACTTCTCGCGCCTGGAGGTCTTTCCACATATCCCTGCCCTCTCGGGACGGTAGGAGAAAGAGGGGGGTCTTCCCCTGGCGGGTCCTACGTAAGCGGTAGCTTTCGTACATGCTATCTAATAGCGTATGACGTTTACTTATGTATAAATACATAGGTACTACTTATGATTTCGGTATGATAAAACTTAAAACGTAAGGCAAGCATGGTCATAAAGTACATCCAAATCATACAAGTCCAAAACATCCTAAGGCCAAATACGTAGCTAGGTACATACAAATCCACAATCATCCTAAGGTCATATATTTATATATATAACTATGTACTATTATATACATACTTCTAATCCGGAGATCTATGTCACCGAGGTTTGCGGAAGGAGTGATGGTCCCGTACATTCTAACCCAAACCCGACTCATGCACATGATTTTTAAAACGAAAAGTCAGAACCGGTGTGGGTTCTGTTTATTCCTCATTCGGCCTTTAAAAACATTGCGAGTGCCATTGTTGTCAACCTAGGGCTTTGCTACCACTTTCGTAACACCCCAAATCCGTGGGACTCGGGATGCTACAGGCGAGACCTCACAATGGGTTCCGACCCTTAGCTTGACAACAATTTCACCGGACCTTTCCAACAAGGAACAAATAAAGGCGAAAACTAAAACAATGTTTTTAGAGTATGCGGAAACCGAAATGTAACGAATACAAAGTGGAAACTCAGCCGAGTCCTCAAAACAACATCACCCCAATACGAAAGTCTAAATGGTACAATAACATCCACAAACTAACGATATGAAACATAACCCAAAAACGCCCCCGTCCTATAATGTACGGAGACCCCGGTTGTCCCCTCCTCCACCTCACTCGGCGGCGTCCCTAACCTGCAAGTCACTTACAACCACGGTTTAAAACCGTTAGCTCATATTCGAAGCATTAGAAAAGAGGCGAAGGCACAAACACATACATATCATATAACGTAAAGCACACAAGTTCGGTTTATTACCTTTTTATTATTAAGTCATATCCCGTTCTAATTCAACTTAGGTTTGTGACACGAGAACCACCGTGGTCTCGTCTCGATCCCCACTTACCGGCAGGAATGGTACGGATGCATCTGACCATCGAACCCGCCGGGCTAGTTGCCGAGATCCCCCTAACTTCACGCAGAGCTAGGCAAAATGTCACCGCCCGTTATCATACACTTGGGCCAAATTATATAAGGTCGGTGGTCCTATTTACCGGTTTAGATGTTATAACAAGAACATAAACACACACCACCAAACACACGTCAATGCTAATACGTAAAATACGAGCTAAGTAAGTCCGGATACTTACCTCGTCCCAATGCTAAATCACAAAAACGCTCTCGCTTCCCTTGGGAAGAAGCACACAACCTGCTCACAACAAGATAACCATCAAAACCCGCTCAACTCAAGAAGTCTAGGACTTCCACACAAATGATCTACGCAAGATCATTTGACTCTCATTCTAGGATCACATCCTAGAATCTCTCACACTCACATCTCACTCGACGCATGAGGAGATCTCTCATTCTAGGACCAGATCCTAGAATCTCTCATACTCACATCTCACTCAATGCATGAGGAGATATCTCAACAACCTACTAACTCTCATATGATCATACTCAAAACCCAAGAACGAGTAAAAGCCTACTAGGTCTATCATGCTCATCACACTCTCCACACATGAAAGTAACACCCAACAGTTCATAACCTCAAAGATCTTGATCCTCAACCAAGGAGGAACAAGCTAGCCTAGAAGGTCCATCATGCTCACATGCTCATATCCAACAATTACATCGAGCCTTAGGGGCTCCTAGGTTCACAACCACTAAGTGGCATTCTCAAGCTACTCTAGGCCATCCTAAGCATGCTAATAACATGATACAACTATAAAACTAAAGAAGGAACGAAGAGGAAAGGAGAGGAGAAGCCTACTGTTGTAGAAACCGCAATCGCGGAGTCAAGCTGGCGCCCCCTGCGGACACAGGAGCCGCCCAGCGGAACCAGGAGCCGCACCTGCGGTGGCTGCGTCGAGTGACAGGAGCCGCCCTTGCGGCCGTGCCTAGCCGCACCCGCGGCCGTGTCGGGCCGCACCCTCGGTTGTGCTTTGCTGCCCCTGCGGCTGGCCGCTCCCGCGGCTGTGCTGAGCCGCCCCCGCGGGTTCTGTGCAGAATGTCGTCTCCTTCGTCTTCGATCGTGGATCCTTGGCTCCAAAGTCCTTCTTCTCTTGCTGGATCTTCTCCAAACACCCACCACTGGTCTTAGGCACCTCTCCTTGTCCTAATCGAGCTACGAACCTAAGCATGCAATGAGTTGAGAAAAAACTCCTCAAGATCTTCCTCCATAGCCATGGATGAAGGAGGGAGGAAGAAGAAGGAAAAAACAACAAGGAAGAGAGGGGAGGGAGAGGAAGGAGCTTACCAACAATCTGGGATCTTCTTTTGCAGTCCAGAGCTTGGATCCTCAAGCAACAATGGAGAAGAGATGAGAAGGGAATAGAAGAGACGGAGTGTGGAAGAGTGAAAGAAAGAAGTAACGTGAAATGTGAGCAAGGGAGGAGGGAGAGAGAGACAAGGGCTGGAAAGGAGGTGTGGGGATCAAGGGGTCAGCTGACCTCTTGTCCCTCACACGGACCGAGGGGTCGGAAATGACACCTTGTCATTTTTAACCCGGAACGAAGGATCGGAACGCAGAAAAAGAGGAAAAACGACGAGTCGGATCG
Source organism: Fagopyrum tataricum (assembly GCA_002319775.1). Lineage (NCBI taxonomy): Eukaryota > Viridiplantae > Streptophyta > Magnoliopsida > Caryophyllales > Polygonaceae > Fagopyrum > Fagopyrum tataricum. The sequence continues at coordinate 22,946,114 of CM008282.1, forward strand.
GGATTTTCTTAGGAATAAATCCCGGCACTCGGCATCTCGGGACTACGGGATAAACTACAAGGCGCTCTAAGTCCGGAATAAATTCCGGGCGTTACTAGCCTTTAGATCGTGAGATTCATCACCAACTAACTCTTTATCATCATGATCAAGCTTATCTAATCTAGAGGAAGAAGGTTTAGAATCACTCCCTGTTGGGGCTACGGTAACCCCAATTACCCTTTTCACTGAGGATGATGAAGATGGACTACAAGGAGGCGTTGTAAGAGGTGAAGTAGGGGGTTGAAACACTTTGTTTGACTGCTCCTCTTCCCTACTCGTTATCTCCTCTTCCACGGCCCTAAGTCGTGTCTCCTCTTCGCTTGGTGAAGATAAACTATCAATGGGTATTCTAGGAGGTGAAATAAGGGGCTGAAGTGCATGACCGGCTCCCTCCCTTTCTTTATTTCATGCTTCCTCTTCCTCCACCTGACGTCCTTTTTGCTCTTCCACCTTTGCAATATCACCTGTAGTCATGGGTCCAAGAATTATGCGCTTTCCGCTAAAAGTAAGAGCAAATCTATTAGTGATCTTAATATGTTCCATATTTATCTCATGAGTCCATGGAGAACCAAATAAGATATGACATTGAGGCATAGGAACAACATCCCATAAAATAGTATCCTTATAAGCTCCTATCTCGAAGTGGACCTCGACTTGCTGGTCTACGTTGACTAAATCCCCATCGTTTAAGCCAGATTGCCTATATGGATTAGGATGGTTTAAAGTAGAAAGCTTTAGTTTCTCGACCATCTCAATGCTAGCAAGATTGTGATGACTTTCTTTACCTATAATTGTACCAACAGTCCTATCTTTAACTAGACTTCTAGCTTGAAACGAGTTGCTAATTTGATTAGTGCTGGATAAAGTACGTGACACATATTCAATCCTCATAGCATTTAAACAATCATGATCCTTTTTTCAAGTAACAAGGGTTAGGATTACTCCCTTGACGTTCTTGCTCGACATTCTCTTTCATCTCCTGCGCTGGTAGCCGTTTTTCAAGAGTAGTGAGCATCCGATCCGATCGATCGTACTCATCCTTGAAGTACATACAGCCCTTGTTATGGTCATTGGGTTTCAAAACCCTATAGTTAACTCCTTTCTCTGAAGCACGTACAAATCCCGTTGATTTGTTTGACTGATTCCTCTCATTCCTGCTTGGATGGACTATCGGTGTAGCGATGCTCCGAGGTGGAGTCTGAGTAGTTATCTTGGATTCCAAAGAACCCATCCTATCTACAATACGCTTTAATATGTCCCGAAAATCCTTAGCATTCATGGGACCCATTCCTTCTAGTCCTCTCCTTGTAATAAACATCACTCAAAGCAAGCAAACATGTTAAGGTTAGTTAAGAAAAACTCCTAAGCTACCCTCTCCAAGTGTATCACTCCGTAACCTTCCTCATAAGCTTCGCAACTCCTCTTAGCCGGTTTGCGAGGATCATTGTGAATCTACAAGAAAATTGTCTCAAAACAACAACATGTCAATGCGTTTAGGTAGAAAATAAGGGAAACGACCCAGATTTAAAAGGAAAACGGCTTTTTAAGTGGTGCTAGCTAGAAAAAGCAAAAACCAAACTCGCTTGCAATTTTCTCATCCATCAAATCAATAATCTCAAGTAAAAAACATAAAATGAAGTCTGATGAGAATTTTCTTAGGAAAAAAAAAGGAAATAGAAAAAGGAAAAGAAAAGGGGAAAAAAGGTTAGGGGAGAACAAATGTAATATGAACAATGCTATGCAAGAATGTAGGGAACTCAAGGGTATAACAAAAGATGCTAAAGGGTGTTAAAGGGAAAAAAAAAAGGTTAAGGGGAGAAAAAAGGAGATATAAACATTGATCTGCAAGGATGCAGGGAACCAGGGGTATAACAAAAGATTACAAAGGGATCAAATGTATAACGATTGAACTCAAAAGGACACCAACCAACAATAATATGAACAATATGATTCAACCACAAAAAACTCAATGACTTTGTCAGCAAGATTTTTTTTTTGACGACTAAATGCTTCCTTCTTTTCTTTTTTTTAAAAATTTTTTTTCGGAGCTTGCGAAAAAATAAAAAACGAACCCTACTGGGGTTTCGACGGCTAGGTTTATAGTTTGCGACGATGGAGTCGACGGCTAGGGTTAGGGTTTGCGACGACGGAGTCGATGGCTAGGGTTTTGAGTGGGACGGTTGGGGGGTTTGAAGGTGACGGCATGGAGGCCAAAGCCTCGGGCGAGATTGGCGTCGGCAAAGGCCTAACGCCCCAAAAATGGGAAAACGCTACAGCGCCAGGAACCCAAACAAGGATTCCTTAAGGCTAAATGAAACAAGAAAAGGCGGAAAGAGTAACTAAAACTCATAAACAGATATCCATAATCCTTCTATATAAAGGTATAGCAACCCAAAGTAATCTCATGCACAGGATAAAATGACAACTGGTCAAATCCATAGTAAAGAACAATAACAAGGTTTGGGAATAAACAGTTTCCCAACCCAACTGGCATAAAACCAAGAACGAGGAGTAAATCTCGAAAGGCACAAGACCACTAAACATGACCTCTCACAAGCTAACTAGACCGCCATACCTCCATGCTCTTGAACTGATTATGTCAAAAACATAACCAGCCCCACCGTGGTGGGGTTAGTCTTCCAAATAGACTAAGCCGATACATAAGCAATTTAATATATGAACTGCTCAAGCGTAAGATCATAAATAAAATCACATGAAGCTTAAAAACAGAACACGAGTATAAAAGTACACATGCTTTACACTTGCAAATGACAACCTTAAACCGATTCATGAATAATTCCAAATCTGTAGCTTCAAATATGTCTTTACAAATCATTGTAAAACATGCTTTAAATATGCATATGCCAATATCAAATTCATATGTATACTCAAATCTGTCACCTCAAATGACATGTAATAAACATAATGGAATCATGCTTCAAATGCGCTTAAGACAATATCCACAAACATATCCAAATCCAAAATTGTCAACTCGAAAGACATTTATAAACCTTGGTAAAACATGCTCAAATACGCATAAGATGATATCATATCAAATCGGTAGTAATGACCAAATCTGTAAACTCAAATACATTTATAACACATGCTCAAAGTCATTTCAAGACGTATACAGATCATGCTCAAAGTCGTATCATATGACGGATATAATTCATTGTCAAAGTCTTGTTTTATGACGTATATAAATCATGCTCAAAGTCATATCACATGACATGTATATGTATTGCTCAAAGTCATTTCACACGACATGTATAAATCATGCACAAGTCACCTCAAATGACATATATAAATACCATACGAAAACATCATCGAGTATTCTTTATTTCAAAACTGTACTTCAAATAAAATTTGATGTTAGTGTTTAAAACATGTCCAAGTACGTACTGAACACGAAGGTACCTGCTTTCCCAGTATGGGTTGGGGTTTCGGATGTCACGGACCGGATGACTCCTTGCCCAACAAACGCATAATCAGGCGCAAACCTCGGCCCGCATAAACCACTCACTCCGTGTGAAAATGGCCCGCCTTAACTCGAGGCGCGTAAAAACAATTGCTCAAAACAAATCATATTGGCCGGTGCCACTTCCTCGCCCGCACAAAACCATGACCATAGGTAACATGGCCCGCGTAATTCGAGGGTTTGAAATCAATGTCCTCAAATGCATAATATTGGAAATTTGCCGCTCAAGCTCAACAAAATCAAATCAATACTTTCAAATCAACACTTGCGAATGAGTTAGCTCAAAAATGCAATGCAACTATGCAATAAACAACATTGGGCAAAATCCCGCTCAAGTAAAAGACACTTTCATAATTAACGATAACTCATGCTTACAATATCAACAATAACTCATGCTTTTAAACATCATCAAATCAATTCATGCTTTTAAACAACATCAACGTATGGCTCATCAAAGGCTTATTATTTCATAAATATCAAATCAACATGTTGAAACCTCAAAAATCATCATGCAAACATATAAATGATATTTAGCTTAAATCATGCTCATATAAACGCCCACAAGTACTTGCCTTGAGAGATTTTAATCAACGTTACACTACTATCCATAAGCAACCCGATCATACTCGGTAATTCTCGCAATCAACACTTATACCTATAATCATATCAACATACACAAATCACCACTTAAAAAGGATAAGTCGAGTTACCTAAACCCAAGTCGAACGGGTCGTAGACAACGGTTAGGTTTCGAAAATTCCTTTCAATTCACAACAAAATCACCAACCTAAACAAATCAAATACCATATTTCAAACTCAATTAATCCATATAACTCAACAATTTAGCCAAAACTAGAAATTAGGTTATAAAATACCCAATTTCACAAAATCGGGATAGGATAGATGAGGGCTAGCAAGGGCTGGACACTAGGCTGATTCCGGCAACTGCAACTACCGGGAGTAGTGGCCGGAGGTAGGCTCACAGTGGTGGCGAACTCAGGCAGCAAAGGCTGACCGGTTGTGGTTCGCACGAAGGGCTAGGCAGCGCAGAGAGGCACCTGGAGAGGCGGCTCGGGCGGCTCCAGCTGGTGGCGCGACGGGAGGGACTAGACGACGAACCCACGGCCTGGTGCTGGTGAGAGGGCAGCGTGGGAAAAGGAGGGCGGCATCGAATTGCAGAGGCTCACGCGAAGGGAGGACGGTCGGGTCGGGGTCGGTCTGGCAGTGGCCGCAGCGAGCGGCGACGGTGGCTCGGCTCCGGTCCAGCGGACAGCGTGGTGGTTGAAGAGGGGTTGCTGCTCACTTGTTCTCATTGTTTCAAAGTGAAGAAGAAGGAAAGACAGTCTGTTGAAAAAAACGAGAGAGAGAAAGGAAGGGAGGAGAGAGAAAGTGAGGTGAGAGTTTTCAATTTTTTTTTTAAAACGAAGCAAAAAACAACCCGAAACGTCAAACTCGTATCCGCTTAAATCGCATAAAAGTAAAACCGAACTCGTAAAAAAATATTTATACAGAAAATATATACAAATAATCACCCAAGATATATATATATAAATAAATAATATAATATCGTAAAATTTTTAAACGCACTGTAAAAACTAGGGGCGTTTCAAAGATGGCAAGCGGTGGTGTATTTGGTCGTGACGGGTACGATTCCGATCAAAGACGAGAAAAGATCGAATATTTAGCAAAAAGGTATGAAGAAAAAGTAACAACATGCCACAAAGAATCTTTCTTTTTAAGAAATTGAATGCGGAATTGAAAACGCCAATAAGATAATGAGAATAGTAGAAATTCACCGTTACGGTTCCTGCTACGGTGACTCTTTTTGTAAAGAACTTTCTTGACGGATCTTGAAAGCTCGAATCTTTTTTTTTGTGAAAGATGTGAATATGAAGAACGATACAAGGTGTCGAACAACTTTGGCTCTGATACCAATTTGATACGGGGTTAGCCGCGAGGTTGCCCGATGTTTCGACACCAAGACTTCGTATGAAAGAAAAATGGAAAAAGAATGAAACTTGAAAGAGAAAAGATGAATGAATAATCCGATGATTGTGAAGGATCGATAGAAGGATAGATCTGGTCGAACCCTTAAGACAACCAAGAGCATCCTAGGGAAACTAAGGCCCTAACACACAACTTGGAATGAAATGAAGGAGCCCTTCCGCTATAATCTCACACAAGAGGGAAAGCGATTGTCCTTGTAGCACGAGAAGTCACCTGAAGATAATTGAGAGCACCAACTTGTCAATCCAAGTGACACAACTCAAAACAATCCAAGTTGTTGGGCGAACGAGAATCCATTCGCTCTGTGTTTGTCTCGATGCCATGAGAAGAATGAAAGAGAGAAGAGAGAAAATACTAAAACGTATAGTGTTTAATTTCAATTCAAGTTGGCTGAAAAATGACGCCCTACAAGGCCTTATATAGGCAGGGTGGACGTCCATCTAGGTTTTTCTACGGGTTATGAGCCAAATCTAATATCGAGCCCAAACTAGCTAAAATGAAAGATAATACTTTTGGGCTGAAATTATTTTATCCTAAACCCAAAAATAGAAAAGGAAAGATCATATTTTTTGGCTGAAATTATTTTATCCTAAAAGCCCAAAAATAGATAAAATATAAGTTCCTAAATTAAATAAAATATAAGTCATCCCATAATAATTAAAGGAGTCTAAAATATGAGCTGAAAATAATAGATCTAATTAATGCCTTATTTAATAATAAAATTGGCCCAACTAGCTCTAATAAAACATTCAAAGCTTCCCAATAACATGTAGCTCCTTCGAGCTCTCCTCCTTGCCCATGCATACGTGATCATGCATGTCATCTCCCATATCCAATCAATGGTCTTCAATGTATCTCCGGAAATGTTGATCTCATAACTTCCATGAATAATCACCTTCACATATTGAGGAATGTCCTTAATTCTTCCTCTCCTTCTCCTTAGAGTGATCAACACTCCGTGCTTCCTAGCTTCCATGCTCATGATCTCCGTTCGGGATAGGTCCTGAGATGCTCCTGCATCACTAAGGCTAAAACATGCATGCGGAAAGGGAAAAACTACATATATGCTCTACTAAACTAGGTCGATAAATCATGTTATTAATCTTCCTATGGCTTAAATATCTCTCACAATACCTAGATTGGTTTTCAATGAACTCCGAAGCTTCATAAACTTCCATCTCTACGAATGTGCCTCTGGATAAGGAATCTATTTTATCCCTTGTTTGGTTGTCTAGTCCCTTGTAGAACAGTTATAGTAGCACTAGCTTTGACTCTCCTTGACGAGGACATTACAAGAGAAGGTCTTTAATTTTTTTCCATGTGTGGTGTAGAGAATCTCCTCCTTCCATCTTAAAGCTTGCCATACTTTTTCTCATCTCGGCCGTCCGGTTGGGTGAATAAAATTTGTTCAAGAATTCCTTTCAAAGCTCCTCCCTTGATGTAATAATCCGATGGTATGGCTTGGTAACATTGATTGGCCTTGTCCCTGAGAGAGAAAGAAAAGGATCTGAATTTAAGCTCGGATTGTTCAATACCTCTTATTCTTATGGTTTCGAGCAAATTGTTCAAGGTAGAGAGATGTAGATGTGGATTTTCACTCGGTCCACCACCAAATTGGTTTTGCATGATCATTTGTATAATGGCCGACTTGAACTCGAAGTTTTGAGGAACAGTGTTTTCAAAAACTACCCCGGGCGGTGTGATGTGCTTCGCGGGGTCCATACGCTCCCCTAAAGTCCTAGGAGCATAAATTCTCTCTCGACCGTGTCCTCTTTATGGCACTTCTCTATAAACTTCCTCATGATGCATGGCATCCCTTACATCTTGTGGAAGCAATCGAGCTTCAAGCTCATCAATTCTTTGTCTTTGTTGGGCGTAACATTCTCTAGCCCTAGCCATCTCTTGGTCTTGATTGATGGTTAATATTTCTCAACTTGGTAAGCATTCTTGCTATCTCCAAGTCGAGTGGTAACAACTCTTGGCTTCTAGAACTCCTTAGATGCACCAGTTTTGCAACAAACACAAGTGCAATCAAAATTAACAAAATAACACAAACACCCTTATAGTCAACTTCATACAAGTAAGGTTCGGCTTCAATAGTCCCCGATAATAGCGCCAAAAACTTGTGTATTGTCTAGTCTAGTCTAGTCACATGAATAACATGTGTATCCACTAAGATGAAGACTACATAACCCCCAAGAGAAAGGTCGCGACACCGTTAATATATAGCAATCCCAGTCAAGTTACTCTAGGAAGACGTATAAGAAGGTGTAGATGTTGTAAAATGAAAGCAAAAGTTGCGACCAAGTAGTCGACTTAAAAACACTCTAAGAGTGAAAGGTGATAAGTACCCTCAATCGAGTCACCCGGATAACTCCAGTTCAGTTACCCTAATAACATAGATCGAGTGAAAACTTCTGTAGCTTTTAACTCAGTCGTGTCAAAAAGAAAGAAATAGAGAAATATACAATCAAGTATGAAAATGACTAAGGCTTGAGATTAATTTTTCCAATCCATGCTAATGCATAAATTATACACGTTATCATGCCAAAGGGTGAGAACTATTTGCTCAAGTAATCGTGAGAATATTACTAAACAGTTGTATGCATGTGATAAATGAATGCAAGCCAAAGCATGCTAGTCAATCTAACATAGTACCTCACATAGTGTTTGTTATTTGTAAAATACTAGTCAACTATGGTGACACGAGAATACGCCCATGGTTAGCCGATCTAGGTACGATTGAATCCAAAGATGATCAAGAAAGAACTCGTGGATATAGACAAGATGGAAAAACGTCGGTGGAAGAACCTTGACGAGATTGTCAAGATCCCTTTCTCACGTAGGAGTTTAACCCAACCCCAATACAACCTTACACAAGCTCTCGAGACAGAACTACCACAAGGAGGGACTCACGAAGGTTTGAAGCACCAATCCAAAATTGATTGACACAAGCAAATCTAACCAAGCAATCACAACACAACAATGTCAACCAAAGCTCTCTATTCTTTGATTGATTTTGTAAAATAAGAACAATGTTTAACAATGGAAATAACGTGCCTTACTAAGACAACTAAGGAGACTATATATAGGCTCCTTTCCTAGACAAGAAAGAATTAAGAAAACAAAACAAAATTGGAAGAAAATAACAAGAGAGCTTCCACAAAAATACCTAACAACTAACAAATAAACCGTCGGTCAAAACTCCACAAGAAAATAGGCTACTTCCTCCAAGGAACCCATTGGCCAGCTGAGCGGGTTTTAGGGTTCAACCTGGCGGGTTTTTGGGTTGAATGTTCGGGCCGGCGGAAATTAGGGTTTAGGGTCTCGGACGAGCTTGGCGTTGGAGACACCGAGATCATTAGCCATTCCGGGCAGAGGCTAAGGCTCCGTGTTGCTGGCGCCGAGGAGGCCGAAAGCGTCGGGCGGGAATTAGGGTTCGCGGCTGAAGGCGTCGGGAAGGCCGGGCGGAATTTAGGGTTTGTGACGGATGGCGTTGGCGAGGCCGGGCGGAATTTAGGGTTCGAGGCGGACGGCGTCGGCGAGGCCGGGCAGGATTTAGGGTTTGTGACGGATAGCGTCGGCGAGGCCGAGCGGGATTTAGGGTTTGTGACGGATGGCGTCATCGAGGCCGGGCGGGATTTAGGGTTCGAGGCGGACGGCGTCGGAGAGGCCGATGGTGCCAGGCGGAGTTTAGGGTTCACGGTCTTTGGTGCCGGGCGGAAGTTAGGGTTTATGGTCGAGGGCGTCGGGGACTCCGAGGGCGCAGGGCGAGACGAGAAGCTTGGCGTCATTGACTTTGGTAGCGCCGGGCGGAAATTAGGGTTTGCTACTCCTATGGCCGAGCGCGATGAGTCGTCCGTCTGGTTCCACTTCATGGCATGCACATAGCTTGCTTCTCACGCTTTCTTGTCCGTCCGTCTTCATGACTCCATCTGGTTCCAGTCCGCCTAGCTCCCTTCTCACGCTTGCTTGCTCCTTGTTTGCTTCAACTTCCATCTCCTTCCCACGGTGATCCAACGTTTGCATGACCGCCATTTCACGTTCCTGAATTCCTGAAATAGTCAAGAGATCAATGAGTGACTTATTAACATTAAATAGTCCATGCATGTTGCCATGCATTAACAATAATTCCCTTGACGTAGCCTCTCCAATCTATTGATGTTGTAATGGGTCCTTGGGTCCTATGTGATGGTTCTTGTGACTCATGTGATGGTTCACGTAATGGTCCTCCATCATCCACCCCTTCTTGAGAAGAATTCGACCCCGAATTATATCCTTGCTCACTCTCTCCTTCATAGAGGCTCAAATCTCCCACGTTGAAAGTTGTGCTTACTCCATAGTCTTCCGGTAACTCTAAGACATATGCATTGTCGTTATCCCGATGTGGAACTTTGAACAACCCATCACCCCATGGAGATAGCTTAGATTGACGTTTCTCCGGGAACCTCTCCTTCCTTAGATGTAACCAAACTAGATCCCGGGTCGGATAACCATTTGTCTTCTTCCTTTGTTGTTTCTAGCCGCTACTTCAACTCCTTTCTTTTCAAGCCTAGCCTTGGTCTTTTCATGTAATTCCTTAATCAATTCCACTGGTTCCAAAGCATCTAAAGCTACTTGATCCTTTTGGGGAATCGGTAATGGATCCATAGGAGTCAAAGGGTTAAAGCCATAAACACATTTAAAAGAATGCATAGTATGATCATAAACACATTTAGAACCAAGGAGAAGCGTCTTCCCATGATGCCTACAATGGTGACTTCCGTTTGTCCATCCGTTTGAGGATGACTAGAAGTCAAAAATAAAAACCTAGTTCCCAACTTTTCCCAAAGAGTTTTCCAAAAGAAACTCAAGAACTTAACATCTCTATCACTAACAATGGTTTTAGATATTCCATGCAATCTAACTATTTCCTTGAAAAATAAGTTAGCTACATTGTAGGCATCATGGGTCTTATGACATGGAATGAAATGTGCCATTTTAGAAAACCTATCTACCACCACAAAGATTCAATCTTGTCCTTTCTCAGTCCTAGGCAGCCCTATAATGAAATTCATACTTATGTCTTTCCAATGAGCACTAGGCGTTGGTAAAGGCGTGTACAAGCCATGAGGTTGTGACCTAGATTTAGCCTTAAGACATTCAATGCACTTCTTAAGCATGTGTTCTACATCCCTAAGCATGTGAGGCCAATAAAAGTGGGTTTATAACATATGATAGGTCTTATCCCTCCTAAAATGTCCCATTAAGCCTCCCTTATGGGCTTCTTCCACCAATAACAACCTAAAGGGAATTGACATCTAGGTATGCAAATCTTATCCACCTTAAACAAAAATCCCTCAAACAAGAAATACTTATCATAAGGCCCTTGTGTGGTACATTTATGAAATATTTCCCCAAAATCTGCATCATCCACATGTAATTCCTTAATGTAAGTGAAACCTAACATCCTAGAATCCAAAGTGGTGATCAAGGTATATCTCCTAGATAAGGCATCAACCACTATATTATCTTTCCCTTTTTTTTATACTTGATAATGTAAGGAAAAGTTTCAATGAATTCCATCCATCTACCATGCCTTCTATCTAGCTTATCTTGGCTCCTAAAGTGTCTAAGTGAATCATGATCCGTTTTTAAAACAAACTCTTGGGGCCAAAGATAATGTTGCCAAGTCTTAAGCACTCTAAATAAGGCATACAGTTCTTTGTCATATGTGGAATAATTTAAGCATGCACCCTTCATTTCCTAACTAAAGAAAGCTAGAGGCTTACCTTCTTGCATTAGGACGCCTCCTATGCCTATACCGGAAGCGTCACACTCAACCTCGCAAGGCTTAGTGAAATCCGGGAGAGCTAGAAGTGGTGCTTGGGTGAGGCATTTCTTCAACTCCACAAATGCTCTTTCTTGAGATTCATTCCACTCAAAAGGAACCTTCTTTTTGGTCAAGGCCGTGAGTGGTGCAACAATGGTACTAAAATCTCTCACAAATCTTCTATAGAAGGTAGCTAAGCCATGAAAGCTCCTTACATCACCAACCGATCGAGGGGTAGGCCATTCATTGATTGCTTTGATCTTTTCTTCATCCACTTGCAATCCTTCGACACTCACTACAAATCCAAGAAAAATAACTCGGTTAGTATAGAAATCACACTTCTTCATATTGGCATACAAGTATTCTATACGTAATGTAGAAAGCACACCCCTCAAATGTTCTTCATGTTCTTTCAATGACTTACTATAAACAAGAATGTCATCAAAATATACCACAATAAACAAACCAATGTAAGGTCTCAAAATATGATTCATCAATCTGATAAAAGTACTAGGAGCATTAGTTAGTCCAAAGGGCATCACTAACCACTCATAGAGGCCAAACTTGGTCTTAAAAGCCGTTTTCCATTCATCTCCTTCCCTCATCCTAATTTGATGGTAGCCACTCCTAAGGTCAATCTTAGTAAAGATTGTGGCTCCATGTAGCTCATCAAGCATATCATTTGGACGTGGGATGGGGTGCCTATATTGATAGTAGTGTTATTGATTGCCCTACAATCAATGCACATTCTCCAAATGTTATCCTTCTTAAGTACTAAGAGGACTGAGACGACACAAGGACTTAGGCTCTCTCTAACATACCCTTTATCTAGCAATTGTTGGACCTGATTTTGTATCTCTTGAGCTTCCTTAGGATTCATCCTATAGGCTGGTCTATTAGGAAAAGTGGCTCCGGGAATTAAATATATTTGGTGTTCAATGCCCCTAATGGGTGGCAATCCAGCCGGGATCTCCTCAGGAAAAACGTCCTCAAATTCTTCTAAAAGTCCTAGGATTGAGCTAGGGAGATGAGTTTTGGCATCCTTGGTTTTGGTCACTAAAGATTTACACTAACTCATCATTAGTACATCCATAGAGGCATAATTATCCACATATTCCTTTCTAGACTCAAGGTAGCTACTTGTTGGTTGGGCTAAGAGAGTTTGATGGGTTTTATCCTCCTTACACTTAGACCGTGGGTTCTTAGATTTTTGTGAGGCTTCTTGGTCTATCCTCTTTTTCTCATAATATTCGGCTATTTGTAAGGGTGTCATAGGCTTAAGTGTTAAAGTTTTACCTTTATACTCCAAACTATATTTATTAGAAAAGCCATCATACACAACCTTCCTATCATATTGCCATGGACGGCCAAGCAACAAGTGACAAGCATTCATAGGCACAACATCACATACAATGGTATCCTCATATGATCCTAATGTCATATTGATCTTAGTTTTGCTTGTTTACCTTAAGTTCCCCACACTCATTCATCCAATGTAGCTTGTAAGGCCTAGGGTGATAAAATGTCGAAAGTTGTAATTTATTAACCATTTCAGTGCTAGAAATATTACAACAACTTCCCCTATCAATAATCACCTTACACACTTTTCCTTTAATGCTACATCTTGTATGAAATAGGTTTTCACATTGATTATCCTCACATGGTGCTAGTTGGACATGCAAAGTTCTCCTAGCTATCAATGAGTCACCATGCTCATACTCAATGCAATCATCACTTTCATTTTGTTCATGATCATCAACTAGGGCATTTTCATTCTCATAATCTAAGTCATCTTCACTCTCATATTGTCCTAGATGATTTATGATAAAAGTGCGTCTATTAGGACATTCCCTACTCATGTGACCTCTATCTTGGCATTTAAAGCACAATATCCCTAGTTCTAGAGGTAGAGTTAGAAGTACTCCCTCGAGGACCACTTGAAGGCTCATTCAAGGGTCGTGGTGTAGTGGTAGGTGTAGTAGTCCTTCTCTGACCCTCTTGCCCCATGGTTGCCGTCTTCCTTTCCTCCTTATGGCTTCCTTGTTCCCTGCCTTGACTAGGTGGCCGGCTTCCTTAGGACTTCCAAGCATTGGACGTGCCATATGTTGGTTTGTGCTCTCGGTTCCTTAGCTTAGTCGTTCGTTCCACCTTGATTGCTAAGTGTAGCAATTGCTCCATGGTACTATAGGGGAACATATCAACTTCATTAGCCAAATTAGAGTTAAGGATTCGAAGATACCTAGCCATAGTGTTTTCTTCATCTTCTAGGACGTTGGTCTTCACCATGGCTACTTGCATGTTGGTATAGACTTCTTCGGCACTATTTTCTTTGCTTCCATTGATGGCGAGGTGAGGGTTGTTTTCTTGAGTGTTGTTCGCTAGTTTCACGCCCCTACAAACTTTTATCAATAATGATAAAAGCTCACAAGTTAGTAAAAACACAGTATGTTTTAAATTTATAAACAAGAAATAAACACCCAATTTGTAGCGAACCCACAGTTTATGGGTCAATTACAGTTAGGGTAAGTATTCCAAGGTCGAACTCAGGGACTAAATGTTTGGAATGCAAATGTGATCACAGTTAGCGTAAATCAAAATAAAAGAAACGAGGTTAGAAAAGAAGGGAAGAAAGATCAAAGGAGTTTTGAAGGGTTTTTTGTAGAGTTCGCAATTAAATAATAGATTTGATCGACGGAAACCAAGTAAAACAGACAAACGAAAGTATATCAATAAAGAAAAAATGCGGATTCCAAGGATTCAAGGTCATTGTTTTACGCACGGACTCAGGAAATCTCTCAAAAGATCTATGGTACAAACATCAGGGAAGAACGCTTCTAAACTGATAGTCTATTACCGGGTAAGTCTCAAGACTATCTAGTTCCAAACCAACTACCTATTACCGGGTAAGTCTCAAGGTAGAGAGGTAGGAAAGTCTAAACAAACCAAGCTCCAAACTAAGGGAAAGGTAAACCATTACCGGGTAAGTCTCAGGTATTACCCTACTTAGGACAAAATCTAGGCACACTCAACCCAATAGAGGTTTTCACCTCTATTACCTATGGTCGAACACTCAATTATCTAAGCGGAACATTACTAGGTAGGTCTCAATTCCGGTTTAAGTTACTAGCTAGATGAATTCTAACTAGGTTCAAGAACAAGCCAACCAAAGGATTTCATAGCTATTCAAACCAAGCAATAAACACAATTCCATCATAGTCCGGGTATAAACAAATCTCAATTCACCTTGGATCCACAAGAGTTTTAGCCAACAATCGACATTTCAAACGCAATCATCAATCCACTCAATTCAATGGAAGAAGCAATTATCAATTTAATCAATTCAAGAGAGAATGCATAAACAAGAACTAAAATATAGATTAAAAAAGAAACTTAGCTTTATTGATAGAAGATTAGTAAAACGTCAAAATCCCAAATATTCGCGAAGTTCCTCCAAGCTCAATCAAGTTCAACAATGGCCGACAATGGTGTAGTGCAAAAGGAGAAGAAAAGGGGAAAACCTCTCTCCAAAGGAGCTCGAAATTAGAATGAAACGGGAAGCCCCGGAAATCATATAGGGCTTTTCTTTTATATCTCACAACGGGCTGCCCTAAAACAGATCCGAAAAATAACGAAATAAATCAGCGAACAGGGATCTCAGTCGGAAATCTCGGTCGGTGACCGAGATTTTTGAACGTCGGGGCCGAGATTTGCTTCGTGATCCAGCGTTGACGAAATCTCGGTCGGAAATCTCGGTCAAATGTGAAAAATCTCGGCCGAGATGGAACAAATCTCGGTCGAGATCGGGACCAAGATGGGGACCGAGATTCTTCGACAAAAACTTCTGATATGGGATCTCGGTCGAGCTGGCTCGAATCTCGGCCGAGATGGCTCGGATCTCGGCCGAGATGGCTCGGATCTCGGCCGAGATGGCTCGGATCTCGACCGAGATTTCTCCAATCTCGTAGGTTTCGTCTTGGCTCGTCTTTTCCTCCTTTCCCGTGCATGTGTGATCGCTTTAGCTCCGAAACACGCCAAAATACCTACAAAGACACCAAAAGTGTGTGTAGACATCTATATTTGCAAAGTTGCATTAAACAAGTATAAAGATCACAACTTAAGGCTAAAACATGCATGCGGGAAAGGAAAAACTAACTATATGCTCTACTAAACAAGGTGGATAATTCATGTTATCAAAATACCCCATACTTATCTTTGCTTGTCCCCAAGCAAATAATAAATTCAAGGCAAGATAGCATGAATCATCTATGGTAAACAAAAACAAAAACTCTTTTTGGTAGTGCTTCTATTCATGATCACTTTCAGAGTGTAGTCACAAGGCTAAAGACATATTTCGATTAAGGTCAAGTAAGATAGGCAAGATATATGATAATCACACCTTGCAAGGAATCCAAAATCATCATTTAAACTACCAATGTTTAAAATTCATGAAAAATCCAAGTTTAGGCCATGAAGTCAATTACATGTCTGCAAAGATCAATAGGACTTAACAAATAAAGGCCAAGAAACGTGATAAAGGTGGATGTGTATAGGTAATGTGGTGGAAATCCGGGAAAGAGGACAACACAACATTTTTCTTTTCTTTCTTCTTTCTCGACATACATCCTTTCTTTTCATGCATTTTATTTATTTTTTTTTTTCCTTTTTCTTTTGAGTGAAAGGCATAGGTGCACAATAGCCGAAACCTTGATGTTCAGTTTCCTTACGTACCTTACACCAAAGTGCACATACCAAATCAACTCTAGGTAATGTTTTTAAAACTAATCCGACTTTGGCAAGACACAAACACCCGATTATGTGAATGGTGCCTAGTTACTCATCTTCATAGCCAACAAAACCCATAGAAAGCTTTTGCTTTCAATTCACATCTCACAAATCAATCAACTTCTTCACATATTGCACATAATTCACTTTTCACAATTAAATATACACCTTCAAACTTCACTTTCCTAATTCCCGGATGGGTCATAAGGGGCAAATAAATTCAATGTTTGAGGTGCTGAAAATGGTAAAGTAGATAAGAAGAAGAATTCGAATAGCCTAAATCATTTGTGTGCAATGTAAAAGAACTCATCGTATAGCTTCAACTTTTCAAGATCAATCCGATTAAACAAGGTAATCCAAATAAATCATATAAATTACAAACAAGGCATTCAAATCCCATAATTGTCATTAATTCAATTAAAGCTCAAAATAAACATCGATAGCCAAATAAACATACACAATTTCCTCATTAAGGTTACATCAATCCTAGAAGCACAAAATTTTTAAAAATTTTCTAATTTTTTTTTTTGGATTTTAATATAAAATGAAGTACAAATAAGAGAAACATGCTAAAAGGTATTGCAAGCATCCTACCCCATACTTGAATCTCACATTGTCCCTAATGTGAATAATAAATATGAAGTAAAACCAATACTCACAATGTAAGAATGAAGAAGGCTTCCGGCGTGTTTCTTCCTCGACTTACTTCGTTTCTCGTCTTTCATAGCAATTTCCTCGCCTTAAGCTCGTTCCGAGTGCTGCTTCCCGTATCTCTTTTTTTTTACCATGACACCTAGGTCCTGCAAAGACACAACAAGAACGCGCAAAAACGCAAAAGCAAAAGGCAAAAATAAAAACAAAAAGACAAAAAGACTCTTACCTCTGGTTGCCTCCCGAGAAGCGCTTGGTTTAAGGTCTCTAGCCGGACCTAACTCCTTTAAAGCGTCAAGTGAGATGGATAGGTGAAAGTTTTTCCACCGGAAGTTCCGGTGTATACCTTTTCAACCTATGTCCATTCACTTTAAAAATACCGGAGTTTTTACCCCATACATCGACACCTCCGTGGGGGAAAATCTTCTTCACAACATAAGGTCCCATCCATCGTGACCTTAACTTTCCTGGAAAACGTCGGAGCCCAGAATTAAAGAGAAGAACAAGATCACCTTCTTTGAAGTTCTTTGACAATATGTGCTTGTCATGCCACTTCTTCGTTCTTTCCTTGTAAATCCGTGCATTCTCGTATGCATTCATCCGGATCTCCTCCAGCTCGTTGATGTCCAACAACCTCTTTTCTCCGGCTTCTTTTATATCAAAATTTAGCCATTTCACGGCCCAATATGCTCTATGCTCCAACTCTACAGGAAAATGACAAGATTTCCCATAAACAAGTTGATAAGGAGTAGTACCTATGGGAGTCTTGTATGTTGTCCTATATGCCCAGAGTGCATCATCAAGCTTCATTGCCCAATCTTTCCTTGAGCGAGACACTGTATTCTCTAGGATCCCCTTGATTTCTCTATTCCAGATTTCCACTTGGCCACTAGTCTGGGGATGATATGGGGTTGCAACCTTGTGAGTTACCCCATACTTGGACAAAAGTGCCTCAAAGTTCCTGGCTATGAAATGCTTCCCTCCATCACTAATAATGACACGTGGTGTGCCAAATCTAGGGAAGATAGTTCGGTTGAAAAATTTAATCACAACTTTAGCGTCATTTGTGGGTGAAACTATAGCTTCAACCCATCTAGATACATATCAACCGCTAAAAGAATGTAAAGGTTCCCGCATGAGGATGGGAAAGGTCCCATGAAGTCAACATCCCATACATAAAAAATCTCAACTTCTTGGATATTGTTCAAGAGAATCTCATTCCTCCTAGATATGTTGCCCGTCCTTTGGCATGAATCACAAGCAGTGACGAATACCTGCACATCTCTGAAAAGATTAGGCCAAAAGAATCTAGATTGCAATACCTTGGCACTAGTCTTATGAGCACTAGCATGTCCTCCACAGGGCAATGAATGACCATGTCGGATGACACTCTCAATCTCGTCGTCTGGGACACATATCCTAAGGATTCCCTCGGGTCCTCTCTTGAATACTAGTGGTTCATTCCAATAGTAATGTCTCACATCCTTGTAGAATTTCTCCCGTTGGGAAGGAGATAAACCTGAAGGAATTTCACCACAAACTAAATAATTAACAATGTCAGCAAACCAATGTTCCTTTTCACCTGAAATTTGGAGGATATATTTCTCCATCATGTGGAGATGCTCATCCGGAAATGCATCGTCAATAGGGATCTCATCCCCTTCCATAAGTTCTGGAGGTAATCTGCTAAGATGATCAGCTACAGAGTTTTCGGACCCCTTCTTATCTCTAATCTCTAGATCAAATTCTTGAAGGAGAAGGATCCACCGGATAAGACGTGGCTTTGCATCCTTCTTGGTGAGAAGGTACCGAATCGCAACATGATCCGTGTACACTATCACCTTAACTCCTACAAGATAGGAACGGAACTTCTCAAATGCGTAGACGACGGCTAGGAGCCCTTTTCAGTAGTTGCATAATTCAGCTGGGCTCCATCAAGCGTCTTGCTAGCATAGTAAATAGCATGAGTAAGTCCTTCCTTCTTCTGTCCTAGCACCGCTCCCACTGCGAAGTTGCTTGCATCACACATCACCTCGAATGGAAGAGACCAATCGTGAGGTTGCATGATTGGAGCAGTGATGAGAGCTTCCTTCAACCTGTAAAAAGCATCAAGGCATTCCTTCGAGAAAACAAACTGAACATCCTTGATTAGTAGGTTAGTCAAAGGTTTAGCAATTTTAGAGAAATCTTTTATAAATCTCCGGTAAAAACCGGCATGTCCTAGAAAACTCCTTACCCCTTTGACTGATGATGGTGGAGATAGCTTCTCAATAGTCTCAATCTTGGCCTTATCAACCTCAATTTCACGGTTAGATATCAAGTGACCTAACACAATACCTTCCCTAACCATGAAATGGCATTTCTCCCAATTGAGAACAAGATTACAATCCTCACATCTTTGTAAGACCAAAGACAGGTTAGCCAAACATTCATCAAAAGAGGATTCATAAACAGAAAAATTATCCATAAAGACTTCCATGATGTTTTCAATATATTCAGAAAAAATAGACATCATGCATCTTTGGAAAGTAGCAGGAGCATTACGTAAACCAAAAGGCATTCTCCTATAAGCAAAGGTATCCCAAGGACAAGTAAAAGTGGTTTTCTCTTGGTCATCCGGATGGATGGGGATCTGGAAAAAACCACTATACCCATATAGGTAGCAAAAGTAAGAGTGTTGGGCTAGCCTTTCTAACATTTGGTCAATGAAGGGTAAAGGAAAGTGATCTTTCCTAGTAGCATGATTGAACTTCCTATAATCAATGCACATCCTCCATCCTGTTAGAATCCTAGCCGGGATCAACTCATTCGTTTCATTAGTTATGACAGTCATCCCACCTTTCTTAGGTACAACATGTACCGGACTAACCCACTTACTATCCGAGATGGGGAATATAATTTCCGCATCAAGCAACTTAAGGATCTCCTTCTTAACTACCTCTTTCATGTTAGGATTCAATCTCCTTTGAGGTTCTCTAGAAGGCCTATGTCCATCATCTAACAAGATCCTATGCACGCACATAGAAGGATTAATCCCTATGAGGTCATCTATTGTGTAGCCCAAAGCTTTTCTATGCATCCTAAGCTCTTTCAATAAATTCTCAAGTTCAAGTTCATTCAAGCTAGCACTAACAATGACGGGATAAGATGAGTTAGAACCAAGGAAGGCGTACCTTAGGTGTGTCGGAAGAGGCTTCATCTCGACCTTAGGAGGCTCCGGTTCTTCTTCAGAAATCTCGGCCAACTCTTCTCGGTGAAGATGAAGGATCTCGGCCCGAGCTGAGGTGAATCTCGGCCGAGATAGGGTAAATCTCGACCGAGATAGGGTAAATCTCGGACCCGGAGATGCCCTGATCTTCTGAAACTGAAACTTTCTGTTGCCAAATCTCGGCCGAGATTTCTTGGATCTCGGCCGAGATGCCTTCTGCCTCCGTCAGTTCTTCGAATCTTGATTCCTCGTTGATGGGGAGAAGACTCAAAGATCGGAATTCTTCAAACAGTTCATCTTTTGGCTTTGCTGTCATGATGCTCATGGTCAAAACCTGCTCAAGAGGGTCAGAACATAGAATTGAATTTATAATCTCACAATCATCTTCATCATCCTCTAGGATGTTGTACATATCCTCTTCAAACAAGGGTCCCTTAATCAAAGGATGGAGTTTAAATTGCACAACTTCCTCATCAATTCTAAATGTAAGGGTAGCACCCCTACAATCAACTAAACATCCAAAGGTAGCAAGAAAAGGTCTCCCTAAAATGATAGGAACAGGACAGTCAGCAGGAATATCCAGAACAACAAAGTCAATAGGGATAAAGAACTTCTCTAATTGGATTGGAACATCCTCAATGATTCCCACAGGACGTGTGGTGGTTCTGTGTGCCATGCAAAGAGTCATCTTTACCGGCTTTGGTTCTCCAAGTCCAACCTTCCTACATAAAACGAGTGGGATAATGCTTACACTAGCTCCAAGATCGCAAAGTGTTTTGTACGTTCCATCTCCAACTTTGATTGGGACACAGAAAGATCCGGGATCACTCAATTTTGGTGGCATCTTTCCACTGTTCCTCTGGATGAGGTCAGTAGATCTCCGGGTCATTCTGACTTCTCCATATTCTTCTAGCTTCCTCTTGTTGGAGAGTATTTCCTTCAAGAACTTTCCATAGGCAGACATCCCTAAAATAACATCAACAAAAGGGATGTTAATATGCAATTTATTTAAAAGGTCAAGGAACTTACCAAAGTGCTTGTCCAATTGAGCTCTAGCACGGAATTTAGGAAAAGGAAGTGGGGGTTTGTATGGAGGGGGAGGGATGTAGACATTCTCTTTTTCCTTAGGCTCCTCTTCCATTGGTTGCTTTCATTTATTCAAAACCTTTGGTTGTGGATCATTTGTCTCCAATCCACTTCTTGTAGTGATTGCCATGACTTGTCCCTTGGGATTATTTTCAGTTTTTTCAGGAAGTCTTCCTGGATCTCTTTGAGCGTTCGGCCTTCTTGAACACTTGAGTTTTCAAAACCTTTTGGGCTTTGGTTACACTAGTGACTGTACTCTCTAGATTTCCCATCCTAGCCATCAATTGCTTAAACATTGCTTCAACTCTATCCTTTGGTTGAGCGGGTTCAGCTGGCTTGGACGGCTGGCCTACATTGCTAGAAGAAGCTTGAGGGTTCAAAGCACCCTCAAGATTAGAATAAGAAAAATCAGGATGATTATGATTAGGCTTGTAGTTATTTTCCTGATTATTCCTATTATAATTGTTGTTATCTCCTCTTTGGGTTTTGATAACCTCCTTGGTAGTTACCTTTACCCATAGACTCCGGGGTTTACCTCATAGACTCCGGGTCTAGTCTTTCTCTCTTCAACTTTCCTGTGAGAATACTTTTCAATAGTCTTGGCTTGCTTCGTAATGAATTCTCAAGCTTCATCCACAGTTTTTTTTCCATAAAAGTACCTCCAGAAAGTGATTGCAATTTAAATTGAGTATCTTCATCAAGTCCCTTGTAATAAATCTCTAGCAATTCAATCTTAGAGATCCCATGAGGAGGACATTCCAACGTAAGGTCAATGAACCTCCTCCCAAGACTTATACAAACTCTCCTTATCTTTCATCACAAAAGCATTTATCTTCCCTCTAAGTTCAGTAGTCAAGGGTGGGAAAAACTTAGTGAGGAATTCAGACACCATCTCCTCCCATGTGTTAATCCGCCCATATGGAATAGTTTGATACCAAGCTAAAGCTTTATCCTTAAGAGAGAAAGAAAAACCTCTTATCTTATGATTGTTACCTTCCATACGAGCTGGACTTACCACATCCATAAGAGTCTCGTAGTTGTTCATGTGTTGGTGAGGAGATTTATGTCTCTGTCCCACCAAACTGATTCTGGCGAATCATCTGTATCACCTGCGGTCGCAGCTCATGCTCATGATTCGCGGGATCTCCAAAGTTAACTCCAGGACGGTTAGCTCTTTGGGTAGGATCCATCCTCTGTCCAAGTGTTTGTGGGAACTTCCACAAAAGGCTAGTGAATGACAGGTCTGAGAGGAGCGGGAGGTGGAGCTTGTGGAGGAGCTTCAACTCAAGGAGGAATTGGAGCTAATTGTGGTGCTGGAATTACTTGCTGCACTGGAGCTGGAGCTACACTTGGCCTCTGGTTCATGGCTCTAGCTATCTCTTCCATTTGAGCTCTCATTGCAGCCATTTCCCTTTCTGTAGTTTGCTCTCTTTCTCTAGCAATCTGGTCTCTCACTTCTAGTTGCTCTAAAGCATCTCTGAGTTCGGCTTCATAATCTCTGATTTCAGCCATTTTAGAAGCTTTCCGGGTCTCTTAGTCTCTCTCGGCAGTGTCCTTTCAGGTTCGGGATCGTACGGAACTAGTTCTTTTCAAACCCCGAGTTCTTTGCATACACTGTGAAGGATACCTTAAAGTCCTGAAAATTCCAAAAACAAAACCAGAAACGAGATCAAAAGTAAAAGAAAGACTTACACTAAAAAGAAATCACAAAACAAAACAAATGACTTAGTCCCCGGCAACGGCGCCAAAAAACTTTGTTCGCTTTTTTCACGCCCTTGTAAACTTTTATCAAGAATGATAAAAGCTCACAGGTTAGTAAAAACACGGTATGTTTTAAATTTATAAACAAGAAATAAACACCGAATCTGTAGCGAACCCACAGTGTATGGGTCAATTACAGTAAGGGTAAGTATTACCAAGGGTCGAACTCAGGGACTAAATGTTTGGAATGAAGATGTGATCACAGATAGCGTAAATCAAAATAAAAGAACGAGGTTGGAAATGAAGGGAAGAAAGATCAAAGGAGTTTTTGAAGGGTTTTCTGTAAAGTTCGCAATCAAATAACAGATTTGATCGAAAACGCAAGTAAACAGACAAACGAAAGTATATCAATAAAGAAAATGCGGATTCCAAGGATTCAAGGTCATCGTTATTACCCGGTAATAAGACTATCAGTTTAGAAACGTTCTTCCCTGAAATTTGTAACCATAGATCTTTATTGATATACTTTCGTTTGTCTGTTTACTTGGTTTTCGATCAAATCTGTTATTTGATTGCGAACTTTACAGAAAACCCTTCAAAACTCCTTTGATCTTTCTTTCCTTCTTTTCCAACCTCGTTCTTTTATTTTTGATTTACGCTATCTGTGATCACTCTGCATTCCAAACATTTAGTCCTTGAGTTCGACCTTTGGAATACTTACTCTAACTGTAATTGACCCATACACTGGTGGGTTTGCTACAGATTCGGTGTTTATTTCTTGTCTATAAATTTAAAACATACCGGTGTTTTTACTAACCTGTGAGCTTTTATCATTCTTGATAAAAGTTTACAGGGGGCGTGAAAAAAGCGAACAATGCTCATGTTGGTAAATGTCCTCTTCAATCTTCACCAGTAAGTTATGTTGATATTTCTCTTGTTAACTCAATTGTTCAACAAATCATGAAGATGATGCAATACCGTGGACAATCAACTATCAATTCACCCACATGATCTGTCAATTTCGAATGTAACTTGAGCACATACTCTTCGAACCACTGATCATATTTCTCATTGTGGAGAATTATTTCTTGACTTGAAGCTATTTTGCAACCAATTCTCATTGGTCTTCCAGATGATACAGTGAAGCAGGTCACTCATAGTGGCACCATTACTTTGTCTCCTTCTTTGACATTGAAGAATGTCTTGTTTATGTGAGGATTTAAGCACAATCTTTTGTTGGTACCAAAAAGAAAAATTCTAATATTGAGGCTTGTTTTAAGCTAGTCTTCTATTTGCACGTTTCAGGACTATACCAATAATTCAGTCATTTCTTCTGGCCATATGAAGGGAGGATTATACAAGCTTATGTCGACTACTAGTCCTATCCAAACTGCGTTACTTTCTACAAAACATAATGCTTATGATCATGTTGTTTTTTTCGGAGTTTTTATTCCCTAATTTTTTACATACTTTTGTGTAAATGAAAAAAAATATTAAAAAAATCGAATTACTTTTTTTGGAAAATTATTTCAGAAAATTATTTCGATTTTTAAAAATTCGATATTTTTTTTTTTAAAAATAGAATTATTTATTTTGGGAAAATTATTTCGATTTATTGTCATGTATATTTAATATGAAATTTATGAGTTTTTATACAAAATCATTTAAAAATATTTGAAATTATTTTCCTAAAATATTAAAATCGAATTTTTTTAATATGAAAAAACAATTATTATAAGAAACGATTTTTTTAATTCTTAAATTTTCTTTCTTCTAAAAAAATGAAGAAATATATTTGTTAATCGTTTATAAAAACTGATTTTAAAATAATAAAAAAAAAGTTTATAAGTTTCAGAAAAAAGAAAAAAATAGTTCAACTAAAAATTAAATATATAAATAAAAAATATTAAGATCTTAAAAAGTTTAAATAAATAATAAATTTCATAACTTGTGAAAAAAGCAGTTGAAAAATATATGTAAACATGATAAGATTAAATTTAAAATAAAGTTTATAAGTTTTAGAAAGTATAAGTTCAGTTGAAAATATAAAAAAATGTAAGTTTACAAAATATTAAGGTCAATTAATGATATGAGCGACTAATAAAAAATTAGTTAGTAAAATATTTAAATAAATTCAAAAATTAAATATTTAAAATAATTTGTGTTAACATGGTGGAAACTGGATTAAAATAAATGTGTTAAAATTCGTGAATCAAAATAACTTGGTGAAAAAGATTTTGTGAAAAATTATACGTGTATTAACAAAAAAAATATGAAGAATAATATATATAATAATTTAGTTAGTTGGCTTATTAATTTGTTTCGCATATTTGGTGAAAAATTTTTTGGTAAAGAATTATACGTATATTAACAAAATTTGAAGACTCGGTATATAAAATAAATTAGTTAAAATTCGTAAATCAAATGTTTTAAATAACTGTTTTAACATGGTGGGACCTATATTAACAAATAATTGACACATGTAAATTCAATGACGTGGATTCACCAAATTGTATCACGTGTATATTTAATGACGTGGATTCACCAGACTGTGCCACGTGTAAGTTCATGGACTGCTTTAGTATATAGATAGATATAGATTCACTATACAAGTATACATATTACACATGTTTTATATCCAAACCTTTTTACCGTGTTAGAGATAACACATATTTTAAAGTCTTAAAAATAATTTTCATATTAATATAATTAATGACGATAATGATAACTATAATTGTAATAACTTTTTTGTTATCAAAATAACCTTTAATAATAAGATTTATCTCATTTAATGAAACCGGATATATTACAAGGTTTTTATTTTGTATTGTAATTTATAATTTAATTTTTTCCTTATGTAATTATCATTCATATTATTTCAAAAACAAAAACTAGCTTTTATCAACTTAAAATAAGTTCTTTGACTTTGAAATAATTTAATAATACCATTTTATAGTTATAAATATTTTTAAGCCTCAAAAATTTAAATTTTATTAAGATTAAAATGATTAATTTTACTTTAATTTTCTCAATTTCTTGTTATATTGTATTTATGAATTAGTTATAAAGTGTAAGGATAAAAATATCTCGATAAAACAGATCGATCGAAAAAAACACATATAATCAATTTTATTAAAATTATATGTGTATTTATGAATCAACTAATTGTAATTAAATATTCATAATTTTTTTTAATTATCTATACATTTTTTCACTTTTCAATTATGTAAGTGACTTTGATTTTATTTTTTTTTTTTTTCATTTTTTGGGGAATAATGTAACAAAAATATATCAGGATCCGGTTAGTCGGATATTTGGTTCAAGCGGACAAGTTGGATATCCGGATCCGTTTGAATTTTTTTTTTTTTCAATAAAATGATATCCGAATCAGGCTAAAGTCATTTGGACCACCAAATATGCGCAATAATTATCCGATGCGCCTAAAGTCACTCAGGATACCTTGTTTTAAAATCTAAATCAAATTGATGAACATGATATAGAAGACATTCCTTGATAACCGAAAATGTACATTCATGCAGGATATAGAAGACATCAAGAAAATAGATGGTAAAGTAAAACGATTCGTAAGTTGTTTTCCAAAAAGGTATGTGTATGTAGCAAATACATGTAATCTTCCCTCCTTCATACTAAACCTTGATTTTGTGCTTTTTTTGGCCAAGTTTGTCATTAAACATAATGGACTGTTTGTTAATTCAATATAATGTCCATTAAATTTTTGCATATGAAAAGGTTCGTTTGATTTTATCATCTTTCTTCTTGTTATTTGTTATTAGGTGAAGCACGGCCTATCTAAACCAAAAGGATATTTATTGATGGTACGTTCGAGGAAACTTTCATTTGTCGATACTACGTTCGTGGTTACACTGGCGTTTTCTGGTAGTGCATTCTCCAACTCAGTTACTTAGACAACACTAGTATGCAGCTAGTATCCACTCTTTTCGATAAATCTAATTTTGTGTCATGGAAACGCAATATTTGCATGGCTTTAAGAGCAAAACTGAAGCTAGGATTTATCGATGGTACGTGCAAACTCCCTAATTCGGATGTTGATCAAATTGACAGAGAGCGGATTACATGATCCGTTGTTGGCTAGTCCATTCTATGAAAGGAGAAATTGTTGAGGATTTCTCCTATGTTGAACCTTCCCAAGAATTGTGGGAGGAATTACTTGACTGGTTTGAGGTTTCCAATGCTCCTCTTGTGAATCAATTACACAAAGATTTGGGCACTCTGAAACAAGATAATCTTAGTGTTATTGATTATTTCAACAAGATTAAGAAGTAGTGGGAGGAATTACAATCCGTAGATGCTCTACCTACTTGCACTTGCAAAGATATTTTTCATTGCAAGTGTAATATATATCCTTAAGAAGCTCTTGACGAGAGGCTAAGACAAGGATCTTGCAGTTCTTGATGAGCCTTTGGGACCAATTCGATCATATTAGATCTAACATCTTGCTCTTGAATCTTTACCGACTATTAGTCGAGTTTATCATATGGTTTTGCAGGCATAAAACCAAAAGGAGATTACCACTCCAATTACTGTTGTTACACATGATGCTCTTGTTGTTGAGTGTCTAGTTCCTTCTCGCCCAGCAGGAGGAAGCAAAAACATGTAACCCCAAATCCGTAGGACTCGGAGTGCTACTGGGCTAGGATCTCACAATGGATCTTGGCCCTAGCCTGACAACAACCTCACTGAATCTTACAACAAGACACCAACAGATTAAAACAAAACATAAAAACTGATATATATATATATATATATATATATATATATATATATATATATATATATATACATATCAAAAAGGTGATACAGAGTACTGCTGAGTACAAAGTCAAACTGAATCCGTACAATAATGATAATCTCAAAAACCCCACGAATATGCCCGTGTACGGAACCCTCAGCAGATCACCCATCCGGATCACTCCGCAGCTCTCCTAACCTGCGAGACATCTACAACACGGTATGAAACCGTTAGCTAACTATAACACATATATAAGAAGATGCTAAAACACAAACCACACCTCAGAAATGATAAACACTTCAGCATGATATCAAACATTTACCCGGTTTATTATCTTTAATAAGTTGAATCATTCAATCGTATAAATAGATATATATAAAGATAGGTGACACGAGGAATATAATCCCCGCCTCTGAGTACTCTAGCCAGTTGGGGCAGTATCAGCACACCTCCCGTGTACCCTGTGGGAATGGTGAGGGGCCTTCCTTTATACCAGATCTGGCCTGACTATAGAGAACCTCCTAGACTCCACTACGAGATGAAAGGGAAAGGTTATCACGGCTACTACAATGGGCGGTCAGTATAACATAGGTCGGTGACCAAATAATAACATGCTATAAAGCACATAACACCCACCACTCAAGCATACATCCAATATAAGGATAGTAGCTAAGTAAGTCCTATGGACTTACCTCGATCTCAGAAGTAACTCAAGTATGATCCACTCTCAGAAGCGTCCACTCCAAACTGGAGGACAACACAGCCTATACAGGACACACATATATATATCACAAATCGTATCACACAAAGGGTCACACCTAGACCCAAGGGATCCATAAAGGGATCATATCCAACTCATAACCTCAATGCCGTAACCGGCATATCTATATCATATCATCATAAACCGATACCTAGCATGATACTAGTTCCCTCGTACTAGAAAGGAAAGGAACTACCTAAACTATAGGTAGCC
>CM008282.1:22987505-23143247 GCA_002319775.1 Fagopyrum tataricum
CATCTGCCTAGCCCTACGGGAAGTCTAGGAGGTTCTCGGCGACTAGCCCGGCGGGTTAGATGGTCGGGTGCATCCGTACCATTCATTGCCGGTAAGTAGGGACCGAGGCGAGACCACGGTGGTCTCGTGTCACAAATCGAAGTTGAATTAGAACGGGATATGACTAAATAATATAAAGATAATAAACCGGACTTGTGTGTTTTATGTTATGTGCTATGTATGTGTTTGTGCCTTCACCGCCATTCTAATGCTTAGAATATTAGCTAACGGTTTTAAACCGTTTGTGTAGATGACTTGAAGGCTAGGGATACCGCCGAGTGAGGTGGAGGAGTGGACAATCGGGGTCTCCGTACATTATAGGACGGGGGCGTTTTTCGGTTATGTTTCATATCGTTAGTTTGTGGATGTTATGGTACGATTTAGACTTTCGTATTTGGGTTATGTTGTTTTGAGGACTCGGCTGAGTTTCCACTTTGTATTCGTTACATTTCGGTTTCGCATACATTAAATTTTTTTTGAGTTTTCGCCTTTATTTGTGCCTTGTTGGAAAGGTCCGGTGAAATTATTGTCAAGCTAAGGGTTGGAACCCATTGTGAGGTCTCGCCCGTAGCATCCCGAGTCCCGCGGATTTGGGGTGTTACAAAACTTAGGTTTGTGTACTTTGTAGATGGTTCAGACTAGAGCCTTACCTACAGTTGGACGAGGTAGAGGTAGACCCCCTCTAGGTAGAGGAGGGGGTAGGATTCCCGCTGTCGATCCACGTGTAGCGGAGGAGGTTCACGAGGACGTTGTTGAGAGTGCCGTTCCTGAGACTAGGAACGGTGCAGCTGAGAGACAGGGATCCCAGAGAGTCCAGTCAGATGACTCTGATCGTGTCTTCATGGAGGGACCAGCCTTCCGCGAGTATATCAGACGAGTCGAGGAGGCTGCAAGAGCAGGTAGACGTGCCCGTGATTTGCCAGCACGGGAGGGATCATTTGGGAGATCCCATGGAGTGACGCAGGTGCCAGCTGCACAGGCACATGCTGCTGAGACTGTTCGAGTTAGGAGGAGTATCGAGGGCCTAGAACAGGCACTTGGTTGAAGGCATTTCACCAGATGGGTGTACCCCCTTTCTCTGGAAAGGTGGGGCTAGAGATTGAGATGTGGATAGGACATGTAGACTCAGCTATGGAGTCCATTAGATGTCCAGCAGATAGGCAGATAGAGTTGGTGCAGACATTGTTCAGAGATTTGGCATAACACTGGTGGAGATCTATACGGGGTCAGGTTAGTAGCTATGACCAAATGAGGACCATGATCAGAGAGCGTTTCTGCCCTGCCTCATTGAGGAGGGAGAAACTGCGGGACATTGTGGAGGCAGGCTTTGAGGATGTATCAGTCTCAGAGGCTATCAGGAGGTTCCAGGAGGAGATGACTTTGTTGGGTTCAGCTGCACCTCTTACAGATCAACATGTATACCTTTTCTCCCGTCGACTGAGGGATACTGCCCGAACTTACATGGCGGGATTACACTGTGAGACCTTGATGGATTATCAGGACAGGGCTTCTGATTATGTGAGAGAGAGCTGGGCAGAGGAGAGCTTCTCAGACCGGAGGGTCTGAGAAGAGACAGCGTACTGGGCAGACCAATGGTACTGGTTGAGCTGCTATTGCCGGGCGAGGCCAGAGACGCCAAAGTTATCCTTCATCTGCACCGGTTGCAGATAAGGGAGTACAGTGCTTCAACTGCAGTGAGTATGGGCATATGAGATCAGAGTGTACGAGGTCGCAGGTGACTTGCTTCACTTGTGGCAGACCCGGTCACAGAACTACCTTCTGTAGACGGGGTAGAGCTTCATCCCAGCAAGGTTCTTCTCCTGCTAGTGTAGGGGAAGGTAGGCAGAGACTACCTCAGCAGCAGCAGCAGACTCAGGGACAGCAGAGAGTCCCAGACCGTCCTAGACATAAGGATCTGCTCGTGGGCCGAGTAGAGACAGAGGTCGTGGTGGGAGTACTACTGACACTAGAGGACCATAGGGTCGAGTTTTTGAGCTAAGGAGTGCAAAGGAGCCAGCTGCACCGACTGCTACAGGTACCATTCTGATTCATGGTTTACCTGTTAGAGTCTTATTTGATACGGGTGCTACGCATTCTTTTATATCTGATGCATGTGTTGAGCGACTGAGTCTAGATACGACTGAGGGGATACCTTTTAGTATAGGGTTACCCGATGGTAGTAGGGTCAGAGGTACCCGTGAGATTCGTGATTGTCTCATTTCTGTAGGGACCCGTGTATTACTTGTCGACTTCTTTTTCATGTCATTAGAGCATGAAGAAGTCATTCTAGGTAGGAGGACTGTTACCCTCTCTACCGAGTTAGGACAGATAGAGGTTTTCCGAGGTTGGGACCTGGGAAAATCTGGTATGGTTATCAGTGCGATACGGGCAGCGAGATTGATTGCACAGGGTTGTGGGGCCTTCTGGTGTTATGCCATGAAGGAGGGGGAGAGTTCAACTTTAGAGGATATTCTAGTGGTCCGTGAGTTTGCAGATGTATTCGCTGAGCCGTCTAGTTTGCCGCCTCAAAGGCGTGTGGACTTTGGTATAGAGTTGGAGTCTGGTAAGAGACCGATCTCGAAGGCCCCATACCGGATGGCGTCTGTCGAGATGTTAGAGCTGAAGAAGCAACTCGAGTAGTTGGCTGAGAAGGGTTTTATCCGCCCTAGCGTATCCCTATGAGGAGCACCTGTCCTCTCCGTGCGGAAGAAGGACGGATCGTTGAGATTGTGTATTGATTACAGGGAGCTGAACAAGGTGACCATCAAGAACAAGTATCCATTGCCTCGTATTGATGACTTGTAAGATCAGCTTCAGGGAGCGACTGTATTCTCCAGGATTGACTTGCGCTCAAGATATCACCAGCTAAGGGTGAGAGAGTAGGATGTGCACAGGACAACATTCCGGACTAGATATGGACACTACGAGTTTGTAGTGATGCCATTTGGGCTTACGAATGCATCAGCAGTCTTCATGGAGTTGATGAACAACATATTCATCGACTTCCTGGATCACTTTGTGGTGGTCTTCATAGATGACATTCTGGTCTACTCTCGTAGCAGAGAGGAACATGCAGGGCAGCTGAGGATTGTATTGCAGGTCTTACGAGATAGAGAACTTTATGCTAAGTTCTCTAAGTACGAGTTCTGGATGCCAGAGGTAGCATTTATGGGTCATGTTGTATCAACTGAAGGGATCAAGGTGGATCCGGCAAAGATCGAGGCAGTAGCAGCTTGGATGACACCGACGAACATCAAGGATGTACGTAGCTTTCTTGGCCTAGCCGGTTATTATCGACGCTTTGTGGAGGGATTTTATGTGATTGCCCGTCCACTGACGAGTCTGCTGAGGAAGACTACCAGATTTGTATGGTCTGATCAGTGTATGTAGAGTTTTGAGGAGCTGAAGAGACGTCTGACTTCTGCTCCTATTTTGGCACAACTAGAGGGTATAGAGGATTTTGTGGTTTATAGTGATGCATCCAAGCTAGGCTTGGGATGTGTATTGATGAAGCGGGCAGAGTGTTTGCATATGCGTCTAGACAGCTGAAGACGTATGAGGAGAACTACCCGACTCATGATCTGGAGTTGGCAGCGGTAGTTCATGCACTGAAGATCTGGAGACATTACATGTATGGTGCTAAATGTTAGATCTTCACAGACCATAAGAGTCTGAAGTACATTTTCACGCAGCGGATTGAATAACCGCCAGCGTAGATGGCTTGAGCTGATCAAGGATTTTGATCTGAAGATTTTGTACCATCCGGGGAAGGCGAATGTGGTCGCCGAAGTCCTGAGCAGGAAGATGCCTCGAGAGCAGGCGATTGCGAGGTTGACAGTTCAACATCAATTGCAGAGAGACCTGACTTGGCTGGAGTTGGACGTCCGGTTTCCTGATGAGGACGCCCAACTGAGTACTTTAGAGGTTCTTCCTGATTTGTTGGGTGAGATCCAGCAGAAGCAGGGGACCTGCCCGACACTGATGAGGATCCGAGAGAGGATGTCTCGGGATGAGGCACCCCAGTTCCTTCTAGGAGCAGATGGAGTGTTGAGACACCACGGTCACGTCTGTGTACCTGCTGATGCGGATCTACGCCAAAGGATATTACAGGAGGCTCACTGTACGCCTTATTCAGTGCACCTAGGTACGAGTAAGATGTACCAGGATTTGAGACGTTTATATTGGTGGGAGGGGCTGAAGCCCGATGTGGCCAGATTTGTGGCACATTGTGCGACCTGTCAGCAGGTCAAGATCGATCATTGCAGACCTGGAGGTGAGCTTCATCCACTACCTGTTCCACAGAGGAAGTGGGAGGATGTTACCGTGGACTTTGTTACTGGCCTGAGACCGAGAAGGAGCTTTGATGCCATTTGGGTTATAGTGGACAGACTGACGAAGACGGCACGTTTTATCCCTATCCGGGAAACGTGGCCAGTGAGAAGATTAGCAGAGGAGTACACTACGCAGATAGTGAGACTTCATGGTGTACCGAGGACGATCGTCTCAGACAGAGATGAACGATTTACCTCGAGGTTCTGGCAGCAAATTCAGACTGCCCTAGGGACGAGGTTGCACTTCACTACTGCATTTCATCCTCAGACAGATGGTCAGTCAGAGAGGACCATTCAAACACTGGAGGATATGTTGCGAGCTTGTGTG
This sequence comes from Fagopyrum tataricum, assembly GCA_002319775.1. Taxonomy (NCBI): domain Eukaryota; kingdom Viridiplantae; phylum Streptophyta; class Magnoliopsida; order Caryophyllales; family Polygonaceae; genus Fagopyrum; species Fagopyrum tataricum. The sequence continues at coordinate 22,992,204 of CM008282.1, forward strand.
TTGGATTGGGGACAAGTGTAGACGAATCATCTCCCACTAGTTGAGTTCTCATACAACAACAGCTGGCATGCATCTATTGGGATGGCCCCATATGAGGCACTGTATGGACAGAGGTGTCGTACCCCATTATGTTGGGATGAGTAGAGAAATATTAGTGGTTTGACACCTAATCAGATTCAGGATGATGTGGCTTGTGTAGCACACTGATTAGAGAGAGGATGTTGACTGCACAGAGCCGTCAGAAGTCTTATGCAAATAGGAGGCGTAGACCCCTAGAGTTCAGAGTGGGAGCCCATGTGTGGCTGAGGGTTTCTCCGACACGAGGTGTTAGACGTTTTGGCATTAAGGGGAAGTTGAGCCCCGATATGTCGGACCGTTCGAGATTCTGGATCGGGTTGGGAGCGCAACATACAGGTTAGCCTTTCCTCCGAGATTAGAGGGTGTTCACCCTGTGTTTCACATGTCTCAACTGAGGGAGTATATACCAGATCCGAGACATATTGTGAGTTATGATGATTTGGTGGTCGAGTCAGACCACACTTTTGTTGAGCATCCGATTGCAGTCCTAGAACGGGGTATGAGACGCCTGCGTTCAAAGGACATTCTTATGTTGAGGATACAGTGGTCTAGATGAGGCTACATGGGAGACTGAGGATAGTATTCAAAGGAACTATCTAGAATTTTATGCCGAGATAGATGCACCTGTAGGATCTACGAGTAGATCTTAGTATTATCTTGGTGAGTGTTATGCTTATGTGCTTATATGCTATGATGTGTTTATTTTTGTACTAGTTATGATATGATGTGGGATCTTATTGGATCTTGTTGTGCTAGTACGATTGTTGTACCTCGACTTCTGAGTCCGAGTGGTTTCAGGACTTCACAAGTTTCGGGACGAAACTTGTTTTTAGGGGGGTGAGGTGTAAGAGCCTTAGTCTTTGGAGCCGTTTTGGCCTTAGCCGCCCCCGCGGGTTTAGGGAGCCGCCCCTGCGGTTTCTTGCGGCTGTAGCCGGCTTTGTTGACCAGTTGACTCGTGCTTTACCTTCTCTTCTTACCTTGGGAGCAAGTGTTTCTTCTTCAGTCTTCATTCACCAGTTCTCACGTCCTCCTTGCTTCTCCCTTTCTCCTCCTTGATCTTGCTCTTGTGCTTCCTTTGAGTTTTGAAGAGCTTTGTGTGGCTTTGGTGGAGTGATGTTGATGTTGTGTGCTATGCTGAGCTTGGAAGCTAGTTGAGTGGTGGTTGTTATCTTTTCCAGCCTGGTTAGGCTACAACAGTAGGTGAGTACTCTTCTCTTTTTCTTTCTTCTTCTTTGATTCCTTTCCATCTTCCTTAGCTTAGGATTAGATGTATGGAAGGTATATTGATGTTAGAATGTGTTTGTATATGTATTTGTCTGGATATGGAATGGAGAAGACGTGATTTCATCACGTGAAGAGTGGAAGAGAAGTCGGGACTCTACGTTCTGCAGAGTCGCCGCCCCTGCGCCTGGAAGTTGTCGCCCCTACGGGAACCTTGTCGCCGCGCCCGGAAGCTTCCGCCCCGCGGCCACGGTCCCAGCGCCTGCGCTTGCTTGCGGCCACTGTCACCGCGCCTGCGGCCGAGTGTCTCCACGCCTGCGGTTTGCCTTGATTCGCCCCTGCGTCTCTCTTGTCACGCAGGTGCGTCTTATCCCGGATCACGTAGAGTAGTGTAGATCCTTTCCTTTCCTAGTATGAGAGGTAGTAGCATGCTAGGTTTGTGTATGAGGATAAAATGATGATGAGTATGATATCGTTATATGCCGGTTAGGGCTTTGAGGTTTATAAGTTGGATACGATCCTTATGGATCTCTTCGGTCTAGGTGTGACCCCTATGTATGATAGGAGATTGATATCTCTGTATGCCTTGTATAGGCAGTGTTGTTCTCCAGATTTGGAGCTGATCATACTTGAGAGTACTACGTTGTTGAGACTACTTCTGAGGTTGAGGTAAGTCCATAGGACTTACTTAGCTACCATCCCTATATTGGATGTATGCATGAGTGGTGTGTGATATATGCTTGATAGCATGCGTTATGATGATTACCGACCTATGGTATAGTGATTTCCCATTGTAGGGCCGTAATAACTTGCCCTTTCATCCCGCCGGGAGTCTGGGAGGTTCTCTGTAGGCAGGCCAGACCTGGTAAACGGTTCGGGCACTCTCCATTCCCATAGGGTACACGGGGAGGTGTTCCAGGCACCATTCCAGCTAGCTATTGGACTTAGAGGCGGAGATTATATATTCCTCATGTCACATATGTTCATATTGATATATATGATTTGAGTGTTGGACTACTTATATAAAGATAATGAATTGGGTAAATGTGTGATACCATGATGAGATGTTTATGATTTTATGATGTGTTTATGTGCTTATGCTTATCTTCTATATATATGTGTATGGTTAGCTAACGGTTTTATACCGTGTTGTAGATCCTTTGCAAGTTAGGAGAGCTGCAGAGTGATCCAGAGTGGGTGATCCGCCAAGGGCTCCGTACACTGGGTTTATACGTGGGATATGGGATATTTATGATGTACGGATATTTGTTTTGATTTGTACTCAACGGTTCTTCTGTATTACCTTTTGATATGTATATATTCAATTTGATGTTTTGTTTTAATCTATTTGTGCCTTGTTGTAAGATTTAGTGAACTTGTTGTCAGGCTAGGGTCAGGATCCATTGTGAGATCCTAGGCCAGTAGCACCTCGAGTCCTGTGGATTCGGGGTGTTACATGTGTCCCTCTAGTATCAACAGTATTTATACCGGAACCGGAGTGTCCGACCTTCTGCCTCTTATCAGGTCCTCCTATCTGAAAACTCTCTTAGGACCGGGTTGATCTCTCTCATATACAACAGCCTTGTCATGATAGTCCAAGAGAGACTCACAGTGAAACCCAACGAGGTAGGATCGGGTGTCCTCCCTCAACCTCCTTGAGAATTAGTAGACGTGTTGGTCCGCTAGAGGGGCAACTAGTCAAAGCAAGGCCAACTCCTCCCTAAACCTCCATATCGCCTCTGCTATTTGGAAGTCCTCACATCAAGTCTCGAGGAAGTCCTGAAGTATTTTCCTCCTCAATGTTAACGGGCGAAATTGGCTCCTAGTCAAGTCTCGCATCTGATCGAAGTTGGTCAACCCACAATGGACATTCCTCCACCAATATTGTGCTCGTTCCCTTAACAATGTCTGCACTAGTTCCACCTATCGGTCTTCAGGATATCATAATGACTCTAGGGCAGTCTCTACGTGTCCCAACCAATGCTCTACCTCTAGTCCTAACTTCCCGAAGAAGGTAGGTACTCTCTGATGGTTAAAAGTCTTCGGCCACTCATCTGACCTCGATGCTCGTAGTTCCTCCGGATACTATCCTCCGTCTCCTATGTAGCCTCGTCGGCTCCTCGCCTCTACCACTGCACTCTCAGCGTCGGTATATCCTTCGATTGAAGGCGACTCGTACTCCGCTCTAAAACTGCTATAGGGTGCTCTGCAAACGTATGGTCCGGCTCGACCACTAAGTCCTCGTGGCTAATGATGTGCTTCGTGCAAAATCCGCTCTCTCCAAGATCTCGAATGGATCGACATATCGGGGACTTAACTTACCCTTAAAGCCAAATCGCCTAACGCCTTGCGTTGGTGATACCCTAAACCACACCTGAGCTCTTACCCTGAACTCGAGAGGTCTATGCCTCCCATCCCCATACGACCTCTGACGGCTCTGCGCGGCCAACATCCTCTCTCGGATCAAAGCAACTCTAGCCACGTCGTCATGTACCTGATCTGGAGCTACAACGCTAGATCTCCCCGGCTCGTCCCAACATAAGGGAGTACGGCATCTCCGTCCATACAATGCCTCATACGGTTGCCATCCCAATCGACGCGTGCCAAAACCTCGAGGTAAAACGCCCGTCCCTGTCCGAGACGATGACCCTCGGTATTCCATGTAATCTCACCATCTAGCAGTTGTGGATATGTCCTCCCACTTCCACTGTGGCACGGGCAGTGAATGAAGTCCTCCCNAGTCCTCCCGGGTCTCTGGTGCTCGATCTTGACCTGCTGGCAGGTCGCGCATCAGGCCACATATCTAGCTACATCGGGCTTGAGCCCGCCCCACCAATAAGATCTCCTAATATCCTGGTACATCTTACTCGTGCCTGGGTGCACCGAGTAAGGTGTGGAATGGGCCTCATGCAAGATCCGCTCTCTCAGCTCCTGATCCGACGATACACAAATACGTCCCTGACGTCTCAATAGCCCGTCTGCTCCCATGACAAACTGCGGTGCCTCTCCTCGGGACATCCTGTCCCGGATCCTCATCAAAATGGGACATCTCTCCTGCTTCTGCAGGATCTCTCCGGACAGGTCAGGTAATACCTCCAACTTGGACAAACAACAGTCCTTACCCGGGAACCGGATATCCAACTCCAAACCCACCAAATCCCTCTGCAGCTAAGGATGAACCGTAAGCCGAGTTATCGCCTCCTCTCGAGGTGTCCTCCTACTCAAAGCATTGGCGACTACGTTCGCCTTCCCCGGATGGTACAAAATCTCCTAGTCAAAGTCCTTAATTAGCTCCAACCATCTCCTCTGGCGGTTATTCAACTTCCGCTGAGTGAATATATACTTCAAACTCTTATGGTGTGTGAAGATCTGACATGTAACCCCGTACAAGTAGTGTCGCCAGATCTTCAAGGCATGAATCACTTCCGCTAGCTCAAGATCGTGGGTAGGGTAATTCTCCTCGTACGGCTTCAGCTGCCAAGAAGCGTACGCAATAACCCTACCTCTTTGCATCAAAACGCACTCCAATCCTAGCTTGGAGGCGTCATTATACAGTACAAAAACCTCCACGCCCTCAGGCTGGGCTAAAACAGGAGCGGAGGTTAACCTACTCTTCATCTCCTCGAGACTGTGCTGACAAGGCTCGGACCAAACGAACCTGGTAGACTTCCTTAGCAAGGAAGTGAGCGGTCGTTCAATCACGGAGAAACCCTCAACAAAACGGAGGTAGTATCCCGCTAAGCCTAAGAAACTGTGCACATCCTTGACCGTCCTAGGAGGCGGTCATGAGGAAACAACTCTATCTTCGCCGGGTCAACCATGACACCTTCGGTGGAACTATATGACCCAGGAATGCCACCTAGGACATCCTGAACTCGCACTCAGAGAGCTTAGCGCAAAGCTCTCTAACCTGGAGGACTCGAAGCACCGCCCTCAGGTGTCCCTCAAGCTCCTCCCTACTCCGGGAGTAACCTAAGATGTCGTCTATAACCACTACCACAAACTGGTCTAAGGAGTCGATGACGATGCCGTTCATCAACTCCATGAAGACGGCGGTGCATTCGTGAGCCTGAATGGCATCACGACAAACTCATAATGGCCGTCTCTCGTCTTGAATGCCATCTTCGGCACGTCCTCCTCTCTCAATTGATACACTTGAAATGCCGGGTGAACACTCTTTACTCTCGGCGGTCATGCCAGCCGGTAAAACACTTTCCCAACTTGCGCTAAGATCTCAAAAAGTTCCGATGTATCGGAAATTCAACTTTCTTTTCGGGTCTTCCTCACTACAACATTTCCATTATGTTTCTTCTTTGCTTGTCTCTAACAAAGGAGATCGAACTTCAATTTACACCGTTGGCTTTGGTTCTTGTCAAACCAAACTTCGATGTTACTTTTCCTCAATTCTTGTTGCAAGTTCTAAGTAATGAAGGAAGTACTTTGCTTCACACTGCTTCTACTAACGAGACATGTATACTATAACTTTTACATCGTCTCTCGATACTCAGTCAAGACCATGTCTTGAAGAATCGCTTGTACACTTCAAACCGATCGTACCTCGAGGAAATTTCCAAAACATTTGCACAAATGAATCCCCTTTTAACTCCCGACGACTCCATTGTCCATTTTTTTTCCACTCAATACTTCATCGTCATCCGGAGTAGGTTAGCCATAGATGGTGTTACTTGGAGAATCTTCCCACAATCCGGTAATGATCAGCCCATCCAAGAAACTTGCAACTTCTTTCACATCCTTCGGGGTTGTCATCCCGAGACAACTGGTCATACAACTTCTCTCTTCTTCGAGAGTAGACCAGAGTGTCCTATTCGGGCATTAGTAAGCCCATATGGAATCACTACAACTCGTAGTGACCATGGTTTGTCCGGTATGCGATGTTTGCACTACCCCAATCTCGACTTCTTAATTGGTGACAATCAACCTTAACTCGATTTTAGAAGAGACCACCGACCCTTGCAACCAATCGAGTAGATCATCTACACGTGGTAAGAGGGTACTTGTTCTTCATTGTAATCTTGTTCGGCTCATTGTAGTCGATGTACAAATGGAGATAACCGTTTCTCTTCCCGCAAACTGGTGTTCTCCATAACAACTTTAAAACAAGAGTTTAAGATATAATCTAAGCTCTTGTTACCGTTACTTTAGTTGATAAATGACCTTCTCCTATGTCAATGACTTACCATTCTTCTATGCTTCCATGTTACCATTCTCATGAAGGCTACCCTTTCGGGGTACCTTAAACTCCATTAACTCATTCTTCATTCCACGCTTCATTTTCCTTCAGCGAGATAAATATACCCTTCTCGGCGTTGTTGAGTCACATGACTCTCCTTCATAGACTTAACCGCGCTTCATGATATCTTGTAAGTGCGTCTTCTCAAAATCTCTAATGTTAGTTAGCATCCACGTGTTGCTCTCATCTTCTTAGGATCATCATTTATACACACTTCCTCCTTTTTGGCGTTTCTTCGCCTTATCGTCATAACAGAAACCGGTCAACTCCGCGTATATCCCCACCTTGCCGTTCTTCTCATAACTCTCGTAATGTTAACTCTTCGCTTAATGGTACCTCGTAAGCTTAACTTACGGTATCTTACATCCTTCACACTTGGTTCGATCGCGTTCTCATCTTGACTCCGAAGCTTAGGAGCGTCTAAGGACAACTTCACTTCTCGTGATGGAACACCGCCTTGAACCTTGTTAGAATGCACCCATCTCCTCCTTGATTCGCATCTTTAGTTGTCCACGCGTCTTCTCGACGAACTTAAGTTTGCTATCTATATTGTTCTTGTCGTACGTAGTCCTCAAACACGGTAGCTCCAACGGACGCTCCCCCGGTCTTGGAAGATGGAGAACTCTGCGCCCAGACCCCCCAACGGTCCTATCCCCAGCCTCGGGAACGATGCTCTCGGAGACGTCCTCTACGGAAAACTTATCTACTGGTGGATCCACAATTGGTGGGTCCGCAATGGGGATACGTCCCCGACCTCTCGCGCCTGGAGGTCTTCCTACTCGTCCCCCTCTCGGGACAGTAGGAGAAAGAGGGAGTCTACCCCTGGCGGGTCCTACGTAAGCGGTAGCTCTCGTACGTGCTATCTAATAGCGTATGGAGTTTACTTATGTATAAATACATAGGTAATACTTACTATATCGGTATGATAAAACTTCTAAAGGCATAAGGTAAGCATAATCACAATACACATCCAAAGCATACAAGTCCCAAACATCCTAAGGCCACATACGTAGCTAGGTACATACAAATCCACAAACATCCTAAGGACATATATATATATATATATATATATATATATATATATATATATATATAACTATGTATACCTATTTCTAATCCAGAGATCTATGTCGCCGAGGTTTGCGGAAGGAGTGGTGGTCCCGTATATTCTATCCAAAACCCGACTCATGCACATGATTTTGAAAACGAAAAGTCAGAACCCGTGGGGGTTCTGTTTATTCCTCATTCGGCCTTTAAAAAGATTGCGAGTGCCATTGTTGTCAACCTCGCTCTGATAACACTTTTGTAACACCCCAAATCCGCGGGACTTGGGGTGCTACGGGCGAGACCTCACAATGGGTCCCGACCCTTAGCCTGACAACAATTTCACCGGACCTTCCAACAAGGCACAAATAAAGGCAAACTCAAAAACGTTTATAATGTATGCGGAAACCGAAAAGTAAGAAACTACAACTTGGAAACTCAACCGAGTCCTCAAAACAACACAACTCCAATACGAAACTTAAACCGTACCACATAACCACAATATGAAAACATAACCCAAAAACATCCCCGTCCTATAATGTACGGAGACCTCGGCTGTCCACTCCTCCACCTCACTCGGCGGCATCCCTAACCTGCAAGTCATCTACACAAACGGTTTAAAACCGTTAGCTCATATTCTAAGTATTAGAAAAGCGGTGAAGGCACAAACACATACATATCACACATCATAAAACACGCAAGTCCGTTTTATTATCTTTACATCATTAAGTCGTATCCGGTTCTAATTCAACTTCGGTTGTGACACGAGAACCACCGTGGTCTCACCTCGGTCCCCCCACCGGCAAAGAATGGTACGAATGCACCCGACCATCTAACCCGCCGGGCAAGTCGTCGAGAATCCCCTAGACCCACGCAAGGCTAGGAAGTATTGTCACTGCCCGTTATCATACACTTGGGCCAAAATATACATATAAGGTCGGTGGTCCTATTTACCGGTTTAATAGTTATAACAAGAACATAAACACACACCACCAAACACACATCAATGCTAATATGTAAAATACGAGCTAAGTAAGTCCGGAGACTTACCTCGTCACCAAACCCAAGTCAACCACACTCTTGCTTCCTTAAGGAGGAAGCCCACAACCTGCTCACAAGAGATATGCATATCAATACATACTCACACTCAAGAAGTCTTAGACTTCACTCTAGTGATCTACGCAAGATCACCTAACCCTCAAACTAGGAAACGCATCCTAGGTCCCAAGTACTCATCACACTCTCAACACATGCAACAACCCACAACAGTCCATAATTCCACAATATAGTAATCCTCAACCAAAGAGGCACAAGCTAGCCTAGAAGGTCCATCATGCTCACATGCTCATATCCATCACTTACATCGAGCCTTAAGGGCTCTTAGGTTCACAACCACTAAGTGGCATTCCAAGCTACTCTAGATCCATCCTAGGCATGCTACTAACAAGATCCAACACCAATACTAAGGAAGGAACGAAGAGGAAAGGAAAGGAGGGACCTACTGTTGCCGAAACCGCACCCGCGGAGTCAAGCCGGCGCCCCCTGTGGACACAGGAGCCGCCCCCGCGGAACAAGGAGCCGCACCCGCAGAGGACTGCGTCGCCTGCCAGGAGCCGCCCCCGCAGAACAAGGAGCCGCACCCGCGGAGGACTGCGTCGCCTGCCAGGAGCCGCCCCCGCGGTTTTGCCGAGCCACGCCCGCGCCGGAGCCCAGCCGCCCCCGTGGCTTGTGCTGCCGTGAGTCTGCCGCCGCCCCCGCGGCCATGCCGAGCCGCACCCGCGGCGTGCTGGGTCGTGAGTCTTCCGCCGCCCCCGCGGCCATGCCGAGCCACACCCGCGGCGGTGTTGTGCCGCTCCAGCGGCCGTCCGCGCCCGCGGCCGTGATGATCCGCCCCCGCGGTTACGCTGCAGAAGCTCGTCTTCTTCGTCTCGATCGTGGATCCTTGGCTCCCAAGTGCTTCTTCTCTTGTTGGATCTTCTCCAAACACCCACCACTGGTCTTAGGCACCTCTCCTCGGCCTAATCGAGCTAAGATCACAAGCATGCAAGGGACTTGAGTGAAAACCTCTCAAAGCTTCATCCATGGCCATGGATTGAGAGGAGGAAAGAAGATAGGATGACCAGCCAAAGAAGAGAGGTAAGGGAGAGGAAGGAGCTTACCACAGATCTGGAATGCCACTCCAAGCTGTCCACAACAAGATCTCCACACAAAATGGAAGAAGAGAAGAGAAAGGAGAAAATATGGAGCCATGGGAGGAAGAGGGAAAGGAATGAACGTGAAAGAGAAAGGGAGGAGAGAGAGAGGGGGACAAGGGCTGCAAAGTGAGGGGACAGCAGTTGTCTTGTCCTCTTTTGCCCGGAACGAGGGGTCGGAAATGACCCCTTGTCACTTCGACTCGGAACGAAAGGTCGGAACGTGGGAAAAAGGGAAAAACGACGAGTCGGCTCGGGATTTTCTTAGGAATAAATCCCGGCACTCGGCATCTCAGGACTACGGGATAAACTACAAGGCGCTCTAAGTCCGGAATAAAATTAATAAAATTCCGGGCGTTACAAAGACGCCATAGAGAGCTTCTTGGAACCAAGAGAAACCTTGCATGGAAGCTACGTTCCTCACGTGCATGCATGGTCACGTATCCATGGGCAAGGAGGAGGATTCGACATCAAGAACCATGTCGCTGCGTGTGGAGCATAAGATTGACGTTTTTTATCAACTAATATGGGCCTAATTTATTGGTTATATTTGACCTTAATTAGATCTATTATTTTCAGCAAATATTTGTACTCTTTTAAAATTAAGGTTGTTTTTAATTGTTTTGTATTTGGCTTTTAAGTTAGATTTTTTCAGCCCGAGATATGATCTTATATTTCAAGATTCGATCTTATATTTTCCTTGTTTGTGCTCTAGATTAGAATCTCAAGCCCGTAGATTAGAACTTATTTTGTGTAACCCTAGAGACGTCTCCCTGCCTATAAAAGGCATAGGTTGGACGTTTTATAACTCACTTCAATCATTTATAAAAACACAAGATATTTTTAGTATTTTCTCTCTCGTGGAATGGAGAACAAATGGGTGGAATCTTATTCAACTGAGTGAGTGGATTCTCGTTCGTCAAGCAACTTGGACTGTTTTGAGTTGTGTCACTTGGATTGACAAGTTGATGTTCTCAATCAATTTTAGGCAACTTCTCGTGCTTTGGGGATAATGTCTTCCCCTCTGTGTCGGATTATAGCGGGAGGGTTTCTTTAATCATTCTACTTTGTGTGTTAGGGCCTTAGTTTCCTTAGTGTGCTCTCAGTTGCTTCAAGCAATCTGACCAGATCTATCCATCTACCGATCCCTCCATATCATCGGATCATTCATCCATTTTCTGCCCATATCCACGTTTTTCCCTACAACTTATTTTATTAAGTCTTGGTGTTGAAAGATCGGGCAACCTCACGGCTAACCCCCTATGACTATATTATAAGTTGTTTTAAATGTATATATAACTTACAAAGTTAACTTATCTTTTTTTTAGTTCTATCAAAATGTTAAAAAAATATTAACTTATGAATGACAAAAGGTATATCCCCAAACGTAAAAAAGATTAAAGACACCATCCGTAGACTTAAAATTATTTAGACATAACTTAGAAAATCTAAAATACAGTTACAAAAGGACACCTTCCAAAATTTTCCTTAAAATAAAGGGTGAATTTACGATGTGCGCTCAAATCTTATTACCTCCTTTCAATACAATTTGAACATGTCTCAACAATCTTATAGGCGAAAAAAGTAGCGAGCAATGAAGTGCACTTTTTTATTTTTATAAGTCCACTAATACCCTTATTAATTATTTTAAAATTTTCCCGTAAAAAAATAATAATTTGTCAAATTTTTTTTTTTTTTGTAAAGGTAAATTCATAGAAAGAAAAAGTACTTATAAACCAAATTTGGTTTATGAATACGGGTAACAAGGTTAATGTACAGGATGCCCAGACATGAAGTCTAAGGGGTAAAGCAACGAAATTTCAAGGAGAACATGCAAGTCCCCAAGAAGACTCAAAATATCCGTAGTAAAATGATAATATAGCTCATACACTCATAATCTTCTAGATTATACTCAAAAGGTCCTTCCACCTTCAACAAATCCATCCACACAAGAGAACCAAGAGAGCTAAGTTTGACCAGCTTCATCAGGATAAGACATCCCCCACCTTCGACATGGCCATCAACAGGAAAGAGGTCATACATGGGAAGAGTGTCATCATCAATAATGAAAACTCTCATGTCAACACTGAAGACCAGTGACTCACACACCAACACTAAAGAGGTTGGACGAGCAGACAAAGGATTTGTGCTCTCTAATCCACGGTCTATTACTTCTCATGGTGGAGTTTGAAAACATGAGATATGATAAGCCGAACCAAAAGGTCAATAGGAATCCTATTGCCGTTGAAGACCAAGGCATTCCTAGAATGCCATAAGTAATAGATCGTTGATTAGAGAGCGTAAATCCTTTGTCTGCTTGTCCAACCTCTTCCAATAGCCGAAAGTCTCAACCACTCTAGAGAGGACGAAATAGAAATGTGGTTGCTAGACATGCCAAATCCATCACAAATCTGTCTCCAAACCTCTCTAGCGCGCATACGTGCATCCAAAAAACAAGTGGCCGTGTGACTCACTAGAACATCTACACCAGCTACAAGTCGGATCGATGTCAAGGAAAAAGAGTCTATCTCTCGTAGAGAAGCGTCCAATGATGCTCATCTAGAGAATGAAGCAGTACTTCGGCATATTCCCCGAATCCCAGACCAATTTGTACCAATCAACAATCTATCCATGCTATCTAAATATATCATACGCTCGAGTCACCAAAAACTTGCCTCCATGGCACCAGAAATCAAGAGTCTCTTTTAGAATCATAATAGGGTCCATGTATCTCACAATCTCATCTCTTGCTCTGAGTATAGCCTTGATCAGGGGTGAGTCATGTATGTGAGCAACCCAGTCGCAAGGCGCAGTCACCTGGAGATAGCGGTGGTGTATCCATCTCACCTAGAGGCTATCGCGGTTGGTGTGGATGTGCTGGTTGTGCTTGTAGATGAAGGTCAAGTTCTGTACACGAAGATCAAAAAAACAAAGACCACCTTCTTTCTTCGGCATGCAGACCTTATTCCAAGCAACCCTCGGCCAACTCCAAAGAAAACTCCTGCACAACCTAATAAGACGATCCATACGAGGCAGGGGATAGGAAGAAAGCAAAGCTAGAAGCATGCATTTCCTTGTAGAATAGCACATATCAAGTCAAGATGGCCGACAAACGAAAGATGCCTCTTGTTCCAAGAACTGATTTGTCTCCCAATGTACTCGATAACGGGGGAATCGTCCACCACCCTGAGTTGATGGGACGCAATTAGATTTCCCAAATAATGGAAGGGGAACTCACCAACAACTAAGTCGGAGAACTATATCAAGTCGGCAACCTCATTGTTAGGAATACAGGCAAGGTAAATAGAGGACATGGGCAGACTAAGTGCAAGCCTCGAGATCCTCTCGAATCGGCGAAAGCAACCCAACAAAATATCCATCGAAGTCTTGTCACCACGACAAAAGAGGACAACATCATCAACATACATCAAATGGGCAATACAGAGACCCCTACAATGTTGGTGAAATTGGAACTCAAGTGTAGCAGTCTCATTGATTGTGTTAGTTTGTGTATTTTAATTTGTGTATGTTTTTGTCTGTGTAAATTATATAATTCTGTTTTTAATATATTTTGAAATTTTTATTTATGTAATTTACTTACAGTGTTGCGTAATTTACACAAACATACTTACATACTACTCACAATTCAAAATTTGAAAATCATAACTCTACAGCTTTAAAATACCCATATATACTAATATTTTAGTAAATAAACTTAACAACACAAATTAAAACAAACAAATACGAACGATTGAGACTCAAAAATATTGACTTACATAAATTGAAAACAACTACACGAAATTGTTAGCTTTATTTAACAACACACATACATAAAAAAAAAATTATTATACAAATGCATTCAATTACACTAATTCATTCCATTACCCAAATACATTCGATTGTAATTAAAAAAATCTTTAAAATCAAAATACGCTCGATTTTAATTACACGTTTATTATCATCTAACCAATAAAAGTATATATATAGTTATAGTTGGCTCAACCAATTTTCTAATCTCAATGTCAATAAGTTTGTTATCATCTACATGAATAAATAAAAAAATTATGTAAAATAAGATATGACACAGTTTAGAGAGCACACGTGACAAAATCTGATGTGGCTAAATGTGTGTTTGAGGATGATATCAGATAAAATTCAAGGTGACTTAACATGAGAACGACAAGTGACCTAATTTCCTTATATTTTAATATTATATATAGTAGATTATTTAACCCTTTTTTTATTTACATAAAGATTACAAAAGTAAATATCATTTAATTTTAGTTAGATGTAGAAATCTATTTAGAGATAAGATATCATTATTTACCTCCTCTTCATTTGCATATAAACTATAGATATTTATACAAAGGGTAATTAAATATTTTTATAGGTTTAAAAAGATTAGGGACTATATTACTAATTGAAACTTATAAAAAGCTCATATCCTTTAATTTTCTTTAAAATGAATAAGTAGGGGATTGCATATAAATCTATGCACAATCTCACCGGGTTTCATTATATATTAGGTTGAGCAGTTAATGTAGTGTATGGATTGAATGAATTATTAATTATTATGAGCAATAAATGTTAAGTATATGAATTTAATGAATATGCATTAATTATTACATATCCATAACCAAATCTACATTTACTATTAATATCATATACCAATACAAAAAGAAGTAGTGCAAACCCAACACAGTTCAAAGAAAAGAAACATCAAAAATTCAAAATGATAAAGTGTAGAGTAGTAATCCTTGCATTGGCAATGGCCTTCCTTAGGCTGAAATCAATGGATAGCTACTCATACGGCATCTCTCAAACTTACCATCTATGCATGATGAACGAGCTGACGGACGATACGTTAAACCTCAAGTGTTACACTGCACAAGATGGGCAGAAGACGGCGAACCCTGACCTGTTGGTGATACCGACGCACAACAGCTACAATTGGTCATTTCATCCTTATCTCCTCAAACCTAGGACGTACATGTCAAGCTTATGAAATGCAGGTCACTCTATCAATATGTTTAAGGCATTCTTAGATGAACCTTCGTTTGTCGATGGTGCTTGTGGTGGTAGGCATTGTATTTGGAAGTTTGATGATAACGGGATTTATTTGTATTATATTTCCAGTGGTGAGTTTAGACATGCGTATGATTGGGATAAATAAGCTCGGATACTTATTCGAAGGTTTCGGGTGAATTGGTGAACTAAGACCTTCTCGTAATAAATTGTACCGTTTGTCTTCCTAATTTTCATCGTCTAATTTCTCTCTCCTCTCATTAAAAAGTGACAAATTTATTTAACTAAACTAGTAGAGAGAAAAACAACTTATTTTAATTCTTAAAAGTGGGTACCACATCTATGAAATTACACTTGAGATGTTATTAATGTGTAATTGTCACAACCGACTTTCCGTGACAACACCATAGCCGACAAGACAAGTTCATTTGTGAACAGGCGTGTTCAAGACCCATATTTTTCTATTGTTATAAATATTATAGATATTATTTTAATTTCTTTCCCTTCTACGATACTCATATAAATTTTATAGAAAAGCACTAAAGTCCATCCCTAAATTCTCTCTTCTGAAAATGACGCACAATTTTCTTTTGTATATATAAATATGTAAATTTATCGATTTTCGATTCATCTTCTACAAATTAAAGACTCATTAGTTTTCTCCTTTGAAAAATCTTAAAAGTCAGAATTTCAACAAAAAATAACACTAGATAAAAAGAAGGATCGCAGTCACGAGACATTGCGAATTGTGTAACCATTAATCTTGAGGACTTGTTCCACTTGCTTATTACTATCCTTTAGTCAACAAATCATTGCTAAAATTGATAGATCAATTCGATAAAACTAAACAACATTAGTAATGGAAATAAAAGAGCAAATGAACTCCTACAGGAAATAAAATAACAAGATTGGACTTAATAGATTCGCTTGCTTAGCAACAATTGGGTGAAACATTTGGTTTTGTAGGACATAATCATTTTTCGTAAAGAGTCTATTGGTCCTATCAATGTATATTTTCATTCATCAAAACCATATTCATGATTGAAAGAATATATTTTTATTGACGAGGACGATTATGATATCAAACCGCCACAAAGTACAATAATACTACCAAACAGAAAAACACAACATTGAGTGGGAAAAACCCAAACTTGGTTTACATAAACTAAACTTTGATGGATCCAATAAAGAGGCTATTAGCATCGGTGCTCAAAAAAAAGTTGCTCGGTAATAAAAGCCAGAGATTTTGCTATGAAATATGGCTTGGAAGAAGCTATCAGATTGCAATTAAAAAGATCGAAATCGAGGGTGATAATATATCTGTTATCAAGGCAATCAAAGTTTTATGGAGTTGTCCGTGGGAGGTCGAGATGATTATATCTGACTCTAGACATAATCTTTGTTTCTTTGACGATGTCTAGACCGGACATGTTTTTATAGAAATTAAATGTGTTTCTGACCAATTGACCCATTTGAGAATCTTGACATCCAACACCGAATTTTGTGTTCTCATCCGCAAAAATGCTTTAAGTTAGAAGTACACCGACCTACCGTTCTTTATTATATAAAAAAAGAGAGACTCATTTGATTTGGTATGAATTGTATCCTAAAGTTGATAGCTCCCATTTGTATTCATCTTTCCCCATCTGTTCTTATTCTATTTTTTTAATTTTGTATTGCCATATTGCTGCAAAATGTCGAAATTATCCTCTTTCATGGTTATGTATTTGGTGACAAGTTGTTTAACTATCTATTAATTTAGTTTTGTAATTGAAAAATAAGATTACTTATGATATTATCGGTTGAATTTTCAATTCTCAAGTATGAAATTTATATTTTAGGACTTCAGTTTTTCAGTTTTGGGTTTTCATTTTTGTATTCAATAATTAAGTATTTCATTTTGAATCATATCATTTCAATGTTATTTTTTAGAATTTAGGAACGAGATTTAAAAAAAAAAATTTAAAAACGGAAAGCGGTTAGGTTAGACTACCTTCTAGAGGTAGTCCAGCCTAAAGCATCCTTACGGATAAGAACACAAAGTTCGGGATCATCAGAAAAATTGGTGTTGGGGGTCGAGATTCCCAAGTGGGTCAATCGGTCAGCAACACATATGATTTCTCTGAAAAGTGCCTTATCTGGATTTCGTCAAAAGAAGAAAGATCCAGTATGGAGTCGGAAATAATCATCTCGACATCCCATAGACAACTCCACAAACCTTGGAGTGCCCTAAGATTGTCACCTTCGGTTTCAATCTTTTTGATCTGCAATCTGATTGCCTCTTGTAAACCTGCCTTAAGAGCGAATGCTTCAGTTTTTATGACCGAGTTGAAGTTATTTTTCTTTGCATCAAGGCTAATAACATCGCTATTATGATTTCGAATCACAAAACCAATGGATGTTACACCCAAATCGAGTTTTGATCCGTCAAAATTGAAGCGGTTATTTGCTAATTTAAATTTACAAAGCCGAACTCCAAGCCCAATTAATGTGCACAAGCCTAAGCCCAATTGATATAAAAACAAACCCAAGCCCAATCGATGTACACAAGTCCAAGTCCAATCAACGTACACAAGCCCAAATCCAAAATCCAAATATTAGATGTGAGAGCCCTTTTTTTTCGGACTGAGATTGGACCATAGCCGAGATTGGCTTTGGCCCGAGATTGGCCTTTCCGCACCCGCGGGCTTGACCGCCGCCCCTGCGGGTTCCCGCCCCTACGGCTCAAGGAACCGCCCCTGCGGGTTCTGGCGGCTGCAGCCGGTTTTGTTGACTCTCTTGACCCGTGCTTTACCCTTTTGATTTACTTTTTTCCGTTCCTTGCTGAGTAAGGGTCACCTTCCTCACTTCTCTTCCTCAGTCCTACGTCATTCTTGCTTCTTCATCCTTTCCCTTGAGCTTGCTTGAGTTTTTATTGGAATTTTGCTTGTAAATTGTATGTTGTGGGTGATGCTGATGTGTGTGAGTGATATGCTGAGCTTGAGAGCTAGTGGAGGTGTCATCTTGGAGCAAGTTCGTGCCTAGACCACAGTGTGGTATGTCCTCCTTGTTCTTCATTCTTTCTTTCCTTGTTTCAATCCTTCTAGCTTAGGATTAGATGTATGTTAAGGGTTGTGATGTTGGAATGTGTTTTGATATGTATGTATGTGAATCTGGAAGAGAGTAAACGTGATTTGATCACGTGAAGAGCAAAAGAGAAGCCGCGAGGTTTCATTCTGCACTGTCGCCGCCCCGCGGCCAAAAGTCACCGCCCTTGCGGAAGATGTGCCGCAGCGCCCGCGCCATGCCTGCGTTGCCAGCGACCTTTGTCACCGCCCCCGCGGCTGAGTTTCACCGCGCCCGCGGTTGCCTACGTTCCGCCCCTGCGTCCTTAGATCACGCAGGTGCGTTTTGTCCCGGGGCTACCTATAGTTAGGTAGTTCCTTTCCTTTCTAGTATGAGGGAACTAGTACTATGCTAGGTATCGGTTTATGACGAGTATGATATAGATATGCCGGTTACGGCCTTGAGGTTATGAGTTGGATATGATCCCTTATGGATCCCTTGGGTCTAGGTGTGACCCTTTGTGTGATAGGATTGTGATATATATATGTTTGTCTTGTATAGGCTGTGTTGTCCTCCAGTTGGAGTGGACGTTTCTGAGAGTGGATCGTACTTGAGTTACTTCTGAGATCGAGGTAAGTCCATAGGACTTACTTAGCTACTATCCTTATATTGGATGTTTGCTTGAGTGGTGGTTGTTATACGCTTTATAGCATGCGTATGATTATGATAGTCACCAACCTATATTATATTGACCGCCCATTGTAGTGGTTGTGATAACCTTTCCCTTTCATCCCATAGTGGAGTCTGGGAGGTTCTCTGTAGTCAGGCCAGATCTGGTATAAAGGAAGGCCCTCACCACTCCCACAGGGTACACGGGAGGTGTGCTGATACTACTCCAGCTGGTTATAGTACTTAGAGGCGGGGATTATATTCCTCGTGTCACCTATCTTCATATATATATCTATATATATATATATATATATATTTATTTATACGATTAAGTGATTCAACTTATAAACCGGGTAAATGTTTGATATCATGCTGAAGTGTTTATCCTTTCTGATGTGTGTTTGTGCTTTAGCATCTTCTTATATATGTTTATAGTTAGCTAACGGTTTCATACCGTGTTGTAGATCCCTCGCAGGTTAGGAGAACTGCGGAGTGATCCAGAGAGGGTGATCTGCTGAGGGCTCCGTACACTAGGCGACATCGTGGGATTTTGGGGTTTATCATTATTGTACGGATTTTAGTTTGACTTTGTACTCAGCAGTATCTTGTATCACCTTTTTGATATGTATATATATATATATATATATATCAGTTTTATGTTTTGTTTTAATCTGTTTGTGCCTTGTTGTAAGATTCAGTGAAGTTGTTGTCAGGCTAGGGCCAAGATCCATTGTGAGATCCTAGCCCAGTAGCACTCCGAGTCCTACGGATTTGGGGTGTTACAAAGTATGTATCAGAGCCCAGGTTGACAACAATGGCACTAGTAATCTGCAATAAAGTTCGCATAGATAAATAAACAGAACCCGAAAGGGGTCTGACTTTTCAAAAGATTTTGGTTTTAAAATGAGTACAAATGTTTTGGGTTATCGTGTAAGTGAGCCATCACCCCTCTGAAGATCTCGACAGTACATATATATAGATATTCTGTTGTGATTGATTTGATACATATATATGGCATATATATAGCCTTCTAAGCTAGGTTTACGTCCTTTGCAGATGGTTCAGACTAGAGCCTTACCTGCAGCTGGGCGAGGTAGAGGTAGACCCCCTCTAGGCCGAGGACGTGGTAGGATACCTGCTGATGGTTCCGAGGAAGCAGGAGAGATCCATGAGGAGGTTGCTGAGAGCGTCGTTCCTGAGACTGGGAACGGGGAAGCTGAGGGACAGGGGGCACAGAGAGCCCAGTCTGGTGACTCTGATCGTGTCTCTATGGGTAGATCAGAGTTTCATGCTTATATCAAACGTGTTGAGGAGGCTGCCAAAGCCGGTAGGCGTGCCCCAGACTTACAGGCACAGGAGGGACCATCTGAGAGGTCCCACACCGTTACTCAAGTACCAGCTATACAGGTACCTGCTGCTGAGATTGCCAGAGCACCGGAGGAGCATAGAGGGCCTAGACCAGATACCTGGTTGAAGGCATTCCATTAGATGGGCGTACCCCCTTTCACTGGGAAGGTGGGATTGGAGGTTGAGCTCTGGATCGGGCATGTAGACTCAGCTCTGGAGTCTATTCGTTGTCCAGTTGATAGGCAGATCGAGTTGGTGCAAACTTTGTTCAGAGAGCTGGCATAGATGAGGACCTTGATCCGAGAGCGTTTCTGCCCTGCCTCACTGAGGAAGGAGAAACTGCGTGACTTTGTTGAGGCCGGATTGATAATGTGCCAGTTTCAGAGGCCATCAAGAGATTCCAGGAGGAGCTGGCTTTACTAGGTCCAACTATACCTCATGTTGATCAGCATGTTTATCTGTTCTCTCGACGATTGAGGGATGGTACCCGAGCCTACATGGAAGGTTTTCACTGTGAGTCCTTGATGGACTATCAAGACAGAGCTGTAGATTACGAGAGAGAGAGGCCTGGTCAGAGGAGAGCTTCTCAGGCCGGAAGGTCTGAGAAGAGACAACGTACGGGGCAGGCCAGTGGTACTGCTGGAGCTGCTAGTGTTGGGGGTAGTCAGAGACGTCAGGGTCGTTCTGTATCTGCACCAGCTATAGAGAAGGGATGACAGTGTTTTAACTGTGGAGATCCAGGGCATCTGAAGCCCGAGTGCACGAGGCCGTTAGTGACTTGTTTTACCTGTGGTAGACAAGGTCATAGAGCCGTTTATTGCCGCTAGGGCGGAGCTGCATCTCAGCAGGGTTCTTCTCCTGCCAATGTAGCGGGAGGTGGGTAGAGGCCACCTCAGCAGCAGTAGCAGACTCAGGGGCATCAGAGAGTCCCAGATCGCCCTAGGACTCAGGGATCTGCTCTTGTGCCGAGTAGAGGCAGAGGCCGTGATGGGGGCACTACTGATACCAGAGGTCCACAGGGTCGTGTTTTTGAGCTGAGGAGTGCAGAGGAGCGAACTACACCTACTGCTACAGGTACCATTTTGATTCATGGTTTACCTGTTAGAGTTTTATTTGATACTGGTGCTACGCACTCTTTTATTTCTGATGTCTGTGTAGAGCGTCTTGGGTTAGATACAGTTTAGGGGATGCCCTTTATTATAGGGTTACCCGATGGTGGTAGGGTCAAAGGTACCCGTGAGATTCACGGTTGTCCCATTTCTGTAGGGACCCGTGTGTTACTAGTTGACTTCTTTGTCATGCCACTAGAGCATGAAGAAGTCATTTTAGGTATGGATTGGATGGCTAGACATTCTGCAGTTCTAGATGAAGGTAGGAGGACTATTACCCTCTCTATCGAGTTAGGCCAGATAGAGGTTTTCAGAGGTTGGGACCTTTGATAGGTAGGCACGGTTATCAGTGCTATACGGGCAGCTAGACTGATTGCACAGGGTTGCGAGGCCTTCTGGTGTTATGCCACGAAGGAGGGGGAGAGTCCAGCGTTAGAGGAAATCTCAATTGTCTGTGAGTTTACTGATGTTTTTGCTGAGCCTTCCAGTTTGCCGCCTCAGAGGAGTGTGGATTTCAGTATCGAGTTAGAGCCTGGTACGAGACCCATCTCGAAGGCTCCATACCGGATGGCGCCTGTCGAGAAGCTGGAGCTGAAGAAGCAACTCGAGGAGTTGGCTGAGAAGTGCTTTATTCGCCCTAGTGTGTCCCCATGAGAAGCACCTGTCCTCTTCGTACGGAAGAAGGACGGATTGCTGAGACTGTGTATTGATTACAGAGAGCTGAACAAGGTGACCATCAAGAACAAGTATCCACTGCCGCGCATTGATGATTTGTTAGATCAGCTACAGGGAGCGACTGTGTTTTCCAGGATTGACCTGTGTTCCGGGTATCACCAGCTGAGGGTGAGGGAGCAGGATGTGCATAGGACAGCATTCCGGACCAGATATGGCCACTACGAGTTTGTAATGATGCCATTTGGGCTTACGAATGCCCCAGCCGTCTTTATGGAGTTGATGAACAGTATCTTCATCGACTTCCTGGATCAGTTTGTGGTGGTTTTTATTGATGACATTCTGGTATACTCTCACAGTGGAGAGGAGCATGCAGGACATCTGAGGACTGTATTGCAGGTTTTGCGGGATAGAGAACTTTATGCTAAGTTCTCTAAGTGTGAGTTCTGGATACCAGAGGTAGCATTCCTGGGTCATGTGGTTTCAGCTGAGGGGATCAAGGTGGATCCAGCGAAGATAGAGGCAGTAGCAGCTTGGACGACACCGACGAACGTCAAGGAAGTACGTAGTTTCCTTGGCCTAGCCGGTTATTACAGACGCTTTGTGGAGGGATTTTCTGTGATTGTCCGTCCACTGACGAGTTTGTTGAGGAAGACTACTAGATTTGTGTGGTCTAATCAGTGCAGGCAGAGTTTTGAGGAGTTGAAGAGGCGTTTGACTTCTGCTCCTATTTTGGCACAGCCAGAGGGTACTGAGGATTTTGTGGTTTATAGTGATGCATCCAAGCTAGGCTTGGGATGTGTTTTGACGAAGAGAGGCAGGGTGATTGCATATGCGTCTCGACAGCTGAAGACGTATGAGGAGAACTACCCGACTCATGATCTGGAGTTGGCAGCGGTAGTTCATGCACTGAAGATTTGGAGACATTACTTATATGGTGCTACATGTCAGATCTTCACAGACCATAAGAGTCTGAAGTATATTTTCACGCAACAGGAATTGAATAACCGCCAGCGTAGGTGGCTCGAGTTGATCAAGGACTTTGATTTAGAGATTCTGTACCATCCAAGGAAGGCGAACGTTGTCGCCGACGCCCTGAGCAGGAAGACGCCTCGAGAGCAGGCGATTGCGAGGCTAACAGTTCAGCATCAGTTGCAGAGAGATCTGATCTGGTTGGAGTTGGACATCCAGTTTCCTAATGAGGATGCCCAGCTGCGTACTTTAGAGGTTCTTCCTGATCTGTTGGATAAGATCCGACAGAAACAGGAGACTTGCCCGACTTTACAAAGGATTAGAGATAGGATGTCTCGAGATGAGGCACCACAATTCTTGCTTGGAGCAGATAGAGTTTTGAGGCGCCGCGGTCGCGTCTGTGTACCTGCTGATACAGAGTTGAGGCAGAGGATTTTACAGGAGGCTCACTGTACACCTTACTCTGTACATCCAGGTACGAGTAAGATGTATCAGGACTTGAGACGTATATATTGGTTGGAGGCCTGAAGCCCGATGTAGCCAGATTTGTAGCTCAGTGTGCGACCTGCCAGCAGGTCAAGATCGAGCATTTCCGACCTGGAGGTGAGCTCCATCCCCTTCCTGTTCCACAGAGGAAGTGGGAGGACGTCACCATAGACTTTGTGATTGGACTGAGGCTAAGCCAGAGTTTTGATGTCAGTTGGGTCATAGTAGACAGACTGACGAAGACGGCACGTTTCATTCCTATTCGAAAGACGTGGCCGGTGAGCAGATTAGCTGAGGAGTACACTAGGCAGATAGTGAGACTCCATGGTGTACCGAGGACGATCGTCTCAGACAAAGATGGGCGATTTACCTCGAGATTTTGGCAGTAGATTCAGACTGCCCTGGGGACGAGTTTACACTTCACGACTGCGTTCCATCCTCAGACAGATGGTCAGTCAGAGAGGACCATTCAGACGCTGGAGGATATGCTGCGAGCTTGTGTGTTGGAATGGGGACAGGTGTGGACGGATCATCTCCCACTTGTTGAGTTCTCCTACAACAACAGCTGACATGCATCTATTGGGATGGCCCCATATGAGGCACTGTATGCACAAAGATGTCGTACCCCGTTATGCTGGGATGAGCAGAGCAGTGTAAGTGGTTTAGCACCTGATCAGATTCAGGATGATATGGCTCGGCTAGCATTGATCAGAGAGCGTATGCTGACTACACAGAGCCGTCAGAAGTCTTATGCTGACAGGAGGCGTAGACCTCTAGAGTTCAGGGTTGGAGCCTATATGTGGCTTAGAGTATCCCCGACACGAGGTGTTAGGCGTTTTGGCATTAAGGGGAAGTTGAGTCCCCGATATGTCGGACCGTTCGAGATTCTGGATCGGGTTGGGAGCGCAGCTTACAGATTAGCCTTGCCGCCGAGATTAGAGGGTGTTCACCCTGTGTTTCACGTATCTCACCTGAGGGAGTACATACCAGATCCGAGGCACATTGTGAGTTATGAGAATTTGGTGGTTGAGCTGGACCACACGTTTGTAGAGCATCCTATTGCAGTCCTAGAGCGAGGTATGAGACGCCTGCGTTCGAAGGACATTCCTATGTTGAGGATACAGTGGTCGAGACGAGGACCTGAGGAGGCTACATGGGAGACTGAGGATAGTATCCAGAGGAACTATCCAGAGTTCTATGCCGAGATAGGTGCACCAGTAGGATCACCGAGTAGATCTTCGTACTAGCTTGGTGAGTCTTATCTGCTTATATGCTTATATGCTATGATGTGTTTATTTTCATCCTCACTTTGATGTGATTATGATCTTATTAGATCTTGTTATGCTAGTATGATTTTCTATTTATAGCCGGAGATGGTTCTTTCCTCCATGCTATTTCGATGGACATAGTAGTTCTGGAGATGTACTTCCTCCATGTCTTTTTTTTATGGTTATGATACGGCTAGAGATGTGCTTCCTCTATGCCTTGTGATGTGTTTATAGCTGGCTAGAGATGATCCTCTAGGCCCTGGATAGTATAGTTACTGCTGGAGTTGATGATTTCCTCCATGCTTACGTTTGAGGTTATAGAGAGTGTTACCTCGACTTCTGAGTCCGAGTGGTTTTAGGATCTTGCAAGTTTCGGGACGAAACTTGTTTTTAGGGGGGTGAGATGTGAGAGCCCTTTTCTTTCAGACCGAGATCGGACCATAGCCGAGATTGGCTTTGGCCCGAGATTGGCCTTTCCGCACCCGCGGGCTTGACCGCCGCCACTGCGGCTCAAGGAACCGCGGGTTCCGGCGGCTGCAGCCGGTTTTGTTGACTCTCTTGACCCATGCTTTAACCTTTTGGTTTACTACTTTCCTTTCCTTGCTGAGCAAGGGTCACCTTCCTCACTTCTCTTCCTCAGTCCTACGCCCTTCTTGCTTCTTCATCCTTTCCCTTGAGCTTGCTTGAGTTTTTCTTGGAATTTTGCTTGGAAATTGTATGTTGTGGGTGATGCTGATGTGTGTGAGTGATATGCTGAGCTTGAGAGCTAGTGGAGGTGTCATCTTGGAGCAAGTTCGTGCCTAGACCACAGTGTGGTATGTCCTCCTTGTTCTTCATTCTTTCTTTCCTTGTTTCAATCCTTCTAGCTTAGGATTAGATGTATGTTAAGGGTTGTGATGTTGGAATGTGTTTTGCTATGTATGTATGTGAATTTGGAAGAGAGTAAACGTGATTTGATCACGTGAAGAGCTAAAGAGAAGCCGCGAGGTTTCATTCTGCACTGTCGCCGCCCTGCGGCCAAAAGTCACCGCCCCTGCGGAAGATGTGGCGCAGCGCCCGTGCCGTGCCTGCGTTGCCAACGACCTTTGTCACCGCCCCCGAGGCTGAGTTTCACCACGCCCGCGGTTGCCTACGTTCCGCCCCTGCGTCCTTAGATCACGCAGGTGCGTTTTGTCCCGGGGCTACCTATAGTTAGGTAGTTCCTTTCCTTTCTAGTATGAGGGAACTAGTACTATGCTAGGTATTGGTTTATGACGAGTATGATATAGATATGCCGGTTACGGCCTTGAGGTTATGAGTTGGATATGATCCCTTATGGATCCCTTGGGTCTAGGTGTGACCCTTTGTGTGATAGGATTGTGATATATATATGTTTGTCTTGTATAGGCTGTGTTGTCCTCCAGTTGGAGTGGACGTTTCTGAGAGTGGATCGTACTTGAGTTACTTCTGAGATCGAGGTAAGTCCATAGGACTTACTTAGCTACTATCCTTATATTGGATGTATGTTTGAGTGGTGGTTGTTATACGCTTTATAGCATGCTTATGATTATGATAGTCACCGACCTATATTATATTGACCGCCCATTGTAGACGCTGTGATAACCTTTCCTTTTCATCCCATAGTGGAGTCTGGGAGGTTCTCTGTAGTCAGGCCAGATCTGGTATAAAGGAAGGCCCTCACCACTCCCACGGGGTACACGGGAGGTGTGCTGATACTACTCCAGCTGGTTAGAGTACTCAGAGGCGGGGATTATATTCCTCGTGTCACCTATCTTCATATATATATCTATATATATATATATTTATACGATTAAGTGATTAAACTTATTAAAAGATAATAAACCGGGTAAATGTTTGATATCATGCTGAAGTGTTTATCCTTTCTGATGTGTGTTTGTGCTTTAGCATCTTCTTATATATGTTTATAGTTAGCTAACGGTTTCATACCGTGTTGTAGATCCCTCGCAGGTTAGGAGAACTGCGGAGTGATCCAGAGAGGGTGATCTGTTGAGGGCTCCGTACACTAGGCGACATCGTGGGATTTTGGGGTTTATCATTATTGTACGGATTTTAGTTTGACTTTGTACTCAACAGTATCTTGTATCACCTTTTTGATATGTATATATATATATATATATATATATATATATATATATATATATATATATATATATATATATATATATATATATATATATATATATATATATATATCAGTTTTTATGTTTTGTTTTAATTTGTTGGTGCCTTGTTGTAAGATTCAGTGAAGTTGTTGTCAGGTTAGGGTCAGGATCCATTGTGAGATCCTAGACCAACATCACTCCGAGTCCTACGGATTTGGAGTGTTACATTATATTCAGGAGGTTTTGAACAAATCTTGTAATTCAAGGCCCCATTTTGTATTTAAGAGCATCAAGTAAACCCTTTTGCTAATTTCGATTTAGAAAACTCAAACCCAAGCCCAATCGACGTGAACAAGCGCAAGTCCTATCGATGATCCCCAACCCAAGTCCAAAATACAAATCTTGTAGTTAGGGTTTCAAACACTAGTTGACAGGCTCTCCCTCCTACCTATTTACTAGGTGGACTCTTCCACCCTTTTAGTAGGTGACTAATTGAACCTGAGTATTTGGTTGATATTTTTTATAAAGTTATAATTAAAACCTAATCTTAATACAAAAGGTAATACACAATGTAAATACTCAATTTCAATTACCCAATATAATACCCAAACTCAATTAAACAATATTAATAAACAATCTTAACGCACAATATTAATAAAATATTATTATAAAAATATGGTTCATTTTCCAAAATTATAAACTTGGGAGAAATTTGTAATCAACCAATTCGGGGAAATTTTTGATCTTACACAAGTTTGGATAATTTCTATAAATGTAACTCTAGTCCGTTTTCGGTAATTGTCTGCTTGGGCCACTTTTGCAAATTACAAAAGTTTTGACTAATAAAGTAATTACAAAACCCTACCCATCATGTGAGTGATGAACTCCGATCTAGAGGTATTGATAGGAGTACTCCCTAAATCCATCTAGCGGTATTGATAGGAGTAGTCCCTAAATCCAGTTCTTCCAAAACCCTACTCATCATCTGAGTGATGAACTATGAGCCAACAACAATCATGCTCAACACAACTCATCTCTACCATCTTACACCCTTCTCTCCTAAACACATCAATGAAATCTTCATATCTCTTGATTCTAGGCTCCAATTTCCCAATCAAACCTTATCATACACAAAAGGCAAACCATCCCAGCTATTCTGTAACACCCCAAATCCGCGGGACTCGGGATGCTACGGGCAAGACCTCACAATGGGTCCCGACCCTTAGCATGACAACAATTTCACCGGACCATCCAACAAGGCACAAATAAAGGCAAAACTCGAAAACGTTTATAATGTATGCGAGACACGAAATGTAACAAATACAGTGGAAACTCAGCCGAGTTCTCAAAACAAGACAACCCCGATCCGAAAGTCTAAAACGTATAACATCATCCCCATACAAATGATATAAAACATAACCCAAAAACGTCCCCGTCCTATAATGTACGGAGACCCCGGCTGTCCACTCTTCCACCTCACTCGGCGGTAACCCTAACCTGCAAGTCATCTACACAAACGGTTTAAAACCGTTAGCTCATATTCTAAGCATTAGAAAAGCGGTGAAGGCACAAACAAATACATAACACAAAACATAAATCACACAAGTCCGGTTTATTATCTTTTTATTATTAAGTCGTATCCCGCTCTAACTCAACTTTTGTTGTGACACGAGAACCACCGTGGTCTTGCCCCAGTCCCCCCTTCTGGCGAGAATGGTACGGATGCACCCGACCATATCATCCGCCGGGCCAGTCGCCGAGATCCCCCTAGACTTCACGCAGAGCCTAAGCAAGAGGTCACCGCCCGTTATCATACACTTGGGCCAAAATATACATATAAGGTCGGTGGTCCTAATTACCGGTTTAATTGTTATAACATAACATATCCACCAAACACACATCAATGCTAATACATAAAATACGAGCTAAGTAAGTCCGGAGACTTACCTCGTCACCAAACCCAAGTCACCACACTATTGCTTCCTTAAGGAGGAAGCCCACAACCTGCTCACAAGAGATATGCATATCAATACATACTCACACCCAAGAAGTCATAGACTTCACTCCAGTGATCTATGCAAGATCATCTAACCCTCAAACTAGGAAACGCATCCTAGGTCTCCAGTACTCATCACACTCTCAACACATGCAACAACCCACAACAACTTATATCGTCACAAGATATAAATCCCCAACCAAAGAGGCACAAGCTAGCCTAGAAGATCCATCATGCTCACATGCTCATATGATCACATATATCGAGCCTTAAGGGCTCCTAGGTCCATAAACACTACATGTCATCCCACACTAATCTAGATCCATCCTAGGCATGCTACTACAAGAATCAATAACAATCTAAGGAAAGGACGAGGGTTGAAGGAGAGGAGGGACCTTCTGTTGCCGAAACCGCAGCCGCGGAGTCAAGCTGGCGCCCCCTGCGGAACCCGGGAGCCGCCCCCGCGGAACTAGGAGCCGCACCCGCGGAGGACTGCGTCGCCTGTCAGGAACCGCCCCCGCGATTTTGCCGAGCCGCTCCCGCGCCGAAGCCTAGCCGCACTCGCGGCCGTCCGCCGCCGCACTCGCGGCTTGTCACGCCGCACCCGCGGCCGCCCGTTGCGGCTCCCGTGCCCGTCCACTCCCGCGGCTGTGCTGAGCCGCCCCCGCGGGTTCTGCGCAGAACGTCGTCTTCGACTTTGGACCCTTTTCTCCAAAGTCCTTCTTCTCTTGCTGGATCTTCTCCAAACACCCACAACGGTTCTTAGGCACCTCTCCTTGACCTCAACGAGCTAAGAACCTAGACATGCAAAGAGTTGAGTGAAAATCTCTCCAAGCTTCATCCATGGCCATGGATGAAGGAGGAAGGAAGAAGAAGGGGGAAAGAGCAGCCATGGAGAAGAAGGAAGAAAGGAAGGAAGGAAGCTTACCACACAGATTTGGAGCCTCCTCAAGCTGCAGTCCACCATCCAAGTGCTTTCATGGAGCAAGAAGATGATAGAGGCCAAAGAGAAGAGTGAAAGGGAAAGTAACGTGAAAGTGAAGGAAGGAGAGAGAGGGAGGGGGACAAGGGCTGCAAGGTCTTGAGGGGACAACAGTTGTCTTGTCCTCTTTGCCCGGAACGAGGGGTCGGAAATGACCCCTTGTCACTTTGACTCGGAACGAAGGGTCGGAACGCGGGAAAAGGGGAAAAACGACGAATCGGTTCGGGATTTTCTTAGGAATAAATCCCGGCTCTCGGCATCTCGGGATTACGGGATAAATACAAGGTGCTCTAAGTCCGGAATAAAATTAATAAAATTCCGGACGTTACATATTCATCCCCGTTTCCAGCCCAAATATTGGATGGGTGCCCATAATATCAAACTCACGAGGAAGAAACTTAAGAAATTAAGATCAAGGGAATTCCTTCACAAACAAAACGCCGACGAAGAGCGTTCTCCGTATTTGATAATAAGAATGAATCCCAATATGGATAGGATCATATCTCACTTCCTTATTCATAGGCACATTATCTTCTCTTTGTTATAATATATTATCTCTCCTTCCTTCTACTCTCCTATATATGTGTAAGAGCCTTAGTCTTTTGGAGCCGTTTTGGCCTTAGCCGCTCCCACGGGTTTAGGGAGCCTCCCCTGCGGCTCGTGTAGTTTTCCACCCCTGCGGCTCAAGGAACCGCCCCTGCGGTTTTTGCGGCTGCAGCCGGTTTTGTTGACCGGTTGGACTCGTGCTTTACCCTTTTCTTTCTTTCTCCATAAGTCTCTTCCTTGGCTGATGAGCAAGGGTTTCATCTTCTTTCTCCAACCATTTCACGTTCTTCTTCTCTCTCCTCCTTCTCCTTGGTCTTGAGCTTGGAATCTTCTTGGTTTGTTAGAGTTTGTGTGTGGTTGATGATGTTGATGAGCTTGATGTGTGTTGCTGAGCTTGGAAGCCAGTGAGGTTGGTTGTGATCTTTCCTTGGTTATTCCAGCAGTAGGTAAGCTCCATTCTTCTTCTTCTCTTCTTTCTTTCTTTGATTCCATCTTCCTTAGCTTAGGATTAGATGTATTGAATGTATATTGATGTTATAATGTGTATGTATATGTATGTGTTTGGATATGGAATGGAGAAGACGTGATTAGATCACGGGAAGAGTAGAAGAGAAGTCGGGACTCTACGTTCTGCAGAGTCGCCGCCCCGTGCCTGTGAACTTCCGCTCCTACGGAAGTGTGTCACCGCACCCGCGCCTGGAAGCCGCCGCCCCCGCGGCTATGGTCAATGCGCCTGCGTCTTTGTGCCGCCGCGTCTGCGGTTTGCCTTGCTTCGCCCTTGCGTCCCTCTTGTCACGCAGGTGCGTCTTGTCCCGGATCTACCTAGAGTAGTGTAGATGCTTTCCATTCCTAGTATGAGCGGTAGTAGCATGCTAGGTATGTGTATGAGGATAGAATGATGATGAGTATGATATCATTATATGCCGGTTAGGGCTTTGAGGTTTATAAGTTGGATACGATCCTATTGGATCCCTTGGGGCTAGGTGTGACCCCTTTGATGGATAGGAGTTTGATATCTTGTTATGCCTTGTTACTAGGCAGTGTTGTTCTCCAGAGTTGGAGCTGATCGGGTTTGAGACTACTTTTGAGGTTGAGGTAAGTCCATAGGACTTACTTAGCTACCATCCTTATATTGGTTGTATGCATGAGTGGTAGGTGTTATATACTTGATAGGATGCGAGATTATTATTACCGACCTATGGTCTAGTGATTGCCCATTGTAGGGCCGTGATAACTTACCCTTTCATCCCGCCGGGAGTCTGGGAGGTTCTCTGTAGGCAGGCCAGACATGGTAAACGGTTCGGGCACTCTCCATTCCCATAGGGTACACGGGGAGGTGTTCCAGGCACCACTCCAGCTAGATATTGGACCTAGAGGCGAGGATTATGTATTCCTCGTGTCACATATGTTCATATACATATTTATATATGATTTGAGTGTTGGACTATATAAAGATAATTAACCGGGTAAATGTGTGACAACATGTTTATATGTTATGATTCCTGAAGTTTATTTGTGCTCTTGCATCTTCTATATAGATGTGTATGGTTAGCTAACAGTTTTATACCGTGTTGTAGATCCTTTGCAGGTTAGGAGAGCTGCAGAGTGATCCAGAGTGGATGATCCGTTGAGGGCTCCGTACACTAGGTCGTTATCGTGGGATGTGGGATCTTTTGTTATGTATAGTTTATGTTTTGATTGTACTCAGCGGTACCTTGTATAAACCTTTTGATTTATATATCACAGTTTTATGTTTTGATTTTTATCTATTTGTGCCTTGTTGTAAGATCCAGTGAACTTGTTGTTAGGCTAGGGTCGGGATCCATTGTGAGATCCTAGCCCAGTAGCGCCTCAAGTCCTACGGATTCGGGGTGTTACAATATGTATACCTCCTTCTTTGTAAACACATTCTGAAAATACATAAATTATATACACTTATTCTCTTCTTGATCTTACATGATATTAGTAGCGTGATCCTCCCTACTCTCCTCCGCCTCACAACTATCATGTCCACATTCAAGTCTTCTTCGTTGGCCTCTACTGGATCTAAGCTCTCTGGTAGTTTTATTTTTTGATACAAGGTAAGCAATTCGAAGCATTAGACGACACATCGTCTAATGGATCGAAAGACCGAAATAAATCGGTAGACGGACAAACCGTCATGAAGAACCATAATAGAAGAACACAAAGAAAGCACAAAAGTACAACAAGTGGGCCGAAAGCAACAGAATCTTCAAGGGTAAGGAAAGCGACTCGATCATTAGATAACGAAGAGTATAAAGTCTGTCGTTGAAGGAAGTACACAGAGCAAGATCCTGCGAAACAACTGTGGAAATCTCAAATTTGGACTCAAGTTAGAGCCTTCAGGAGTCGATCACAAATCCACGACCCCTCCGAAACAAACAACTCGAATGTCACCAATAAAACTTGATCAAACGCTCGAAAGAGTCCACTGCAAAATATGGAACACTTGACAAGTACAAGTGAGCAACTTTGAGAATGAGGTCAGGAGGATTTAACCTCCTTTTTTTCGAAGTCAATTCATGGGAAGTTAGAAAACTATCCCAACACACGGACGTAGGACGTCAGGTTTTTACAAAAGAAAAGAGTTTGTCCAAAGTTTCATGCTTGTTCAAAAATATAAAAAACATTTCTCAACAGAAAGATTCAATAATTGAATGTTAGTTCCATGAACATAGTTCATGTTTTTCAACTCTATCAATAGAGTCGATAGATCTCAAATCTAGATCTGAAAATTTGTTGAAAGGATATTATTCGCAAGTGGATCATGGAGAAGAGAGACATCAAAACATGTGTTTGCATCCCCCAAAATCCTCAAACGGTCCAGAAAATAGTCGGGGAGTCAGTAAGACCGCAAATATACCACACGTAGTTAGACATTAGAGTATCACACTCAAGATTGTTCATATGAGCATAAGACGCTCAAGATCGATCAATGAAAGAAATGAATACTCGATATTGTTAAAGGAGTATATTCGATTACTCGAGAATGACTAGGAAACTGTATTCCAAGTGAGAGATCCACCTATCTTCACTTTTATTCCTATTGTTCTTCCACTTCACTCAACTATCAAACGTTATTGGATAATTTCCTTTAAAAAGTTAGTTTTGGGTCAAAATAATGTTTTGGAAAAGATACAAGGTTCTATGTTCCAATTGTTCATAATTAATTCAATTTTGAGGAAAACTTCAAAACAGGCCGAAGATTAGAGGTATAAAAAATTAAATTTTAAAAAAAAAGAAGGTATAAATAAAAATAAAACGTGAAAAGAGGGGACAAGTTTAGGGAAAACAAAAACAAATGAAGAAGTTAAAGGTTTTGAACTAAACAAGGTCAACAGAAAAGAAAAAACAATAAAGGTGAAAAACCCTACCAAACACAAACGTTAAAAACTAAACCGAAATGAGTTAAAAATACAAAAATGATCATAAAAACCCATCTTCATAAAACCACAAGTTGGAAAACAAGAAAGAAGTGTCGCCAAAGTAAAGAGAAAAAACACACGGAAATGAAAAACCAAAGAAAAAGGATATGAAACTCCAAAGAAGAAGGAGGAAGAAGAAGAATCGACATAAGAAAGAGCTTAACCCATAAAAACTAAATTTCAGACAAAGCAAATATTTGAAAAACACAAAAAATGAGAAAAACTATTCCTTTATCATCTTTACACCTTAGAGATGATGATGAATTTTCTTCAAAACAAAGATGGGATAAATGATCATTATTATTCTCTTGGTATTTCGTTTGTTTATGTTTAGAAATGATTCGAGCCCTCTCTCAGGTGTTTAATTTGGTAAATTTGGATTTGAATTTGTTGTTCATGACTGAGTTTTAGATGTTATTGTTGATCGATTTTGGTTCCTTTGAAGTTGGATTTGTGATGGGTTATAATGATATGAAATCATTTGATCCTTGTCGCGCTAGACGTTGCCTGAAAACACTGGATCTAGGAAAATACTCTTGATCAATGTTTATTCGTTGTCATTCACAATCTTAGTAGCCATAGTGATGACTTTTTGAAGAAGATAATATAGGAATAAATTTTTCATTGGAGCCATTTAAGAGAAAAATGAAATTACACAGGCTTGCTTTCGTTGATTATCGTTCTTCCTTCGCTTTATAAATTCAATTTTATTTTGAAAATCAAAGTTAGATCTAGATTGTTCTCAATAATTTTCAGCTTTCTCAGCCATACATTAGAAGAAATAGGTTTTAGCTTTCTCAGCCAAATATAAATTTGTTCACAAAATAAACAAAGTTAAGATTTGGTTTGTTTTCATCAAAGTAGAACAAAATTTGTTCGAGTTTGATCCCGATGTTGTTCATTTGTTCAAGATTGCTTTTTCATTGGTTGCAAGGCCCTGGTCCTTTTATTTTTTCCAAGCCTTTTGGTTTATAGAGATGGTGATGGAACTCGATAAACTTCATATTCAATATTCAATGAGTTTATAGAGTAAATGTGTTGGAGTAAAAGTCTTGACTTGTTCGAGTTTGCCAGTTTGGTCAAGAATTTGTTCATTTGTTCAAGATTTCTTGAACATGATTTCCACCCAATACAAAACGAGCATCCAAAGACCCTGTTCAAAATGTTCAAGAACACAAGATAATATAATAAAACACACAAACAAAAGATTTTTACCTGAACATGTTCTTGAGTCGGTCCTAGATAGGACGCTGAGGTTGCGGGAGACATAGGTGGAAAGGCTTGAACTGGATCCAAACTAACAAACCTGCGAGACTACAAGAAAAAGAAAAAAAAATATAATCGAACAAAGAACGATCTCTGGTAGTTAGTTACAAATGCAGCCTCTACTACCTCCGTTGACTACATTTTTCAATTTTTTCGTTCAAACTTGAACGTCACAATTACTCAATATAGCGATCCAATATTCTTGTTGCTTTGTACACTTTTGATCTCCAATATTTTGTAATTAATAGTATTTCTCCCAGTGAGACTATTACATCCCCTAAAGATCCCACGCAATCCATTACAAATTTGGACTATACCACATGAAAGCATAATGACAAATTTGTTCTTATTTGGCTTCGAACTACTATCTTGACGCCTTTTATAGGCTATCTTGCCAAGGCATCATATTCATCTCATGCATGGGACACCCTAGAACATATTTTTGAATCACAATTCCGGGCTCGTTCGATGCACCTTAAACAACAATTGCACACTCTTTTCAAAGGCGTTGTGTCTATGATTGAATATTTTGAACGGAAACGTTCTTTGAATGACGCCCTGCCTGATTGCCTCTCCATCGTCACTAATGACGAGTTCGTTGCCTATGTACTTCAAGGACTTGATGCCTCGTATGGAGCCTTCAAAGCTCCAACCCATATGTGGGGCAAAACCGTCACCTCCACTGAACTTCTCGGTCATCTTCTATGTGAAGAAGAGCATCGTACTCTTGCCAATTATACTGTTGCTGCTAACTACTCTCAACACAATTCAAACTCAAGAACTCAATCTCGTTCATCTTCATCTTCTGGTGGACAAAATAAGTCATCATCCAATAATTCTAAATCGGGCATTTCCTCATCTAAGACAAATGAATCCAAACTTTGGATAATTTGTCAGATTTGTGAAAAGCCAAGGCATCCAACAGTGGATTGCTATCAACGCCTCAACCTCTCAACTTTTCCAACTCGCTTAAATGGTGGTTTGCAAACTCAAAGCAAACTCATTATAGGACCACATGCTCCCACTAATGCTCGACATTCTGCCAACGTTACAAGTTCATCCTCCTCGATCATTGATCCAGCCTGGTATTTTGAAATTGCGGCTACGGATCACATCACTAGAGATATGGGTAAGGTAACTATCGACTTCGAGTATCCACATAAAGATCAAATTGATCTTTGTAACGGTTCTACTCTTCCAATTACTCATATTGGTACATCTTATTTTCAAACTAAATCTATTCCACTTAAATTTAATCACATACTTCTTGCTCCATAAATAAAAAAAGAATCTAACTAGCATATCTAAAGTAACACAAGATAACAATATTGTTGTTGAATTTCACCCTACATTTTGTGTTCTTAAGGATCTGCAAGGGTGCATTCTTCTCAAAGGACTCATCGATTGGGGCCTTTATCATCTTCCCAAACCTCCAACTCCTCATCTAGCCCTTATGGGTGAACGCACATCTTGACAAACATGACATCATCGCCTTGAATATTCTAATACCTTATTTTAAAACAATTACTGCATGTTTTTCAACTTCTTGTTTCGTTAAATAATTTGACATCCGTTTTTCAGCTTGCCAACTAGGAAAGAATCGACGTTTGCCTTTCTTAGAATCTCATGTACGTAATTCAAAACCCTTTTGATCTTATTTATTCGAACATATGGGGTCCATCCCCTATTGCTTCCTTGTAAAGAAATCATTACTTTCTTTTATTTGTTGATGATTCAACAAAATTTGTTTGGATCTATTTTCGTTCAAAACCCTTTTGATCTTGTCTATTCGAACATATGGGGTCTTTTATTTGTTTTTTCAGCTCGCCCTTTTTCAAACAATTTAATACAATGGTTAATAATCTGTTTAATGTCATTATAAAAAAAATTAAATCTGATGGTAGTGGTCAATTTAAAGCTTTAACCTTGTTTTTAACAATTTTAGGCATTCGACATCGTTTGTCTTGTCCTCACACTTCCTCTCCAAATAGAGTTGTTGGGAGACAAATCCTTTTTTTTCAATAAAAGGACTTTCTCTTCTTTCTCAAGCTAAGTTACCGCCATACTTTTAAGAATATGCTTTTAGCACTACCATTTATATCTCAAATCAGACACCTACTCCCACGTTGAAACCACAATGGTTAGTCTACTATTCTCGTTGTTTACTGCTTTTTAATTCTGAATTTAATTTCTTGAAAAAGATTATTTGTGGCCTGTTTATATCTCCCCATACCTCAGCCAAAGATTCAATCTTTTTCTTGTTCTTGATCGGAATACCGCCCGCCACCACCATCACCACCATCGTTACCACCCCGGTTCACTTCGTGAAACCTACACCGGCTGAGATCACGGCATAACCACCTGAGATCGATCTATTTTGGCACAGTTCACTCTTGAAATACTTCATCACTACCCCCCCCCCCCCCCTTTCAGCCACCGCCACCACAAAAACTGCCGGTCCCTCGCCGGAATACCACTCACCACTGTCGGACCACCCTTGAGCCGCCACTGAACCGCCAACCAACCACCGGAGCCGCCACTTCATATTGTTTATATTCCCGGCTGGTTCATATATCCTATTTTTGTTCCCCCTTTACCTCTTTTATTCATATCCCTTTTGTGTTCCCTACAGAGCAGTGTTCATATCCCCTTTGTCCCTTTTAACTCTGCATCCTTTTATTCTTAGACTACATTTGTCTTTATTCAAGATAATTGATTTTAGTTGAGAATTTACAAGCGGGTCTAGTTTTGCTTTTCTTTGAGTTATCTCTACTTTAGGAAGGGAAAACGAGAACAGGGTAGCAGACGTTCCTAGAGTTGTGGACATCGAATCCATACTTGCACGAATTATGGATAAGATTGATGCTTCGGAGACGCGGATGGAAGAAAGAACGCCACCTAGGTATAATCCACCCCCTCCACCGCAAAGACAACAATACCTACCTCGAGCTAATCCAGGAATCATGCAGCCTAGAAGGTTCATACAGAGAGAATTGGATTTTGAGGAAGAAAGAGAGGGTGAAAATCATGTGCTAGAAACTAAAGTCTACTCCAAGGCTAAAGTGAATATACCACCATTTGAAGGGAATTGTGATGTTGATGTGTACCTTATTTAGGAGGCGAAAGTAAAGCAGATTTGGAGTTGTCATCACGTTTCATAGCTTAAGAAGGTACAATACACTTCCTTTGAATTTACTGGTTATGCTTTGATGTGGTGGAATAAGTTGTTGAAGGAAAGGAGACGAGAACTGGATACGGTATCACTATGTGGGATCAGATGAAGGCTATCATGAGAGCCCGATTCATTCCACCCTATCATGGGAAAGATCTGTGTCAACAGTTAGAGAACCTGAAACAAGGTTTTATGAGTGCAGAGGCAGTTTATGCAACCATGGAGATGGCTATAGTTCGAGCTGATGTACAAGAAGATGAAGAAGCTAATATGACTATACACCTCGGATTTTGCACCCTTATTTGACACACGAGATAGAGTTGTATGCATTTTCTAACTTGACAGATCTACTACATCTTGTTGTAAGAGTTCAGAAGAAGCTGAAGGTACGCAACCAAGACCGACGAGCCCCTAAAGCGCTGAGAGGAGGCTCCACTCGAGATCTCGGCCGAGATCAGAGCCGCAGTGGCCGAGATTCGGTTAACAACAACCGAGATACCATAGACTCTACGAGTTCTGGAGCTGCATCTACACCAAGAAAGACTCCTACCTTGACACCTCAGGGAAATGATCGTAATTGTACTAGAGCTAGAGATATTACTTGTTTCAAATGTCAAGGAAGAGGACATATGGCTCGAGAATGACCTGACAAGAGGACATTAGTCATCAATGACAAGGGATATTATGCGTCAGATTCCGACCCGGAGGAAGTGAAAGAGGACGATGATGAGATCCCATTTGTTGAGGGATTATGTCTCCATACTAGTAAGATCATTCCTAATTCTTGCCTTGTTATAAGTACTTAAGATTTTGTTTCTCCTGAAATTGTTGTTGCTGAGCATGATCTAGATATACCTGCTGAAATTTCTAGTCATGATATGGAGATATCTGAGTTCTTAGATGACAATATTATTGTTGAGATTTCACCTCCATTTATGAGTTCTAAGGATGCCATACTTCCTATTATGAATGTTGAATTTGTTGAGAATCCGGATGAATTAATCACAAATGAGACGGTTATTAAAGTTACAATGAGGGCCTAGATTTCTACTACATCTCGTGGCGTGCAAGGAGCTTAAGATGCATGTTATATTTGTTCTCCTCACCCCTTAACTATTGTTGAGTTGTTTGATTTCTTTGTCATTAGAAGAGCTTTAAGCATTCTACCTTCTATGAATGAAGACAATCAGAGAGAGAATTTGTTCCATACGCGTTACTTGGTCTAGGAAAGAGTATGTAACATGATCATTGCTAGTGGAAGCTACAACAACTTGGTGAACAAGGAAGTTATTGACAAAATGCAGCTAGGCACCGTTCAACACCCACGTCCTTACAAGCTGGGATGGATGAATGATTGTGGAGAAATCAAGATCAACTGACATGCCAACATCACGTTCAAAACTGGCTTCAAAATTGAAGTCACTCGATGATGATCTAAACCTAACCCTCGGGCATGCCTCTACAAGAGATCATGGCGTCTAGGGTTTACAAGAAAATCTAATTAACTTCCTAAAATAATGGCTTGGAGAAGAAGCAAATTTGCCACAACTGAAGATAAGGTGGTGTGTTCTTCGTTACGTCCCCTTACACTCCCTTATAGGCGTTAGCCTATCGTAAATGGCAGTAACGGTTACTTAACCTTCTTGGTGGGTTGGGCTAACATTTCTGGATCTCTAATGAAGTGCATCTCGATCCTTACACCCTCTTACATCCGTGACCTAGGCATAAACAAAGAGAGATTCGTGTTTTGATTTTAAATCTACGAGTGTACGTAGGAAGAAG
Source organism: Fagopyrum tataricum (assembly GCA_002319775.1). NCBI lineage: Eukaryota > Viridiplantae > Streptophyta > Magnoliopsida > Caryophyllales > Polygonaceae > Fagopyrum > Fagopyrum tataricum. The sequence continues at coordinate 23,031,896 of CM008282.1, forward strand.
TGAGGATCTATGTTCCAGCTCCTCAGTCATATTGATGTTCTAGATGCTTTGACTTCAGGGAGGATGCAATTCCGATGCATTTAGTACCTAAAAATCATGAAACACAGAAAAGCCAATGTAGATACCAAAATACAGATAGAGGAGTTTTTTCATATAAAAAGGTATATGTGAGATGTAAATGAGGGTATGAAATGCATGAAAACATAAGGGAAAAAGTGGTTGTTTTGGCAGTCATCAAAATACTCCATGCTTAAACATTACTCGTGCTCGAGCGAGATCATGTAGTATGTATGCTATGTGTAAGATCCAGTGAGTGCCTTAACTAGGAGGAAATACAAGCAACTCAAACCATGTCATGATACCATCAATCATAGTAGAACGAAGAGTAAAGAATCATAGCCATTCAAACCGCTCAAGGGATAATGTGTATGCTCTCAATCCCATATTGTGCATTAGAATATGTCAATTATCGCTCAAACTCATAAATTAAAAATCTATATGTGCGATTCCTGCCTATTAACTTTTCCATACCTGCGATCAAATGTTTATCATACACGTAAATGAGTATGTTATTTAAAATTATATGCTTCTTCTCTTTTCTAAACCTATTTCAGAATACAACTCTTATGTCTCAATTTTCATAATAATTTTATTTGTTGGTGTATCTTTTGAAGGGATTCTTGTATCCTTTCAGTCAAACTTGTCGCCGCCTACTTCCCATCTGAACTTCGGTATCCCGTTGAGATCTCTCTTGCCCTGTTTCTCAGTTTCTCTGCTTTGAGTGCAGACCTGGGAGTGGGAGGAGTCGTGATCTTGTTCTCTGTCTTTAACCTATCTTTGAAGAACTACATCTGCCCCTTGTATGTGTTATTCTGCAACCTCTATCGTGCATTAGGCAACCTAACCCTTAGGATTTCTTTTGTCGGTGGTACTGTTATCCCAGATTCGGAGGATTTGGGCTTCTATCTCCGATGGAGGCTTGAGTAAGCTCCACCACACTATCCTCAAAAATCCCAAAACACAAAAAATCAGGCTTGGCCGCTGCGGAAAACCCCAGATCCAAACCTTGATCGAAGGTCGAGTGAAAGAGGATCCATCCTCAATCAAAGAAACCCGTCAAAACAAAAAGCAATCGTCGGATTGCGCCTATGGAGGATAAGAAAGAGGACCTTTGTCAAACAATTCAGAAGTTCCCACATGCCTGATCTAATACTCCTCCAGATGAAAATCAATAAAAAAAAGAGAAAGGAAGAAGCTCCAAACTCTCAATGGTGTGGATGGTGGCTATGGTTTCAATCATGGAGCAATGCTCCGGTGGGCGTTTGTTCTCACTTCTCTGGACGGTGACTATGGTTTCATTCTAGGAGCTAAGCTCCGGTGGGAGATTATCTGCTTAAGTGAAGGTAAGCCCAATCTTAACCTACGGTTCTCGACCGTTCTTCGAACTATTCTCTCGTCTTTTCAAGATGATATGAACAATCTCCGCTGGAGATCTAGAACAATAAGGCTCTATAACATGTATCGTAGAAATCTTACAAAACTGAAAGTTTCAGCTTTCCTTTACAAAGCTTTGAAATCAAGGAATATTTATACTCTGGTGCATTATATCAAATGCACTAAACCTTTCCTAGCATACTATTACTCTAACCCCTTGTTCAGGGCGCTTTTGATGATGGAAAATCTTTCTAATCAAATTTCGAGAACTTCCTCTGATAATTTTGAAGTTCTTCAGATTTTGGTCTGCTATAACGCCATGTATTACAAAAACTTGATCCCAGTTGATGCTTATGGTGTGTTAACTATTATGTGGTTTTTGTGTGCCTTTGATATTTGTAATCTCCCAAGGTTTACTGCTTTGCTACGGCTAGAGTACAATTGGACTGAAGCTATTTGCAGACTCTCAGCTAATATTAATCCTCATCAAACTAGAAATTTTAGCAGTAAGATGCTTTGTAACTCTTGGATCCTTGCTTGTGAAAACCTTTTCATGTTACCTTGGTGCTGGCAATTTGTATTTGGATTTGCTTTCCTATCCAAGTGGAATTATGTGAAATTTTATTCTGAATTGCACTGGGTCATCGAAATATTGTATGTGGTGGTGATATGTATTATTTCCGAGATACGGCAACAATGGTATTTTATGACGAGTAAATCTAAACTCATAAGGGAAGATATTGAGGCCCTTGATTTAGATTGGCTAAACATCTACAGATTAAGGCAGAAAAGGAGATTTGAGTCTCAACCCGTTTATGGTCTTGGGTTTAGGCCTGAAATGGTTTGTTATATACTGAATTTTATCAAGATTAACCATAGCAAGTCTAAAGTTAGGACATATATGAACAAGGACATACCTTCAATTGTTCTTACTCAGGTGTGGTGTTGTTTCTGGGAAATTTCTCCGTTGACTAGTTGTTATTGTGGAATGAATTTCATGGTGGTGATTGTTAGGACCTCTCTCATGAGTATAATCCGTTCTTTTGCTAACTATTTTCATAACCTTGTAATTGTGTGGTTTACAATGCTCGGTCTTGGATCTCTTGCTTTTGCGCAGAGAGTTTTTTTGAATAACTGTCTCATGAATGGATACTTTCCGCTTTTTAGATTGTTGTTGATCTTGAGCTATAGCTATTTTGGATGTTCTTGTATAAATTTTAACTTGAACTGTGCTAGAAATAATTGTGCAAGCTTGATGTCATTTCTGATGTTGTATACTTGGTGTGGTTGTTGTTGGGTCTTTGCGATTAACAAATTACCAAAACTGAATGATAGTTGTATGATCGGCTCTATTATTTGGAATTTGTGTGGGCTAGTTGCTGGATTGTCCGTCAGTTATTGGTTGTTGGCTATCTCAGTTGGACCGCATGGTTCTCGCACCTTAGTTTCTACTGATCTGTTAATGATAAGAAAAATTAAATCGAAAAAGTATAGAAGATTGTTGGTGTATAAATGTAATTTGGACCTTGTCGTTGTATGGCTGTTTTGGCTTTGTAATGTCTGGTATGAACTATGGTGTAAGGTGAATAGAATGGTGAGCTCTACTACTATGTTTTATCATATGAATTGGTGTCTTATGTACTGGGATTTAGATGTTGGCTGGATGGTTGAAATTATGCAAGGATTTTGAAGTTCCCCTCTGGATTTCATCTACTGTATTGCTTGCAGTTGGACTGGCTCTATTAAATTGATTGTTGTCATTGTTGATTATTATCTCGGGATGTGGCCTGTTTGGTATCGGATTGGGCCTCACTCTTCCTTGTTAACTCAGGTTTGTGCTTGGTTGCCGGTCTTTTCCCGAATCAGAACAGATTCCGTAGAATAAATAACATTATCCAGGAGTGTAATCTAATGGACCTTTGCTCGAGAGGGAATGAATTTACCTGGAGGAAAAGAAAGGAAGGCGATAATAACACCTTTGAAAAACTTGATCGAGTCCTAGCCCATTTCGAAATAATGAATAAGTATAATCATATCAATGTCTGGAATCACGCCCTTGCCACTTCTGACCATTGTATGATCTCAATCAACTTGAAAAATAATAACTAGAAATTTAGAAATAAACCTTGCAGATATGAACTTATGTGGAATGAGAGAAAAGATTGTGAAAACATCATTAAACAAGCTTGGCGTTTTCATGTTCCGGGTACGAATATGTTTAAATTATGTAAAAAGCTCTACTTAACTAAAACAAAACTTAAAATATGGAGTAAAAGGAGTTTTGGGAATATTAATAAACAGGTAAAAATGTTAGATGACGATATTGAGACTCTGCAAAACTCGAGTTACAGAAATTATAAACAAAGAATAAATGACAAGATTTTAAGATTAAGCAAGAAATGAGAGAACCTAATAGATTTCCAACAAAAATATTAGATGCAAAGAGCTAAATCCGTAGCTTTTGAAAAAGGCGATAAAAATACTAGGTATATTCACCGGAAAGCCACAAGCAGAAGAAATAGGAAGATGATGAATAACATTAAAGGTGAGGATGGCCAGTGGGTGTTCTTAGAAGAGGAAATTTTCTAGGTATTCTTGAATGATTATATAAAGAGATTCAAGGCAACAAGGGGTAATCTATCAGTGAATGATCAGTTCCTTCAGGTTATTTCGAATGAAATAACTGAAGTAGAAAAGGAATTTCTTATTAAACCATTCACAAATACCGATATCAAAAAGCTGCTTTTGATATTGGCAGTGATAAATCACCGGGCCTTGCTGGTATGCATGCGGGTTTCTTCTAGAAATATTCGGATATTGTGGGACCATCGGTGTACAGGGCGGTCAAAAGCTTCTACGACTCCGGAAAATTATTAAAACAAATTAACCATACTTTCATTACACTAATATCAAAGAACGATAACCCACTAACTACCAACGAGTTTAGACCTATTAGTCTATACTCTACAACATACAAAATTATAGCGAAAATTTTAGCTGATAGACTGAAATCTATCCTTCTAAAATTGATCCACCCTCTACAGAGTGCGTTTGTACAAAATAGAGCAATTCAGGATAATATTCTTATAGCCCATGAAGTCTTTCATGGTTTCAGAAATAAGAAAGGAAAAGAAGGATATCTGGCTATAAAACTGGATATGGAAAAAGCATATGATAGTGTAGAATGGAAGTTTATCAAAGTTGTTCTGGAAAAATTCGGATTCCCAAGAAAGTTCACCAACTAGGTTATGGAATGTATTTTCACTGTCTCCTACTCTATTTTGATTAATGATAGACCATCTAATATGTTCTTCCCTGAGAGAGGATTAAGACAAGGCGATCCTATTTCACCTATGATCTTTAACATAGGCACTAAAGTCCTTGTGCGGAATATTCAGAAAGAAAGTATCCTTAATAAAAAAAATGATAGGCTTTCCTGTTTTTAAGCAAGGAAGCTCTATTCCTTTTCTTGCCTTTGCTGATGATATAATTATTTTTACCAAAGGAAATCTTGGTGCGAGTACAAAAATTCTAAATATCCTCGATGGCTATTGTAATATTTCGGGCCAGAAAATTAATCTCCAAAAATCAGCCTTCCAAACCTCTAGCAATGTGGACGCTGCTACTAAAAGACAAATAAAAATTGGCCTTGGTATTGAGTGCTCTAATTGTTTGGAAAAATATCTAGGTTGCCCGATTATCAATGGTAGAGTTAATAAAAGTGTATTTGATGACGTTATCACCAAATAAAAACAACAACTGTCGGAATGGAAAGCCTCGACGCTTTCCCAAGAAGGCAGAACGATTCTCATTCAAGCCAATTTAAATGCTAAACCAAATTTCATAAGGAGTTAGATCAAATAAACAGGAACTTCTTTTGGAACAAAGGTCCTAATTTCCATCCTTTGATTAGTTGGGACAAGATCTGCAGACCAAAGAAATTTGGTGGAACCGGCATAAGAAAATCAGAACTAATGATTAAAACGTTACAAATGAAACTCCTATGGAAGATTCTTAATGAACCAGAGAATATTTGGGTTAAAATTATTGATGAAAAATATCTTAAAGAGGCTATGTTATGGAAATACAAACTTAAACAGAACACATCATGGCAATGGAGGAAACTCATGAGATTAAGACTTGAGTTTGAAGCAAGCTTCAAATGGAACGTGGGAGATGGAATTACGGTCAATTTTTGGAAAGAAAAATGGGTTTTAAGTGAACCCCTGATCAACTTATGTAAGGATAACATTAATATTAATGAAGAAATAATTATTAAACATTTTATTTTTGAAAAATCAAAGGGACAAAATGATGTTGGAAAGGGAAATTAGAGATGTTCTTCCGAAAGAAGTCATCAAGTTAATCACGTTGTATCAATTACCTAAAACCTTTATCCAGGACCGACTCTATTGGGATTCGGCTTTGGATGGTAATTACTCGGCTAAGTCAGCTTTGAATGCGATCTATGTAAGGAGTGGACTCCCTATCTGCGAAAATGAATCGATTTGGGGTCTAAAAATGATGCCTAAAGTAAAAAATTTTCTCTGAAAATTCTCGATAAATGGGCTCCCTACCAAGGAAAACCTTGAAAAACAAAAATTAGTTGTACCAATGAATTATTGCCTTTGTGATCACCCATTCGAATCGGCATATCATCTGTTTTTTAAGTACCAAACGATAAACGGATGCGCTACCCTCGGATAAGCTTAAAGAAAATTTAAGGAAAGGTATGGAAGGGCAGGATAAAATTTCGGATAGGATCGCTTGGCTTCGGTTTAACCTTACGGACCCCGAAATCATCTATCTTCCCCGCGTCTGGTGGAACATCTGGTTTTCCAGAAACCAAAAGAACTTCAATAATAAAGACCATCAGAACATAGAACTTAGAGTTCGAAACCAAATTAATGAGTGGAAGTTAGCAACCCTTAAAAGTAAAAAGGATAAAGAGGAAAAAATCCCAATTAAAAGAAAAACGAAAAACATAAAATGGGAAAGACCAAACAAGGATTTCATCAAACTAAATTTTGATGGATCTAGAAAAGATAATGGTGAGGCTGCGTATGGTTTTATTATCCGAGATCACGAAGCTACCAAAATCTCTCTTGGCTTGGGTCGATGTGAAAACATATCCGCCCTGCATGCTGAAGCATGTGTGCTGAGGGAATGACTGGTGTTGGCTTATGATCTGGGATTCAAAAACATTGACGTCGAAGGAGATTGTCTTTCGATTATCAATTCGATTAACAAAGTGTGGAAACTGCCATTTCACCTTGACCTCATTGTGTCAGATATTTCTAATATTTTGGCACACTTTTGTCAGGTTAGGGTGAAACACGTGTTTAGAGAGGTCAACCATGTGGCGGACCTTTTGGCAGTGTTGAGGCATGAAGATCAGGTGGTGTCAAGTTCGTCTTTCTCTTCCGTTGACGAACTCATCCGGAAGGATGCTATAGGATGTAGAATCTCGAGGAGATGATGTATCCTAATTATTTTTCTATAGTTTCAACAAAAAAAAATTATGTTTCATTTAGTTTATAAACCCTAATTTTAATTTTGTGCGTGTTTACTTGGAGATTAGTTTTATTCTCTATGGGTTTATTAATTCGGATTTATAAACCACTAAAAAATAAACTTATCTAAACAAGGTTATTTTTGCTTGGATAGGTTTATTTTTATTTAAAACCCGACTTTAGCCTTGTGCTTTTCGAACCCGATATTCTTTGTTCATCTCTGTGTATTCCCCGTCGTTCTTCGATTTTTGTAGGGGCATAAGTGTATTTTGAACAAAAATAAACCCCAAAAATAGTCTACAAGTAAACAACCTTATATGATACACATATATAAACTCATTGAGAAATAAACCCGAAAATAAACTATAAACCCATATAAACTCACTTAGTTTATAAACCCGAAAATAAACCAGTCTATAAGTAAACATGCCCTTATTCTTTATAGAGTTTAATTCTATTTCCAAGCTCAAAGCTCCTTTCAAGATTCACACAAGTAATTTTTCTTTGTTTTTGATCAATAATCAAAAAAAACTCTTTTTTCGATCGTTGCAATCCCTTTTATCATCTCGGCCGTGCGGTTTGGTGGAAGGAATATGTACGAACTCCTTTGATATCTCTTCCCATGTTGTAATACTCCCAGATGGTATGGCTTGATACCATTGTTTATCCTTGCCACTATGAGATAAAGAAAAAGATCTTATTTTAAGCTCGGATTGTTCAATAGCTCTTATTCTCACGGTTTCGAGAAAACTCGTTGGAAGGTAGAGTGATGTAGATGTGGATTTTCACTCAGCCCACCACCAAATTGATTTTGCACGATCAATTGGATCATGGCCAAGTTTAACTCGAATTTTTTAGGAACGTTGTTCCCAAAACTACCCCGGGCGGTGTAATGTGCTTGGCCAGGTCCATTCGCTCCCCTAAAGTCCTAGGTGCATTGACTTGATCTTGGCCATGTTCTCTTCTTGGCACATCTCTATAAATTTCCTCATGATGCATGGCGCCCCTTACTTCTTGTGCAAGCAATCGAACTTCAAGCTCCTCAATCATTTGCCTTTGTTGAGCGTCACTCTCTATAGCCGGTATCTTGGTCTTGATCCATGGCTATTCTTTTATCTTTTCTCAACTTGGTAAGCATCCTTGCTATCTCCAAGTCAAGTGGTAACAACTCTTGCCTTCTAGAACTCCTTAAGCGCACAACTTTTACAACCTATAATCACAAACAAAAACACAAGTGCAATCAAAAGTAACAAAATAACACTAGCACTCTTACAATCAACTTCACACAAGTAAGGTTCAGGTTTAATTAGTCCACGGAAACTATGCCAAAAACTTGATGTCACACCGGTCAAACTAATAAATACACATGTATAACATGTGTACCTACTAGATGAAGGCTATATAACCCCCAATAGAAGGGTCGCGTCACCGTAAATATATAGTATCCCAGCTAAGTCGTCTCCCTGAGGACTATGTTATCCTCCCCTTACTCTAAGAAAAATTATAAGAAAATACAAGTGTTGTAAAAGAAAAAAAAATAAAAATGCGACCAAGTGGTCGACTTAAGACACTTCAGGAGTGGTTTGGGCTAAGTACCCTCAGTCGAGTCCTTTGAGCAACTCCAGTCGAGTCACCCTGACAACTTCGAGCCAGTGACTTTCTGTAGCTTTTGATCTCATATCGAGTAAAAAAACAGATCGGAATGGTAAAAGTGAAATCTAGTAAGAAAACGGCTAGGGGTTGGGATTAATTCTCCCAATCCTTTTTAATGCAATATTTATAAACATTGTAATGCCCTAGAGTGAAAACTATTTGCTCAAGGTCATATTAATGATGACTAAACGGTTGTATGCATGGATAGATGAATGCAAGCCTAAGGATGCTAGTCAAGCCAACATAGCACCTCACACGGTGTTTGCTATTGGTAAATCGTCAGTCATCTACGGTCTCAAACTAGTGATCAATGTTAATCCATATAATTAGCCTATAATCTATACCTTTAAATATTGCCATATATTTAAGGTAGTTTAGAATATAGTATATCTTCCTTCCCTTTTTATAGAGATTCACTTTAATTGTAGCAATATGTTATGTAAAGGCCTATTTAAAGATGAAGGATACGATGCTGAAAGATCATCGAATTATATTCACTTTCATGGTATCAAAGCTAAATCGATCTAATTTCAAATTTCTTCTGCCAATTTTTGCTCTCTTCAAACACTAGTCCAACCATGGATACTGAGACCCAAACCGATGCCGCTGCTCTCAACAATGGCGCTCATATAACGAACCAACCTGATCGCCGGATTCACCCGGCCCAGACGGTCCATAATATCAAGATGTTAATCCCACTAACTCTTGATCTTCAACAGGTTCACTACCATACATGGGCGGAGTTGTTTCTGATCGTAGCTCAAGCTCACGAAGTACTATCATATAGACGGATCGGATAGGCCTGTAGACATCACCACAACAAAGTTTCTTATTCTTGATGCAATAGTGTTATCTTGGATCTATGGAACTATATCCACTGACCTCCTCCTCACCGTCATCAAACCAGGTTCCACTTTACGAGAAGCTTGGCTTCGCGTGAAAGCCATCTTTCACGATAACCATGGTGCCCGTGCTGCAGACCTCGAAAGCAAGTTCATAACTGCTCGTCTTGAGAACTTTGCCAATGTCTCAGATTATTGCCAACATTTAAAAGCTCTTGCAAACCAATTAGCCGACGTTGACAACGCTATAAGCGACCAACGTCTCATTCTTCAATTGATCAACGGACTGTCACCGGCATTTGACAGAGTTGGTAGCATCATTAGCCAACGTCATCAACTGCCAAACTTCTCCACCGCTAGAAGCATGCTCACAAGGGAGGAGTCTCGACGTTCCCGCCCCGCTGACCCACCAACAGCTCTAGTTTCCTTAAAAGATTTCACCACACCAACCCCTCCGAATCAAAATCAATCGCCTAATGGCTGATGTCGTGGCTTTCGTGGCCGTCGTGGTCGAGGAAACAATAATAATAACCAAAATTATTATTATAGCCAAGGTCAACCCTGTAACACCCCAAATCCGTAGGACTCGGAGTGCTACTGGGCTAGCGTCTCACAATGAATCCTGACCCTAGCTTGACAACAATTTCACTGATCTTACAACAAGGCACAGATTGATTAAAACAAAACATGAAACTGATATATAAATATCAAAAGATATATACAGAGTACTGTTGAGTACAATCAAAACATAACGAATATATACAAGATCAAAAGTCCCAAACCCACGAGGACGACCTAGTCTATGGAGCCCTCAGCAGATCACCCTATCTGGATCACTCTGCAGTTCTCCTAACCTGCGAGGGATCTACAACACGGTATAAAACCGTTAGCTAACCATACATATATATAAGATGAACATAAGCACAATCACATATCAAGAATATTAAACACCTCATCATGATATCACGCATTTACCCATTTTATAATCTTTATAAATATAGTACAACACTCAAATCGTATATATAAGGATATCAATATGAATATATGTAACACGAGGAATATAACCCTCGCTTCTCGGTGCTAATGCCAGTTGGAGTGGTGATGCGGTCACTGTCTCCGTATACCCTATGGGAGTGGAGAAAGCCCGCCCTACAATCCAGAACTGACCTGCCCCTAGAGAACCTCCAGTCTCCCAGCGGGATGAAGGGATAGCTGTCACGGCCCTACAATAGGCAGTCACTAAACCATAGGTCGGTAATAACAATATCACATGCTAGCAAGCAGAAACATACACCACTTATGCAACATCCAATTTAGAGATGACAGCTAAGTAAGTCCTATGGACTTACCTCAGTCTCGGAAGTAATCCCAACTAAGATCAACTCTCAGATACATCCACTCCAATGGAGGACAACACAGCCTATACAAGGCATACATATATACATATCAATGTACTATCACACAAAGGGTCACACCTAGACCCAAGGGATCCATAAGGATCATATCCAACTCGTAAACCTCAAAGCCCTAACCGGCATATCTATATCATACTCATCAACATCCTACACCTAGCATGGTACTAGTTCCCTCATACTAGGAAAGGAAAGGAGCTACCCAAGTATGGGTAGTCCCGGGACAAGACGCATCTGCGTGATCAAGGGACGCAGGAGCGGAGTAGACAACCCGCAGGCGCGACAGGGATCAGCCGCAGGCGCGGTGACACGGGACGCAGGCAACGCATGCAAGGCGCTGGCACTGGCGCGGCGCTGCGGCACGGCTTCCACAGGGGCGGCGACTTCTAGGCGCGGGGGCGGCGTCTGTGCAGAACGTGAACCCGCGGCTTCTCTTTGGCTCTTCACGTGATCAAATCACGTCTTCTCTCATCCAAAACCATACACATACATATACATACACATTCCAAGCTCTGCCATGCACATTCCAAGATCAATCTATAATCAATACATATAATCCTAAGCTAAGGAAGGAAGAAACAAAGGAAGAAGGAAGAGAAGAAGGAGAAGAAAGCTTACCACAGTTGTGGCCTAACCAAGAACTGCTCACACTAGCACCTCAGCTGGCTTCCAAGCTCAGCCATGCACATCATCAACCAACATCAACAACACACACCAAAACACTACTAAACTCAAGAGAGATCAAGAACAAGATCAAGAAGGGTGAAGGAGAAGCAAGGAGGACGTAGGGGCTGGAATGGAGAAGTGAAGAAGGTAACCCTTGCTCAGCAAGGAAAGGAAAGAAGTAAGCAAAGGGTAAAGCACGGGTCAAAGGAGTCAACAAAACCGGCTGCAGCCGCCGGAAACCGCAGGGGCGGTTCCCTGAGCCGCAGGGGCGGAAATCCGCAGGGGCGGCAATCATGCCCGCGGGTGCGGAAAGGCCAATCTCGGCCAAAGCCAATCTCGGATAAGGTCCAATCTCGGTCCGAAAGACTAAGGCCCTTACATCTCACCCCCCTAAAAACAAGTTTCGTCCCGAAACTTGCAAAGTACTGAAACCACTCGGACTCAAAAGCCGAGGTAAAACTCTCTATAACCTCAAACATAGGCATGGAGGAACTCATCAACTCCAACAACAAACTATACTATCCGGGACATAGAGGAAAACCATCTTTAGCCAAACCATAACACATCACAAGGCATAGAGGAATCACATCTCTAGCCGTATCATATCCATAACAGAAAGGCATGGAGGAAGAACATCTCCAGCACTACTTTTTCCATCAAAATAACATGGAAGAAAGAACCATCTTTAGCTAAACCTATCATATCACAATAGCATGGAGGAAAGAACCATCTCCAGCTATAACCAAGAATCATACTAGCACAACAAGATCTAATAAGATCATAATCACATCAAAGCTAGTATGAAAATAAACACATCATAGCATGTGATACTTTTATTACCGACCTATGGTTTAGTGACTCCCTATTGTAGGGCCGTGACAGCTATCTTTTCATCCCGCTAGGAGACTGGAGGTTCTCTACGGGCAGGTCAGTTCTGGATTGTGGGTCGGGCTTTCTCCACTCCCATAGGGAATACGGAGACGGTGACCGCATCACCACTCCAACTAGCATTAGCACCGAGAGGCAAGGGTTATATTCCTCGTGTTACATATATTCATATTGATATCGTTATATATACGATTTGAGTGTTGGACTATATTTATAAAGATTATAAAATGGGTAAATGCGTGATATCTTGATGAGGTGTTTAATATTCTTGATATGTGATTGTGCTTATGTTCATCTTATATATATGTATGGTTAGCTAACGGTTTTATACCGTGTTGTAGATCCCTCGCAGGTTAGGAGAACTGTAGAGTGATCCAGAGAGGGTGATCTGCTGAGGGCTCCGTACACTAGGTCGTCCTCGTGGGTTTGGGACTTTTGATCTTGTATATATTCGTTATGTTTTGATTGTACTCAGCAGTACTCTGTATAAACCTTTTGATATTTATATATCAGTTTCATGTTTTGTTTTAATCTATCTGTGCCTTGTTGTAAGATCAGTGAAATTGTTATCAGGCTAGGGTCAGGATCCATTGTGAGATCCTAGCCTAGTAGCACTCTGAGTCCTACGGATTTGGGGTGTTACAAACCCGGCCGAAACTAGTGGCGCAATCAACCCGGGTTACCACAGTGGAACGTCCCCCCATGCCCATATCCAACGCAACCTCAGACCGGACCTGGACCGTTTGGGTATCCACCAAGTCATATACCACCATCCCGCTTGGCTGCACAATCAAGCACACTATGCCAGCGCTTAGAGTTCAAGACCCGATATGCCCCAACCAACAAACTTTGGATCGGCATATGCATCTCCTTCGATGCAATCCTCGGATGTGTAACACCCCAAATCCGCGGCACTCGGGGCGCTACGGGCGAGACCTCACAATGGGTCCCGACCCTTAGCCTGACAACAATTTCACCGGACCTTTCAACATGGCACAAATAAAGGCAAAACTCAAACGTTTTTAATGTCTGCGGAAACGAAAGAGAAAGGTACAACTTGGAAACTCAGCCGAGTCCTCAAAACGACAAACCACAATACTAATGTTTAATCATGCAACAACATCCAACTAGACATAAACAACATAAACCCAAAAACCGTCCCCGTCCTATAATGTACGGAGACCCCGGCTGTCCACTCCTCCGTGTCACTCGGCGGCGTTCCTAACCTGCAAGTCATCTACACAAACGGTTTAAAACCGTTAGCAAATATTCTAAGCATTAGAAAAGCAGTGAATGCACAAACACAAACATAACACATAATATAAATCACACAAGTCCGTTTCTTTATCTTTATATCATCAAGTCATATCCCGTTCTAATTCAACTTCGGTTGTGACACGAGACCCCAATGGTCCCGCCTCGGTCCCCCCTCCGGCAAGGAATGGCACGGATGCCTTCGTCCATCTGACCCTCTGGGCAAGTCGCCAAGAATCCCCTAGACCCCGCAAGGCTAGGCAGTATTGTCACCGCCCGTTATCATACACTTGGGCCAAAATTATACATATAAGTCGGTGGTCCTATTTACCGGTTGAATAGTTATAACAAAACATAAACACGCACCACCAAACACACATCTATGCTAATACGTAAAATACGAGCTAAGTAAGTCCGGAGACTTACCTTGTCACCAAACCCAAATCAACCACACTCTTGCTTCCTTAAGGAGGAAGCCCAAAACCTGCTCACAAGAGATATGCATATCAATACATACTCACACTCAAGAAGCCTTAGACTTCACTCTAGTGATCTACGCAAGATCACCTAACCCTTACACTAGGAAACGCATCCTAGGTACCGATTACTCATCACACTCTTAAAACATGCAACATCCCACAATAGTCCCTAATTCCACAAGAGAAATCCTCAACCAAAGAGGCACAAGCTAGCCTAGAAGGTCCATCATGCTCACATGCTCATATCCATCACTTACATCGAGCCTTAAGAGCTCCTAGGTTCACAACCATTAAGTGGCATTCCAATCTACTCTAGATCCATCCTAGGCATACTACTAACATGATCCAACATCAATACTAAGGAAGGAACGAAGAGGAAAGGAGATGAGGAACCTACTGTTGCCGAAACCGCAGCCGCGGAGTCAACCCGGCGCCCCTGCGGACATAGGAGCCGCCCCCGCGGAACAAGGAGCCGCACCCGCGGAGGACTGCGTCGCCTGCTAGGAACCGCCCCGCGCCCGAGCCACACCGCACCCGCGGCCGTCTGCTGCCGCCCCGCGCCCGAGTCACGCCGCACCCGCGGCCGTCCGCTGCCGTCCGAGCCGAGTGTCTGCCGCCGCCCCTGCGGCCTTGCCGAGCCGCTCCCGCGGCGTGCTGAGCCGAACCCGCGGCCTACTGGTCCGCCCCTCCGGCTGGCCGCGCCCGCGGTCCTGTTGAGCCGCCCCCGCGGGTTCTGCGCAGAACGTCGTCTTCGACTTTGGATCTTTGGCTCCAAAGTCCTTCTTCTCTTGCTGGATCTTCTCCAAACACCCACCACGGTTCTTAGGCACCTTTACTGGACCTAAACGAGCTAAGAAACTAGACATGCACGAGGTTTGAGTGAAAGCCTCTCCAAGCTTCATCCATGGCCATGGATGAAGGAGGAAGGAAGAAGAAGGGAAAGAGCAGCAAGGAAGAGGGGAAAGGAAGAGGGAAGAGCTTACCAACAGCCTGTGATCTTCTTCTGTAGTTCCACAGTTTGGATCCTCAAGCAGCCATGGAGAAGAGATGGGAAGGAAGAGAAGAGAGGGAAGAGATGGAGTGAAAGGAAGGAGTGACGTGAAAAGAGATCCAAGGGAGGAGAGAGGAAAGATTTGGCTGACAAAAAGGGGTGAGGGGACCAAGGGGTAACTGACCTCTTATCCCTCCCCACGGAACGAGGGGTCGGAAATGACCCCTTTGTTATTTTTAACCCGGAACGAAGGGTCGGAACGCGGAAAATGGGAAAAACGACGAGCTGGCTCGGGATTTTCTTAGGAATAAATCCCGGCTCTCGGCATCTCGGGATTACGGAAAACTACAAAGTGATCTATGTCCGGAATAAAATTAATAAAATTCCGGACGTTACAACTAACCCCCCTAAAAACAAGTTTCGTCCCGAAACTTGCTAAACCAACATAAAATGTACACTATCGGCTCTAATCCAAGCCTACGTAAGGCATCACATAAAGACCTCGCAAGTTACTCATAACTCAACAAAACACATAGCATAATAAGCAATCAAGGAAGATCTTGGAACTAACCCGACGGTCCTATCGATGTCACTATGTCTGCATGAAACTCGGGATAGTTCCTCCGGATACTATCCTCCGTCTCCCATGTAGCCTCATCGGCTCCTCTCCTCGACCACTGAATCCTCAACAGCGGTATCTCCTTCGATCGAAGGCGTCTCGTACTCCGCTCTAAGACCGTTATCGGGTGCTCTGCAAAAGTATGGTCCGGCTCGACCACTAGGTCCTCGTGACTGATGATGTGTCTCGGGTCAAGTATGTACTCTCTCAGCTGAGAGACATGAAAGACCGGGTGTACACCCTCCAACTGTGGTGGCGGTGCTAACCGGTACGCCACCTCATCGACTCTCTCCAAGATCTCAAATGGTCCCCCTTCGCTTGGTCCACTCGAACGTGATGATATCGGGGGCTTAACTTCCCCTTAATGCCGAATCGTCTAACGCCCCGTGTCGGTGACACCCTCAACCAGACCTGGGCTCCTACCTTGAACTCGAGAGGTCTACGCCTCCTATCCGCATACGACCTCTGACGGCTCTGCGCAGCCAACATCCTCTCCCGAATCAAAGCGACTCTAGCCATGTGGTCATGTACCTGATCCGGTGCTACAATGCTAGAGCTCCCGGGCTCGTCCCAACACAAGGGAGTACGGCATCTCCGTCCATACAATGCCTCATATGGTGCCATCCCAATCGAAGCGTGCCAGCTGTTATTATACGAAAACTCGACCAACGGGAGATGATCTGCCCATACCTGACCCCAGTCTAGTACACACGCTCGAAGCATATCCTCTAAAGTCTGAATAGTCCGCTCAGACTGGCCGTCGGTCTGGGGATGATATGCGGCGGTGAAATGGAGACTCGAACCTAGGGCGGCGTGTACCTACTGCCAGAACCTCGAGGTAAAACGCCCGTCCCTGTCCGAGATGATGGTCCTCAGGACTCCATGTAGTCTCACAATCTGACGGGTAAACTCCTCGGCTAAACGACTCACCGGCCACGTTTCCCGTATAGAAATGAAACGTGCGGTCTTCGTCAGCGGGTCTACTACCACCCATATCGCGTCGAAGCTCCTACTGGGTCTCAGGCCGGTCACAAAGTCCATAGATATGTCCTCCCACTTTCATTCCGGCACGGGCAGTGGGTGTATCTCTCCTCCGGGTCTATGGTGGTCGATCTTGACCTACTGGCAGGTCACGCATCGGGACACATATCTAGCTACATCGGGCTTGAGCCCGCCCCACCAATAGGATCTCCTAAGGTCCTGGTACATCTTACTCGCGCCTGGGTGCACTAAGTAAGGTGTGGAATGGGCCTCCTGCAAAATCCGCTCTCTAAGCTCCTGATCCGACGGTACACAAATGTGTCCCTGACGTCTCAACAACCCATCTGCTCCCGTGACAAACTGTGGTGCCTCTCCTCGGGACATCCTGTCCCAGACCCTCCTCAAAATGGGACAACTCTCCTGCTTCTGTAGGATCTCTCCAGACAGGTCAGGTAACGCCTCTAACTCGGACAAACGACCGTCTGTACCCGGAAATCGGATATCCAACTCTAAGCCCATCAAATCCCTCTGCAGCTGAGGCTGAACCGTAAGCCGAGCTATCACCTCCTACCGAGGTATCCTCCTACTCAAAGCATCGGCGACTACGTTCGCCTTCCCGGGATGGTATAAAATCTCCAAGTCGAAGTCCTTGATGAGCTCCAGCCATCTCCTCTGGCGGTTATTCAACTCCCGCTAAGTGAATATATACTTTAGACTCTTATGGTCTGTGAAGATCTGGCACGTAGCCCCGTACAAGTAGTGTCGCCAGATCTTCAGGGCGTGAATCGCTACCGCTAGCTCGAGATCATGGTAGGGTAGTTCTCCTCGTACGGCTTCAGCTGCCGTGAAGCGTACGCAATAACCCTACCTCTTTGCATCAAAACGCACTCCCATCCTAGCTTGGAGGCGTCACTATACACCACGAAGTCCTCTATGCCCTCAGGCTGGGCTAAAACAGGAGCGGAGGTCAACCTCCTCTTCAGCTCCTCGAAACTGCGCTGACAAGGCTCGGACCATACAAACCTGGTGGACTTCCTCAGCAAGGAAGTGAGCGGTCGTGCAATCACTAAGAAACCCTCAACAAAACGGAGGTAGTATCCCGCTAAGCCTATGAAACTGCGCACTTCCTTGACCGTCCTTAAGTGTCCCTCATGCTCCTCCCTACTCCGGAAGTTGACTAAGATGTCATCTATTAACACTATCACGAACTGGTCCAACCAGTCGATGAAGATGCCGTTCATCAACTCTATGAAGACGGCGGTTGTATTCTTGAGCCAAATGGCATCACGACAACTTCATAATGGTCTTATCTCATACTTCATAATGGTCTTATCTCGTCCTGAATGCCGTCTTCGGCACGTCCTCCTTTCTCGATTGATACACTTGAACGCCAGATGAACACCTTCTACTCTCGGCGGCCATGCCAGCCGGTAAAACACTTTCCCAACTTGCGCTAAGATCTCCAAAAAGTTCCGATGTATCGGAAACTCAACTTCCTTCTCGGGTCTTCCTACTACGACATTTCCATTATGTTTCTTCTTTGCTTGTCTCTACAAAGAAGATCGAACTTCCAATTTACACCGTTAGCTTTGGTTCTTGTCAAACCACACTCGATGTTACGCTTCCTCAACTCTTGTTGCAAGTTCTAAGTAGCGATGGAAATACTTTGCTTTATACTGCTCCCACTAACGAGACATGTATGCTATGACCTTTGCATCGTCTCTCAATATTCAATCAAGACCATTCTTGAAGAATCACTTGTACACCTCAGCCCGGTCATACTCCGAGGCAATTTCCGAAATAGTTGCACCAATGAATCTCCTCTTAACTCTCACAACTCCATTGTCCATTGTCGTCCCACTCGATACTTCATCGCCATCCGAAGTAGGTTAGCCCTAGATGGTGTTACCTGGAGAACCTTTCCATAACTCCGGTAATGATCGGCGCATCCCAGAAACTTGCAACTTCTTTCACATCCTTCGGGGGTTGTCATCCCGAGACAACTGGTCATACAACTTCTCTCTTCTTCGAGAGTAGACCAGAATGTCCTATTCGGGCATTAGTAAGCCCATATGGAATCACTACAACTCGTAGTGACCATGTTTGTCCAGAATGCCATGTTTGCACTATTCCAGTCTCGACTTCTCAATTGGTGACAATCACACCTTAACTCGATTTTAGAAGAGACCACCGACCTTTGCAACCGGTCGAGTAGATCCTCTATACGGGTAAGGGGGTACTTGTTCTTCATTGTAATCTTGTTCTGCTCATTGTAATCGTTGTACAAATGGAGGTAACCATCTCTCTTTTCGCAAACTGGTGTTCTCCATAAAACACTTCAAATATATTTTCACTCTTTTGTTACCGTTCGTTCATGATCCCACAACCTGGTTACTCTCCCCCACACTCATCCATAGACCACACGCACATTCGCGTTCTCGGTTGTCACCAATTAACTGATAACTGAGCTTCTCCTATGTCAATGACTTACCATTCTTCTATGCTTCCATGTTACATTCTCATGAATGCTACCCTCCGGGGTACTCTACCTTAAACTCCGTTAGCTCATTCTTCATTCACGCTTCCTTTTCCTTCAGCGAGATAAATATACCTTCTCGGCGTTGTTGAGTCACATGACTCGCCTACATAGGCTTAACCGCGCTTCATGATATCTTGCAAGTGCGTCTTCTCAAAATCTCTAACGTTGGTTAGCATCCACGTGTTACTCTCATCTCCTTAGGATCGTCATTTATACATGCTTCCTCCTTTTTGGGCGTTTCTTCGACTCATCGTCATAACGGAAACCGGTCAACTCCGCGTGAATCCCACCTTGCCATTCTTCTCATGATTCTCGTAATGTTTACTCTTCACTTAATGGTACCTCGTAAGCTTAACTTACGGTATCTTACCACCTTCACACTGGTTCGATCACGTTTCTCATATTGACTCCAAAGCTTAGGAGCGTCTAAGGAAAGCTTCACTTCTCATGATGGAACACCGGCTTTAACCTTGTTAGAATGCACCCATCTCCTCCTTGATTCGCATCTTTAGTTGTCCACGCGTCTTCTCGAAGAACTTAAGTTTGTTAACTCCATTGCTTTCGTCGTCATTCGCTTATGGCTCCCTTAGCACCGCTTCCATCTTGATTGCTCTTAAGTTGTCTCGATCTCTCTTTTACTTAGTTGCCCCTTTTTGCTTACGTCGTCTCTAAGGGAATGATATCGTATTATCCTCTTTCTATTAGGCCCGTATTTCTAGCCTCGGGAACAATGCTCTCTTGCGACATCCTCTACGGAACTTAACTACTGGTGGATCCACAACTGGCGGGTCCGCAATGGGGATACGTCCCCACCTCTCGCGCCTGGAGGTCTTCCTACTCGTCCCCGTCTCGGGACGGTAGGAGAAAGAGGGGGTCTACCCCTAACGGGTCCTACGTAAGCGGTAGCTCTCGTACGTGCTATCTAATAGCGTATGAGTTTACTTAAGTATAAATACGTAGGTACTACTTATATTCGGTATGATAAAACTTCTAAAACATAAGGTAAGCATAATCACAATAACATCCAAAACATACAAGTCCCAAACATCCTAAGGCCACATACGTAGCTAGGTACATACAAATCCACAAACATCCTAAGGTCATATATATATATATATATAATATTATACCTATTTCTAATCCAGAGATCTATGTCGCCGAGGTTTGCGGAAGGAGTGGTGGTCCCGTACATTCTAACCCAAACCCGACTCATGCATATGATTTTGAAAAACGAAAAGTCAGAACCCGTGGGGTTCTGTTTTATTCCTCATTCGGCCTTTAAAAAAGATTGCGAGTGCCATTGTTGTCAACCTAGGGCTCTGATACCACTTTTGTAACACCCCAAATCCGCGGGACTCGGGGCGCTACGGGCGAGACCTCACAATGGGTCCCGACCCTTAGCCTGACAACAATTTCACCGGACCTTTCAACATGGCACAAATAAAGGCAAAAACTCAAACGTTTTTAATGTATGCGGAAACGAAAGAGAAAGGTACAACTTGGAAACTCAGCCGAGTCCTCAAAACGACAAACCACAATACTAATGTTTAATCATGCAACAACATCCAACTAGACATAAACAACATAAACCCAAAAACCGTCCCCGTCCTATAATGTACGGAGACCCGGCTGTCCACTCCTCCGCCTCACTCGGCGGCGTTCCTAACCTGCAAGTCATCTACACAAACGGTTTAAAACCGTTAGCTAATATTCTAAGCATTAGAAAAGCAGTGAAGGCACAAACACACCCATAACACATAATATAAATCACACAAGTCCGTTTCTTTATCTTTATATCATCAAGTCATATCCCGTTCTAATTCAACTTCGGTTGTGACACGAGACCCCAATGGTCCCGCCTCGGTCCCCCTCCGGCAAGGAATGGCACGGATGCCTCCGTCCATCTGACCCGCCGGGCAAGTCGCCGAGAATCCCCTAGACCCGCAAGGCTAGGCAGTATTGTCACCGCCCGTTATCATACACTTGGGCCAAAATTATACATATAAGTCGGTGGTCCTATTACCGGTTTAATAGTTATAGCAAAACATAAACACGCACCACCAAACACACATCAATGCTAATACGTAAAATACGAGCTAAGTAAGTCCGGAGACTTACCTCGTCACCAACCCAAGTCAACCACACTCTTGCTTCCTTAAGGAGGAAGCCCACAACCTGCTCACAAGAGATATGCATATCAATACATACTCACACTCAAGAAGTCTTAGACTTCACTCTAGTGATCTACGCAAGATCCTAACCCTCAAACTAGGAAACGCATCCTAGGTCCCATTACTCATCACACTCTCCCACAAGAAACATCCCACAACAGTCCATAATTCCACAAGAGTAATCCTCAACCAAAGAGGCACAAGCTAACCTAGAAGGTCATCATGCTCACATGCTCATATCCATCACTTACATCGAGCCTTAAGGGCTCCTAGGTTCACAACCACTAAGTGGCATTCCAAGCTACTCTAGATCCATCCTAAGCATGCTACTAACATGATCCAACATCAATACTAAGGAAGGAACGAAGAGGAAAGGAGATGAGGAACTACTGTTGCCGAAACCGCAGCCGTGGAGTCAAGCCGGCGACCGCAGCCGTGGAGTCAAGCCGGCGCACCTGCGGACACAGGAGCCGCCCCCGCGGAACAAGGAGCCGCACCCGCGGAGGACTGCGTCGCCTGCCAGGAACCACCCCCGCGCCCGAGCCACGCCGCACCCGCGGCCGTCTGCTGCCGCCCCCGCGCCCGAGTCACGCCGAAACCGCGGCCGTCCGCTGCCGTCCAAGCCGAGTGTCTGCCGCCGCCCCTGCGGCCGTGCCGAGCCGCTCCCGTGGTGTGCTGAGCCGCACCCGCGGCCTGCTAGTCCGCCCCTGCGGCTGGCCGCGCCCGCGGTCCTGTTGAGCCGCCCCTGCGGCTGGCCGCGCCCGCGGTCCTGTTGAGCCGCCCCCGCGGGTTTTGCTCAGAACGTCGTCTTCGACTTTGGATCTTTGGCTCCAAAGTCCTTCTTCTCTTGCTGGATCTTCTCCAAACACCCACCACGGTTCTTAGGCACCTCTACTGGACCTAAACGAGCTAAGAAACTAGACATGCACAAGGTTTGAGAGAAAGCCTCTTCAAGCTTCATCCATGGCCATGGATGATGGAGGAAGGAAGAAGAAGGGAAAGAGAAGCAAGGAAGAGGGAAAAGGAAGAGGGAAGAGCTTACCAACAGCCTGTGATCTTCTTCTGCAGTTCCACAGTTTGGATCCTCAAGCAGCCATGGAGAAGAGATGAGAAGGATTAGAAGAGAGGGAAGAGATGGAGTGGAAGGAAGGAGTGACGTGAAAAGAGATCCAAGGGAGGAGAGAGGAAAGATTTGGCTGACAAAAAAGGGGTGAGGGGACCAAGGGGTCAGCTGACCTCTTGTCCCTCCCCACGGAACGAGGGGTCGGATATGACCCCTTTGTTATTTTTAACCCGGAACGAAGGGTCGGAACGCGGAAACAGGGAAAAACGACGAGCCGGCTCGGGATTTTCTTAGGAATAAATCCCGGCTCTCGGCATCTCGGAATTACGGAAAACTACAAAGTGATCTATGTCCGGAATAAAATTAATAAAATTCCGGACGTTACAGGATGAATCTTGGTACATGGACACCAGTGCCTCCTCTCACATGACTTTGAACGGAGGTACTCCTTATTTTAATACTAGTACTATACTCTCAATCTTTGTTGGCAACGGGAACATAATTCCAGTTCTTGGTTCTGGATCTTCAACCATACCCATATCCAACAACATTTTCAAACTCAAAAATGTCCTTCATACCCCAAACATTATTAAGAATCTCATATCTGTTAAAAAATTCACCATTGATAACAATGTTACTATTGAATTTGATCCGTTTGGTTTTAATGTGAAGGACATCACAACGGGCAAAATCCTAACCCGATGTAGAGCTCAAGGGGATCTTTACTCAGTACCGCTGCCACAGCCAGTGGCCGCAACCCCAAATAATCCAGTTGCTCTCACTGTTTTCAACCCGTCGGTTTGGCATGCCCGTCTAGGCCACCCTGGAACTCATGTTTTTAAATCTTTAGTTCAAAGTAATGTCATTTCATGTACCAAAGATAGCAATATTCATTGTTCTGCTTGTCAAATTGCTAAACATAAACGCTTGCCGTTCTTTGAGTCACATTCCAAAACCTTTGCCCCATTCGATATCAATCATAGTGATATTTGGACTTCTCCCATTGCTAGTGAAAATGGTTTTCGCTATTACCTTGTTTTATTGGATGATTTCACAAATTTTGTTTGGGTGTACCCTCTCAAATTCAAATCCGAAACTTTTTCCAAACTACAAGCTTTCCACACATACGTAAAAACCCAATTCCATATTTCTATCAAAACTTTTCAATGTGACTTGGGAGGAGAATACAACAATACCACTTTTCATGAATTTTGTCATCAAAGCGGCATACTTATACGGTTTGCTTGTCCACAAACCTCACCACAAAATGAAAAGGCTGAATGAATCATTCGTACTTTAAATGACATTACTCGAACATTGATCAACCATGCCTCCCTACCTCTTTCCTTTTGGGTTGAAGCACTAAATATGGCAGCCTACCTCCACAATATACTCCCAACCAAAACCCTTAGCTTAAACACCCCCACTTACGCCCTCTATCGACGTCATCCCTCCTATGACACACTTCGCATTTTTGGTTGTCTATGCTACCCTAACATATATGCAACCGCAACCCATAAACTTGCACCTAGGTCCGTCCCTTGCGTATACCTCGGCATAGCAACATCACACCGTGGGTATCGGTGTCTAAATAGCTCCACAAAACACAAAATTGTATCCCGCCATGTCACTTTCTTTGAAACCAACTTCCCATACAATAAACCCAATACTCAAAAACATTCTCTCCTAATATCATTTGATGATGTATCCCCTTTATTGTATGAATGTCTTCAAGAGACAATACCCATGGTCCCACATTCCATACATAATTTCCCATTACAATCCCCAAGCCCTCCCCCCACGTCATCAATAACGAACACACTGCCCATAGCTGAACACACAATCATCCAACCCACTCCATGGTGACACGTAGCCAAGTCGGTACCCGTTGCCCTAACCCTAAATACAACCTGTCTGCAGCCTCCTCCACACTTGTGTCACCCATACCAAAAACCCCCATCTTAGCCTTACAAGATCCCAATTGGAAAGCCCCAATGGACGAGGAATATAGTGCTCTTATTAAAAATGGGACTTGGGACCTTGTCCTCCGTCCCCTGAATACTAATATTGTTCGATGTATGTGGTTATTCAAGCATAAATACAGCTCTAATGGGCAACTCGAACGACACAAAGCCAGGCTTGTCGTCAATGAAAAACCCCAACAAATTGGCATTGACTGTAATGAGACATTCAGTCCGGTAGTCAAACCAACAACTATCCGGATCATACTTACAATCGCAATATCCCGTGGTTGAATTGGGACGTCCGACAACTAGATGTCAAGAACGCCTTCTTACATGGAAACCTTGAGGAGACAATTTTCATGCATCAACCCCCGGGATTCCGTTACAAGAACCGGGCAAACCATGTATGTTTATTACGTAAATCACTCTACGGCCTCAAGCAAGATCCGAGAGCTTGGTATCATAGGTTTGCCAATTTTATCATCTCCGCCGGATTCAAGAGCAGCAAGAGCGATGCGTCGTTGTTCACATATCAAGTTGGTTCAGACACTGTGTTTCTCCTTCTCTATGTCGATGACATAGTCTTAACAGCCTCGTCAACTGCATTCATCCAACAGGTCATTATGCAGCTTCAAACGGAATTCTCAATGAAGGACCTCGGAACCTTAAGCTATTTCTTAGGTATATCTATCAAACGCACTCCTACAGGAATGTTCATGTCTCAAGAAAAATATGCAAAGGATATTATTGCACGAGCAGGTATGACCCATTGCAAACCGATATCGACTCCGGTTGATACTCATGCCAAACTAAGCGCAACAACCAGTGCAAAAGTTGTCGATGCAACCCTGTATCGAAGCTTAGCCGGTGCGTTACAATACCTTACATTCTCACGCCCTGACTTAGCCTACGCAGTCCAACAAATATGTTTATTCATGCACGATCCAAGAGAGAACCACATGCAAGCTCTTAAACGCATACTTCGGTATGTACAAGGTACTCTCCATCTTGGGCATCACCTCTCTCGTTCTTCGGTAAATAAACTCACAACATACACAGATGCCGATTTGGTAGGCCGCCCGGACACACACCGCTCAACTTCCGGGTATTGCGTTTACCTTGGTCATGCATTGATATCATGGTCATCCAAAAGACAACACACCCTCTCTCGATCAAGCGCCGAGGCCGAATATAGAGGCGTAGCAAATGTCGTCGCCGAGGTATGTTGGCTGCGAAACCTATTGATCGAGTTGTGTGTCCCTTTGTCCAAAAGCACCGTGGTTTACTGTGACAATGTATCAGCAATTTATTTATCGGGCAACCCAGTTCAACACCAACGCACGAAGCACGTGGAAATGGACATTCACTTCGTCCGAGAAAAGGTTGCGCTCGGGGAGATCCGTGTCCTTCATGTTCCGTCGGCCCATCAGTTTGCGGATATCTTCACTAAAGGCCTACCATCCCCATTGTTCTTGGATTTCAGAAACAGTCTTTGCATCAGACCATTCGATGCTTAGACTGCGGCCGGATGTTAAGCCATATAATTAGCCTATAATCTCTACCTTTAATTATTGCCATATATTTAAGGTAGTTTAGAATATAGTCTTCCCTTTTTATAGAGATTCACTTTAATTGTAGAGATTCACTTTAATTTTAGCAATATGTTATGTAAAGGCCTATTTAAAGATGAAGGATATGATGCTGAAAGATCATCGAATTATATTCACTTTCAATCAATACAAAGTAATCAAGCCTCACATGGTGTTTGCTATTGGTTTGATTAAATCATAAGGATCTAGAGTGGACTTGCACTTCATAAATTAGCAATGAATTATTCCTCACATGGTGTTTGCTATTGGAATAACTGAAGTACTAATCCTAGGAATACAGGTGCTACAAAATGCATCACTAGCTAGATTATGAAATTACTTATGAGTTTTATTCATACTAGCCGGCCAATTAATAACACATAGGATCATGCTTAAAGCAAAACAAAATGCATAAAGGAACAATCTAAGAAAGCGTACTAGAAAGCTTTGATACTCACATAAATTCTACGCATTATAACGATACAATACTACATAGCTTTGGATTGGGATTTTCGCCCCAATCCATAGTTTGGAACTACTCACTCATGTTGAGTAAAAAAAACACAACAATCAAACAAGAACTCATGCGATCCATGGAATCAAGAGAGAAAGATGATCAAAACAACAAAAAGAGAATTGAATTGCCAAGTAATAAAGGAAAGTAGCAATGGATCCAGCTTGATTCGACACCACTCGGCCACAACTCGGCACAAATTCCGTACACGGATGGACTCGGACTCAACTCGGCCAACTCGACCCTAAACTAAGCAGACTCGGCTCTGAAAATGAGAGAAACTAAGAGAGATTTGTGGAGTAGTGAATTGAGGTTTGATCCTATGCAACTAAGTCCCTTTAATAGGCTGAGAAAGTGAGGAAAATGGCACGAATCGCCCCCATGCTTGGCAAGGATTGCCAACATCAGCACCAAGACTCCCTTGTAACCATCGTCACGTGGCGAGTTGGTTACAACCGCACGACATGTTGATCAAGTCGACCATAATGTTACTTGACTCACGTTGAAAAGTAAGTCGGTGACACTGTTGTCTTCTTGAGTCGAGTGGGTCGCCTGACTTGACCGCCACTTGAGCGATGCTTGACATGTCTTCCACAAAGGCTCGATGTCTTCTTCCTAGCAGAGCCTAAGTCCTCAAGCCCGAGTCGATTCCTCCTTATTTGTGCGAGTGAAAGGGAGCCTGAAGTAGAGTTGCGCATGCGACTCAGCCTCTTGGACTTGCATCTCCAGATGATCTTTAGTCATTCCTTCTTCTACTTTAATGCTTCGGACCTTCTCTTTTCTTCTTCTTTCCTTGCTTCCAATGATGATGAGGAGAGGGTTGTTTTCTTGAGTATTTTCTTATCCATTTATGCTCCATTTGACCTATAATCACCTAAGTACAAGAGACAAACGGGAGTACACATTCTTTGATGCAAATAAGCTCTAGCAAAGAAGTAAATGCCTAAACCCATGCAATTCTACTAAAAACACAGAAAACAACCCTACAAAAGATAGCATAAAAACAGGCTATCTGAAGGAAAGATGAAAAAGGGGTAGAATGATGAAGGATCATCTCCAAGATCAAGTCCAACATATCTTTCAAACAAGTGAAGAAACTGAAGGCGAAGAGAGAAGGCATGAATGTCTTTGCTAGAAGGCCCCACATGCTCAATACAAACGTGCACGTACACGTACACTGGGGAGAAGAATATTACAAAGGAAGGAGCCCCGACATGCACCCTCCTAGTTTGGCCATGCATACATACCGGACCCACACTTCCTCCGGATCATCCATGCAAGTATGTAGATACGTCATCGTCTACGAGCCAACCATGAACACCTCTAGATCAGCCTCCCAATATGAATGCATCCAGCCATGCGTACATCCTGGTTCGCGCTGCCCATGCATACATTTCACATCAAGCATGCATATGTGAGGAATGGACCGCCAATCAATTTTAGGCCAACCATGCATTCACAAGAGGAAGGCTAGACCATATGGCTGATTTTTGGATCTATGCTTATTATTCTAGCACATAACAACATCTTTAATTTTGGGTTTTTAATAGTTAATTTTCAGCTCATATTTCTTTTAGTTATTTTCAAATAATTTAAGTCTTCTAATAAAGAAACTTAAAGATAGATCAAGAAAATCATATCTTTCACAAGATGTATTTGATGAATATTAGAAGATCCTATCTTATCAGAAGATAGATCTTCTCTTAGAGTAGAAGATCAAATATTATCTTATATAAGATGGATCTTATCGTTACATTTTACATGCTAGATACTCGTGCCATGCCCTATATATATAGGATACACGGCCACATTTTAAAGTATCTCATTCATAATACAATTCATAATTTTCGGTAATTGCTTCTGCAATTCATTTTCTTCCGAGGCAGGGTAGAAAGCGAGTGACATCTCGTTCGCCCCATAGCTTGGACTTTTTTGAGTTCTTTTGATTGTGGCCACAAGTTGGTATCTTCTCACGCTTTTCACAAGCCTCCTTCATTTCTCATAGGCGGACGTGCCTTTGATCATTAATTGTAGTGAAAGGGTTATACGATCGTTCGTGATTGTGTGTTATGGTCTTAGTTTCTCTATGATGCTCCAAGTTTTTTCTTAAGGTTCGACATAATCTATCCAACTACCGATCCAACATCATCATCAAATCACATCACTCATGCCCACACATCCTTCTCCGAACCATCCATCAATCCTTTCAAGATCAATCCCTCGTTTTCTTGATCGATGTAATAAGGATCGAGAAGAGTCGTTGGTGTCGAAATATTGGGACTCACCACACGGATAACTCCATATTAAAGTGGAGTAAGAGCTTGAGTTCAACGACATCAACTTATCAAAAAGATAAAATCGGAGTTGTCATCAAGTTCAACACGAAAATAGTCTCCGTAACAATCACCATAGCGGTTAGTCTACTATTCTCGTTTATTTACTATTTTTGATTTCAATTGCAATTATTTTATGTGATTCTTGTAGCCATTCCTTCAAACCCCCCATACCTTTTCACCAAAACCCTACCGGAAACTGCTACCGGAACCCGCTTTTGGTTTGCCTAACCGGCTCCTCAAGCCCGGTTTGTGTGCAACCGTCAGCAGAAACCACTCTTACCGCCACCAATACACCACAACCACCACTACTAGTCTACCACTAAATCAACATCCCTCCACCGGTACCTCCAATTCACACAAGACGCCAATCGGAACCATCAGACTTACCCAGAACCTTTATTTCCGCAGTCAAAATCCTAAAACCTCCCACCAGTACACCACTATGCTACCACTTCTAGTGAACCGCCACTTCAACACTAAAACCGCCACCGGTCATCCCAATATCCACCTCGTCCACCACTAGTGCACCAAAACCTCAATCGGTCTGAGAATCCCTTACCCAAAACAAACCCGCCATCTTAACTCTACCCTTACTCGAAACCCTTACTGAACACCTAAACCTTAACCATGAAGCCCATCCCATTCAAACCCGCTTAAGCTTTCCTGAATCCGAACCTAATACTTGACCCAACCACCAATACTTGTGAACTTTCCTGACCAGCTACCCTAACAATCAAAAACCTAACCTTCATATCCCACCCTTACCTGCGAACCCGATAAGCCCTTACCGAACATCGGTAGAAATCCGATGGAACCTCCAACCGCTTAAGGTCTGAACCCAAACCAGGTGTGGTGCATAATTGACCCCGAAACTAGCCTAGTGAACCCGGTTCATCTCAACAATCTTTGTCCAACATACTTGAGCTGCCATCGGTTCACCCAAAGAGGAGACGAATCTGCCTAGGGTTTCAAGGGCAATTGTGTGATTTCTAAATTCATTTAAAAAAAAACAAAAGCTCTATTTTAGTCATAAAAAGAAGAGCTTTTAGATTCATTGCAGTGTGTCATTTTGCTAGCTTTTCAGTTTGAAGACATGCAGACCGAAAGTTGAAGATTGTGAGCTTTACCCAGAATGCATTGAAGTTGAAACTTCATCCTCATCCTACCCACCCCACTATTTTTTACTTGACCTTATCTTTCGCTACAGTTGTCTTTTTATAAGTTCTTTGTTTTGATTGAAAAAGTAGGTGAGTTTTTTTTTCCTTTACCCCTTGATAGCATCACCTTTTAAAAATCCTTTTCCTTTTTAAGATTATGGTTGGGTTTCCTATTATTGATTGTAGCTCCCAAATGCATTGACTTGTGCTTTGTTTGAGTAATAATGTTAAGATTGTAGAAGAACCTCGCAAACCGGCTAAGATTAGCTTGAAGTCAACGCGTACAATGAGGAATAAAAGAGAGAATATTCGTCAAATGATGATTTCTATTTTATGAACTTAATGTGTTTACTTGTTTTGAGTATGTCTTCATCTATAGGAAAACAAATTTGAGATATATCCATATGATGGACATGGAATACTACATCGAAGTCTTGAAAAGAAAACTAGATCAAGTCATGACAAGATTGGATCAAGTTTAAGGCAAGAAATCAAGAGAGGAGAGTTGCACCAACATGGAGGACGAAACCCAACCGGGACCCACCTCTATGCAGTCGAGATCCAGGACCCTCACTGGACAACAGAGCCTACCCAACCCCAGTTGCAGCTCCGATGCCAAGAAACTTCACCCTAACATTTCAGGGAAGTACTTCTTCTAATCCTCCTAGAGTTAGATATCTTACGTGTTTTAAATACCAATGGAATGGACATATGATGAGAGATTTCTCTAATAAACAGACTAATGTGCCCAAGCCTCATCAAGAGAATCAAAAGATACTCGATGTCTCAATTGAGTTAGATCATGAGGAGAGGGATGCACAAGCTGAGCATACTGTCACACCCTCTCTAGAGGTATGTATGTGAAACAGTAGGGGAAATCATATAGAACCACAAGTACACATCCGTGTCAATGTAAGTATATGATATAACATATCAAGGTCATCTCCTAAAAAGACCATGCTATCTTTTCTTTTCTTTCAGAAGTCTTCTAATGGAATGCAAAGTGTGTAAAAGAAAGTAAAAGCAATGATCAAGTGATCACACAAAAGCATGATTTTTGTCAACTGTGATCGAGTAACTGGTGCACTTCATGGAGTGACCAACTATCAACTTCAATCGAGTGAGTAAACAGGGGAGGTATGAGTCAATCGAGTAACTAATAGATCAAAACAAAATCAAGGAATAGTCCCTCCAAACCCTTGCTAAGCCACATGAAATAGATGTTATGCCATACTAGGAGATGAAAACTTAGATGATCAAGTAACAAATATGCTACTAAACTTATGTAAACATGTTAGGTATGTGAGAATCAAAGCATGAGTCATCCAATAAACAAGTGTCACATGTTGTTTGCTATTCAAATGTTGATAGGCAATTATAAGTCACTACTAAGCTCTAAATCAAGACATACAAGCATCGCATGGTGTTTGCTATTTGCAAGGATGAATCAAATTAGTTTAGGATGGATAAACACAAAGCAAGCATGTAAGTCATCATTCGGCCCTAAAATACATACTCTAGCATGTATATGCATCTAAACAATCATCACTATCAATGGAATTACTTATGAGTCTCATCTATGATAGCCGGCCATTAAGAAATGTAAAATCATGCTTGAAACTAAACAATGTGCATAAGAGGAACAATCCAGATAGAAATCTAGCATACGACATTCATATTATGATCAATCATGGATTAAAAAAGAAAAAAAGGACTAAGTCACTCCTAATTTCTCACTAAGATGCATTGATACTCATTTATTTCCTAAGACACAACATCAATTCAAGGGACATAGCTTGGATTTGGAGTTTTCACCTCAAACTTTAATATAAAACTACTCACTCATGACCGAAAAGTCAAACAGTTCAATTTCGAAAACAAATGACATGATTTGAAAGTAGAGATGAATAAGGAACTTAGGCGAAGAATTGAGTGATTTGGACTTACCAAACAAAAGTTATGAAGGAAACAAAACTGCAAATGAATCAAAACCAACTTTTCTTCAGTATTTTCTCAAGAACTTCAAAGACACTTTGAATCCTTCTGAAAAAGAAGAGAGAGAGAGAGAGAGAGAGAATCTGTCTTTGATAACCACCAATTGTGTGATGAAAATTCTAAGGCAGCCATGCCTCTATTTATAGGCCTAAAACATGTGGCCAACTCATCAAAAAGGTTCAATAAAGAATCTCTAACAAACTTGCAAGTGGGTGGCGGTTACATTTTCTTCTTTGTCCGAGTTTTTCCTTTTACTCGATCTATGTTGATGGCTCACTCGGTCGAGTAAAATGAAAATTTTGGGCAACTTCTTTTTCATCCGAGTCCCCGTTTCACTCGATCGATGTGTAATCTATGGCGGCCGAGTGAAACTCTTCTTTTATCAAGTAAAATGTGAATTTAGATGGCTTTGAGCTCAAGTCTTTTTACCCGGTCAAATGGTTGATCGAGTGAAGAATTCTTCTTATTCCGGGTGAAATCCACTCGAACGTCTTGTTAGAGTTCCAGCTTGCCTTGGAGAGCCCATGTTTTCCTTGATCGAGTGTCTTGTCTACTCTAAGCAAGTGAGCACTCTTCTTCGATCGAGTAAAATTTCACTCGATCCAGGAGTCTTGGCTTCTCCTTTGATGAGTCTCCCATCTTCTTTGTTGCTTCTTTCGCCTTTCTTTCCTTGATGCTCCAGGGCTTTCTTACTTGCTTTCTTTCATTTCTTCCCTTGATGATTTTGATGATGTGAGCTTCTTTAGTCTTGATGGATTTCAGTTCTTTAAGCTCCAATTTGGACCTAAAACACTTAAACACAAGAGAAAAATGGGAGTAGACATTCTTTGATGTATTTAAGCACTAGCAAAGATGTAAATGCATTATCCCATGCAAAAACTAAGAAAAACACATGAAAACAACACTACTAAAGATAGCACAAAAATATGCTATCACATACGGAGTTAGATAATCCAATCACAGTCCAAGAACAAGAGAAAGATGATCAACTTCCACTTGGAACAATCACAAGAGCTCGAGCTAAGGAGCTTCAACTAGACATTAAGAAGGGATTATATGCCTTGAAAGTATATCATAGTCCAACCTCCTTTGAGCTACTCACTCTTCTCAAGACTCATCCAAGTATATAATATATTGTTATTGTTTTAATGACATTATT
This sequence comes from Fagopyrum tataricum, assembly GCA_002319775.1. Classification (NCBI taxonomy): domain Eukaryota; kingdom Viridiplantae; phylum Streptophyta; class Magnoliopsida; order Caryophyllales; family Polygonaceae; genus Fagopyrum; species Fagopyrum tataricum. The sequence continues at coordinate 23,065,115 of CM008282.1, forward strand.
AGGACAATAATTTATGTTATTTTTAAAAATTTTCAAAAATAGTCAAGCTTGACATCCAAGTAGAAGTTCCATGGCTTCTAAGTAGAAGGTCGAAGGAGTAGTGGAAATCAGTTTTGTCTTATTTATTTATTTATTTATTATTATTGTCAAGCTTGGCATCCAAGTACAAGGAGTAGTGGATGCCCCACTACTTAGTATTTTTAGCATTTTTCTTCTTATGATAATTAAATTATAAATAGAGATTATTTTTAGTTAGAAAGACACATTCAATTTCACATAAACGCATTGTATTTTCATATTTTCTCTTAAATGAAACATACGCTTGTTTCTTTCATTGCTTTTGTGTTGTATCAAGTGTTTTGAAGCTTATCTAGTGTGTTGCATCTCAATAGTCTTTAATCTTCCTCTTCTGCCTTTTATGTGTCATATCCATAAAAAGGAGAGAATCTACCCAACCCGCATCATCTCCATCTCCAAACCATTTTGAAGATCTTTTCACACCGGATTCATCTTCCATTCATCCTCAACCGAGCAATCATCTTGCATTGAGTCTTCCTAGATCCTTGAAGTGTATCATGTGGTATCAGATCCAAGTAAGGTATCTCTCGAATATCTTATTTAAGGTCTTGAAATTCTCATATTTGCAACCTTCCATTTTTGTGTCAACAAACTAAATAAAACAAATAAAAAATATAAGAACTCATTTTGCTTCATAGTTGTGTCTATTTATTCCTCTATCTTTTCTTTCACACGTGATTCTTTGGCTGAAGTTACTAGTGTGTTTTGGCTCTATTTTTTTCTCTCATTTTCATGCATTCTCATTTTCAGGAATTATATCATCTCTTAATTTATTGTTCTTGTGCATAAACAAAGCTAGTAACCTTAGAAGTAACACCAAACAGAATTATTGTTGCAACTTGTGTTGAACTTGCATTGTTAAATTTTTCATTGCTATTCTTAGTCAAAACATTAAAAGAACATTAAAAAAATGTTTGAAATCTGAAATACCCGGAAAAAAACAGAAGGAAAAGCCGTAGAAAAAGTTATTCAAGTAGATATAGTCAAAGGAAAAAGTTGTTGAAATTAGATTTACCCGGCAAAAATCAAAAAGGAAATCCATAGAAGAAGTTATTCATCAAATCTTAACCAGCTTATTTGGATAGGATATTCTTATCCCTTAGTAACTAAGGAAACTTGTAGGTGAACTTATTAACTTCTTTTGGTCTTGCTTAATTAGTATTTGCACAAGTACTATGGAATCAATTGTGATTTGTTGCTTGTTTTTGAAAGTGTTTTTAGTCCGTTATACCCCCACCTATCCTAGTGCTTGCTTGGCTGAGATTCTTGACTCTTCAATCAAGGAGTTAGGCCCTTACTAAGTGTAGGTTCCCTTGATCATTTGTGTTATCTTTGAAGACTACTTGTTTGCTTGTCGTTTGTTGAGTTTATGTTAAAGGTTATCCACATTAAAAGCCAAGATAAAAGCAAATGTGTGGCCAAAAATGACCATGCATCCATCATCCCTTCACCTTAGAGATTCATCTTCAGTCCCTTTAAATAACCAAAGAAGATACGGATGAGAGTATTTGACAACGACTCAAAACCATAGGGGATGAATAAGCTTTATTCATGAAGAACATGGAGTCCAAATGGGAAACATCTTCACAAGAGCCTCTTATAACACCACTTAGAGAAGACAATGGTATAGATTCTAAATTTTAAACTCCTATAGTTGCTTAATACGGTTCATCACCCTTGACTCTTCAAACTCGGGTGGATGAATGACTGTAGAGAAATCAAGATCAATCGACAAGATAATATTTCTCTTAAGATTGGAGCATATGAGGATATTATATTATGTGATGTTGCTCCTATGGATGCTTGTCATATCTTACTTGGACGCCCTTAACAATATGATAGAGATGTAAATCATTAGGAAATACTAATAGTTGTTGTTTTACATTTCAAGGCAAAGATTTCATACTTAATCTTATGACTCCGATCGAAGTTGATTACTATGAGAAGAAGAAAAGCAAGAATAAAGAAGAGGGAACAAAGAAGCAAACTCTCTATATCACTAACGAAGAATCGACAAATAGAGGGCAAATACATATTAATGGTGTTTCTAATTGTCCTATCTTGAGCTTTATTTGTAGGGTAGTTTTATCATTCATGTATGATCTAGGAATTATCAATCCTCTCATGGAAAATCTTTGAGTAATCTACACTGCTTTGCAAAATTTCCTGGACAACACATAACCTCCCATTATCCCACTTTGTGTGTAAGCATCACCTTTGAGGATCACATGTGTAAGGCAACCATGATGACGAATTTATCTTTCCTAAACCCCAACAAGGGTATTTCTAGAGCCCATGTCAGGAAAGTCTTCTCATCCCTTTGACATGACAAGCTGAGATTAATGGATGATGAATTTTTACCCTCTTCTAATGAAAGTTGTGTTTTGCACTTTATATAGGTATATGGAAAGATGAGATGTTGCCCCAACCAAAATCCAACATAGATAGTTCGGATTCAAGGTCGAATCATTTTAGACAAGGAGAGGATGATGGAGGAGCATCTCAAGACACAACATCACCAAGCAACAAGAGAAGGAAGTTAGAGCTAAGGAGAGAATGTGAGAAGAAGAGGAAGAAAGTGGTCAAATGGAATGCTAGAAGAAAGAGGAAGAACTTGTATCGAAATAATAAGATGATCAAACTAGATAGATCCTCATCTGTAAACTAAGGGACGTATGCATGGAAGCTAGCAAAGGCAAGAAGAATCACGTGGGAAGAGAGGTGGAGAGCTAGCCCACACATGTACATGCATAGAGGTGTAAATGGGGCGGGGATTTCCCGAAATTCATGGGAATTACCCGTCATGGGGACGGGGATGGGGATTTTAAATGGGGATGGGGATGGGGATGGGAAAATTTTTGATTACCCGCTTGGGGATGGGGACGGGGATGAAGATAGGGGTATTCGCCCCGCTCCCCGATCCATACCCGAACCCGCCGGGGAACTTGATGGGATCCCATTGGGGAACCCGATGAGAATCCCCGTTGGGGAACCCGATGAGAATCCCCGTTGGGGAACCCAATGAGGATCCCATTGAGGATACATAAAAAAACAAATTTTATTTATATTAGAATTTCATTGTAGTTTCAAATTTAATTCAAAAAAAATGCCGATTATTACTAAAATTTAAAACTATATACACTTTTGTACTTTAGTATCATACTCTTTCCCATTTACACAAAATGTATTTTAAGTTTAATTATTTATTTGATAATTATACGTGTAAATTACGCTAATGCTAACCTATATTAATTTGGTTTTCAATCGTATGAGGATAACACCCTTGCGAAAATTTTAAATACGTCCTAAATGTCAAATCATGATGATCAAATGCACGACATACTACTAGTGTTTTTGTTATGTGTCTTACTCTCTCAATACGTGTTTTGATGTGCAAATTAAATCCTAAACCGTGAAATTAAAATGATAAAATAATATAACATTTTATTTTTGAGATTGTAATTTAAATGTTAGTAAAATATAATTAATTTTAGTTTACACTAGTTTGTACTACGAGTCTCGATCCACTTGAACGAACGAAACTTGGACAAGGTGAGGCGTTAATCAACCAACTAAGTCACGTCAACAATTTCAATTAAAAATGTATATTAATATAATATAAATTGACATTTATCTTGTGATTATGAACTAAAGGTTAGTAAACTATATACATTTTTGTACTTTAAAAATTAAGAGTATCATACTCGTTCCTACTAATACAAAATATAATTTGAAACATATGAGGATAACATTTCAATTAAAATGTATATTATATGCGTAAATTATGTACATGTTAATACTAACCTATATTAATTTGGTTTTTGATCATATAAGGATAACACCCTCGTGAAGTTTCTGAATACATCATATGTCAAATCACGATTCACGATGATCAAATGCATGACAAACTACCTGTTGTGTTTTTTAGGTGTGTATTAGTCTCATATACATGTTTTGGTGGTTCAGCCTAAATCCTAAACCGTAATATTAAAATGATATAATAATATATCACTTTTTCTTAGATCGTAACTAAATGTTATTAAGATATAACTATTTTAGTTTACACAAGTTTGTACTACGATCTTGATCATACTTGAACGAACGAAATCTAATATATATACACGATATACCTTTACTTCGGCAAATTTGTATATTTTTTAATTAAAAAAATGGAATTCTCTTCTTTTTTTTTCTTGTGTTTTTATTTATTTATTTATATAGTTAAACAAAGTAACAATTTTATATTTTATGGCATAATTTCACATTTATTATCCGAGTTAATGTGTTTATCAAACTCCTAAAAGTTAAACGGGACGCGGATGGGGACATAGAGTTTTACGGGAAAAACCATCAAAATGTAAGTGGGAAAAATTAAATGGGGACGGGGATTCCCCGATGGGGATGAATATCCGACGGGGATGGGGATAGGGACAATTTTCAATACCCGAACGAGTATGGGGATGGGGATGGGGGCATCATACTAAACGGGGATGGGGATGAATATGGTGCTCCCCGCCCCATATCCGACTCATTGACATCCATATGCATGAACACGTGCGGGAGAGAGGAGGAAAGGGCTGAATTAAATGGTTGATTATAGCCTAAGTTGGATCTTATTTTCAGCTCATAATGGACACTTATTATTATGAGTTTTGTTTTATGTTTTGGGGCCTTTTATTTATATTTTTCAGCCCTTATTTTAATTTAAATCGTAACTAGCAAGATTTCGATTCTTTGCTTATACTAGGCTTAGAATACACGTTAATTTAGTACCAATGTAATTCAATAAAATTTCGATATCTTTTCAGTATAATCTGCACGGAGTTCTTTTGTCTTCCCGGGGAAGAGGGAGCGGGCGGATTTCTCGTTCGACCTTATAGCTTGGACTATTTTGTGCTGTGTCACCTTGAATCGCGAAGTTGATGCTCTCACTAATTCACAAGCCTCCTTCTTATGCTCTAGGGAAAATCATTTTTCCTTTTGTGTAAGATTGTGGCCGAAGAGTTCTGCGATAATTTCTAGTTGTGTTTTAGGGCCTGCGTTTCCCTAGTGTGCTCCAGGTTGTTCCATAGGGTTTGAAATTGATCTATTCATCTACCAATCTATGTCATTATCGGATGATTCACCCATCTCTTTTCAACCACTCGGCTATCCAACCTACACGCCTTCATCACCCTCAATTCATCTTCTGGTTAGTGTCGAAATATCGGGACTTTAAAGCGGTTAATCCACGCATCAAAGATGGAAATGATTGTGGTCAGATAGTAAAATGAAGAACATCAAGAAACGTGCAAAAATGCTCGATCAAGCATTTGGTCGCTCGACCACCACCCTCCATCTTTTTGCACTTGACCTCATGTTGAAGCGTTGAAGTCATTAAGCAAATTCTAGACAAGACCCGCGAACTTGCCCATTTGGTTGCTCAACCACCTTGCTTGATTGACCCATTTTGACGTCTATTATTATATTTTTACCATTATCCTATTTTTTAGGGATTGAATTTTGGCCCATCCAATTGGACGTTTTTGAATTTTACATAGATCTTATCTTACGAGAAGATAAGACATTTGTATATTTTACAAGTTTTTCCGCCCGTTACTGTATATGGTTTCCTGACCAGACCCCTCACGGTCGCTCGAATGGATCCTTTTCAGATCATTAATAAAGCATTTAAGTTTTGTCTAGGTGTGTTTGGCTACTTATCATTGTTTCTAGGGTTTGGAGAGCCCGGTTGTATTGATCTTTGATAATGAATTTATTTAGTTTTTTGGTAATGGTAAATTCGGAGACCACCCGGTTCGATCGGCTTAGCTGCTCTACGTCCGGATCGGGTAGAAAGTCGTGGTCCATTGCTAGGGGATACCCTCCGAATATCAATTTTTCCATACATGCCGCCAGGAGGATTCGAACTCGAATCTCCAAGCTAAACACTTAAGGAGCCTAGCACCACATCCCACTAGACCAACTGAGTATTGGTATCTTTGATAATGAATTGATTCTATGTATTTGATGTATTGTTTATATGAGTTATGGTAGTATTTGGAATCTATATTTGCTATATATTATTTAAGGTGTTGATGACTTAATGTGACAGTCTAGCCCTCATGCCTCCACGTTTAGTTCGAGGAGAAGTAAATGTGTCATCTTAGGTACGTGACAATCATGGATGACAAAATTGAAGTATGTCGAGCAAAGTCCTGTTTACATGACAATTGAATGAACTTCCCTCCTGCATAAGTATGACTTGCATTCAATATTGTGAAATTGTTAATTGAGAATTTGAGTCCTATTTTATATACATGTTGTGGTGATTTGGATTATAATATTACTTTATTTGTTGATACTTATTCTTAATTTTCTACCTTCAAACTATCTAGTTTCAAATCATATAAAGATCCAAACTTTCATCTTTTGTCTCTCTTATCTTTTAGCTAATAGGTGGTTGATCATAACCCTCGATAAGGTCTTGATCAAGGTGAATCCCTAGTTATTTAACGACTTAATGTTGGTCTTAATTCGCGTTTTAACCCTATCGATCAGACAGTTGTCGGTCGACCAAATCATCATGCTTTTAGTTTTTGGCTTCATTTTACTTTCTTTATATTCGGTAGATTATTTTATTTATTTTAGTTTCTTCATTAATTTTTCAAAGCAAGAAATCATCTTTCCTGTGTTCAATCTATGTGCTACAGTGGGTCTTGTAAATTATTTGCGAGATCTGAGACTCACCAATCATCCCTCATCAATCGATCAACCTCAAGCAAAAAAATAACGTAAAATAGCACTAAATAAGATAGATGGAAAATATTGTGTTTTTCGGGATTTGGAATCAAAGAATTCGAGAATAGATTGATAAGAATAAGAATCAACAAGTAATAAATCAATTCCAACATCAAGATAACCATAACATGCATATGAATAGATCTCAATTGATAATTCCAAAAACGAATGTAAACCGTGTTAAGCGGAGGACAACTACGTTTGATTATCACGTGGATAAGATGTTGATTGTCAACACATCAAGGGTGTCACTTATGTTGATTGTCATGTGTGCAAGATGGTGATAATTATTAAACGAATTATTTTGGGCATGAGCGACTCGGCTCTCGCATTTTTCATCAACACCTTGAAGAACATATAGCAAACGAATATTTCAAACTCGGCTCTCAGATTTTGCAAGGAATAATTCACTGACTACCATAACTTTCGAAGATAAACATTCATAGAATCATATCAACATCATAGATCAATGTAGTCGGGCTCTCCAAATTCTAAGAAATGTTGAAATTAGCCAAACATGCATGAACAATACTCAAAAGCTTTATTAATCGAAGGTTGGAAATCTAGTCGATCAGCCTGGTCCGGATGCTTTGGCGTGACGATTGCTCTTCGACTAGTGGTCACGTGCAAGTCATGTGCCGAGTGAACGATGTTTTGTCGATCGGCCAACATGGGTCCCTTTGATCACCCGACAAATTCCCTATGTAATTTCCGTCTTCACTCTCGGATCTAATTCATTTACGTCTTCACTTGACTTCATTGACCTCAAGGAGTCCCTTAGAGTCTATGATGTCATTTTGTCGCAAATAGTTTCATTTATACTCCGCAAATGCCTGAATTGTCATAAACTAACCGGTAGATCTCTAAAACACAAAAGAGAAGGAAATAAGCCGAAAAGATATACAATTATGTCTAAAGAAGGAAAGAAACGGATAAGAATATGGGTAAAAAAAAAGAAGGTTAAAATGAATTCTATCAACCGGCTCCTTTCTACCAATGCAACAACATTGGCATACAATCTGTCTGGGGATAGGCGGTGGCGTCTCACGGGAATAAGGAGCAAGCAACAGAGGAGGCAAGTGACTTGGTTTGGACACTTTGTTTCCAACTAAATTTGAAACACCATCACACTTATCACTTTGTTTACATACATTATACTTGTTCCAAATAGTAACCTCCAAACTTATTTCTACCATGAATTATATATATACTGTCACACTAAAAATAAAATAAATACAAAACTAAAACCAAACACAACGGTCTCTACGACTGCTTAATCATATCCAGGTAGCTTTTTGTTTTTAATAAATCCCTTACAAACTTAACCTTCCTGATCCAACTTATATAATAGCGAATCAAGCAAGGATGAAATTTGATTAGAAAAAAACATCGCTTATATGACAGGGATGTCGAAGCTCCAAACAAAAAGTAGCATCAATTCATCATTGCTTATAATGATTATTCCTTATTCAATTCTCTAATCGTAAAGTTATGGGTCTAATATTAACTTTACACTATTCTATTATATCTTTTTAGTTTAGGAAGTACTACTCTCATGATGTCCACTATGGCGCAAAATATGATTTTTTAAAAGCATGTAGTAGATTATTCATATGGTACCGATTTGATTGGTTTTTAACGATTTCGGATTGAATTGCATATTTGACTATCGTCGACTGATTTTATAACGGAAATTCAATGGATTTGTGTGTTGGATTTGGACGTATATGTGTCCGTGGCGAAAGATTTAATGACCATGACAAATAATGGCTTGCTAAAAGCTCATTTCCTATATCTCGTGTGGTGGTATACGATAAAAATCGTGGAGGTGTTTCATATGAGGTTACGGCAGGTGGTGTCGCAAGGGTATGGGCAATCGATCAACTTGGTGTCCTCTCGGCTGTAATACCAGTTGCCCACCGCTTCCGATATGGTCTGCGAGAGTTGAGGATCAATTCAAGAACTTATTGAGAGATAACATAAAAGCCTAAGTGACCATAAATAATACAATGTTATTAATTAAAGGAAATAGCCTATTGATGAGATGTTCGAAGACGTACCTTGTTGGCGACAAGTGGAGAGTCTGGGGCGAACCATGTACCTTGTGTCTCGCTTTGGCAATGTGCAAAGCATGAGTTTAGGAAAACCCCACCTCTTGTCGAGTTGTCATAGAAAGGTAGCAATGCCAACACCATATTCACTCTCAATCCTGCACAAGTTGAAGCTGAAGATGTTAAAGCTTGAGTATATATATATATATATATACTGGTTCCGGTGATTAGGATTCCGGATGGAGGTGAGGAGTGTGCCTTTTTTTGTACTAGCAAAAAAAACAATTTTAACAAAATTTTCAAAAAATAAACGCATTTTGTTGTTTATATATATATATATATATATATATATATATATAAACGCATTTTGTTCATTTTTATTGTATTATTAGTTTATTTTTTTTAGTTTTATAAAAATGAACTTTTAATCTAAAATAATGAACATATTTTTTTTGTTTATAAACTAAAAAATAACAGTGATAATAAAATAATATGAACAAAAAAAATGAACTCTAATATATATATATATATATATATATATATATATATATATATATATATATATATATTGTTTTTGAAGATATTAAAGAAGAAGTTATTGGTGTGCACTTACCCTGCAGAAGTTGAAGCTGGATAGGATTACAGGCTGTGACATTGAACAAGCAATGTCTCCAGTGTCCCCGTGGATCAGTGTAAGGCGGCACCAGCGCATGATGAAATTGGAATACATCGTAGGCTGAGTTTAGGATGAAGAACGGCGTTTTGATGTATTGTAATGCGTGTTGTGGGAAAAAGCACTGCGTTTCGACACCAACCATAAGTCCCAAAACTAGAAAGAAAAAAGATTGTGGGTAACTCTGAGATCGATCATTCGATCATACCAGATTGGGAAAGTCGAGAGATTCGGTGCAGTTTGGGTTCAAGTTCTGCTCCACTCCATGTAAGTCAATAACCTCATCGTAAAAGGACCTCATCGTGTGATTCAGACTTATATCTCTTCTGCGCGCATATATATGCATATTTATAAAGATAATTAGATATGCTTGCCAAGTTGAACTCATAAAATGTATGGAGGTCGTACGTACATGTCTAAGAAAAAACCTGCATCGCTCATGCACTTGAGGGTTGCATTACTTGGTAAGAAAGCAGCGAGGCTGTCGCAGTGGTGGAAGACGGCTAAACCCCCAGCCGAGCACCCCGATAACAGAACCTGCCATTGCATATGCATTCACATTAATCGATATACTTATTACTCTCTCCTATTTTCAATATTGGTTATTAGAATAAAAAAACACATATTAATATATCTAATCTAAAATATTAATATATCTAATCTAAAAGCAGAAGTTATAACCTTTTAAAACAAAAAAAAATAAAAATTATAATATTTAATGATACATATTAAATTTAAAAAATGGTATAAAAACAATGATTGAATAAAGAGAATCGTACGAAAATAAATGTAAAAGTGCTTTGAAAATCCAAACATAAATAAAAAAATAGTTAAAATTATATTATAAAAAATTTAAGTATTAATAATATAAGGTAAATATTATGAACTAAAATTTTAGAGTTTAAATAACAAATCTTGAAAATGAGAAGAGCACATTTATTACTATTTTTTTGGTAAAAATAAAATAAAATAACCAACTTTTTTTAACTAACTAATGAATATAAATCTTACCTTTTTTGCAAGCCTAAGACCCTTTGAAAGAAGGTCAACGATGATGGCTTCCCAAATCCTTTGCCCTCTGAAATATATCAAATACGTCTGCTCCAAGTGCATACATTACACTATTTACTAACTATCATCATAGAGAATAATACAAATTTTTGCTTTAAAATAAATAACTTTGATTCATTTTATAACTTTTAATCAAATGTTTATTTTCTCACGTATGTTTTTTTATGAAATCTTGTGTATTATACCTGGTGTTTTTGTATAATTATTTTGTATAAGAACGGTATTGTAAAAAGTGAGAAACTGAAGTAAAGGTAAAGAGTGGATTTATATAATATTTACCCCATTGAAAAAGTAAGAATTACCAGCAAAGGAGGCTCCATCACAGTATCTTAGCTTCACTCGATTCCAGTTGTAAAAATCTGCGTCCACAATATATGACATTTCGATTCACAAATGTAGTATTTGTAACTTTATGCCTTGCATTCATTGTGTTTACTAGCATGCATGGTAGTGAACAGTAGAAAAGTATGAAGCAATTCATATTTATTCATTCCAGGTAGTGTATGTATACGTACAACTTACAAGTGCATTACAAATCCTTAACGGTATTGATATCCACACTTTCAATGAAAGTGTTTAAAGGATCAACGACCAAACTATAAAAATAAATTAATAAATTCCCTTTCCGGACCCAGAAAAAAAAATGCTTTTCTTAGGTTTCTGGATAGTCCAAAAAATGCTTTTCTTAGGCCTTATCTTTACATGATCCGGTTTGATTAGTCGTTTTTATATGAGGACAATATTTAACAAGTCTAACGTCACTGGATCAACCGAGTGTTGGCGGGTACATTTAAACGTTATAGTGCATCAAAACGACGTTAACTTTATAGTTAAAAAAAAAAAGACGTTAACTTTTTGGATATTTCGCTTTTGGGTTGGTGACCCATCACTCTTCACATGCAACTGTTAAGTGATGGGCCTAAAAATACAGCATGTACAATACGCCAAAATTAATTTATTCCTATTTCTTCTCTTCTACTATATTGAAACTTTGCACTATTATTTGTATAGATCTAACATACATCTGAGCGACAATTTAACTCTGTAATTTGTCAATATCTTATATCATTATAACTGTAGTTGGTAAAACGATCAAATAAATGAGTACAAGGGTTACTGTGCCTTTGATCAAAAAAGGAGTGGGTCTTCTCATTTGAGAAATCGGATCAACATCATGAAAGGCAAGGGTTGCTACACTCGGCTCACATTAAGTTTCATGAGTCGATACATGCTTGAAAATCATTTTGCTGTAAATTTTCCCTTTTATACAAATGTTTACACCTTTTCTTCGAATTATTTTTTTTGCAGTAAAAACTACCATCTTCCGCAGACATTGTTGTTTTTACCGTAAGTTTTGCAAGTTATGTTTACTTACTATTTAAAATATTATCTTCTCTAGTTTAATTTGTAAAGGGGAAGTGTTTATCCTATTTTCTTACTGCCCCCCAAATTCCGACCCTCCGCAATTTTTAGTTTTTGAAAATTGTTTGCTCTAAATTTTAGTTTTTACATTTTTTTCATACACTTTTTTTGTATTATTGTATTGGACATAAAACTACCATCTTTCGGATTGATTATTGTTGTTTGTATCATAATTAAAATTTTAATATTAGGTTTATTGTCTATTATAATCTTAACTTTTGTTTTAAAGATAGAATTTCAAGGAGAAAGTGTTTTACCCTATCTTTCTTAATTTTATTTAACGAAAATCCACCTTCCTTTTTGAAAACTCAACCTCAACATTTTCAAAGAAAAGTCATATTCAACCATTACCCGAAAAGTCCATGTCCATTCTATAGCCCGATTCACCGCACTTGTTTGTCATTTTTATCAACATCCAATCCATATTCTTCACGGGTCTTTCTCGCCACTCGAAGTTCCATGATGCCCTAAGGGCCCGTTTGGTGTGATTTTAGTCAAACCAATAATTGGTTGCGAAATCAATAAAACCAAATTTCGTGTTTGGGATCAAAACCGAATCGAAAAGAATCGGTCCATCTAAAACTAATTTAGAGTAGCATAAATAAAACACCAATTTTATATACTAAACCATTATTTTTTATATTATCGAACCGATAACATGTAATTATTTAAGAAAATGAATGTAATTAGTTTGTTTTAGATTGGTAGGTGGTGACGCTTGACTTTGGTTACGCTTGAACATGAGTAAGCATTGTTTGTTTGAATTATGTCTCCAACTAGTACGAAAAGTTGAAGGTAATGACACATATGGTAGACTTAATTATCCAAAAAATGCATATTGAAGAAAAGGAAAGAAAACCTGGATTAAGAGAAGCATTGTTGCTTAGGATGCCTGAAAAGACTTCTTGCTTGGCCATGTAATGTGTAGATCCCCGGCGTGTTTGGGATCTCTCGATGCACGACTCAATATCGTTGCACCAACCACCTCCCTTTCAAGGAGAAACAGATTATGTAGCTCATTAAAATCAAACAATGAATAACTTGCACTAAAACCTTGCGTATACACTAACCAAAAAGTTGTTCAATAAATATGAATCTTATCCGAACATATGTCGAATCAACGAGTATAATTATGAGCTACCTTGTAACATCTCCATCATAACAATAAATGAGTAACAAACTCGGTGATTTGGCAATCTCAACTTCAAATTATTGTATGTTTGGGTTTTCATACAACTAATTACTAATCATATCCAAATTAAAGGAAATAACTCAAACTGAGATGAACACTCAGTGACAAAGTTATATTGGAAAGATCGAAACAAGTGAGAATAGACAAAAGAAGATTTGCATGGAGTGTTTTGAAGGTAGGATTACCTCGAACTGCAACAACCAATTGTGCGAACCTGAACCGAATCCTGTGTCGAGATGATAAGCAGGTAAACTCCCATCCAAGCAATCTTCAATGATATCCATAATTGAATAACTTGAATCGAAAATATACAAGGACATCTGAAGCAGATAAAAGAAGAGGCTCACAAGCGCCGATAGATCTGGCTCTTCGGACTAGAGTCATGTTAACCAGATTTGACCCCCACACCGGCAACAACAACATCACCGCCACCATTGCCATAATCATCGTCGTCATCCTCATTCGAGTATAGTCGTTTACGGAGGAACGGAGGCGATAATATATATATTTGCAGAGGAAAATCAAGAGTAGAAGAAGGAATTAATGTGATGAATATCGGAGAAAAGCGCAAAGTGTGTGTTGGGGAAAAGCGACGGGTTTGATGGAACGGAGATGTAGATGCCTTCTGCTTGCTTCTTTAGATGGGTTTGGGAAGAGGTGGTGGGGTCCACAGTCTTACCGGCTGTGACCAAAGTCCTCCATTCAAAGTACGCCGCGTGTCTTGTGGGTCCTTTCTAATGGCAAAAGTAAGTATTATTTTTTTTAAAACAAATTTCGTTAACAATTAGATTAAAGGAGTATCGGGCACGGACAAAGTAAAAAGCTCATCTTGTGCAGGTTTGAAAGCTGTGCATTATCCAAGGGACGGATCAACTTGCTTTCCACATTATCTTCAAGGGGAGAGAATTTGTATGTTACCCACCTATTTTAACGAGAAAATATGAAGTAGCAATACGAAAAAACTACATTTGAGATAATTGTTACCCACCAATTTTAAGGAGTTATGAACTTAGCTTGTTACTATAATGTCACGGATAATGATTTAATGATATAACACTACACATAAGAGTACCACGCGTCATGTTTAACACTAACCCATAACAAGAATGTGTTTCACATTCAAAACCAACACCAGTTGTATATTGCGTGTCAACACAATATCTTGTTTAGTAATAGATTAATGAACAAAAAATTCTCATCGTAATGTTTTTTGGGTTTTATTGTATGGTTACGTAATCACACTCTGCGTCGTGTTGCATTAGTAATTCCTAATAAGTGTAACTAACATGACTCTAGATTTAATTTGATTATTCTGGAGTATTTTCTAAGTTGGTTGTTTTTAGTGAGTAAAATTAATAATTGGGTTTCTTCAATAGCTCATGTTTGACTTGTTTATCCAAAGTCGGTCATATTGTGTTAAAGGAAATATGACAATATTTGAAAATTTAGAATGCGATGCAATATAAAAGCTCTAACCGTATGAATATAAAGAAAAAAGAAGATGAGAGGTATGCACTTTTCATCAATTATTTGTTCAACATTTTAAAGAAAGACAACATGTTCTTTAGAGTTTTCCCTACAATGATAAGGAGGGATAGTTTTCCCTACAATGATAAGGAAGGATATTGATTCTAAGCTTCTCTTCATTATGTGGAGGATGCAAAATGACCATAAGTAACTTTTTATTACCATGATGTAATAACTCACATGCAATCTATCTTTATGAAATTAACATCCTAGACCTTAAAAGCATATCTTCATTACTGAGAGCTTAGAGGGAAGCGGACATCCCCTCTACACACCTGTTGGGCGATTAATGTCTTCCTGTTTCTATTTCGAGTAATTTTTTGAGATTGATAAAAAAAAAAGTGGAAAAAAAAACATATACAGAGGAAGATTTGGTTCGTTAGCAGAAGTGTCGAGTTAGAGCTTTAAGGTAAAGAAGGTTTTGCTTTGCTCAACTTATTCTTTGATCTTCTTATAATTTGTTTTGTTTTTGTTTGGATTCCACATATTTGACTGACTCGTGATGTCATTTGATGTGAACCAAGAGTATTGTGAGATTGTAGGTCAAGAAAAATGTCTCCTTGGTCTGCCTCTTCATTAAATGATACGGGGTTAGCCGTGTATCCCTGATCTTTCGACGCCAAGACTCGAATGAAGAATGAATGGAATAGACGTGAGATGAGGGAGAAAAACGTGTGATGATCCTGTGCTGGGGAAGGATCGGTAGCTGGATAGATTTGGTCGAACTCTTGAAGCAACTTGGAGCACACTAGGGAAGCTAAGGCCCTAACACACATGCAAGAATGATTGAAGAAACCTTCCGTTATAATCCCACACAGAGGGGAAGACAATTGTCCCTAGAGCACGAGAAGTCTCATGAAGATGATTGAGAGCGTCAACTTGTCCATTCAAGTAACACAACGCAAAACGGTCCAAATTATAGGGCGAGCGAGATTCCACGCGCTCAATGAACAAGATTCCACTTATTCCACTCTCTCCTTTCCAGGAAGACACCCAATTCCATGAGCCAATAAATAATAGCTTGAATAGGATTCCATATATTCCTCCTTCCCTTCTCAATGAAAAAGATTCCACTTATTCAACTCTCTTTGTCTGCTCCTGCTCCAAGCTGTGCTCCTACTCCAATCCATTCTCCTACTAGTCCCCGAGGTCCTACGAATATATCAACAAGATCAACATTACACTTTATCCCAAATCATCATAGAAGGTACTCAAGTTCTCACAATCGGAGGGTGAGACAACTTCCTTG
The DNA here is from genome assembly GCA_002319775.1 of Fagopyrum tataricum. Taxonomy (NCBI): domain Eukaryota; kingdom Viridiplantae; phylum Streptophyta; class Magnoliopsida; order Caryophyllales; family Polygonaceae; genus Fagopyrum; species Fagopyrum tataricum. The sequence continues at coordinate 23,081,158 of CM008282.1, forward strand.
AAAAGTTTAGCACTTGTGTTGAAATTGATGTTGTTCAAAGGCATATTATCAATAAATTCAATAACACATGCATACACAAAAGGATCAAGCATAACAAGTACAAGGATATAGGTGCTTTGTAAATCATAGGGGTTGTTTTTATATTTTCCCCAATGCTCCTTTGTAACTTATGAAGTGTCAACATAGGGTCTTCAACGTGTAGACTATAATCCTCCCTGAAGTCACTTATTCTTACAAGAGGTCTATCAACATGTAAATTTCCTGAAAATTGAAAACTTAAAGTAGAGGAGAAATCATGAGACCAAAAAATTAGCATAGTCAACTAATTCCAAACACATGATAATTTCCATCAACTTGAAATACAAGTGGATGTTTCTTCCTAGATGTATTCAAATGAAAAAGGGATTGTATAGACATGTGATGCTTAGGATAACATAACTCAAGCTCATCATCACAAGTAGGATCAAGATCATCATCTAGTATATGCTCATCTCCACACATAAGTTCATCAATACTACAATTAGGAGAAACATGTAAAGATCTTCTTATAGATAAATGATCAACAAACTCATCCATATGAAAATTCATATTAATTTGCTCAAAAAACTCAGCATGCTCAACAATGGACATAATGGAATTGATATCTATAACATAAGGATCTAATTATTCAACAACACCTTGAATAGAATCAACATGTGAAACAAGACGTGTAAAATCATCAATAGGCTCCTTATGACCAAGAATATTACTAAAATGTCCCATAAACTCAGCAAGGTTAACAATATGTTCCATGGAATCGACATTTATAGCAAGAGGTTCAACGAAATCAACATACTCTTTAATATTTGCAATAGAGTCGGTATGCTCAAAAGAAGGCACATTCACAATATTAAACCTCAAAAAGTCAGTATATACATTAAGAAGTTTAACATCACTAATGTACTCATTGATAGGGGCATTCACTACATTATGGACAATAGAATCAACATGCTCCCTAACAGGCTTAAAGTTAACATTAGCTACTACATGGTCACAAGATGGTTTAACAATTAAATCATCACGCAACATAGGTGGTCTATACAGAGCATCCTTAAACTCACCAGACTCATGACCAACTAAATTATTATCATCATGCTCATGCTTATCTAAACAAGATATAGAAGGTGTAGAATCACTCCTTGTTAGGGTTGTTGCAACCCCAATCACAACTGTCGTTGAGGATGATGAAGGTGGACTACAAGTAGGCATCATAAGAGGTGAAATAGAAGGTTGCGGAGCTTGACTGGCTCGCTCCTTTTCTTGATTCCTCGCTTCCTCTTCCTCGACCTGCAGTCGTTTCTTCTCTTCCACCTTTGCAATATCACCTAGAGTCATGGGTTTAAGAACAATGCGTTTTCCACTAAAAGTAAGAGCAAATATGTTAGTGAGCTCAATATGTTCACATTTCTCTCATGAATCAATGGAGAACCAAATAACATATGATATTCAAGCATAGGAACAACATCACATAAAATAGTATCCTTATAAGCTCGTATCTCGAAGTGGACCTCAACTTGTTGGTCTACTCTGACTAAATCTCAATCATTTAGGTCAGATACCTATATGGATTGGAGTGGTCTAAAGTAGGAAGTTGCAGTCTCTCGACCATCTCAATGCTAACAAGATTATGACGACTTTTCTTTATTTATTATCGTCTTAACAATCTTGTCTTTTGCTAGACATCTAGTTTGAAACAAGCTGCTAATTTGATTATTGCTAGATAAAGTCGGTGACACATGTTCAATTCTCATAGCATTTAAACAATCATGGTCTTGTTTCAAGGAAGAAGGGTGAGGATGATTATAGATAAAGAAAAGTCGTCTTAACAATCTTGTCTTTAACTAGACATCTAGTTTGAAACAATCGAACGTATACGTCCCTAAAGAATGCATGGATCTTGTTAATGTTCATAGGAACCCTATAGTCAACTTCTTTTCCTGCGGTAAACATCACTCAAAGAAAGCAAACGTATTAAAGTTAGTGAAATCAGAAATGTACCCCTCACAAGTGTATCTCTCTTATCCCCTCACTATCTCGTCGCTTCACAACTTCTTTTAGCCGGTTTGAGAAGATCACAATGAATCTACAAGTAATACCTCAAAGCAAAGACATGTCAAATGCGTTCAGGAGCTACAATCAAATAAGATGATCGACCTCAGATCTCAAAATGGAAGTGGCTTTTTAGAGTGGTGCTAGCGAAGAAAAGCATGTCAATCTCAACAAAAATAATAGCTTATAAAAGACAAATATGCAGCCTTAAAATAAAGTAAGGGAATGGTAGAGGTAGGGGTAAAAGGCAGGTCCAATCTCAACTTTGGAGCAAAATTGGGAACAACGATTAGTATGTATAAACGATGATGAAACAGACTTCTAGAAAAGTATGTGTGCATGTCTGATCTTCGGAACTATCCAGACAGTATATACAATATGAACAAACAACTGTAAATGAAAAACTAAACTTTCTATACTCTTTTTTTTTAGATCTAAACTTTTCTTTTTTCTTTTGACTGAAATTAAAAACGAACTATATACAAGATGATAACGTAAACCCTAATAGGGTTTCAAACCAATTAAGACAGAGGCAAATGCTTTTGCGTCGTCGTCGGTGGCTTGAGATGGTCTGATTGGGGCTGGACCAGATGTGGCTCGACGTCCAGGGACAAATCCGGCCTAGTAGTGTAGAACTTTGCTCAAGCAAGGTCAATCTTGGCTGGAGGGATTAGGTCAAGATCCGATCAGGTTCGGTTCTGTTGTGTGGGGTTTGGGTCTGGTATGGGTGTGGTTCGAACGGTTCTGGTGTTAAGGTGTTGGAATGGAATTCCGACCAGGGTGGTGGCAGGAGGTGGTGGAGGTGGGGATGAGGTGGTGAGGAGGTGACTAATGGATTTTACATGTGAATCTTGATCTAATTGCACGAAAATCAGACTTTTGATGCAACCGATTTGTTGGCAATTCGATGTTGAATCTTAGGGATGGGTTTTTCGATCAAGAACAAGAAAAGAATGAATATTGGATGAAGGCATGGGTGAAGAACAAGCCGCAATTTAATCTTTTACAAGAAATTGAATTCGGAATTAAAAGACAGAAAAGAAACGAGAATAGTAGGACTAACCGTTGCGGTAATTTGTTCCGGTGATTCTTTTTGTGTAGAACTTCTTGACGGATCTTAAAATTATAACTTGTTTTGTAGGAGACGTTGGGGATGAGGGTGTCGATCAACAAAGCTCTAATACCACTTTGATACGGGGATTAGCCGTGTAGTTGCCCTGATCTTTCGACTCCAAGACTCGAATGAAGAACGGATAAGAAAGATGATAATATGAAGAAAAAAAATGGATGAAATATCCAATGATGGGGAAGGAATGGTATAGGGATAGATCTTGTCGAACTCTTGAAGCAACCTGGAGCACACTAGGGAAACTAAGGTCCTAATACACAACCAGGAATGATTGACAAACCCTTCCGCTCTAATCTCACACAAAGGGGAAGACGATTGTCCCCAAAGCACGAGAAGTTGCCAGAAGATTATTGAGAGCACCAACTTACCGATTCCAGTGACACAACGCAAACCAGTCCAAGCTATAGGGCGAGCCAGATTCCACGCACTCAATGAAAAAGATTCCACTTATTCAACTCTCCTTACCAAGAAGACACTCGATTCCACGAGCCAAAAAATAATAGCTTGAATAGGATTCCACCTATTCCTCTTCCCTTCTCCTGAAGACACTCAATTCCACGAGCCACTCGATTCCACGAGCGAGAAATACTAAAAAACATGTTTGAGTTTTTATTCCCTACAAAAATTGAGTAAAAAAACATTTTGCCCTACATGCTTATATGAAGTTGGGAGTCTCCTAGTCCAACTAGGATAAGATCTAGACTATGCGTTGAGAATATAATCCTAAAGCCCAAACAAAAGAAAAGATAAGATCAAATCATGATCAAATCTTAAAAAGATAAGACCAAACTGTGGGCTAAAAATCTAATCTAAAAGCCCAAAACAAAGAAACTAAAAACAAGCCCATTAGTAAAAGAGTAGGGTTGTTCAAATGGTCCGGACCGGACCGTAAACCCAAGGACCGGACCGGACCGTTACGGTCCGGTCCACCACGGTCCGGACCGTATTGATTTTTTTCCGAAAAAAAATAATAATAATTTTTTTGTATGGAATAAATTCGGTCCGGTCCGGGTTTGGACCGGACCGGACCGGACCGTATGGAATTCCTGTACAAAATATATATAAAGTGTAAATTACGGTCCAGACCGGACCGGACCGGAATATTACGGTCCAGGACCGGACGGACCGTAATATCTTGGACCGGACCGGACCGGAACTTCACAGTTACGGTCCAGGACCGGACCGGACCGTAATTTCCGGTCCGGTCCAACAATGTGCAGCCCTATAAAAGAGTCTAAAATATAGGCTGAAAAATAGATCTAATTAAGGCCTAGTTTTACCAATAAAATAGGTCCATCGTTAGACTTGAAAAAACGTCCAACTCTCCTTAAACACGCAACCTTTACGCACTCTTGCTTGAACTCTCCTTCTTGCCCATGCATACGTGCTCTTGCATGCACGTGTATGGTTGCATCTCTCCCAAGTGAATCTCGGCCTTCTTCTTGCATATCTTTGTCTTCTCCTTGCCCGTGTGTATTTAATTCTCATGCATGGATGTGCATGACTACATTCACTTGGTGTTGAGATCAATCTAAATATCTTCCATCTCCAATTAATGATCCTCATTGTTCTACCGGAAATAGTCTTCACATTTACTGCATGAATGATTTCCTTTTCTTTTCGAGGAATGTCTTTAATTCTTCCTCTTCTCCTCTTCACAATGATCCTCACTTCATGCCTCCAAGATTTAATGATCATGATCTCCAATCGGGCTAGGGTATGAGATGCTCATGCATAAAAAAGAGTCTAAAATATGGGATGAAAAACAGATCTAATTATGGCCTTTTAATAAATAAAATAGGCCCAACTAGAACCTATAAAACGTCCAACTCTTCCATCAACACACAACCTTCATATGCAAGCCATTCGAGCTCTTCTCCTTGCCCATGCATATGTGATAATGCATGCATGTGTATGGATGCTTCTCTACCACGTAAATCTCGGCCTTCTCAATGTGAATCTCAGCCAATTCCTTCTCTTCTCGTATGATGATCTCGGAGGCCATTTCCATGCATATCTCGGACCTGTCATCTCCCATCTTTAATCAATGATCTTCAATGTATCTCCGGAAATGGTCTTCACATCACTTGTAGGAATGATCTTCTTATCTCTTCTAGAAATGGACTTCATTCCATTTCTGAATTTAGCTTTCATGTCTCTCTTAGGAATGTGTTTAATTCTTCCTCTTCTCCTCTTTAGAATGATCCTCACTCCATGCCTCCTAGATTCCATGATCATGATCTCCAATCGGGCTAGGTCATGAGATGCTCCCACATCATCCTCCCTTTCTTGAAAAGGATTCGTCCACGAATCATTGACGTCCTTCCTTGAAATGATCCATGGTGGCATCCAAATGTGGGATCCGTCTGCTCCTGCTCTAAGCCGTGCTCCTACTCGTCCCCGAGTTCCTACAAATATATCAACAAGAGCAACATTGCACTTGTATCCCAAATCATCATAGTGTATGCTCATCTCCACATATAAGCTCATCAATAATGCAATCAAGAGGAATATATAAAGGAGTTTTTCTAGCTAGATGATCAACAAAATCATCCCAATGAAGATGCATATGAATAGGCTCAACAAAATTAACATGATCATCAGTTATCTTATCAGATTCGGCATTCAAGGGATTAGAATCTAAAAATTCAGCAACACTTTTAAAAAATTCAGCATGTGAAACAAGAGGTGTAGTATCATTAGTATGTCCTTTAACACCGAAAATATTGCTAAAATGTCCCATAAAATCAGAAATGATATCAATATGTTCAATGGGTTCAACATTCATAGCAAACGATCCAACAAAATCAGCATACTCATAAACATGACATAAGAACTATATGCTTAAGAAAAGTCACATTTACAATATTAAACCTCAAAAAGTTAGCATATACAACTAGAAGTTTAATATCACAAATGTACTCATCGATAGGAGCATTTACTGCATTATAAACAATATAATCAATATGCTCCCTAAAAGGATCCCTGAAGTTAACAAAAGGCATAATATGATTAGAAGAGGGTCTAATAGTCTTTTTAGCAATCAAATCATATGTATCATATGCTCTTTGCTAACTTTAGCCTCAAACTCGTGAGGTTCATCACCAACTAACTCCTTATCATTATGATCAACCTCATCTAATCTAGAGAAAGAAGGTGTAGAATCACTTCCTATTGGGGCTGTCGTAACCCTAATTATAACTGTCGGTGGAGTACAAGTAGGCATTGTAGGAGGCAAAATAGAGGTTTGCGGAGCTTGACTGGCTCGCTCATTCTCCTTATTCCATGCTTCCTCTTCCTCTACCCGAAGTCGCTTCTTCTCTTCCACCTTTGTAATATCACCTAGAGTCACGAGTTTAAGCACAATGCGCTTTCCACTAAAAGTAAGAGAAAATTTGTAAGTGATCTCAATATGTTCTACTTTCTCTCATGAATCCATGGAGAACTCATATGACATTAAGACATATGAACAAGATCACATAAAATAGTACCCCTGTAAGCTCCTATCTCGAAGTGGACCCCAACTTGCTGATCTACTTTGACTAAATCCCAATCATTTAGGCCATATAACTTGTATGGATTGGAGTGGTCTAAAGTAGGAAGTTGTAGTCTCTCGACCATCTCAATGCTAACAAGGTTATGATGACTTTCTTTATCTATAATCGTCTTAACAATATTGCCTTTAACTAGACATCTAGTTTAAAACAAGTTGCTACTTTGATTATTGCTAGATAAAGCCGGTGGAGTACATTCAATTCTTATAGCATCTAAACCTTCATGGTCTGGTTTCAAGAAAGAAAGGTTAGAATTGCTCCCTTGATGCACTTGCTCGACATTCTCTTTGATTTCCTGTGCGGGTAGCCGGCTTTCAAGAGTAGTGAGCATCCGATCCAGTCGAACGTACACGTCCCTGTAGAATGCACGGCTCTTTGTAATGTCAAAGAGTTTGGGAACCTTGTAGTCAACTCTTTTTCCTGTTGTAGACATTACTCATAGCAAGCAAACACGTTAAGTTAGTGAAAGCATGAAAGGTACCCCTCACAAGTGTATCTCTCTTATCCCCTCACTTTCTCGTCGCTTCACAACTTCTCTTAGCCGGTTTAAGAAGATCACAATGGATCTGCAAGTAATACATCAAAGCAAAGATAGGTCAATGCATTCAGGAACTACAATCAAATAAGATGATCAACCTCAAATCTCAAAAGGGAAGCTGCTTTTTAGAGTGGTGCTAGAAAGGAAAAAGCACAACTAGACTCGCCTATCAATCTCAAGAAAAAACAATAGCTTATAAAAGATAAATATAGAGCCTTAAAATAAGGTAAAGAAATGGTAGAGGTAGGGTAGAGAGGTGGGTCTATTCTTCAGCTTTGGAGCAAAACTGGGACACAATAGTTTGTATGTACAAACAGTGATGAAACAGACTTCCGGAAAAGTATGTGTGCAGGTCTGATCTTCGGAAAAGTCCGGGAACTATATACATATGAACAAAACAACCGTAAACGAAAAATGAAACTTTCTATACTCTTTTTTTTTCTAGATCTGACTCAGATCACTTTTTCTTTTTCTTTTTTTGACAAACTAAAAGCAAAAATTTAAAGATATATACAAGAGATATTATCAAACACGACTAGGGTTTCTCGTCCATAATGATGACGGCGGAAATTTGTCGTTTATTGTTAGGACATTCCTGGAAATATGATAGGGATGTTACTCATAAAGGAAGCACTAATTGTTACGTTTTTGAATTTCAAGGAAAAACAATAATGCTAAGCCTAAGAGTCCTTCAGAAGTGGCATTGTTCCTTTCTTGTGACTTTTTGGGCGTACAACTGGTCAAGGCATTGCCAAAGTGGTTGATAGGTTAAAACCAACTCGCAACTCTAACGAGATCGATTGAGTATGGAGTGTTGAATTCATTGACAATGCGTCTGAATTAGATGTAACAATATACAATTACGCTAAGCTAAATAGAGAAAATATAGAGTAAGAAGAGAATTATCGATTAATAGTGGATTTTGATTCGTCAAAAGGACAAAGGGACAAGCAAATATAATAATGAAAGAAATTTGAGACAACCTATCGAAGGAATAAGTATTACCACTTTATTAAATCAATATATATCCAAATTAATGAACGTTATTAACATCAATCAACAAATATATAGATAACTATCAAAGATAGCATTATACACATCTTTGTGTACGAAGACCGTGCTCAACCCAACCAAACACGCTCTCGTAGTTGTTCCTTTGTTGTGAATTTTTGGGCGTTCAACTTGTCAAGGCCTTGTCAAAGTGGTTGATAGGTTAAAACCAACTCGCAAGTCTAATGAGATCGATCGTAGTATGGAGTGTTGAATTCATTAACAGTGTGTCTGAATTGGATGTAACAATATACATTTATGCTAAGCTAAATAGAGAAGATATAGAGTAAGAAGAGAAATATCGATTAATAGAGGATTTTGATTTGTCATAAGGACAAAGGGACAAGCAAATATAATGATGAAATAAATTTAAGACAACCGATCTAAGGAATAAGTATTACCACTATATTAAAGCAATATATATATATAGGTAAAGGTAGATGTCATTCCCCAAACCATGTTCAATCCTAGAAAGGTCCAACAAAACCAATACACTCTCGTAGAATACTGATTTAATTATATTCCCTAGGTAAACATTGTTCTTTAACACATGCCAACAAAGGGATATGGATAAGCTCACTAAGGCAAAACACAACTAGTTGACTTTCTTCAACAATTCATATACATAATTATAAATAAATTCATGATAGGGTTCAACCAATTCTTAGATCATAAGAAAACTAGTCAAATATGAAAAAAGAAACAAAGCAATAAAATGAATAGCAAAGTCAAAACATAATCAATAATAAAAAAAATAAGTTGACTTTATACAATGTCGTCCCTAAAAACAAATCCAATGAACCCTCTACTCTCCAGAAGAACGCGTTGTGACGCGCCCCCAAAAGAGAAGCCATACCTCCCGAAAAACCCTAATCGGCTACCAAAGAAACGCCGCCTCCCTTCGCCAAAGCCTAACTCAACAACGGAAGCTTCTTGCAAAACCACCAAGCCCCTAGTCCCTCAAACCAGCCACCTACTAAAACGTAGCCTCCAACAATGGCGATTCCTACTTGTCTCAACTCTCGAATTAAGCCGAGGCGATTCTCAGACAAGGAGCAAGGAGACAAAGCAAGTTAACCGAATCTGAGCAACAGATCTAAAGTGGTGGAGAAAGAAGGTGAGATTGAAGCCACCTTTGGAGAAACTGGGCCAAGAAGAAAGCGCGGAGTGGTCTATCTCCAAGGTCGAGAAGGAACGATTGCTGATAACGGAAGGAAATAAACAGGACGACGAGGCTTGGAAGAGATGGGCCACTGTCATCGATGTTCTAGGGGTGAAGTTCGTAGGATCCAAAAGATTCCTACAGTGGAGAAAGGCTAATGATAGGAAAAACTTGCTTGGATATTCACAACATTGTGGTGTTGAATACCAAAAATGGTATGAACAATACATATCTATTAAACTTAATCTTGATGCTCTGTCCACTGATTGTAAAAACGGATATATGAACCTTGTTTCTGATGACTTTTCTAGACCTAGTTTTAACCTAGGTAGCCAAACGTACTGGATTAGAGAAGTGATTCCTCTATATAAGAATCTCAAACTAATGTTTAAACATACTTTCGCTCTGGAACTAGACATTGATATCATCGTCTCTTGTCCACATTTACAAAACTAGTGTCTTGTGAGTGAACAAAAATGCTCTGTTAAGAATGCAGTGTGCTCTGGAAAACCTTGTGAACAAATGCCTAATGAGAGTCGAAAAATGGAAACACCTCTGCTCCTAAACAACACTATAGAACTGCTAGATTTCCCTCGATATGCACTATGAAGCTTTGGCTTTAAATTTTCATCCATTATTACATCTTAGAGGACGAAAATCCCTTGTCTTGTTACTTTCTTGATTGTCACTGCTATGTATGGCCTAATAATTATGTTATGACTGACTTTTTATATGTAGCATAAATGAATTATTGTTGTCCAATATTATCGAATGACACATACTCTCTCAGTTTTGTTCTTGATAAACCAAGTAAATCCAAAAGAATACAGCAACTGCTGAGTTTTATCTATGTTGTGTTGTGTAGGACAACCCTGGAGTGCATCTACTTCATTCATCTGCACATGGAAGGAAGCAACTATGAACGTTTTGAACAACTTGACTCCCTTGCTCACAAGCAAATATCTGAGCTGAATAATACCAAACAATCTTGCATTGATGAGAACAGGAAAATAAGGAATCAAAGGAAAATTGGTACAATGCAATTATGGAATATATATGGTCATTGGCAGGACTTGCTGCTTTCACCAAATAATTTTAAACAGGATACACTTTTACTTGCTCATGTCAATCATTTGGTCGTGTATTGTAATTTGTTATCATTTATCATGTACAATTCAAACCAAACGACTAGACCAACAATGTTGAACAACAACTCTCAACAAAATCCAAAGGTCAAATTATGGCTGACCTTGGAAAATCGCTCCGACAAATTAAATCAAAATGAAAATACCGATGAGCAAATAAATTCATGCGAGAACATCATTGAACCAAATATAACATGGAACATAAAGAACAAACACCAAGAAGAACCATTTTTGACAAAAGGAGTGAATATGACCGGAGGACTACCACCCAAAATAATAAAAAGTTAAAATGAAAGTAGCTTTCTGGAATTGTAGGGGCATGCGGAAGAAGAATTTCTGGACTAATCTAAATATCGTATGCAAAAACGAGAACATACAAGTGATCATATTAGCAGAAACCAAGTCAGACACTAAACCCGATGAATCATTATGGAAGAATGTAGGATTCGATAAAATCCTCTTTATCCCAGCTACGGGCTTTTCGGGGGGCTTACGTGTATTATGGAAGGAATATCAACTCCGACATGAAAAAATAGAAATAACTAGTAACCATAGTAGGATTATCACCATTAACCATACGAATTTGGATTCGGATTTTCAAACAAGGATCTTCGTTATTTATGCTCCCCCAAACGAACAAAACAAAAACGAATTCTGGGCACAATTTATAACGGAATTTAAAGCCTTGGTGAAACCGACAATTGTCATCGGAGACTACAATGAGATCATGGTTCCTTTTGACAAAAAAGGAGGAGCTCCCATCCCTAACAATAAATTTGATAGATTACAGGACATATCTGACCAATGCGGACTTATTGATCTTCCTACTAAAGGAAACGAGTTCACTTGGAAGAAAAAGAAGGAAGGAGATAACAATACATATGAAAAACTGGATAGAACAATGACCACATCTGAAATCATCCAAGAATACCCGAGTATACACACAAGAAACCACACTTTTACCTCCTCGGATCATTGCATGATCTCGATTAACCTCCAAAATCAACAAATTACGTATCATAACAAACCTTTCCGTGTCGAATCTATGTGGTTTTCACAACCTGACTGTGAAAATCTTATTCAACAGACATGGAGAACTCAATTCCAAGGAACACATATGTTTAATCTTGTTAAAAAAACTCACCTTCTTAAACAAAAACTGAAAGCATGGAGCCGCGTGAAATTTGGCAATATAAATGCACAACTAAAACATGTAGATGAGCAAATAGAAGACCTCCAAATAAAACTACATGCATCTTTTAACCAACAACTGGACGATAAAATTAATAGGCTAAGTAAGAAAAGAGAATGCATACTGGAATATCAACATAAGTACTGGATGCAGCGAGCTAAAACAGCAAACCTGCGACTAGGGGACAAAAACACCAAATTTCACCATAGGAAGCGATAGGTAAAAGAAACAAGAAAATTATCGCAACTATAACAAGAAATGATGGAACAATTCTATATAAAGATAGTGATATAATAGACAAATTTCTGAAAGACTTTAAAACACGTTTCCAAGCTTCGACAATCAATAACGAAAAACTTAGCAAATTACTGAAAGTAATTCAACGAGAAATCACCAGTGAAGATAACTCTTAATGGGAAAACTTTTTACCACTAGTGAAATCAAAACCGCCCTATTTGATATTGGAAGTGAGAAATCACCAGGGCCTGATGGTATGACAGCAGGTTTCTACCAAAAATACTGACGCATTATCGGTCCAGCAGTAATCAAGGCAGTAAAAAGTTTTTATAGAACCAGAAAAATTCTTAAACAACTAAATCTCACATTTATTGCCTTACTACCAAAAACTGATAACCCAACAACAACTACTAACTATAGACCAATTTGTCTCTGCTCGACCGTCTACAAAATAATAGCCAAGATCCTAACAAAAAGATTAGGATTACTATTGCCGAAACTCATTCATCCGCTTCAAAGCGCATTCACCAAAAATAGAGCAATTCACGATAACGTCCTTATAGCCCATGAAATCTTCCATGGGTTTAGATCAAAGAAAGGAAAAGAGGGGTACATAGCAATTAAATTAGACATGGAAAAAGCATATGACAAATTAGAATGGAAATTCCTCAACCTAGTTCTTCAACACTTTGGATTCAATGAAAAATTTAGGAATTGGATAAATGAATGCATAACTAATGTCTCATATTCATTACTTATTAATGATTCGCCAACAAATATCTTTGTCCCACAAAGAGGAATCCGACAAGGAGATCCATTATCCCCACTCATTTTTAACTTAGGAGCAGAGATTCTAACAAGAAATATCCAAAAAATAAGTAATGAGTATCCACGATCAATAGGTTTCTCTATAACAAGAAAAGGAACAATAATTCCCTTCTTAGCATTTGCGGACGACATTCTTATTTTCTCTAAAGCAAATGCTGAACCAAGCAGCATGATCCTTTCGATATTAAGAGATTACTGCGAAACGTCAGGCCAAGTAATAAATTATCATAAATCCTCTTTCCAAACATCAAGCAATGTAAATTCGATCAACAAAAGAAGAATCCAAGTACAACTTGGCATCTCCTCATCTACAAATTTGGAAATGTACCTGGGATGTCCTATTATCAATGATAAAGACAATAAAGAGATTTTCAATGATGTTATACAGAAATCCAAACAACAATTCACCAAGTGGAAAGCATTATCCCTCTCACAAGAGGGCAGATCAACCCTAATCAAAGCTAACCTTAATGCTAAGCCGAGTTACCTCATGCAAGCATTCATGTTGCCTACAAGTATCCATAAAGAACTGGACAAGATCAATAGGAACTTCTTCTGGAATAAAGGACCAGACTACCACCCACTAATTAGCTGGGATAAAATATGTAACCCAAAATCCCTAGGAGGAACCGGCATAAGAAAGGCGGAAGATATGAATAAAGCATTACAGATGAAACTTTTGTGGAAGATTATGGCGGAACCAGATAACATATGGGTTAAAGTTGTAGAAGAAAAATACCTTCGGGGTAAGTGTCTATGGACATATGAAGGTGGAAAAAACTCCTCTTGGCAATGGAAAAGGTTGATTAAGTTGAATGAAGAATCAAACGGAAAATGTCTCCACTTTTATGTCAGGCAAAAAATGGAAAGAACCAATCCTTGACCAACTGGTAGGTACCCTCCCAGTCAACATTATTAAAAAGATCAAGAATTATAACTTACCTATAAATGACATTAGAGGCAGAGTATATTGGGCGAACAACGAAGAAGGTTGGTATTCAACTAAATCCGCTATGGCAATGATCCAGCAGTGTAAAGTTGGAGTTTCAGAAGACAAATCATGGCTATGGAACATGAATATTGTGCCAAAAGTGAAAAACTTCATATGGAAACTTTCTATGAACGGTCTCGTAACAAAAGAAAATCTTGATAAACAAAAGGTTCCGGTAGTAATGCATTGCGTGTTGTGCAACCACATTACAGAAAGCGCTCGACACCTTTTCTTTGATTGTAAATGTACTCACGATTCCTTGGATGACTCGAAAATCTTGAATATTCTGGAAAATTTGGACACATACAACCAATCTACATATGACACACTAATGCAACTAAAGGAGCAAATATCACCATTAGATATGAGGAAAATTACCATGCTCTGGTCGAATATCTGGCTAAATTATCTGTAGCAACAAAAAACCAACCCCAAACCTAAAAGTAATTGTTCAAAAACAATTAGAGGAATGGGATCAAGCCAACATTAAACTCAAGGAAAACAATCAACCGAGAACAAGAAGGAAAACTAAGAATATCAGATGGCAAAAACCAAATGTAAATGTTGTCAAAATAAACTTCGGCGCATCAACAAAAAACTCAAACCAATTTCCTCATGGATTTATTATTCGAAATAATCAGGGACAAACCCTTGGTTCAAGAAAAGGAAAGTGCAAAGCAGATTCAATACTTGAAGCAGAAGCCTGCGCTTTTCGAAAGGGTCTTCAAAAGGCCATACAGTTTGGGTTCTCAACCATTGAGATCGAGGGGGACAATCTAATGCTCATCAATTCGATCAACAAGCTAGATCTGGAAGCCACCATGGGAGACGGACATGATCATTTCAGACAAATCCGCCATGATCGCGAGTATCCCTTCTTCGAGCGTCATACATGTTTTTAGAGAAGTCAACTCTGTGGCAGACAGGCTTGCTAAGCATGGACACTTTAAGCAAGAAGACAACGATGCCATTCCAGATGATGTGAAGCTTCTCATCCGAAAGGATGCCGTAGGTCGATCGGTTTCTAGAAACTGATCCACCGACTTTGCTTATCTTGTATCAAAAAAATATAATAATAAAAAAAAAACCTCATGGAATTTACCATTAAAAGTGTTCTTGGCGGATCCGAGTAGAAAGGAAAAACTACCGTCTAGGGTTCTTAATCTCTAGGGTCCGAAATAACAAAACGCAAACCCCACTAAGTTTTGAAAACCAAGTAATCGTCAAACTTATTTCCAAAAGTTTCAGGGCAGATCGGCACGGCCAGGTCACGGACATGAGACGAGCATAACACGAACAACTTGTCAAAGTGGCAAGGTCATGTCATCGATGTTACCTACTTTTATGTTGCTACTTGCATAAGTAGCTTGACCAATTCACGAGTGAGTACTTAAGGTTGTGTCATCTTCCTTATAGGGTCGTTGTTGATCCAATGATCTTTTAGCCTTTGTTCGGACGATGACTCTATTGTTGGGAAAATGTGATAAGGCATAAATCTCGTGTTTCTAGGTTGTATCAAAAGCCGTCATAGTTTGTGAAGGAAAATATCATCTATCCATAACGAAACGTAAAAGGAAAGATTCTGCTACGGCTATATGACAATAGGTATTTACCAAAATTTTAAAATAAAATATAGGGTTTTTTTCCCTCTAAATAAGCTTATCTTATCTATTTCGTGACGAGTGAAGTGAAGTGAACCTCAAGGTTTTCTGGTTCATGATTAGTTTAATTTATTAAAGTTATATTCTAAATCTTAATCATTGGAAATTCAATATCTTAGTTGAATATAATTGTACTTGCAGCCGCATTAATTGAATCTCATATGAACATATGGCACCACACAGATGAAGACAAGGGGATGAAGTCAGTAGGGTGTTGGCATTTGAGTTGGAACATTTTCACATGACTCAAATTAGTGTTGGGATTCTTCATCACAAGACCTGACTTTGTAATAATAGTTTACGGAATACATATAATCTCAAATTTGTTTCTTTATATTTGTTTATAGAACAAAACAGCAGATATAATATGAAAATGAGAGATTAAGGCCTATTTAATAGCAAATTGGTTTATTAGCGGATTTATAAATTAAATGAGTTCATGTGGTTTTATAGGTTATTTTCGGGTTTATTTTCCTGATATAAATAAATACAATTTGGTTGTTTACTTGGATTTAATTTTTGGATTTATTTTACTTTAAAAGATACTTATGTTCCTATGAAAATCAAAAAAATAACATTATGGACTCGTTTGGTAATGCTAGGAATCATTCCCGGTAACGGAATGATTCCGAATCAATCAAAAACTTTGTTTGTTTAGAGGTCTTCTTATACATGAAAGTAATCAAATTATTTTCACTTCATTCCTCTCCCTTGACCGTTTCTATTTTGTTTCCATTCCGTTTCCATTCCATTACTCCAACCAAACGGGCACTGAATACCCAGGATTAACAAAGAATATTGGTATGGAAAAACACAAGTCCAAAATTGGATTTTTAAAAAAATAAACCCATCAACGGAAAAATAACCTTCAGTCTGAGAAGTTTATTTTTGAGTGGTTTACAAACTCTTATAAACCCGTAGAGTAATAAATCAATTCCCAAATAAATACGTATAAAAATTAAACTCACGATTTATTAACTAAATAAAACACAAATAAACTACAATTAAACCTACAATAAATAAAGGGAAGATCAAATTGGTCAGAAAAAATAAGAGTTTTCTCTGTTACAAGTAAGAAGTTGTTGATTATGCTATACAGAAAACAGAGACGATACACATCCTCCATGACAATGCTATACAGAACATCAAATTGGTCAGAAAACAATCCTATCTGATTTGTAGCAGTAAATATGGTAATTAAGCAGCATTAATGAAAGTATAGCAGTCAAACAAAGCCTTAGCATTCATCTCCCTCTGAAACCTCCAAATATAATTCAATCCAACAAGCAACTCTGTGATTGCAGCCTCTGTTTTGTCCTTGTTAGCAAAGTAGAGAGTCTGCAAGAGCAAAACATTTGTGTTGGGGCTCAAATGGCTCTGCTGTTCAAAGCTTCTCTCACTCTGCCACTTGATCATGTTATGAGCAAGTGGGGAGAGCCACCCTAACATCCTCCCCAACGCATCACTCCATTCCTCGGCTAGCACTGGGTCTGTCGCCGAGAATCCAATCCCTCTCAGCCTTGCCCTCAGGGAAGACCTTATTGTATTCGGGAGCATCCCATAGAGATCGTCTCTTGCATCTAGTCCCACTAGTTGGGGTGACTTTACCATCTTTTCTAACACTATTATCAAGTTTGCGTAGTGCAATGCGAGTGCACAGGCGCCTAGAGTTCCTGCACACAGATTATCTCACTTGTTATTATTAAATAATCCCTTCGTTCATAAATAATTCGTTCAAAAATAATTGTTATTTTAGCATTTTGCACACTCATTAATAAAACTATTTAATACACCCTCCGTTTATAAATAATTATCGTTTTAGCATTTTGCACACTTATTAAGAAAATAAAATATATCGTTATAACTCTAACTATTCTTTACTTTTTACTTTATTAAAAATCACAAATAATTGTTATTTTAGCCTTATACTTGAATAAAAATATTTGTTATTTATCTATTTTGGTCTATACTTTACAAATTTATCCTTTAAGTCAGTCGTTGATATTGGGTTAGTTGTAATTTTCAACAAAGCAAAAAGGAAATGAATGATTAGAAGTATATTGGTATATTTCATATCTTCATTTATAAGTGTGCAAAAATGTTAAAAAGGTAAATATTTTTGAACCGAAGGAGTACTAATTATTATAAGGGTAAATGGATAAAGACCGAATAACTGAAATGACAATTATTTTTGAAAAAAACACAAGGTTAAATGATAATTATTTGTAAACGGAGTATACTCTTGAGTAAGTCATTGTATTTCCTTTTTTGTAGATGAGGTAATGTAGTCTATTATTTGGTTTGATTGATCATTTGATATTATAAATTTGCTATTCCTATTTATTTCCTTGGGAAATAGAAGTTGTTGAGACGTCGATATGTTAACTGGGTAATATAATGGGCTAGCGCATTTTGTAACTTTGGGCCGAAATCAAGTAAGGAGATGTCGGTCTGATTAGGTTAACTGGGCCGAAGTGCCAAATAGTTTCAAATTAACAAGGTTTTCGGTTTAAGTTTTTATCATCGACTTTACTAGTTTTGGTTTTTGTTCGAGACTTTTTCTGTTTCACAGTGTCAAAGTTATTTTGTAATAAATTTAACCGAGGAAAAAAAGTTAAATGAATTGTATAATTTAACGTAGTGTTGTAGTAAACATAATGACTCGAGAAAAATTCAACTAAGGTGAAGGTCAGGCATGGATTTAGGGGTGGGTTGAGGTCTTCTACAGTCCACTCATATTCTAATAAAAATAATATATCATTTACTTTTTTTTCTTTATTGAAAATAATTGAAAATCAAATAATAATAATTAGGAGGTTAAATTTGTAAAATGAAAGCCAAAACGGTTAAAATAACAATTATTTTTTAACAAAAATAAAAGCTAAAACGAAGATTATTTGTATTTGTGAACCGAAGAAATACTAACTTTCTTAAAACAAAGCACAATAGATAAGCATTGTACCTGAAGGTGGGTTGAGCACTTGGGTGTTGGATTCAAGAAAGTCTCCCTTGGCAGGGAGATCATTGCTCATACTCTTTCTGGTATTGGTATTATGCTCACATTCAATAAGATTATCACTGCTCGGAAACACGACGGCAGAGTTGGTAGATAAGCTCCTAGGCAAGGTGGTGGCAATGTGATTATGACCGATACCAAAAACCAGCTTGATCCGAGCCAAGATGGTGAAGACGAGCTTGGCAAGTGAGAGTGTGACTGAATCAAAACTTCGGTTCCACAAGGACTTGTCCTTTGCGGTCTTGACCTCTTGTTTTTGCCAGACGATCTTTTCCTGAGCCTCCAAGATTGTCTGTTCTACCTTGTTGCTGTTGGTCTTGTCACCGGATCTTTGTTGTGATTTGCGGAGGCAGTTTTCAAGGGCCGTCAATGCCTCCATCTGACGGTAGAGCAAGGAGGTGGCAGCAATTTGCCGATCGAGCTTCTTGGTCAGAGCTTCTAGCTCCTTCGTGGTGAGTAACCAGTGGTATGGATCACGGCCTCTCTCAGCAAAATCGTCGAACAGCTGGTGTGCATCATGTACAAACAGAAAAGAGAGAGTAAGATTCGATTCGATTCTATTCGATTCGCAATGCAAAGGTTGAAATCATGTGAAACAGCAAGAAGAGAAAGAAGATTTAGCGATATGGACCTGGAGGAAGCAGCGGAGGTTTGGGTTGCGGCATTTGTTCTCGAGGTAAGCGGCGAGTGCCTTGGCAACTTGGCGGAGGTTATGGAGTATCTCGGCGCAGGCGAGACGGAGGAGGAAGGCGTCGTCATTGGAGACGATCTTCCGAACGCCGTCAAGAAGGAGAGCTTCGTTTCTGAGACGGGAGATGGAAGCGTCAGATAGAGAGGAATGGAGGAACAGAAGCTTGGAAATCAATCCGGCGAGCTCGAAAGAGACAACTCCGATGGGGGAGGAGTTTCTGGTGAGGATCTTGGCGGTGGAGACGGAGACGTGGCTCCGGAGCTTGGTAAGCCATGTGGTTTCCCTTCCCATAAGGTTAGGTTAGGTTCTGTTTGGTTAGCAGGAGGGAAATGATTGAAGAAGAGAGGAGAATGGGATATATTAAATAATGTGTGGGAGAGGGAGACAATTTGGTTATTGGGAGAATGGAAGCTCGTGGGTTGTTGTGTAAAGAGAATGAATATTTCTACAATCTACTCATTCACACTCTTCCACTTTTGAAGGGGGTTTCCCCACGTTGGATCGGAGATCTTCCTACACTGTATTTCCTTTTGTCCACGCTGGAAATCGAGTGACGATTCGGTTATAATTTCGAGTGAAGATAGTATAAACCGTTGCTCGACGAGAGTTGAAATATGAGTATCAGATCTCACAAATAAATACAAGAGTTTGTTGTAGTAAAAAGTTAAGATTGAAAACTTGAAGATTGATACAATGATTGAAGTTATTAAGTGTTAAACGGAAAATCAAATACAGTAAGATATTAAAAGAAAAACAAAAGGGAAAAATACAAATAAAATATTGGTCAAGTCGATTGATTCAGTTGTGTATAATTAGAAAATGTATCAACGATATTGGGGGTTAATAAAGCTATCCAAAACATGAATTATCAGAACAATTCATAATAGAAACATCATAAATTATAACCCTCATTATATAGTCATGCTATGGTCAAAAAAGTATTCATATGTATTATACGATATTAAGGTATCAGTTCATCCAACTATTACATCTTGCAAACAAACACTCTAGAGTGTAAATAAACCCATAAATCATCTACCCACAACTCTCGCATCTTGCATGAGATGATCATCGGAATACCATAATATATGAGTTAAGATGTATAATCAAATGATGAAGATAACGATAAACATTATTGAATCATTATGTAGACTGAGTTCTATAGACCCAAAAATGATGAAAAATTAGCAGGACATACTTAAAAAAATTTCTCCATTATTAATCGTGAAAAACATGTCGACCTAAAGGGACAATCTACAAGCAACAAAGGACGTCGAATCTGAATTGAAGTAAAAACTAGATAAGAATATTAGTGGTTGAAAGTCCATCCAATTTACTTCGGATAAAAGTTAAATGTTTTTTTATCTGTGAAAACTAATTTTTTTTTTTTTTCATATTTATGGTGTCATAAGTATATATATATATATATATATATATATATATATATATATATATATATATATATATATATATATATATATATATATATATATATATTACTTGTACTGAATCGATTAATATATTTACTGAGTGTTGTAATGAACTTTAATTAGAATATTGGAAGCATAAGATGGGAATTATGATGAGATGTGTAGTATTGTTAGGTGTATCGCCTGCAAAAATAAAACCCATCAATAGCTTATGTTTCTGCATGCCTGTATTTCTGTGCGTGTGCGGTGCTCACCTCCGACGACCGCAGTCAAATAAATAAACTAAAGTTTTAAAAAAGCAAGAAATAACCCAAGTGGTGCATCCAATCATAACTTCTCCCATGCGCCGAACATAAGCTATTACTATGCATGTATTTATTTTTACTAATTAATTAATAATTTGTATCTTCTTGAAAACAAATCTCTACTTCTACGGTTCTACCTCTACATTCCGCCAAATTTTCTTTTTATAAAAATATGATAAAGGATAACAATTCGATGCATTAGACGACACCGTCTAATGGATCGAATCGGTATAGGAAAAACCGTCATGAAGAGTGAGAATAAAAGAAACATCAAATAAAAATACAAATGTACAACAAGTAGATCCGTGAGCAATGAAATTTTCAAGGGAAATGAGGGAGAGTATGTTTCTAGAAAATGGAGAGTATAACGTTTGTCGTCGAAGGAAGAGCACAAGATGGTATCTTGGGGAACAATTGTAGACATCTTAGATTTGGACTCGAATCAGAGCCTAGCTTCAAGAGTCGATCACAAATCCATGACCCGTTCAAGACAAACAACTCAAACGGCCACGAGTAAAACTTTCCCAAAAATCAAAAGAGTCCACTGAAAAACACGAAACACTTAGAAAATATAAATGAATAACTTTGAAAAAAAGAGATTGATGAGAAGCACAAGATATTCCTAAAACAGGAGCGTGTTAAAATTCATATCTTTGAAAATATTTAAATTTTATAATTTAAACGTCAACTTGGTCATCTTGTTATTAATACACTTGTGTAATTTGATTTGCTTTTGTTTTGACTATTCTTATTTTGTTCAGTAAATGAACCCGAAAAATAATGTGTTATCTTCTTTCGAACACACGGGGTCGAAGAAAACACTCCATTTTTTTTGTTTATTTCACATACAAAAAATGGATTCCGAAAACAAACTTGAATTTGTTCCAATTGAAAGACATTAAAGTTAGAAAATAATAAGGTAGTAGGGCTTTTTTTGTAAATCAAATACAAAATAGGCCCTTCTATTTTCCTGTAAAAACTTTAAATCAAAAAATAATTAATTGCAGGGACATAATTGGACAGCGTAAAGATTAAAACCCTATATAATGTGCCTTTCTAATTGGATTTCATAAACCCTAAAAGCCAGACATCAAATTAGAACCGCCAAAGTCGTCACCAAAGTCAAGCGGTTCCCGATGGTAAACCCTCGAGCTTCGTCGGGAAAGACGGTCCGTCGTCAAACCCGACCCATATCTGCTGAGAACCGCCGTCAAATATGTGTTTTAGATCTGTTCAATTTTCTAGGGTTTCATATATGCTTTTCTTTGTTTCAAATATGTTCTTCTTCGTTTGGTTTCAAAATTTGTTCAAGCAATCGCCAGATCTATGGCCTAGTTCGATAGAAGCAGTCTCCGATTCAAGTCTACGTTAGATCTGATATGCATCGCCGCCAGATCTACGCCCTGCGCCAGCGGATCTACGCCAACAAAAAACATGAGCCCTAGTTCGGTAGTGCTTTGTGTAAGAGCCTTAGTCTTTGGAGCTTGTTTTGGTCTTAGCCGCCCCCGCGGGTTCGTAGAGCCGCCCCTGCGGTTGAGTCCAGTTTTCCGCCCCTGGGCTCAAGGAACTGCCCTTGTGGTTTCCTGCTACAGCCGGTTTTGTTGACCCTTTGACCCGTGCTTTACTCTTTCCTTCCTTCCTCCTTAAGCCTTTTCTTTGGCTCGTGATGAAGGGTTTTAGTCTTCATTTCTACAGCTTCTCACGACCTTCTTCTCTCTTGTCCTTTCCTTGATCTTGTGGTTGAGTTTTGCCTTAATTTGCAAGCTTTTGGTGTGGCTTGGTTGTGGATGAGGATGTTGTGTGTTTGCTGAGCTTAGGAGCCAGTTGTTGGTGTTTGTGATCTGTTCTTCCTTGCTGCCTAGGACCACAACAGTGGTAAGTATCTCTTTTCTTCTTTCTTTCTTCTTTGATTCCATTCCATCCTCCTTAGCTTAGGATTATATGTGTTTGGATGTGTATTGATGTTGGAATGTATATGTATATGTATATGTTTGGATATGGAATGATGAAGACGTTATTTGATCACGTGAAGAGTGGAAGAGAAGTCGGGAGGCTACGTTCTACAGCGTCGCCGCCCCTACGCCTCAGCGTTGCCGCCCCTGCGGGAACCCTGTCACCGAACCCGCGCCCGGAAGCAGCCACCCCCGCGACCACGGTCCCAACGCCTGCCCTCGCCTGCGCTTGCCTGCGGCCACTGTCGCCGCACCTGCGGTTTGCCTTGTTCCGCCCCTGCGTCTTTCCGTTCCGCAGGTGCATCTTGTACATGATCTACTTAGAGTAGTATGATCCTTTCCTTCCCTAGTATGAGCGGGTTAGTAGCATGTTAGGTATGTGTATGAGTATAGAATGATGATGAGTATGTTATAGATATATGCCAGTTATGGCTTTGAGGTTATAGTTGGATTGATCCTTATGGATCCCTTGGGTCTAGGTGTCACCCCTTTGTTTGATAGGAGATGTGATATCTCTGTATGCCTTGTATAGGCCGTGTTGTTCTCCAGGTTTGGAGCTGATCATACTTGAGAGTACTTCGAGGTTGAGGTAAGTCCATAGGACTTACTTAGCTGCCATTCTTATATTGGATGTGTGTATGAGTGGTGTGTGATATATGCTTGATAGCATGCGTTGTGATGATTACCGACCTATGGTTTAGTGACTGCGCATTGTAGGGCCGTGACAACTTGTCCTTTCATCCCGCTGGGAGTCTGGAGGTTCTCTGCGGGCAGGCCAGATTGGTTCAGTGGGACGGGCTTTCTCTACTCCCATAGGGTATACGGGGACGGTGACCGTATCACCACTCCAGCTGGCACCATTCCCGAGAGGCGAGGGTTATATTCCTCGAGTCACATATATTCATATACATCTATTTATACTATTTGAGTGTTGGACGTTATAAAGATAATAAACCGGCTAAATGTGTGATAGCATGATGAGGTGTTTATTATTCCCTGATGTGTGCTTGTGCTTGTGCATCTTCTATATATACGTGTATGGTTAGCTAACGGTTTTATACCGTGTTGTAGATCCTTTGCAGGTTAGGAGAGCTATAGAGTGATCCAGATGGGGTGATCCGCTGACTCCGTACATTGGGTTTTATGTGAGGGTTATGGGACATTTCATATGTACAGTTATATGTTTTAGTTGTACTCAGCGGTTCTTCTGTATTACCTTTTGACATGTATATATATACAGTTTGATGTTTTGTTTTAATCTATCGGTGCCTTGTTGTAAGATCCAGTGAACTTGTTGTCAGGCTAGGGTCAGGATCCATTGTGAGATCCTAGCCCAGTAGCGCCCCGAGTCCTACGGATTTGGGGTGTTACAAAGTTGGTATCAAAGCCTCAGGTTGACAACAATGTCACTTGTAATCTGCGATAAAGGTCGAATAGATAATTAAACAGAACCCGAAAGGGGTCTGACTTTTCAAAAGGTTTTGGTTTTGAAATGAGTACAAAGTGTTTTGGGATAGCGTGTACGAGAAGCCATCACCCTCTGAAGATCTCGACAACATATATATATATATATAGATATTCTGTTGTGATTAACTTTATAAATCTATACATATGGCATATATATATATATATATATATAGCCTGATAGGTTAAGTGTACTTGTTCTGCAGATGGCTCAGACTAGAGATGTATTTGCAGATGGACAAGGTAGGGGTAGATCCCCTCTTCCTCCAGGAGACGTAGGACAGAGTCCGATTCCCGCTGATGATCCATCTGCAGCGGAGGAAGTCCGTGAGGTTGTTGCTGATAGTGTCGTTCCTGAGACTGGGAACGGTATAACTTGGAGACATACACCACAGCGAGTCCAGTCAGATTACTCGGATTATGTCCATATGAGGGGACCAGATTTCCGCGCGTACATCAGACAAGTGGAGGAGGCAGCTAGAGAGGGTAGATGTACCCCTTATCTGCCAGTACAAGGGGGATCATTTGAAGGATTCCAGGAGTTACACAGGTTCCAGTTGTACCGGCACATGCTGCTGAGATTACTCAAGATTTAGAGGAGCATAGAAGGCCTGGGAAGAGACAGCGGATTGGGCAGACTAGTGGTGCTGGTGGAGTTGTTGGTTCTGAACTAAACCGGAGATGCCCGAGTTATCCCGCATCTACGCAGGTTGCGGTTACAGGTCGACGATGTTATAACTGTGAGGAACTTGGACATATACGACCAGCGTGCACAAGGAAGACAGTGATCTGCTTCACTTGTGGAAGACCCGGTCATAGAGCGGTCTTCTGTAGAAAGGGTAGAGCTTCATCTCAGCAGGATACTGGTGGAGTTGCTGGTTCAGGGCGAGGCCAGAGCCGCCAAAGTCATCCCTCATCTGCACCGGTTACAGATAAGGGACGACAGTGTTGCAATTGTGGTGGGTATGGACATATGCGGCCAGAGTGCACGAGACAGACAGTGATGTGTTACACTTGTGGCAGACCAGGTTACAGACATATTTTCTGTAGACAGGGTGGAGCTTCATCCCAACAGGGTTCTTCTCCTGTTAGTGCAGTAGGGGGTGGGCAGAGGCCACCTCAACAGCAACAGACACAAGGACAGGAGAGAGTCCCAGATCGTCCTACGACTCAGGGATCTGCTCCTAGGCCGAGTAGAGGCAGAGGTCGTGGTGGGAGCACCGCTGACACTAGAGGAGCTCAGGGTAGAGTTTTTGAGCTAAGGAGTGCAGAGGAGCCAACTGCACCGACTGCTACAGGTACCATTCTGATTCATGGTTTACCTGTTAGAGTTTTGTTTGATACGGGTGTTACGCATTCATTTATATTTGATGCTTGTGTTGAGCGTTTGAGTGTAAATACGATTGAGGGGATACCCTTTAGTATAAGGTTACCCGATGGTAGTAGGGTCAGAGGTACCCGTGAGATTCATGGTTGTCTCATTTCTGTAGGGACTCGTGTGTAACTGGTTGACTTCTTTGTCATGCCATTAGAGCATGAAGAAGTCATTCTAGGTATGAATTGGATGGATAGACATCAGGCTGTTTTAGATGTAGGTAGAAGGACTGTGACCCTCTCTACCGAGTTAGGTCAGATAGAGGTTTTCCGAGGTTGGGACCTTGGGAAGTCAAGCATGGTTATCAGCGCGATACGGGAAGCTAGATTGATTGCACTAGGTTGTGAGGCCTTCTGGTGTTATGCCATGAAGGAGGGGGAGAGTCCAGCATTAGAGGATATCCCAGTAGTCAACGAGTTTACAGATGTATTTGCTGAGCCGTATAGTTTGCCGCCTCAGAGGAGTGTGGACTTTGGTATTGAGTTAGAGCCTGGTACGAGACCGATCTCGAAGGCCACATACCGGATGGCGCCTGTTGAGATTTTAGAGCTGAAGAAGCAACTCGAGTAGTTGGTTGAGAAGGGTTTTATCCGCCCTAGCGTATCCCCATGGGGAGCACCTGTCCTCTTCGTGCGGAAGAAGGACGGATCGTTGAGACCGTGTATTGATTACAGAGAGTTGAACAAGGTGACCATCAATAACAAGTATCCATTGCCTCGTATTGATGACTTGTTAAATTTGCTTCAGGGAGCGACAGTATTCTCCAGGATTGACCTGCGCTCAGGGTATCACCAACTGAGGGTGAGAGCAAGATGTGTATAGGACAACATTCCGGACCAGATATGGACACTACGAGTTTGTAGTGATGCCATATGAGCTTACAAATGCCCTAACAGTCTTTATGGAGTTGATGAACAGTATATTCATCGACTTCCTGGATCAGTTTGTGGTAGTCTTCATAGATGATATTTTGGTGTATTCTCGCAACAGAGAGGAGCATGCAGGACAGTTGAGGACTGTGTTACAGGTTTTATGGGATAGAGAACTTTATGCTAAGTTCTCTAAGTGCGAGTTCTGGATGCCAGATGTAGCATTCCTGGGTCATATTGTTTCCGCCGAGGGGATCAAGGTTTATCCGGAGAAGATAGAGGTTGTAGCAGCCTGGACGACACCGATGAACGTCAAGGAAGTACGTAGGTTTCTTGGCCTAGCCGGTTATTACCGACGCTTTGTGGAGGGATTTTATGTGATTGCCCGTCCACTTACGAGTCTACTAAGGAAGACTACCAGGTTTGTGTGGTCTGAGCAGTGTATGCAGAGGTTTGAGGAGCTGAAGAGACGTCTAACTTCCGCTCCTATTTTTGGCACAACCAGAGGGTACAAAGGATTTTGTGGGTTAAAGTGATGCATCCAAGCTAGGCTTGGGATGTGTATTGATGCAGCGAGGCAGAGTGATTGCATATGCGTCTAGACAGCTGAAGACGTATGAGGAGAACTACCCGACTCATGATTTGGAGTTAGCAGCGGTAGTTCATGCCCTGAAGATCTGGAGATTCTGTATCATCCGGGGAAGGCGAACGTTGTCGCCGACGCCCTGAGCAGGAAGACGCCTCGAGAGCATGCGATTGCGAGGTTGAGAGTTCAACATCAGTTACAGAGAGACCTGATCTGGTTAGAGCTGGACATCCAATTTCCTGATGAGGATGTCCCGGGATGAGGCACCATAGTTCCTTATAGGAGCAGATGGAGTACTGAGACGCCGCGGTTGCGTCGGTGTATCCGCTGATGCGGAGTTGTGACAGAGGATATTACAGGAGGCTCACTGTACGCCTTATTCAGTGAACCCATGTACGAGTAAGATGTACCATGATTTGAGACGTTCATATTGGTGGGGAAGGTTGAAGCCCGATGTGGCCAGATTCGTGGCACAGTGTGCGACCTGTCAGCAGGTCAAGATTGAGAATTGTAGACCTGGAGGTGAACTCCATCCACTGCCTATACCGCAGAGGAAGTGGGAGGACGTCACCATGGATTTTGTGACTGGGCTGAGACCGAGCAGGAGCTTTGATGCCATCTGGGTTATAGTGCACAGACTGACGAAGACGGCATGTTTTATACCCATCCGGGAAATGTGGCCAGTGAGCAGATTCGCTGAGGAGTACACTAGACAAATAGTGAGACTCCATGGGGTACCGAGGACAATCACCTCAGACAGAGATGGGCGATTTACCTCGAGGTTCAGGTAGCAGATTCAGACTGCCCTGGGGACGAGTTTGCACTTCACTACTGCATTCCATCCTCAGACAGATGGTCAGTCAGAACGGACCATTCAGACACTGGAGGATATGTTGCGAGCTTGTGTGTTGGATTGGGGACAAGTGTGGACGAATCATCTCCCACTAGTTGAGTTCTCGTACAACAACAGCTGACATGCATCGATTGGGATAGCCCCATATGAGGCACTGTATGGACAGAGATGTCATACACCGTTATATTGGGATGAGTCTAGTAGTGTTAGTGGGTTGACCTGATCAGATTCAGGATGATATGGCTCGTGTAGCACTGATCAGAGAGAGGATGCTGATTGCACAGAGCCGTCAAAAGTCTTATACAAATAGGAGGCGTAGACCCCTAGAGTTCAGTGTAGGAGCCCATGTGTGGCTGAGAGTGTCTCCGACACGAGGTATTATACGATTTGACATTAAGAAGAAGTTGAGCCCCCGTAATGTCGGACCGTTCGAGATTCTGGATCGGGTTGGGAGGGCAGCATACAGGTTAGCTTTGCCTTCGAGATTAGAGGGTGTTCCCCTGTGTTTCACGTGTATCAGCTGAGGGAGTACATACCAGATCTGAGACATATTGTGAGTTATGATGATTTGGTGGTTGAGCCGGACCACACTTTTGTTGAGCACCCGATTGCATTTCTAGAACGAGGTATGAGACGCCTGCGTTCGAAGGACATTCCTATGTTGAGGATACAGTGGTAGAGACGAGGACCTGATGAGGCTACATGAGAGACTGAGGATAGTATTCAGAGGAACAATCTAGAGTTTTATGCCGAGATAGATGTATTTGTAGGATCGACGAGTACATCTTAGTACTATCTTGGTGTGTGTTATGCTTATGTGCTTATATGCTATGATGTGTTTATTTTCGTACTAGTTTATGATGTGATATGTGATCTTAGTAGATCTTGTTGTGCTAGTACGATAGATGATTATAGTTGGAGATGGTTCTTTCCTCCATGCTATTGTGATACGATTAGGGTTTAGCTGGAGATGGTTATTCCTCCATGCTATTTTGAAGGACATAGTGTTGTTGGAGATGTATTTCCTCCATACCCTTATGTTATGAGTATGATACGGCTAGAGATGTTTTTCCTCTATGCCTTTGCGATGTGATGATGATACGGCTAGAGATGTTTTTCCTCTATGCCCTTGCGAGATGTTGGTAGTTTGGCTAGAGAAAATTTACCTCTATGCCCTGGTTAGTATAGTGATCTTTTTGCTGGAGATGATGAGTTCCTCCATGCCTGGGCTTGAGGTTATCGAATGATATGGGTTGATACCACCGTGCGGAGATGTGATACCTCCGATAGAGAGAGTTATACCTCGGCTTTTGAGTCCGAGTGGTTTCAGGACTTCACAAGTTTCGGGACAAAACTTGTTTTTAGGGGGGTGAGGTGTAAGAGCCTTAGTCTTTGGAGCTTGTTTTGGTCTTAGCCGCCCCCGCGGGTTCGTAGAGCCGCCCCTGCAGCTGAGTCCAGTTTTCCGCCCCTGCGGCTCAGGGAACCGCCCTGCGGTTTCCTGTAGCAGCAGACGGTTTTGTTGACCCTTTGACCCGTACTTTACTCTTTCCTTCCTTCCTCCTTAAGCCTTTTCTTGGACTCGTGATGAAGGGTTTTAGTCTTCATTTCTCCAGCTTCTCACGACCTTCCTCTCTCCTGTCCTTTCCTTGATCTTGTGGTTGAGTTTTGCCTTAGTTTGCAAGCTTTTGGTGTGGCTTGGTTGTGGATGAGGATGTTGTGTGTTTGCTGAGCTTAGGAGCCAGCTGATGGTGTTTGTGATCTGTTCTTCCTTGCTGCCTAGGACCACAACAGTGGTAAGTATATCTTTTCTTATTTCTTTCTTCTTTGATTCCATTCCATCCTCCTTAGCTTAGGATTAGATGTGTTTGGATGTGTATTGATGTTGGAATGTATATGTATATGTATATGTTTGGCTATGGAATGATGAAGACGTGATTTGATCACGTGAAGAGTGGAAGAGAAGTTGGGAGGCTACGTTCTGCAGCGTCGCCGCCCATGCGCCTCAGCGTTGCCGCCCCTGCGGGAACCCTGTCACCGCACCCGCGCCCGGAAGCTGCCGCCCCCGCGGCCACGGTCCCAGCGCCTGCGCTTGCTTGCGGCCACTGTCGCCGCGCCTGCGGTTTGCCTTGTTCCGCCCCTGCGTCTTTCCGTTCCGCATGTGCGTCTTGTACATGATCTACTTAGAGTAGTATGATCCTTTCCTTCCCTAGTATGAGAGGGTTAGTAGCATGCTAGGTATGTGTATGAGGATAGAATGATGATGAGTATGTTATATATATATGCCGGTTATGGCTTTGAGGTTATAGTTGGATATGATCCTTATGGATCCCTTGGGTCTAGGTGTGACCCCTTTGTTTGATAGGAGATGTGATATCTCTGTATGCCTTGTATAGGCCGTGTTGTTCTCCAGGTTTGGAGCTAATCATACTTGAGAGTACTTCAAGGTTGAGGTAAGTCCATAGGACTTACTTACCTGCCATCCTTATATTGGATGTGTGTATGAGTGGTGTGTGATATATGCTTGATAGCATGTGTTGTGATGATTACCGACCTATGGTTTAATGACTGCCCATTGTAGGGCCGTGACAACTTGTCCTTTCATCCCGCTGGGAGTCTGGAGGTTCTCTACGGGCAGGCCAGATTGGTTCAGTGGGACGGGCTTTCTCCACTCCCATAGGGTATACGGGGACGGTGACCGTATCACCACTCTAGCTGGCACCATTCCCGAGAGACGAGGGTTATATTTCTCGTGTCACATATATTCATATACATCTATTTATACTATTTGAGTGTTGGACGTTATAAAGATAATAAACCGGGTAAATGTGATAGCATGATGAAGTGTTTATTATTCCCTAATGTGTGATTGTGCTTATGCATCTTCTATATATATATATGTGTATGGTAAGCTAACGGTTTTATGCCGTGTTGTAGATCCTTTGCAGGTTAGGAGAGCTGTAGAGTGATCCAGATGGGGTAATCCACTGAGGGCTCCGTACACTGGGTTTTATGCGAGGGTTATGGGTCATTTCATATGTACAGTTATATGTTTTAGTTGTATTTATCAGTTCTTCTGTATTACCTTTTGACATGTATATATATACAGTTTGATGTTTTGTTTTAATCTATCGGTGCCTTGTTGTAAGATCCAGTGAACTTGTTGTCAGACTAGGGTCAGGATCCATTGTGAGATCCTAGCCCAGTAGCGTTCCGAGTCCTACGGATTTGGGGTGTTACATCGATGGGCTTGTGTAAAAAATCGATGGGCTTGTGTAACCAATTCGTTGGGTTTGTGTAAGCAATTCGATGGGCTTGTGTAGCTTGTGTAACCAATTCGATTGGGCTTGTGTAAAAATTGCTTTGTGTAAAAAGCGCTTTGTGTAAAAAATCGCTTTGTATAAAAATTTGATGGGATTGTGTAATCAATTCGATTGGGCTTGTGTAACTCGATTTGTGCTTGTGTAAGTAGACATTAAGTACAACTTTAAAAAAATAACAATAGATTATCAAGTTCAAAACTAAAAAATAAAAATAGAATTCGAAACTCACTAATTATATGATTTGGATTTTTGGATTTGGGTTTGGGTTTGTGTAGCTCGATTTGGGCCTGACCTTTATTAAATATATAGGGCTTGGGCTTCTGAAAATTGAAATTACCAATTATCACTTTTAATTATTCTTTATACATAAATAAATGGGGCCTAGTTTGTTACTCGAGTTAATTTGGGGTCTTATTTCTACACAAGTTTTCAAAGTGACCGAAGGAGTTGCAAGAGATGCTAAGGTGGATGATCTTACCAACCAAGTGAATGAATTAGATTAGATTGTAGAGAAAAAGAACAAAAGGGAAGTAACACTTCTAAATCTATTGCGTGTCAATATTGGTCTAGTGTTGATCATACTATATCTAATTGTTTTGGTTATCATAGGAGCTTGGAAGATTTGAGGCTCAAGGATAAACAAGTGTTCTATGCCAATCAAGGGTATAAGGGAAGGCCTCAATACCAACAACAAAGGAAACCATTCCAATAAAGAGATCAACAAGTTTATGTGCCATCACCAAGGCAAAAACAACAATTACAAGCCAAGTTTGAGGTGGAGATTAAGAAAATGCTAGAGAATCTTTGTGAAAAGGTTAAGATACTTAAGAAAGGTCAAAAGATGGTGGAGAAACAAATAGCTTCCCAAACTTGCACGAGTAGGGCTCAACGAGTGTTGCTCAGAGATACCGAACCAAATCCGAGAGAGACTTGCAACATAGTTAAAGGAGAGATTTGCAAGGCCAATACTCTAATTAGTGGAAGACAAGTGAAGTGCCAATGAGTTTTCCTAATGAGACAAGACCATCAAACAAAGGAAAGGAGAAGGTAGTAGAAGAGGAGCCTAGAGAAGAAGAAGAAGTTAGCAAGGAAGATGTCTAACTAAAAGGCCGGACTAGCTTCAACTCCTCTCAAGCCTTCACTTTCATTCCCTCAAAGAAGAGCTAGAGCTTTGCTTGACAAACAATTTGGAAAGTTCATGGTGAGGATTAACAAGCTCTCCCTAAACATTCCTTTGTGTAATCTCTCAAAGGTATGTCTTCTTTTGGCAAGTTTCATAAATAAGTTTTATCTAACAAGAGAAGTTTAGATGATCTTGAAGATGAAGAGCTGATAAGAGATCGAGTCTACCTACCACATCAACCATCAAAAGATGGTGGAAAAGAAGTAAGAGGATCCCAAAGATTTTAGTGTGCAAGTGTTCTTGGGGGAGCATAGCATTGAATCTCTACGTGACCTTGGATCAAGTGTAGGGATGTCAATGAGTCGGGTTTGGGTCGGGGAGTACCATATTCATCCCCATCCCCGTTTAGTTTAATGTCCCCCATCCCCATCCTATACCCGTTCGGATATTAAAAATTGTCCCCGTCCCCATCCCCGTCGGATATTCGTCCCCATCGAGGAATACCCGTCCCCGTTTATTTCCCCATTTAAAAACTTGTTGGGTTTTCCTCGTATAATTACTCGTAACCATCCCCGTTTAACTTTCAAGAGTTTGACAAAAATATTAATTTGGATAATAAAATTTTTATAACTGTTTTGAGGCTCTTATTACTAGTCAAACAAATGAGAATACATTGTCTTTGCAAGACCGACACAAATATTAACTTGGATAACCGAGTCATTGACATACCTAACCTTTAGTTCATGTGTATATAGTATACAAACATTTAGTTCATGTTCACAAGATAAATTTCAATTCATTTAACATTATTATACATTTTATTTGAAATGTTGATGTGGTTTAGTTGGTTGTTCAACACATCACCTTATCCAATATGCCAAAGTATAGTTCATATATTGTGTGTATATATTAGGTTTTGGTCGTTCAAGTAGTAATGTAGGATCGAGATTCGAAATACAAACTAGTATAAACTGAAATAATTATATCCTAATAACATTTTGATTACGGTCTCAAGATAAATTGTTATATTATTCTAACATTTTAATTTTTGGATTTAGGTTGCACCGTCAAAACATGTATTTGACAAACTATGACACATAAGATAAAAACACAACATGTAGTGTGCGATGCATTTCATCATCACGATTTTGACGTCTACGAATTACGACGTATTCAAAATTTTCGCGAATGTGTTGTTATCCTCGT
The DNA here is from genome assembly GCA_002319775.1 of Fagopyrum tataricum. Taxonomy (NCBI): domain Eukaryota; kingdom Viridiplantae; phylum Streptophyta; class Magnoliopsida; order Caryophyllales; family Polygonaceae; genus Fagopyrum; species Fagopyrum tataricum. The sequence goes on from CM008282.1 coordinate 23,114,923, forward strand.
ATGATCGTAAACGAAATTAATATAGGTTAGCATTAGCATGATTTACACACATATAATTATCAAAAAATATTTAAACTTAAATCACATTTTAAAAAATACGTTGTGTGTAAGTAGGAATGAGTATGATAGTAATCATAGTATGATACTCTTAATCCTTAAAATTCAAAAGTGTATATATTTTGAAATTTTAGTAATCATCGGTAATTTTTGAATTTAACCACAGTTTCTGAATTAAATTTCGATTAAACTTAAAACTACAATGAAATTATAATATAAATACAATTTGTTTATTTATGTATTCTTCAGGGAATTTCCCGTCGGGTTTCCCCATCGGTTTCCCCGTCGGATTCGAATTCGGATCGGGAAGCGAGGCGAATACCCTTATCTTCGTCCCCATCCCCATACCCAAGCGGGGAATCAATTTTTACCCCATCCCCGTCCCCATCCCCGTTTAAATTCCCCATCCCCATCCCCATGACGGATAATACCCGCGAATTTCGGGGAATCCCGACCCATTGACATCCCTAATCAAGTGTTAGTGTGATTCCTTTATTCCTATGTTGAGATATGAACTTGGGAGAACCAAAACCGGTAAAAATGGTGCTTTACATGGAGTATAGTTCATCCAAGGTGCCGGGTTAATGATGCAAGGACACTTCCAGAAGGCGGAGTGCTTTGCCAGGTCCATCCTCTCACCTAAGGTCCTTGGTGCATAGACCTTAACATTGCCTCTACTAGGCACTTCTCTAAACATTCGCTCTTGGTGCATTGATTTTTTTTGTATCTTCTTGAGAGAATAGCGTAGATTCAAGTTCAAAGATCATTCGCCTTTATTGTTCATATCTTTCTCTATCTTGAGCTATTTCATTATCTTGCTCCATAACAACTACTTTTTTCTTTTGCTTTCTTATCTTCCACCAGGTTCTTTCAATTGTCAAATCAAGTGGTGTGAGCCCTTTGTTTGTACTCCTTAGCATGCAAGTGAGTACCTACAAGCAACTACACAAACACAAGTGCATCAAAAGCAACAAAACACACCATACTACTAGAGAAATCTTCAAAAACAAAGTGAAGTAATCAACAGTCCCCGACAACGGCGCCAAAAACTTGATGTGAGTGTAAATGATACACTACATAATCACATAGTACCGTAAGTACATGGCTGTGTCAATGTAAGTATATGATGTAACATCAAGGTCGAAATCCCAAAAGACTATGTATATCCCAACTTTGTTTCAAATTCAACTAGTAAAGGAAGAGTGTGTAAATTAAAAGTGAAAAGGGTGATCAATATGCTTGGGGTTTGAAGTAACAAGTATTAAGTATCAACTAACAAATATCAATGTGAGAAAACACTAGGAATTGGGGATATTCCTTCAAACCATAACTAGGTACATACTTGATCAAGTTGTGCTTTGTTATAGGTATGCTTTGTTAAGGCCAATACTAATGTAGCATGATATAGGTATGCTTTGTTAAGGCAATTGGATTGTTTCAACTTTTGAGTATCACATGATGTGTGCTATTTACTCATTAGTTGATAAGCTTCTTCACAACTTATGACTATATTAAACTATGCAAGCATTAAATGGTGTTTGGTATATACTTGTGACACGGACCGAGTTCCAGAACGTTCAAGAGGCACGGAGAACACCCCGGAATTGTCTTGACAAGGCCGGAACATTCTAGATCTCTCGGGAATTCTCTAGGTTTGACAAGACTCGTAGAGAATTATCCGGATTTGTATAGAAGGCTTAAGCCTTATCCAACAAGAAGGATCCGGATCCCTCTAGGATTGTGTAAATCCGGATCCTTCCTAGATAAGGAGGTGGACAAGGCTATAAATAGGGAGGCCACCCCTCATTTGCAAACCATCCAAGAAAGCTCTCTCTTGCAAAGTTCTCAAAGCAATACAAAGCTCTCTTTGTCCACAAAATCTCTAAGTCCCTTAAGCCATCGCTAGAAGCGCTTTCGCAACAAAGTCCCTCGAGTTAAGGCTTGACTTAGTTATTTGACAACGCCAACGACTAAGAGCCGCACGGTTGTGAGTTCGAGAATACTCAGCCCGTGTCAAGTTGTATCAGAGACAATAACGTTCCAAGGAAAAGTGATGGCCGAAGTAGGTGTGTCCGGAATTGTCGACCCTAATGCCCAAGGAAAGTAGGGCAAGAAGGCTCCCAGGGACCCGTCAAGGGAACCATCAAAGGACATGATGGGAAATTTCGAGGCCCGTTTGGAGATGGAGCTTAAGTATGGCGAGATGGTAGACGCCGTCGAGAACGTCAAGGATGACATGGTCGCCCTCAAGGACGTGTTACATGGTGCCGTCAATGAAGCTCAAGGAGTTCTGTCTAAGCGGGAAAACATGTTGGAGGCAATGGTGGCGCAAATGCGCGAGGAGATGGAGGTGCTCAAGAAAGAGCTCGTGGCATGCAAGGCCTTAGGGGCAAGCATGTTGGCGACCGCTCCCGTGCAGAAGATGGCTGCACCAAAGCTAAGGAGTTCAAGGGGAGCCGGTCGGCCAAGGACGTTGAGAACTTTCTATAGGGCATGGATCAATACTTCCGTGTGGCGGGAATCACGGATGAAGAATGCAAGGTAAGAACCACCTCCCTATACCTAAGTGATGTTGCCTTGCTATGGTGGAGGCGTAGGAGATGTGAAAGGACCGGAGGTGCCCAAATCACTACTTGGGCCGAGTTTGAGGTAGAAGTTAAGAAGCGCGGGCTAGGCTTCGTCGACTCACGCAACGTGGCACCGTTCGTGAGTACGTTAAGGAGTTCTCGGAGGTCATGCTGCAGATCTCCAACATGGGTGAAGAAGAAGCCCTCTTCACTTTCATGGATGGGATAAAGCCTTGGGCTAAACTTGAGCTACAACGCTGAAACGTCCAGACTCTGACCGAGGCAATGACGGTGGCCGACTCTTTGATTGAATTTAAGACTCAAGATCGCTCGGACGCCTCCCGGGACAAGGGAAAAAGTGGGGGAGACAAAGGTAGGGGCCGGCCACAACAAAGGAAGAGTGACGACGAGTCGTCTAAGGACTCGTCCAAGCCTAAGGAACGGTACGCAAAGGCGGAGAAAGGAAAGCAATCGATGGAAAGGAAACCGATGCGATGCTACCTTTGTGACGGTGAGCATCGAATGAGAGATTGTCCCACAAGGAGCAAGCTCAATGCTATGATGATAGATGAAGACCCGCCCGAGGAGGAGAGGTTGAAACTCGGGGCTATGATGTTTAGTTCGGTCAAGACTAAGCGGTTCACCAACAAGAAGGGACTGATGTTCGTTGACGCCGTGGTGAGTGGAACGAAGCTAAGTGCGTTGGTGAACACCGGGGCATCGGACGTCTTCATGTGTGAGGGGACGGCTAAGAAGTTGGGGATAGAGGTCACCAAGAACAACGGATGGATCAAGACGGTGAACTCAAAGGAGGTCCCAACCATGGGGGTAGCACGAGGAGTGGACATGATCGACGTTCGGAGAATGGTCTGGCAAGACCACGATCGAGCTAATCCCGCTGGACGACTATGACTTAGTTATTTGCTTAGCCTTCCTCGACCGTATAAATGCTTTACTCATGCCGTTCGCCAACTGCATATGTATCTTGGACCCCAAACAACGTTGCATAGTGCCGGTCTATAGAGAGAAGGGACCAAGTGCCAAGGTTGTCTCGGCGATCCAACTCTCTAAAGGATTGAAAAGAGAGGAACCGACGTTCTTGGCGGCACTGAAGCTAGACGAGCAACCCAAGGGAGAAGATCCAACACCCCCAAAAATAAGCCAAGTGTTGGATGAGTTCAAGGATGTCATGCTGCCCGAGTTTCCCAAGAAGTTCCCGGCAAAAAGGGAAGTCGATCATAAGATCGAACTCATGTCCGAGGCTCGGCCGCCCGCCCGAGCACCTTACCGCATGTCTCCGCCGGAGCTAGAGGAGTTGCGGAGACAACTCAAAGGAGTTGCTAGAAGCCGGCTACATCCGGCCCTCGAAGGCACCATATGGGGCACCCGTGCTATTTCAGAGGAAGCATGATGGGAGCCATAGAATGTGTATCGATTATCGGGCACTCAACAAGCTCACCATCAAGAACAAGTACCAGATCCCGCTCATAGCCGACTTGTTCGATAGGCTTGGGGAAGCAAGCTGGTTTACCAAGCTGGACTTAAGATCGGGCTACTACTAAGTGAGGATCGCGGAAGGTAACGAGGAGAAGACCGCGTGCGTCACGAGATACGGGTCATATGAATTCCTAGTCATGCCGTTTGGACTAACAAACGCACCGGCCACGTTTTGCACGCTCATGAACAAGGTACTTCATCCCTTCCTTGATCATTTCGTAGTTGTATACTTGGACGACATTGTCATATATAGTCGAAGTCTAGAGGAGCACAAGGAGCATCTTCAACAAGTCTTCCAAGTACTACGGGAGCATGAGCTTCATGTGAAGAAGGAAAAGTGTGCCTTCGCTCAAAGGAAAGTGCTGTTCTTAGGGCACATTGTCGGTAAGGGACGAATTCGCATGGACCCGGCCAAGATAAAGGCGATTGCCGATTGGGAGCCGCCGACAAAGGTAACAGAACTTTGCTCATTCCTGGGACTAGCCAACTATTACCGCCGCTTCATCCATGGCTACTCTCACATCACAACGCCTCTTACTAATAGCTCAAGAAGGGATCATCTTGGGTGTGGAATACGGAGTGCCAAGAGGCGTTTGAAAAGCTAACGAAGGCCATGACCGAGGAGCCGGTGCTCGTCCTACCCGACTATGGAAAGCCGTTCGAAGTACACACCGATGCCTCCGACTTTTCCATTGGGGGACTATTGATGCAAGAGGGGCATCCAGTTGCTTATGAAAGCCGGAAGCTAAATGACACCGAGCGGCGCTACACGGTTCAAGAGAAGGAGATGACCGCCATCGTCCACTGCTTAAGGACGCGGCGTCACTATCTCTTAGGGTCAAGATTCGTGGTCAGGACGGACAACGTGACGACTAGTTACTTTCTCACCCAGAAGAAGCTTACGCCCAAACAATGGAGATGACAGGACTTCCTCGCAGAGTTTGACTACGAGTTGGAGTACAAACCGGGCAAAGCTAATGTGGTGGCTGATGCACTAAGTCGAAAAGCCGGGCTAGCCGCCATATGTCGACAACAAGGGGCTATGGAAGACAAGATCAAGATTTGACTTGACCACAACCCGACAACCCAGAACCTAAAAGTGTTCATCAAGGCGGAAAGACAAGGAGGTTCTAGGTCGAAGGCGACTTAATCTACACTAAGCGGATACGGTTATATGTGCCCCACTACGGAGGACTAAGGAGAGAAGTCATGCTCGAATGCCATGACTCCAAATGGGCGGGCCACCCGGGAGTACATCGCACCTTAGCCCTCATCGAGGAACGCTACTACTGGCCACAGATGCGGGATGATGTGGAGACATATGTCCAGACTTGTCTTGTGTGCCAACAAGACAAGGTCGAGCAGAGACAACCCGCGGGACTACTTGAGCCTTTGCCAGTACCGGAGCATCCTTGGCAGAGCGTCAACATGGACTTCATCGTCGGGTTCCCAAAGGCTGAAGGCTACGGAAGCATCATGGTGGTTGTGGATAGATTTTCAAAGTATGCTACCTTCATGCCTCGACAAAGGAATGCCCGACAGAAGAGGCGGCCAAGTTATTTATGAGGAATGTGGTCAAGTACTAGGGCTTGCCACAATCGATCATTAGCGACAGGGACGGACAGTTCACGGGCAGGTTTTGAACGGAGTTATTCAAGATGCTCGGGTCCGACCTTAAGTTCACCACCGCTTTCCACCCCCAGACGGACGGACAGACCGAGAGGGCCAACTGTTTGCTCGAGATATACTTACGGCACTATGTGAGCGCTTACCAGAAAGATTTTCCCAAGCTCCTTGACGTCGCCCAGTTTTCCTACAACCTGCAACGGAGCGAGTCAACGGGCAAGAGTCCGTTCGAGATTGTCATGGGATTCCAACCGAGTACGCCGCATACAATCGTTTCCGGCTACAAGGGACCGACACCGGCGGCGTACAAGTTTGCTAAAAGTTGGTAAGAGGAGTTGGACTTGGCGCAGGCATGCCTTGTCAAGCCCAACAAGCGGACGAAGAAGTGGGCGTACCAGCACCGACGGGACGTGCAATATCAAGTTGGAGAGTTGGTCATGGTCAAGCTTCACTTCATGATGCGGCATACGGGACTACATAAGCCCTTAATCCGGCGATACGAGGGACCTTTCAGAGCTCTTAAGAGAATCGGCCGGACCGCTTATAAGTTAGAGTTGCCGCCCAAGTTCAAGATACATCCGGTCTTCCACGTGAGCATGCTCAAGCCATACCATGAGGACAAGGAAGACCAAGCAAGGGGACAAGCACAACGGGCACCAATGGGGGTCAAGACCTCATTTGACAAGCAAGTTGAAGAAATTGTGTCCGACCGCGTACAACAGGAACGTTACCGACGGCCAAGATTGGAGTACTTGGTCCGATGGAGAGGCTTACCCCACACCGAGATGTTGTGGGAACCCGCTGAATCTCTATGGCAATTCAGGGACAAAATCGAGGCATAGGAGGCAACCGCAACGAGGATGTCGCGAGATTCAGTGGTGGAGAATGACACGGACCGAGTTCCGGAATGTTCAAGAGGCACGGAGAACACCCCGGAATTGTCTTGACAAGGCCGGAATATTCTAGATCTCTCGGGAATTCTCTAGGTTTGACAAGACTCGTAGAGAATTATCCGGATTTGTATAGAAGGCTTAAGCCTTATCCAACAAGAAGGATCCGGATAGCTCTAGGATTGTGTAAATCCGGATCCTTCCTAGCTAAGGAGGTGGCCAATGCTATAAATAGGGAGGCCACCCCTCATTTGCGAACCATCCAAGAAAACCTCTCTCTTGTAAAGTTCTCAAAGCAATACAAAGCTCTCTTTGTCCACAAAATATCTAAGTCCCTTAAGCCATCACTAGCAAGCGCTTTTGCAACAAAGTCCCTCGAGTTAAGGCTTGACTTAGTCATTTGACAACGCCAACGACTAAGAGCCGCACGGTTGTGAGTTCGAGAATACTCAGCCCGTGTCACTTGCACAATCCAACATAGTCATATCTTAGACATTCACATGACAAATGTGCTTAGCCATCCCCACGACCCTAGCTAGCATCATTCATGTATTATAGGCATAAAAAATTGCACAACCATTTTTGAATTACATATAGGTATGATCTAAGATGGTTTATCCATAAAAACACTCATTCATGCTTGAAAATAAATGTGCAATGAGAACAATCTAGATCATGTATAATCTAGCATCCGACACTCAAAATAAGATTAAAAAAATGGATGAACATTCAAATATATTTGATCCCTCCTAAATGCTTCTAAAAGGCACAATCAGTAGAAATGGATATCATGGTGTCAAACTAGATTGAAAATAAGGAACGTAGGAAGAAGAATGCACTAAAACGGACTAACCAATCCAATGTTATGAGCAAAACAAGTTTGAAAATGGATCTAGAGAATAGACTTGTGAAGAACTTCATGAACACCTTTAGCTTTCTTCAAATTCCTCCAACCTTCCTTACAAGAGGATTATTTCTAATCTAGAGATATTTTGTTGTAGAATGTGAATCGGTGTGTCTTACAATCAGTCAAGCCCCTTATTTATAGGTAAATTCGTGGTTCCTCAATCTAGAATCATCTAAACAAACTCACACATCAATGGTTAGTTTCAAAAAGTAGTCCACACCGGGTAGAAGGTCGAGTCTTGCGTTGCCTTAGGTCATGTCAAGGATTTCTCGGTCGATTTTTTCCACCGCCTTATAAGTTTGAACGTAGCTTGAGTTTTTGTGCTAACTTGGTTGAGTTCATGTACTTCCTTGCTCGAGTTGTGATTTTCACCCAAGATAAGTGTAATCTTCTTTTGAAAAGTGTTCTTTTCTCGAATTTCTTCTCCTTCTTAGTTCGTTTTTGGTTCACTCGACCTATGTCGAATAAATTTCTTCTTAACCCAGGTTTTCCGTCTTCCTTGGTCGAGTTTTGTGTCTTGTTTGCTCGAGTATCCTGAGTGGACTCGACCTAGGTTGACATTTGCAACTCGAGTTGTTCCTATATGGGTTTCCAAGTGTTCTTACCTAGAGTTTATGTAAACCCGAGGGTCCTCTTCTTGGGCTTCTTTGCTTGTTTGCTTTGTGTTTTCCTTGCTTTCTTGCATCCTTCCTTTCTTAGATTGATGATGATGATGATGAGGTATGACGAGTTCTCCTTAGATTAGCTTAGATCGATCCTTTTTATCCCAACTTAGACCGAAATCACCTAAAGCAGAAAACACAAGAGCAATATACATTCTTTGATATTTTTAAGCGTAAGTAATGAAGTAATTGCCTTATTTCTTGATTTTAGCTTAAGAAGCTGAAATTAAACCCATTACTTACACCACTATCCCCTACGTGATATAATGAATGTCACATAGGAATTGAAACCAACTCTAACACCTTGAACTTATTCAATTAAACTAAATAATATCATAAAATTTACATCGGTAAAGAGGTGAAGGTGTTGGTGCAGTTAAGAGTCAAGGATAGGTGTAATTGTGAAGATATTGGGTGACGAAGCTCCGGGATGAAGATAAGAAACAAAGCATGAAACAAGTTTATTTGTTGCTTAATTGTGAAGCACGTGATGAATGGTAAATTTATCCATAAAGTGAAGATTTGTGGTGAACGATCTTAATTTATACAACAAGTAAAAAAACAATTAAGATTTTCCTTAGTATTCCAAAAAACATTCACTCTTTTAAAACATAAAAAAAGTAATAACAAAAATACAAATTGTCATCCTTGAACCAAATATAATTTAAAGTCTGATAACCATTTTTTCCCATTCATCAGAAAATTATTAAAAGTCGTATTTTAATGAATTATCTCATATTATTTCACAACTATCCACCTTGTCAAAAAAAAAATAAAATAAAAAATTCAAACAATGAATTCAACAAAATTTTATTTCATGAAAATATTTATCAAAAAAATCCCAAAGTAAAAATCCTGCTTTTTAAGCAATTTATTTTCAAAAACTTATATACCCGTTTTTTTTTTCTTTCCAAGAACTGTATTCCGGAATTTCAAAAAAAAAACATTGGATTTTTTTTCATAAGTTTTTCGTTTTTATTTTGTTTTTGTATGTTTTTCAAAATTTACTTTGTAAAAAAACTCCGAAAAATATGAGTATATATTTTGATACAATGCTTTGAAAACCTCGATTTCTATTTTTATAATCTTTCTAAACACATTTGTCCAAAATATTTGTTTAGGGATTTTTAAAAAATAGATATTTTTGTATTAACCTCATTGCAAGTCCATTAAAAGACATGACCAATCATAAAATTTGACCTTTTGTATTTTACTAGGTTGCAACCGCAAGCGTTGCACGCGGAAACGTGTATTGTTTGTCCTCCTCGACGAATACACCAAGCACTCATTATCCATATCTTGCATCGGATAATTCAGTGCCTCAAATATGGCCGTGATGAAGAAGCATCTCAGGATATAGCCCGATTGAAGATCATGATCATAAAAGCTAGGAGACCTGGAGTGTTGATCACTCTAAGGAGGAACAAAGGACGGATTAAAACATTTCTAGGAAAGGAATGAAAGTCAAGTCCAAATATTGAATGAAGTCCATTTCTAGGAGAAAAGAAGATCATTCCTAGAAGTGATGAGAAGACCATTGATTGGAGATGGGAGAGGACATTGAGGACATATGCATGGGAGATAGCCATTGAAGTCAAGATCACATGTGAAACACAAAGAAGAAGCTATACATGGCCATGCATAATCACGTACGGGCCGGAAGAGATGCCAATGGCTGAGATATGCATTGAAATGGCCGCCGAGATCAGCGTACGGGAAGAGAAGAAATTGGCAGAGATTGGCTAGCATTTGGCCGAGATTGACGTGAGAGACGAGCAGTCATACACGTGCATGCATGAACACGTATGCATGGGGTAGGAGAAGAGCTCGAATGACTTGCATATGAAGGTTGTGTGTTGATGGAAGAGTTAGACGTTTTATAGGTTCTAGTTGGGCCTATTTTATTGATTAAATTAGGCCTTAATCAGATCTATTATTTCAGCCCATATTTAGACCATTTTAATTATGGGCTGGTTTTTTAGTTGTTTTGTTTCATGGGCTTTCTAGGTTAGATTACAACCCATAGTGTGATCTTATCATTTTGAGATTTGATCTTATCCTTTCTTTTGTTTGGGCTTTTAGGATTAGATTCTCAATCTATAGTTTAGACCTTATCTCTTTAGAAACCCTAGCTAGACTAGGACACGCTCAGCTGCCTATATAAGGAATTCTAGGCTGGACGTTTTTACTCAACTCGTAAATAAATAAATCACATATATTTTTCATGTATATCTCTCTCGTACAATCGGGAATGAACAGGTGGAATCCTATTCAATGAGAGCGGGTTGTTTTTCGTTCGCCAAGCAGCTTGGACTGTTTTAAGTCGTGTCACTTGGATTGACAAGTTGGTGCTCTCAATCAACTTCAGGCGACTTCTTGTGCTTTGGGGACAATCGTCTTCCCCTTTGTGTGGGATTATAGAGGAAGGGTTCTTTAATCATTTTTTGATCAAATCTATCCAGCAACCGATCCATCGCCTCCATCTGATCATTCCTCCATATTTTCGTCCATTCATACGTTTTTCCATCCATTCACCGTCATCGAGTCTTGGTGTCGAAAGATCAGGTCAACCACAAGGCATTCCCCGTATCAAAGTTGTAACGCCCAGAATTTTATTCCGGGCTTAGAGCGCCTAGTAGTTTATCCCGTAGGCCGAGATGCCGAGTGCTGGGATTTATTCCTAAGAAAATCCCGAGCCGACTCGTCGTCATTCCCTTTTTTTCCGCGTTCCGACCCTTCGTTCCGGGTTAAAAATAACAAGGGGTCATTTCCGACCCCTCGGTCCGTGGGGAGGGACAAGAGGTCAGCTGACCCCTTGGTCCCCTCACCCCTTTTCAGCCTATGTCCCCCTCTCTCTCCTCCCTTACCCTCTCTCACGTCATTTCTTCCTTCCACTCTCCTTCTCTTCTCTTCTCTTTGCTCTTTCTCCATTGTGTTGAATCTCTTGCAACTCTAGGACTGTGGACAGCTTGGAGATGTTCCAGATCTGTTGTGATAAGCTCCTTCCTCTCCCTCCCCTCTCTTCTTTGTTGTTTTCCCCCATTCATCTTCCCTCCTTCATCCATGGCTATGGATGAAGATCTTGAGGAGTTTTTGCTCAACTCTTTGCATGCATAGGTTCTTAGCTCGATTAGGTCGAGGAGAGGTGCCTAAGACCAGTGGTGGGTGTTTGGAGAAGATCCAGCAAAAGAAGAAGGACTTTGGGGCCAAGGAACCACGATCGAAGAAGAAGAAGACGACGTTCTGCACAGAACCCGCGGGGCGGCTCAACACGACCGCTGGAGCGGCCAGCCACAGGGGCGGCTCAGCACGGCCGCGGGTGCGGCTCAGCATGCCGCGGGTGCGGCTCGGCACGGCCGTAGGGGCGGTGCCAAACACTCGACGCAAGTCCACCGCGGGTGCAGCTCCCAGTTCCGCGGGGCGGCTTCTGTGTCCGCAGGGGGCGCCAGCTTGACTCCGCGGCTGCGGTTTCTGCAACAGTAGGGTTCTCCTCTCCTTTCCTCTTCGTTCCTTCTTTAGTATTGTTGTTAAACCATGTTAGTAGCATGCCTAGGGTGGATCTAGAGTAGTGTGAGATGACACTTAGTGGTTGTGAACCTAGGAGCCCCTAAGGCTCGATGTAATTGATGGATATGAGCATGTGAGAATGATGGACCTTCTAGGCTAGCTTGTGCCTCTTTGGTTGAGAATTAATATCTTGTGAGATTATGAACTGTTGTGGGTTGTTTTACGTGTGGAGAGTGTGATGAGTACTTGGGACCTAGGATTCATTCCTAGCTTGAGGGTTAGGTGATCTTGCATAGATCACTAGAGTGAAGTCTAAGACTTCTTGAGAGTGAGTATGTATTGATGTGCATATCTCTTGTGAGCAGGTTGTGGACTTCCTCCTTAAGGAAGCAAGAGTGTGTTGACTTGGGTTGGTGACGAGGTAAGTCTCCGGACTTTAGCTCGTATTTTATGTATTAGCATTGATGTGTGTTTGATGGTGTGTGTTTATGTTCTTGTTATAAACAATTAAACCAGTAATCAGGACCACCGACCTTATATTTTTGGCCCAAGTGTATGATAACGGGCGGTGACATTCTGCCTGGCTCTGCGTGAAGTTTAGGAGGATCTCGGCGACTAGCCCGGCGGGTGATATGGTCGGGTGCATCCGTACCATTCTTTACCGGTAAGTAGGGACTGAGGCGGGACCACGGTGGTTCTCGTGTCACAAACCGAAGTTGAATTAGAACGGGATATGACTTAATGATAAAAAGATAATAAACCGGACTTGTGTGTTTTATGTTATGTGATATGTATGTGGTTGTGCCTTCGCTTCTTTTCTAATGCTTCGAATATGAGCTAACGGTTTTAAACCGTGGTTGTAGATGCCTTGCAAGTTAGGGACGCCGCCGAGTGAGGTAGAGGAGTGGACAGCCGGGGTCTCCGTACATTATAGGACAAGGATGTTTTTGGGTTGTGTTACGTTTTGGGTTATGTGTTCGTATCTTTGGTTGTGGATGTTGTTGCACGATTTAGACTTTCGTATCAGGGTTATGTTGTTTTGAGGACTCAGCTGACTTTCCAATTTGTAGTCTTTACTTTCCGGTTTTCGCATACATTAAAAACGTTTTCAGTTTTCGCCTTTATTTGTGCCTTGTTGGAAGGTTCGGTGAAATTGTTGTCAAGCTAAGGGGCAGGACCCATTGTGAGGTCTCGCCCGTAGCATCCCGAGTCCCGCGGATTTGGGGTGTTACAAAAGTGGTATCAGAGCCCTAGGTTGACAACAATGGCACTCGCAATCATTTTAAAGGCCGAATGAGGAATAAACAGAACCCACACGGGTTCTGACTTTTCGTTTTCAAAATCATGTGCATGAGTCGGGTTTGGGTTAGAATGTACGGGACCACCACTCCTTCCACAAACCTCGGCGACATAGATCTCTGGATTAGAAGTAGGTATATATAGTTATATATATATGACCTTAGGATGTTTGTGGAGTTGTATGTACCTAGCTATGGATGTGAACTTAGGATGTTTTGGGCTTGCATGCCTTGGATGTGTATTGTGATCATGTTTACCTTTATACTTTTAGAAGTTTATCATACCAAAATAACAAGTAGTACCTACGCAATTATACTTAAGTAAACGTCATACGCTATCAGATGGCACGTACGAGAGCTACCGCTTACATAGGACCCGCCAGGGGTACACCACCACTTCCCCTACCATCCCAAGAGGGCGGGGACGAGCAGGAAGACCTCCAGGTGTGAGAGGTAGAGGTCGGGGACGTATCCCCATTGCGGACTCACCCATTGTGGGTGCACCAACAGCAGAGGCCCCAGTAGAGGAAGTCGCAGAGAGCATCGTTCCCGAGGCTAGGGATAGGACCGTTTTGAGATCCGGGGCACAGGGTTCTCCATCTGTCAGGACCGGGGGAGCATCCGTGGGAGCTACTGTGTTTGGAGACTACGTACGGCGAGTTGAGGAGGCATTTAGGACTGGAGCACCACCTCCCGCACCACTGGTGCCTGCACCTGCACCTGCGAGATCAATTGAGGTCACAGAGAGGGTGACCCAGATTAGGGCCGCACCAGAGATAGTTGCACCGGCAGTGGTTGCACCCGAGCTAGTTGTGGAGGTTGTTAGGGCGAGAGACGAGCTGAGGTTTCCGAGACCTGATTCATGGTTGAAGGCTTTCAACCAGCAGCATGTACCCTACTTCGACGGGAAGGTAGGGTTAGAGGTCGAGCACTGGATTGGGCATGTGGAGTCAGCTTTAGAGGCGATCCGTTGCCCAGAGGAGAGGCAGGTTGAGATAGTCCAGACCCTATTTCGAGAGCAGGCCCAGTATTGGTGGAGGACCAATAGAGGAGGTGTGGCCAGGATGGATCAGCTATTGAGCCTCGTGAGGGACACCTTTTGCCCAGCTTCACTGAGGAGTGACAGAGTCCAGGATTTCCTGGAGGCAGGATTCGAGGATGTCCCAGTCATTGAGGCGATTAGACGATTTCGGGCGGAGTTAGCCTTGCTGGGACCCGCCGCACCTCCAGCGGACCAGCATGTCTATCTCTTTTCCAAGAGACTGAGGGAGTCCACCCGTGCTTACCTTGCGGGATTTCGTTGTGACTCACTGGCGGAGTACCAGGATCGGGCTTCGGCCTATGAGAGAGACCGCCCTAGGTCTAGGAGGGTAGTACAGTCCGGGGGACCAGACAAGAGACAGAGGACAATACCGGCTGGTTCAGGGGCCGGAGTAGCAGGTCAGGGACGTAGCCAGACTCCGGGGCGTTCTGGTCCTCACACGTCGAGACAGGCATCAGACGGGACACGTCGGTGCTACGGTTTTGGGGAGTTTGGACACATCAGGACTTCATGTCAGAGGCCGCCCGTGACTTGTTTCACTTGTGGTTAGGTGGGTCACCGAGCCGCTTTTTGCCGTCAGGGCAAGTCCTAGTCACAGCAGGGTTCTTCGCCTGCTAGAGTAGCAGGGGGCAGTCAGAGGCCGCCACAGTATCAGTCACAGGGCTCTTAGCAAAGTGGCCAGGGTCAGGGTCAGGCCCGTACTCAGGGATCAACTCAGGGACATGGCCGAGGTAGAGGCCGTGGTGGAGGTACCTAGGAGACTAGAGGCACACAGGCCAGGGTATTTGAGTTGAGGAGCGCCGTTGATCCTCCAACGCCGGAAGCCCCAGATACCATTCAGATTCACGGCTTTTCGGTCCGAGTTTTATTTGATACAGGTTCTACGCACTCTTTTATATCCGATGATTGTGTAGCTAGGTTGTCCTTAGCTACGGTAGAGGGAAACCGAGATTGGTTAGCCGATTTCTTTGTCATGCACTTAGTGCATGAAGAGGTCATCCTTGGGATGGATTGGATGGACCGCCATCGAGCCATTTTCCAAGGTTGGGACCTCGGGAAGGCCGGTACAGTCATTAGCGCGGTCCGAGCTGCTAGACTTATCGGGCAGGGATGCGAGGCCAACTGACCCCTTGGTCCCCTCACCCCTTTTCAGCCTATGTCCCCCTCTCTCTCCTCCCTTATCCTCTCTCACGTCATTTCTTCCTTCCACTCTCCTTCTCTTCTCTTCTCTTTGCTCTTTCTCCAATGTGTTGAATCTCTTGCAACTCTTGGACTGTGGACAGCTTGGAGATGTTCCAGATCTGTTGTGGTAAGCTCCTTCCTCTCCCTCCCCTCTCTTCTTTGTTGTTTTCCCCCATTCTTCTTCCCTCCTTCATCCATGGATATGGATTAAGATCTTGAGGAGTTTTTAGTCAACTCTTTGCATGCATAGGTTCTTAACTCGATTAGGTCGAGGAGAGGTGCCTAAGACCAGTGGTGGGTGTTTGGAGAAGATCCAGCAAGAGAAGAAGGACTTTGGGGCCAAGGATCCACGATCGAAGACGAAGAAGACAACGTTCTGCACAGAACCCGCGGGTGCGGCTCAGCACGACCGCGGGAGCGGCCAGCTGCAGGGGCGGCTCAGCACGGCCACGGGTGCGGCTCAGTGTGAGACCCCTACTCTTCTGGACCGAGATCGGACCATGGCCGAGATTGGCTTTGGCCGAGTTTAGACTTTACCGCACCCGCGGGCATTTTGGCCGCCCCTGCGGGTCTCCGCCTCTGCGGCTCATGGAACCGCCCCCGCGGTTTCCGGCGGCTGCAGCCGGATTTGTTGACCCTTTGACTTGTGCTTTACCTTCCCTTACTTCTCCCGTTTTACCTTGCTGAGCAAGGGTTTCATCACTTCATTCCTCAGTTCCTACGTCCTTCTTGCTTCTTCATCCCTTCCCTTGAGCTTGCTTGAGATTCTCTTGGAGTTTTGATTGAGAAGTGTACTTTGTGGTTGATTATAGTGCTAATGATGTGTATGATGAGCTTGGAAGCCAGCTATTGATGTGTGTGACTCCTCCCTGCAGCCTAGGACCTTCAGTAGTGGTGAGTGTTTGTTCTTCTCCTTCTCTTCTTCTTTGATTCAATCTTTCTAGCTTAGGATTAGATGTATGTTAAGGGTTTTGATGGTTGGTATGTGTATGTGCATGTTGTGTGTGGTTGTGATGAAGAGTAGACGTGATTTGATCACATGAAGAGCTAAAGAGAAGCCGCGAGCTTTCATTCTGCACTGTCGCCGCCCCCGCGGCCAGAAGTCACCGCCCCTGCGGAAGACGTGCCGCAGCGCCTGCGCCGTGTCTGCGTTGCCAGCGATCCTTGTCACCCCCCCCCCCGCGGTTGAGTGTCACCGCGCCTACGGTTTCCTGCGTTCCGCCCCTGCGTCCTTAGTTCACGCAGGTGCGTCTTGTCCCGGGACTACCTATAGTTAGGTAGTTCCTTTCCTTTCCAGTATGAGGAACTTAGTACCATGCTAGGATTCCGATGTTGATGAGTATGATATAGCTATGCCGGTTACGGCTTTGAGGTTTACGAGTTGGACTTGATCCTTATGGATCCCTTGGGTCTAGGTGTGACCCCTTTGTGTGATAGGATTGTGATATATATATATATATATATATATATATATATATATATATGTGCCTTGTTTAGGCTATGTTTTCCTCCAGTTGGAGTGGACGTTTCTGAGAGTTGTTCGTAGCGGGATACTTCTGAGATCGAGGTAAGTCCATAGGACTTACTTAACTGCTATCCTTATATTGGATGTATGCTTGAGTGGTGTGTGTTATGTGCTTTATAGCATGTGTTATTATTTGTTCACCGACCTATGTTATATTGACCGCCCATTGTAGTGGTTGTGACAACTTACCTTTTATCCCGTAGTGGAGTTTGGAAAGTTCTCTATAAGCTAGTTAGTTCTGGTATACGGGAAGGGCGCTTACCACTCCATACGGTATACGGGAAAGTGCGCTGATACCACTCCAGCTAGCTATTGCACGCAGAGGCGAGGGTTATGCATACATTCCTCGTGTCACGTATATTCATATACATTTATTATACAATTGAGTGTTGGACTTATTAAAGATAATAGACCGGGTAAATGTGTGATATCATGATGATGTGTTAATCTTATTGACGTGTGTTAGTGCTTTAGCATCTTCTTATATATGTGTATAGTTAGCTAACGGTTTTATACCGTGTTGTAGATCCTTTGCAGGTTAGGAGAGCTGCAGAGTGATCCGGAGGGGTGATCTGCTGAGGGTTCCGTACACGGGGCGTACTCGTGGGATATGGGATATTTATATTGTATGGGTTTTTTTTTTGACTTTTGTACTCAGCAGTACCTTGTATCACTTTTGATCAGTATATATACATCAGTTTCATGTTTTGTTTTCATCTATCAGTGCCTTGTTGTAAGATTCAGTGAAGTTGTTGTCAGGCTAGGGTCAGGATCCATTGTGAGATCCTAGCCCAGTAGCACTCCGAGTCCTACGGATTTGGGGTGTTACACTCAACACGCCGCGGGTGCGGCTCGGCACGGCCGCAGGGTCGGTGCCAGACACTAGACGCAAGTCCACCGCGGGTGCGGATCCTAGTTCCACGGGGGCGGCTTCTGTGTCCGCAGGGGGTGCCAGCTTGACTGCACGGCTGCGGTTTCTGCAACAGTAGGCTTCTCCTCTCCTTTCCTCTTCGTTCCTGCTTTAGTATTGTTGTTAAACCATGTTTGTAGCATGCCTAGGATGGATCTAGATTACTGTGAGATGACACTTAGTGGTTGTGAACCTAGGAGCCCTTAAGGCTCGATGTAAATGATGGATATGAGCATGTGAGCATGATGGACCTTCTAGGCTAGCTTGTGCCTCTTTGGTTGAGGATTAATATCTTGTGAGATTATGAACTGTTGTGGGTTGTTTCATGTGTGGAGAGTGTGATGAGTACTTGGGACCTAGGATGCATTCCTAGCTTGAGGGTTAGGTGATCTTGCATAGATCACTAGAGTGAAGTCTAAGACTTCTTGAGAGTGAGTATGTATTGATGTGCATATCTCTTGTGAGCAGGTTGTGGGCTTCCTCCTTAAGGAAGCAAAAGTGTGGTGACTTGGGTTGGTGACGAGGTAAGTCTCCGGACTTATTTAGCTCGTATTTTATGTATTAGCATTGATGTGTGTTTGGTGGTGTGTGTTTATGTTCTTGTTATAAACAATTAAACCGGTAATCAGGACCACCGACCTTATATATTATGGCCCAAGTGTATGATAACGGGCGGTGACATTCTGCCTGGCTCTGCGTGAAGTTTAGGAGGATCTCGGCGACTAGCCCGGCGGGTGATATGGTCGGGTGCATCCGTACCATTCTTTACCGGTAAGTAGGGACTGAGGCGGGACCACGGTGGTTCTCGTGTCACAAACCGAAGTTGAATTAGAACGGGATATGACTTAATGATAAAAAGATAATAAACCGGACTTGTGTGTTTTATGTTATGTGATATGTATGTGGTTGTGCCTTCGCCTCTTTTCTAATGCTTCGAATATGAGCTAACGGTTTTAAACTATGGTTGTAGATGCCTTGCAGGTTAGGGACGCCGCCAAGTGAGGTGGAGGAGTGGTCAACCGGGGTCTCCGTATATTATAGGACAGGGATGTTTTTGGGTTGTGTTACGTTTTGGGTTATGTGTTCGTATCTTTGGTCGTGGATGTTGTTGCACGATTTAGACTTTCGTATCGGGGTTATGTTGTTTTGAGGACTCTGCTGAGTTTTCACTTTGTATTCTTTACTTTCCGGTTTTCTCATACATGAAAAACGTTTTGAGTTTTCGCCTTTATTTGTGCCTTGTGGGAAGGTCCGGTGAAATTGTTGTCAAGCTAAGGGTCGGGGCCCATTGTGAGGTCTCGCCCGTAGCATCCCGAATCCCGCGGATTTGGGGTGTTACAAAAGTGGTATCAGAGATGCGTTGATCGACACCAATCCGCCAAAGAAAAATCAAGAAAAATCAGAACTTCAAGATCCGTCAAGAAGTTATATCCAAAAAGAGTCACCGGAGCAAATTACTACAATGGTTAGTCCTAGTATTCTCGTTTCTTTTCTGTCTTTCAATTCTGAATTCAATTTCTTGTATAAGATTAAATTGCGGCCTGTTCTTCACCCATACCTTCGGCCAAGATTCATTCTTTTCTTGTTCTTGATCGGAAAACCCATCCCACAAGATTCAAGATCGAATTGCCAACAAATTGGTTGCATCAAAAGTCCGATTTTCGTGCAATTGGATCAAGATTTGCGTGAAACCTCCTCAAAACAACCCCAACCCCGCCTCCACCACCTCTTGCCGCCACCCTGATCGGAATTTCATTCCGAAACCCTCAACCACGACCACCTCCTCGTTTAAAACCCTAGCCGAGAACCTAAACCGAGATCCCTCCAAACAAGACCGAACCCACACTCCATTGACCTAGTTCAACTCAAACCATCACACCACACCAAAACCGGTTCGAACCTCCTTAATCAAGCCTATACCACAACCCCCTTGAGCCTACACCCCACGGACCTTGGTACTTCTTTCTTTCGGTTTCTTGCCTTGAACCGGACCAAGAACGATCCCACCAGGATGTGACCACCTCCAAGAGCCAAGCCCCGTCTGGTCCAGCCTCATTAGGACCCTCTGGAGCCACCAACGCCTCCGCAGGAGCCATCTTCGTCTTGTTGAAGGATATTGCCGCCGGCTCCTTGGAGAAACCCTAGTAGGGTTTTGATATATATATATATTGTAAATTCGTTTTTTAATTGCAGTAAAAAAAAAAGATCTATTCAGATCAATTTTTTTTTTTACAAAAGTTCAATTTTCCGTTTACAATTGGTTTGTTCATATTGTATATAGTTTCCGGATTGTTCCGAAGATCCGACCTGCACACATACTTTTCCGGAAGTCCGTTTCATCATCGCTTGTACATACTGAATGATATTCCAAGTTTTGCTCTAGAGTTGAGATTGGACCGCCTTCTACCCCTACCTCTACCATTTATTTACCTTATTTTAAGGTTGTATATATTTGTCTTTTATAAGTTATTTTTTTGGTTGAGATTAACAGGCAAGTCTAGTTGTGCTTATCTTTGCTAGCACCACTCTAAAAAGCCACTTCCCTTTGAGATTTGAGATCTAAACGCATTGATATGTTTTTGCTTTGAGGTATTACTTGCAGATTCATTGTGATCTTCTCAAACTGGCTAAGAGAAGTTGTGAAGCGACGAGGAAGTGAGGGGATAAGAGTGATACACTTGTGAGGAGTACCTTTCATGCTTTCACTAACTTAACGGCACTAGTACAAAAATAGGCTCTCTCAGGGGTGTTTTAATGAAGGGGAAGGAGGTTTTTTGACCCCCTTTATACGTCTCCCTGAGAAATATTTCTCAAGAGTTATTGTTAACCCCTGAAAAATATAAGAAACGGCCAGGGATTTTTTAAAAAACCCCCGAGAAATATTTATCAGGAGTTATTCATGAAAACCCCCGAGAAATTTCTCTCAGGGGTTTTTAAAAAACCCGTGAGAGATAATTCTAAGGTGTTTTTTAAAAACCCTTGAGACTCTCTCAGGGGTTTTTAAAAAACACCTGAGAATTATCTAATAACGAATTTTTTTTAAATAGCTAGAATTTTAATAAATAATTAATCAATTTTATTTTGGTATTTTTTTCCTAATCAACACAACAATAATTTTGATACAATTTCAATATTCTCATCAAGCTCTATTGTATGAACATATACAATTCTTCTCTTACATTCTCAACATCTGAAATCAATAATATATACAAAAATAAATCAAGCTTTTAATTTGCAACAAAAACACATAGAAAACCGATTGCTTAGCGTAATGTAAGCTAACAATTTAATATAACAAAATAAATAATGTCATAATCCTTTCAATTTGCATCAAAAACTTTTACTAACATTTCTCATATTATCCTTCAAACTTATTGTTGAGTTTCCAAATATTGTAACCATTCTTCTCGTAGCTCATCAAGGACTCCCACGCCATATAAGCCTAGCGAATCTCGAAAATACTGTAAAACATGAAATTCACTTAGTAATTAAAGAAAATTACTCACATATTAACAAATAATATTCTCAAGAGTAAATTTCTCAAACACTTACATTTATTGGAATGACAACACATTGATCAATTATATCCCGCATGTAACGACATACATAGTAAGCAGATACAAGACCATTAGGTGGTTGCCTAGGACACTGCAAGGAAAGTAAAACTCATGCATTATAAATTGAATCAGTTATATAATAGTAACTCCAAACCAAAACAAAAACTAACATATAATCAATAAACATACCATAATTTTCACCCAACGTGTTTTCTTTCTGCTATTTTTATTTCTTTGCACTAAGAAAATAGCAATGACACTAAAAAAAACATATTAGAATTTTTAAATATGTAGACAACAAGGCAAATTAATTTCCTCTTTTCGAACACAACCTAGGGGAGGGGGAAGACAATAGTACAACACTTTCGTGTTAATATCTGCTTCAACATGTTCAAGCATATTGACCACCTTTTATAATAATGACAGTAGAATATGACATATAGGTATCAAGAGAGACCATATACAAATTTCATTAGATAGTCGCAAGAAAATAGGATACTAATGGATACAATATGCTTAATACGTCAACGGCGATGTTCAAAAAACTTACTATTATTGAATATCAACTTACTATACTATACACAATCAATTAAAGCGAAGAATAGACCCATATGGTTCACATAAACAATATTAGTGAACAGTGTATGAAAAACAGTCATCATTATAGTTTACCACATTTCCAACTTGTATGATGTACAACAAGTTAATTATCAAATCATAAGATTATAAGGTTACCACATACATCAATAACCAATTTGATAGTGACGATACTTAAGGTAAAGGTGCATAATTTACTAATTTTTTTCGAAGCACAATATAACTTACATCTCTTCAAACTCAAAACCTACTCTGTAGAAGAATGGTACCCCAGCTTCACCAGCAATAGCCTTAAAAATAGAACGTCAAGAATAATAAGAATGTAATGCAAGTAGTAATACAAGTAAAAATAGATAAGTACAGAAAACTTTATGTCTGTAACTTGAAACTAGAATCTAGCAAATTAAAAGATAGGAAAAACCAGTTCTATCTACAAGTTACCAACAATGCATAATCTGAACGGAACGCCAACTAAGTAAGTCCGGAGACTCACCTCGTCATTCACAAAGTATACTCCCACGATCCCTTTTACAGCTATCTCAAATCAACCCCGAGCCTAAACATGAATTGATATGCATATGTCAATACTAAGTCTACAGTGGTCCATTCATTAAAAAATTAAATCAAGACATAATGCAATAAGGTACAACCCAAGACAATGCTTGCTAACAAATCTCAAGTATGACTAGAGGTACACTAATATATACTCTTGATATAGTTTAAGAAACTCGCATCAAAGTCTACAATCTACCGCTATCAACTAAGCTATCTCAAATTATACATTTATCGTGATAATATTCCCACCACAAGCCGGCAAACATTCATCTATTCCCATAATCTCATTCTTACCTACAACATACATCTAACATACTCACTCATAAATTCCATCAACCAAATAATATATGTCAATCCTTCACAAGAACTTTATTTTCCAACAGCTCAACCCTTTAAAAAAATATATATCAAACCTCACATAATTAGTCTATTCCCATCTAAGGTTTCAATTTTCACATTTACCACATTTAGATTACACTAACCAAAAATCAGTAATTAATAACAATCATCCACAACTTCATACAATTACATTCAAATTAACCCCAAACAAAACCCAAACTTCACAAAAATCAACAATTACTCACACAATTCAAGAAATCAAACCATTACAGCAAAAATTACACCAATTATTACCCAATTAATAGACAGCCCCAAATCAACAATTTAGGGTTTAACCCTATTCAAAATCTCACCCACAATCACACAAATCTGCACAAGAGGAGGAGGTTGGCGGATGTTGGTGGTGCAGGGAAGTCATTGGCTCCGGGACTAGTGGCAGCGGCGGCGGAAACCGGCGGCGACGGGGTGGCAAAACGCAGCAGCGAGGCGACATCGAGAAGGCTCCTGTCGAGCTCCTCACATCTATCTGTTGGTGGCGTCTTGGTGCGGAACCGGCGGCGATGGGCTCCCGGCGAGGCGGTGGTGCAGGTTGGCGGCAGTGCTGACCGGATCTGCAAAGGGGATATGGGGATGGTGGTGGTGCAGGCTTCCGTCAATGTGTGCAAGAGAGAAAAACTATCGATATATAGAATAATACAATATATATTAGGTTATTAAATATTAGGAAGGTTTTATTAATTTCTTTACTTATATAGTTGCAATATGTAATATATAGGATTGTTTTGTTAATTTATTAAAAGATATAGAATAATATAGATATATTAAGTTATTTAATTTTAGGAAGGTTTATTAATTTATTAAAAGCGATAAATAATTTAAAAACAATAAAAATATTTATTACGATAATTTTGTTATTTATCCTTCGAGAATTACTGGGTTACGAGACTCTATCTATTTCAATTTTTTTCATATTATATTCTTACCATAATTTAGACATTATTACATCGAGTTATAAGTTAGGCGGGCAACAAGCTGCGCCGCTATCCCTTTTTGAATAGAAAACCCGATCCTTCTAAACACTACATTTGAAGACCTAGGTGACACAAAATCACAATGCAAGACACGTTGCACCCTCTTGAGAATCTCGACGGCATCAGGTGCAAGAAAACCAAATGTATCGAAAGCGAACGGAAGAAACACATGTTGGTTTAACAAGTTTTTTTTTTTACAGAGATTAATTAAAACCCCTGAGAGCATATTTAAAATAAATTAAAAATAAGTTTTAATGTTTTCTCAAGGGTTAAATTAAAAACACCTTAGAGTGTTTTTTTTACAAGGGTTTTTAATGGCTCTTGAGAAATTACCCCTGAGAGAGCCTAAGCCTGTAAAAAATTTTTTACAAGGGTTAACTAAAACCCCTGAGAGAATATTTAAAATAAATTAAAAATAAGTTTTAATTTTTTCTCAAGGGTTAAATTAAAAACACCCTAGAGTGTTTTTTTTACAAGGGTTTTTAATGGCCCTTGAGAAATTACCCCTGAGAGAGCCTATTTTTGTACTAGTGCGGTTTGCTTGTTGGAAGTGATCTCTACCACAGGGAGAGGACTTGAAGACAAGGGTCCAAATAATGCCAAGGACGTTCGTGACATAATAGGGCATGTCATGGATAGGATAGATTCCTTGGAAGCCCGGATAGCTACTCAAACGTCACCTAGTAACGTCGCTCTACCGGTAGTCCAACAAAGCAGGGGTGAGAGAAATCAGCCAAACAGATCAAGTCTAGCAGGGATTACTTCTAAACCCTCTGTTTCTTTGGTTGATAAGAGAATCTTGTATGTAGAGCAAAGAGATAATACTTTTCATAGTAGATGCATGATTAAGGATAGGGTGTGTAACATGATTATTGATGGGGATAGTTGCTGTAATATTGCTAGTTTTTAGATGGTTAGTAAACTGCAGCTTCCCTTAGTTGACCACCCAAAACCTTACAAACTCTCAGGGATAAATGGAAATAAAGAAATGAGAGTAGATAAGCAAGTGGAAGTAACTTTCAATCTAGGGGATATACTGATAAAATCTTATGTTATGTTACTTCTATGTCTTCTTGTCATTTGTTATTAGGTCAACCCTAGAAATATGATAGAGATGCGATTCATAAGGAACGAACTAATCGCTATGTGTTTGAGTTTCAAGGCACTATATTCACTCTTAAAGCGATGATCCGTGAAGAGAGAGTCACCATAGTGAAGGGACCACGTCGAAGACCTATAGCTGAACACCCACCACCGGAAGCAACGGAACCTTGTAAGCTTGAGAAGATGAAGAGGAGAAATGACTTAGGGCGGAGGAAGAGAAAACAACGAGCAGGGAAGAGGAACAAACAAACCAAGTATTGCAATCCCCTACTTCACCTCTTACAACGTCTCCTTGTAGTCTATCTTTATCATCCTCAGCGAAAAGGGTAATTGGGGTTACCGTAACCCCAACATGGAGTAATTTTATAACGTCTTTCTATAGATTAGATGAGCCTGATCACGATGATAAAGAGATAGTTGGTAATGAATCTCACGAGTTAAATGCTAGAGTTAATAAAGAGCATATGATACAAGATGACTTAATTGCTGAATAGATTGTTAGAACCTCTTGTGATCATAGAGTGCCTTATGTTGACTTTAGGGGGCCTTTTAGGGAGCATGTTGATTTTATTGTTCATGATACAGGAAATACCCATGTTGATGAGTACATTTATTTTGTTAAACTTGTTGTTGTATATATTGACTTTCAGAGGTTTAATATTGTGAATATGACTTCGTCTAAGCATACTATTTTAATGTCATATGTTTATGAGTATGCTGATTTTATCAATGCATCCCTTTCTTTTCATGCAGAATTTCTTGGATGTGTTGTTGAATTTTCGAAATCTATTGATCATATCGATAGAGATACCGAATCTAGGATGCTAGATGACAATCTTCATCCTATTTGTGCTGATTTGACTTTATCTCTTGATAATGTTGCAACTATGGATTTGATTGAGTATGATGATGTTCTTAAGTGTGAAGATGTATGTGTTGAATGTTATGCACCTTCCCATATAAATATTGATTTATTTATGTCACCTTGATTCATCATTGAATTTAATTGCTCCATGACTAATGACTTTATTTATTCTGTGATGGGAAGAACATTACTTCATATGAGAAGTCTGGTTAAAGAGAAAGTTGAGACTATTAAGCACAGGGGCCTTGTGATTCATTATTTTTCTTTGTTTCTTAATATGTTTTGTCCTTTTCTCTTAGTATGTCCTTTCTTATTATTATGGCTTCATGATTATGTTTTTCATATCATTTGGAAGATCATACGATATGATACCCTTGATGATAAATGTGCTTACCCCGCCATGAGATTTTATCTTAAGAGATTCTTAGACTTATTATATGTCTTAAATATTGCTTTTGCTATAATTAATGATCTTAGGGTAGCACATGATGTGGGACCATCTCTAACATACCCTACACAAGGATCTCTCGCTATATAAGCCCTTACACAAAGTCATCTCGTCCCACAAGGTCCTACAACTCTCACTACACACGGATCTCTCGCTATACAAGGTCCTACACAAGGACCCCTCACTAGAGCAAGGACTATAGTCATTCAAGAAGAAGCATTCCAGATACTCGTGATCATGGCATCACATGTGACCATGATTGAGTCATCCTCACCCACGGCTACATTGGTGCTAGTCACGGTCACTCCATCTCTATGCACACGTGACGTGTCCTCCATGCATACGTGAAATGCACTACATGCACGCTACATGATCTTGCCTTGGAGTTGGAAGGGTTATGCACACGTGAAACACTACAACCTTACACACGCTAGATGATCTTGATAATGTTGCAACTGTTGATATGATTGGTGCTTCAAGTCTGCACTCGCCTCCTCCATGTGCTTGCTTCTCCATTGAAGCTTGTGTAATGTTGTAGTGTTGATTGGGTTAAGGTAAGACAAGGGTGTCGGTGTTAGTCATCAAATTGATCAAGGTTCTACCTATTGATCCCCTTAGTACTTTCTCTTATTCGATTCATTATTATTTTAATTTGTTGTTTCTTCCATTTCCGCCTATCTACCTTCTTTCCATTTCATTCTCATGCCATTTCTGACTTGTTTGTGTCCTTTGAGGTCAATTGCACCTAGATCGAGTCTTCAACGGAATTTCCCGTATCAAATTGGTATCATAGCTCAGTTGGTGCCTTTATTCAAATGTAAGTGTCTTCTTCTTCATTCCTTCTTTGTGTCGAGTTTTATGTCGTTCTCTTGAGTCTTTAGTCGAGTTTTCCTGATTTGTTTCATCTTTTGAGTCTAATCCAGTCTTATTTGTGTGTGAAATAACTTGTGTTTGTGATTGACAGGAGAATAGCTAGAGATCCACCATTCCGACACCCTATCACCACCATTGCAACCTAGCCAATTTCGAACAATTCTCAGCCAATTTTGTTCCAAAAACCGTCATCCATAGAGAAAAATCAGGAGAATTTTGTGCCACTCTCCAATCAACCTTCAAACCGTCATTTTGTTGCAAGAGAGAGGTTACAATCCCTATTTTGTAGCAACGACCAAAACAACTTCTTATCTAGTTATTGTATTTGTTTTATTTTGTTTTTATTTTCAATCAAATTGTTGTTAAAAAAAACGTCAGCCAAGGAGAGAGAAGAAAAAAGAAAATAAAAGAATAGAAGAAGAGAGAAAGAGAGAGAAAAAAATATATCAGCCATTTATTTGTATCTTGTTTATCATTTTATGTCACATTTATGTTACATTTTATGCTAGCCTAAGTGTTGTAGAAGCAAGAAGAGTACGTATTTCACAATTCCGATTGTGAGAAAATCATCAAGGCTACAAGGAAGAGCATTCCCTACCTTCACTTCTTCTATCCTAGTTCACAAACCAACACCATTTCTCCATCAGTACACCAGCCGACGTCCTCTTTTTCTATCATCCAAGTGCAAGGCAAGTAAGCTCACTTCTAAGTCTTTGTGTGTATATTCTTCTTCTAGTTCATCTTTCTTTGATTCTATCACTTTAATTGTGTGTTTGTTGTGTTCTTTAACCCGTTTTAACCATCTATTTTTCTCATAAGCTAAGAACGTTGCTAGTGGAGCTAGATGAAGGGTTTCCTTCTACCCATCCCGTTGTCTCTTCTCAGACCCTTCGGTCTGAGAAGAGACAGCGGGATGGGTAGACCAGTGGGCCGCCCCTGCGGGTCCTTTGTGTTCCTCCCCTGCGGCTCAGGGAGTCCGCCCCTGCGTTTC
Organism: Fagopyrum tataricum; assembly: GCA_002319775.1. Lineage (NCBI taxonomy): Eukaryota > Viridiplantae > Streptophyta > Magnoliopsida > Caryophyllales > Polygonaceae > Fagopyrum > Fagopyrum tataricum. The sequence goes on from CM008282.1 coordinate 23,142,953, forward strand.
CTGCGGCTGCAGCCGGCATTGTTGACTCTTGACCGTGCTTTACTCTTCTCCTCCCCTATAACAACCTCCTTTGCTTCAGATGAAGGGTTTCCTTCATTCTCCAGATGCCTCACGTTCTTCTTCTCTCCTTCCTTGTCCTTTGATCTTCCTCTTGTTTCTCCTTGGTTTGCAAGAGAGTTTTTGTGTGGTTTTGATGTTGATGATGATGTTGAGTGTTGATGCTGTGTTGTGAGAGCCAACTGAGGTGTTGGTGTTGATCCTTCCATTCTGTTTAAACTACAACAGTGGTAAGCTC